>WOXC01010220.1:345000-945000 GCA_011680675.1 Gymnobelideus leadbeateri | reverse complement strand
CAATGAGATGGACCTTCTGTGACTTGGGGGGTGGCTAGGTGGCAAAGTGAATAGAGCATGGCCCTGGAATCAGGAGGATCTGAGTTCAAATCCGGCCTCAGACACTTAACATACTAGCTGTGTGATCTTGGGCAAGTCACTTAACCCCAATTGCCCTGCCCTCCCCTCTCCAAAAAGCAAAAAAGAAAAGAAAAATTACCTGCCAGCTTTGAGCCTCAGTTTCCTTTTCCATAAAATGAGGCAGGAGAACTGTCTAGCTCCATGATCTCTTGGTCCCCTTGCCAATATTCGTCTCCCCTTTTAACTAACAGCATGAGAGAGACTTGGCTTTAGAGTCCACTCTGGCACATACCAGTTCTGTGACCCCATACCAACCAGTCACTTAAGCCCTCTGTCCTCTCTCGAAGACTCTAAGTTCTAGACAGATGGCAATCTACCTTGGTGGAAGAATTTCCAACACCAAGAGTTCTAACACTAGTGATATTGAGGTCCTTGGTGTAATTTGAAACTGAAATGTTTAAATGGGACCTAAGAGGCAGATAATGTAAGTAACTAAACCCAATCCATCAAGAAGTATAGATTGAGCCCATACTGGGGGCCAAGCACTGTGCCAAGATAGAAAGAGAAACAGAGGCCCTGACCTATAAAGCTGGATGACCCCTTGGATGGGGGGGTGAGGGGAGGAAGGAGGATGACCAGAAGCAGGCTGGGTAAGCCAGATGAATTCTGAGAGGTCTCTTCGAACCTGGAGACACTATAAATTCTTTTCAACCTACATAGTTCTATTAACTCCATTTTATAGAAAACTGAAAGCCAGAAAGCTTAAGTGACTTGGCCAAGGTCACGCAGCCAGGAAGAAGAAGCTTTGGAATTTGAACTCAGGTCTTCCTGACTCCACATCTAGGCACTTAATCTCAGTTAGCTTCAGTTCCCTCATCTCCAAAATGGGGATCATGATAGCAGCCATCCCTAGGCAGTTATAAGGACCAAATGAGCTCATTATTTGCAAACTGCCTTGAGAACCTTACAGCATTAGCTAAATCCTGGCAATCATTATTGTTATAATATAAATATAAACCTTTTGAACAGGAACATGCTATAGACAAAATCCTGACCAGCCTAACCAATGACAGTGTTTAAGACACTTCAAATTCACCTAGTTCAGAGTCCCTTGTTTTTTACTGAGGAGGAAACCGAGGCACCAAAAGGGCAATTGATTTATCCAGGATCACAGTAAATGACATCTAAATTTGAACCCAAGTCTGCTGATACCAAACCCAGGGCTCCTCCAACTACACACTGACTTGGGAGTTCCTCATCTCCACCCTGAGGCTCCTTTCCTCAATGTTTGGTCTTCCTAAGTGTTTGCTATGCCTTCAACTGCAATGAATCCTTGGGTACTTGAGACAGAGATCTACAAAGTCATTGTTGGGGGTGGGGCGGAGAGAGAGAGAGAGAGACAGAGAGACAGAGAGACAGAGAGAGAGAGAGAGAGACAGAGAGACAGAGACAGAGACAGACAGAGAGAGAGAGACAGAGAGAGGAAGAGGGAGAGGGAAAGACAGGAAGAGAGAGGGAGAGAGGGAGAGACAGAGAGACAGAGAGGAGAGAGAGGGAGGGAGGAAGGGGGAGGGAGAGAGAGAGAGCGAGAGCGAGAGAGAGAGCGAGAGCGAGAGCGAGAGCGAGAGCGAGAGAGAGAGAGAGAGAGAGAGAGAGAGAGAGAGAGAGAGAGCCTATTAATTCTCTCTAGAGTCAAATGAGATTAAACCTCTCCCCATCCAATTAGTGCAAAATATAGGATGTCTAACACTGAGGTATCAAAACCTTGTCCCATGACATTAATATAAAAAGTCTTTCTATTGATAATCATTGATGGGTTCTAAAAATAGACGCTTAATCATCAGCATTAAGCATATGCATGGCCTTGATCGGGATCTATCATTATTAATTCAACAGACTGAAAATGAATGACGTGGGCGTGTGGGCAGGGTTTTCTAAGTGGTTGTCCTTTGCTGACAAACAAGGTCTATCTTTCATCTGAATACACTGCCACTAATCAGCTGGGTGACCTTGAGAAGTCAGTTTCCCTCTCTAGGTCTCAGTTTCCTTTCCTGAAGAAAAAAATGGGGTGGGGGGAGTCAGACTGTGAAATGAAGTTGGTTGGTGGAACACAGGATTTTCAGCCAGGAAGAGAGAAAGAAGCCTCAGAGACATTACAACTCTCTGGGAGAGAGTGGAGGAAGGGCTGCTATACAAAGGAGGAATTCGATTTGCTGCTTGTGTCCTGGGACAGAACTAGAAGCAATGAAGGAGGGCACCAAAGGCAGAGAGATAAATGTAGGCTTCATATCATTTGGTCACAATGACAATTGTGGAAGGGGCTGCCCAGAGAAAGGGCAGCTTCCTCCTCCCTAGAAGTCTTCTGTCTGAGGCTGGATGGCCCCAGAGTGAAGGAGTGGGTAGCATGATTAACTTGGAGTCAGGAAGCTCTGAGGCCCACAGGTAGGGGCAGAGGCAGCCCAGAACCCAGGCCCTCTGACTCGGAGCTAGGATTACTTCCATGGTGCCGGGTGCCCAACAGTCAGACTTCTTGTTGTGTTTTTGTCCTTCGTTCTCAAAGAGGACCATGGCATCAGGGAAATGATGACATGACTTGCAGTTGACTTTGATTTGAGAGACGAGGGCTGTGCAAGGTCTCCTGCCTCACTTTCTCCTCCAGAGCCATCTGGGTCCAATGGCCAGATATTTATAAGGATGCCTGGAGATGGCCCAAGATGCAGCAGGCACTTTTAGACTAAGGTCTTTTCAGGTTCTCACTTTGAGTGAGGTAACGACCCTTCAGTGAAGAGGCCTCTTTAAGTAGCTAGTTTAGTAGGAAGTAGTTTAAGTAGTTAGGCACCCAGGGAGTGGCAGAAGCAGCCCAGAAGCCAGGACCCCTGACTCTGGAGTTAGGATTCTTTCCATAGCACAGGCTTCTAACAGTCAGTGCTTAACTGGGTTGGACTGAAGAGCTTAAACAGGGGAGGCTGCTAGTCCAGTAGGAGTCATGGGGAGCTGGGCACTCTCTAATGCCTGTGGCTGGGCTTGGGAGGGGCTGTGGAAGCCCACTTTGGAGGTCACTGTTTCAGTGGCAGCTCTGTGCTTTATGTAGTGGCTGGTGGGGTAGGGGGCAGAGCATTCAACCTGGAGTCCAAAGGACCTCAGCACGTCTTGTGCTTGCCACCCTCTTACTTTTTCTGACCCTGCACTTTCGTCATCTGTAAAATGGGATTAATAATAGTACCTATCCCCCTGGGCTGGTGTGAGGGTGTGCGCCCTGCAGACCAAGAGTGCTATGTAAATGCTGGCTACAATGCTCCAGTCATCATGTTGTTTTCCCCTCTCTGGTTGGGCTCCTGGCGAAGCCTCCCCACCCTTCCTTAACCTCTGCGATGATGTGTCTGGTAGTTTTCCTTTTGGTTCCTGCAGGTGGAGCCAGACCCCATCCCTGGGAAGCCTCAGGAACAGCTGGTTCGGATTACAGGGGTATCATCATCTCTTCTGCCCGCTCCCCTCTCTCTGTGCATGTGTTGCTCTCATTCTGGCTCCCTGGACCCAGCAGAGGCGGCCTGAGGCTCCTGGGCAGGCCTCTCCTCCCGTCATATTTCTGTATCTGTTACCAATGAGCCCAGAGACCATTGGCCCATAGGTTTAAAGATGGGAGGGACTTCTAAGAGTCCATCTAGTCTAGGGGTTCTGAATTTGGGGTCCACAGACCCCTGCCCCTGGGGGTCTTAGGTAGATCTCAGGGGACCCGTGAACTTTGGTTGGAAAAAAATACATTTCTGTTTTGACAATCTAACAAAAATATCATTTCCTTCAATTATTCTGAAAACAGATTCCAAATAGGGTTCCAAAGGCTTCACCAAATGGCCAGAGAAGGTCACAAGCCCCTATCTGGAGTCCTGAGCTAGTCCTCCTCATTTTATAAATAGAGAAAATAAGCCCAGAGAAGGTACAAGACTCACCCAAGGTCACACAGATAGGAAATGATGGGGCCTGAGTGTGTTGTCACAACTTCAAGCTATCACAGTGTTTAATTTTGATACAAAGAAAAGATGTGGGAGGGTATATGGCCCAAAATGGGGGGGGGGCGATGAAGAGGGGGTGAGAACTATTTTTCTGGGTTTTCTCATTCTCTTAAAAGCATTTTAAAGTGGCCGTTGAACTGGTTCTTGAAATATGCTCTCCAAAACAGCTTGCAGCAGGCTTGGTCTCTCAATCTCACTTCATTGATTTTTGCAGTCGCTAGACCTGGCCCCATCCCAAGTGGGCTTGTGAGGACGTCTCTCTCGTTCCTTTTGTTCCAGAAAGCACCATTCATCCCCGGGAACCTTTTGGGGTCTCCCTCTTCACAGCTGTGTTTGCAGGGCTCGGAGACAGGTGGGGGAGCGGCCTCTCAGCCAGACACTGCCAATTCCCTCTCTGAAGACTGACTGAGTAGCTGTTAAATCTCTTTTTTTAAGAAATCCCACTTTTGTCTATTTATTTTGTGTGTGTGGGGGTCATTCACCATGCCTGGGGTCTTCCTGGGCAACCAGGCCAGTAGCCCATTTTGAGATGTTATCTCTATTTTCTAGTTTTTTTTTTTTGTGGGGGTGACTTTAACCTTTTCCCTGCTAGAGAAAAAGAAAAGCAAGCTCCCCCTCATTATTCTTGTCCTTCTTGTTCCTATGGGGTTGGTAGTTTCTTTGATCTGAACAATGTCCTTGGCCAAGACAAAGGTTTAAGAAAATGATCTAAGAAGATGAGGGGGTCTTGAGTTTGTTTTATCCAAGGATGAGGAGGGGGAATTGTGGATTTACAACTTGGAGAAGAGAATACTCAGGGTGGGGGAGACATGATGGCTGGCTTCAAACCTGGGGTGATGTCTTACGGGAATCAAGTCAGCAAGCATTTATTAAGCACCTACTATATGCCAGGCACTGTGCCATATGCTGGGGCTACAAAGAAAGGCAAAGACCATCCCTTCTCTCAAGGGTTTCCCAGCCTAATGGGGGCGATATCTTGCAAACAAGAGATGGACTGGATAAACTGGAAATAATCTCAGAGAAAGGGACCTGGGCACTGGAAAGGTAGAGGGCTCCTCTGCACTGGACGCCTTTAACCAGAATTTAAATGACTGCTTGCTAGATTTTTTCTAGAGGGCTTTCTTTTCAGGGTGTTGGTTGGGCTAGATGACTGCCCAGTTTGCTTTTAACCCTAAAATTATTTAACCCCTTAACACTAGTGCCATGTCTCTGAGATCACCTCTGATTTATCCCATAGCGATCTTGTATGGATAGAGTTGTTTGAATGATGTTTCTGCCATTAAATCACAAGCTTCTTGAGGGCAGGGACCAGGTGTTTGCCTTTCTTTGTATCCTTAGCATTTAGCATAGTTCTTTACACATAGAAGACACTTAAATGCTTGTTGACTTGACATTACTTAAATTCTGAGATTCTGTGACTTGGTCTATTGGCCTCCAGAAGGCAGAGGAATGAGGAACAGTTTGGGAGTTGTAGAGAGTCAGGTTTTGGCTTGATGTAGAGAAAAATCTACTAACAATGAAAGATGCCCCAAAGTAGGGTGGATTGCTTCCAGAGGCAGTGGGCCCCTTCTCCCTGGAGGTTTCAGGCAGAGACTGAATGACTACTTGTCAGGGATATTATTGAGGGATTCTTGTCAAGTTATGGGATGATCAAGGTGCCCTCGGAGGGCCCTTCCAACTCAGATTCTCTTCTCATGTCATATTGAAGTCAAAAGCCAAACCAAAGGCTCCTGTGGGCATTGGGAATGTACAACCAGGGGACCCAGTAAAGAGGGGCCTTACTTTCAATGGGTCCCGTGATCCCAAAGTAAGAGTTACAGCTTGAGTCTTTTATTCAAAGGGATGATGGGCAGCCCACCATGGCTGTGTATTTCACACACAAGTGGATTTTGAGCATCAGGACTCAGCAGGACAGGACCTTCTTTCTTTTCCAAGAACTCTACATTCCAGCGGAGAAGGGCTCAATTTGATATTCTGTCTCCTACCTTCATGTGGTCACTGTTCCTGGATTTTCTCCTTTCACCTCTTGCCTACCCGCCCCTGGTTTCTCATCCTGCCAGAGATTGTGTTTTCTCTCAGGATTCAGTTTAGGTATCATATTGTACAGTAACTAGCTTTCATATAGTGCTTCAAAGTCTGAGAAGCATTGACAGACATTTTATCCTTATAACTACCTTAGGATAGAAATGCCATTAGTATCCCCATTTTGCAGATGAGGACAGTGAGGCTGAGAGAGGTTATGTGATTTGGCTGGATTTGCACTCAGGGCTTCCAGGCCCAATGCTCTAACCACTGTGTCGTCAGTGCCTCTTATCATGCACATGGCGGAGATAATGTGATAGACTGGAAAGAGCCCTTTCTTTGAAGTCTGATCACCTGGGTCTAATACTGCCTCTGATACTATATAATGTTGGGAAAGTCATTTCATCTCTAGGCTTCCATTTCCTGGTCTATAAAATAAACAAGATGCTTTTCAAGAGACCTTCTGGCACTAAATCTGTGCTCTTCACTTCCCTGCTCTCCCCAGATATTAGTGGTTTATCTTTCCTCAGTTTCCCTTGAACTACATTCAGGGACATATTGCATTCTCCTCTCCCCACCCCCACCTGTCCCATAGAATATAAGCTACTGGACCACAGACATTGTTTCCTTTTTTGTCTTTGATATAGGTATCTGTGGCAGAGGCTTGCACATTTAGTTATTGACTTTTGGGGCACAGATCCGTTTTTATTGGCATGGGAAATTCCTGGTATAAATTCATAACATTTCTGTAACTTATGGCCTGAACGTTGGGGTCCTTAACCTTTCTTAGTTCAAGGACCTCTTGGGCAGTCTAGTGAAACCTGTGGACCCCTTCTCAGAATCATGTTTTTAAATACATAGATTCTAGAGGAAACCAGTCATATTGAAATACAGGTACCAAAATATTAAAAAAAAAAAAACAGAGCAACAATTGCTAGAATCTGGGTTCAGGACCCCATCCCAGAACGTTGTCCAGGATTACTGAGGGTTCAGTTATGCATCCAGCATGTGTCAGGAACGGGGCTTGAGCCCTGCCCTTTCCCTTCTGCACCATGCTGCCTATGCCTTCATGGATGGGTTTTTTGGATTTCAGGTCTTTTGTTTTGGTCGCCAGGTGTCTGTGGCTGCCGTTGTCACACTGGGAATGGAACTCTAGAGTCCTCTGGGATGCTTGCCTTCTTCCTCTGGTTTACTATAAAGAAAATGCACTGGAAAATGACCATATCCTTGGGACCTGCTGAATGCAAGAATGCCTGTGACCATCCCTGGGCAGCCCAGTGAGAGCTGGCCTTCACGAGCTGCCATGGGAGACCTGAAAACCAGTTTTTTCCAGACGGTTGGTGAAGAGTTGGGGTGTCATGTTTCGGGGTGGGGGGGAGGGCCTATATGCAGGACTATACTTTATATCTTCTTGTGCACAAGGCTGAGCAGTTGATCTTTATTGGAAATAAGAGCAGAGCATGAATCTCATGTTAAGGAGAAATTCTGGCCCGTAATGTGTAACAGGCGTGTAATCCAAACGAGGGCTCTCAGGAAAGAGAAGGCCAGGTAATCTGACCCCGAGCTCCCAGGCTGACTTTCGGTACAGAGTGGGGCTGGACCACGGGAAGGGCTGAGTTATTACATGGTCTCCAACCGCTTTTCTTCACGGCTTTTTCGAAAAAGAAGAACAGGACCAGAACAAAAATATTTCTTTTACAGCTGTACCAAGTTTCAGCCGTCTCTTTTCTCTCCCTCTCGCATTAAGCACATCCTGTACTCTTGGCAGCATGTTGACTGGATATTTAAAAGCTGTGAACTGTTCTGAAAATTTCACATACTGGGTTATGGGCCATGTGTGTTTGATCAAAATTCAATTACTACACCGCGCCATGCTTGGAAACCTATCATCCCAAGTTATGAAGTATGACGAAATCGGCCAACCTAATTGGTTCAGTATGGGAACAGTATCAGCCAGGCTTGTTATGATAAATAGCTTCCTGTGTTAAGGGTTCTCTAGGGCTTATAAGCATCTTGGCTCACCTCCTTCAGTGAAATAGGAATATTGTTCCCAGGGAACAGTTACATCACTGTCCCTCTCATGCATTCACAGTTCAGAGTGTGGTTCAGCTTACGACCACCAAAAAAGGGAGAGCAGAGGACAGTCCCTTCTTTTCCTGCTCCTCTGCTCTCCACACCAGAAGATCCCACCAGCTGATCTTTCTTTTTCCTAGGCTTCTTTTCTCATGGGATGTTAAAGTGGGGATCCTTTGGTAGTTCCATGGTTTTTATGAGGTATCTGAATTAGATTCTTCAGGACTTTATTGTGTTAATAGCATACTGTTGTTTAGTCATTTTCAGTCATGTCCAACTCTTTGTGACTCCATTTTGGGGTTTTCTTGGTAAAAATATGAGAGTGGTTTTTCGTTCCCTTCTCCAGCTCATTTTACAGATGAGGAAACTGAGGCAAACAGGGTCACACAGTTAGGATGTGTCAGACTGGATTTGAACTCATGAAGATGAGTCTTCATGAGTTCAGACACATTATTCACAGTGTTAGGGACAATTGTCCCGTCCCTGACTGTGACTTTAAAATGGGTGTTGACATGGATTTGTACATCAAAGAGGATTCTAGGCCTCAGCTTGAGAATATTATCAACAACAGCAATGCACACTTATGTAGCTCTTTAAGGTTTATCTTCATTTGATTTGATCCTCACAACAGCTGTATGAGGCAGGTTACTCCCATTTTAGAGATGAGGAGAGTGAGGCTAAGAGCTCCTGGGTGGCTTGGCCAGGGCCACACAATTGGTCTTCCTGACTCTAAATCCAGTGCTGTGCTCCCTAGATACTCAGTCGTTATTGAATTGAGAAAGTTATAGATTATGAAATTCTAGAGAAGAATTTTAACCTGGGACCCTTGTGGAGCTCGGGGGATTCGTGAACTTGGATGGGAAAAAACCCATCTCTGTTTTCACTTACGTCTAATTGAAATATAGCATTTCCTTCAATCATAAATGTAGGCAATATATGTTATTTTGAGAAGGGGTCCATAGGCTTCCAGGAGGCAGGTACATGGCTTAGTGGGTAGAGCACCAAGCCTGGAGTCAGGAAGACTTGAGTTCAAATCCAGTCTCAGATACTTATTAGCTATGTGACCCTGGGCAAGTCATTTCACCTCTGTTTGCCTTAACCCACTAGAGAAGGAAATGGTGAAGCACTCCAGTATCTTTGCCAAGAGAGCCCCATGGGCACTATGGTCCATGGGGTCATGAAGAGGAAGACATTGAATGGCCACAACCGTAAGTTTCTCTAGAGCTCTGAAGGGTCCCATGATGCAGAAATGATTCAGAACCCCCACTAGGGACCTACACAGAAGGACTTGGCCAGTCGAGTGCAAGCTTCTGGCAGGCAGGGGCTGTTTCTGTGCTTTTGGATCCTCAGCACTTAGCACTGGGCTTGGCATACTGAAGGAGCTCAATCATCACTTGTTGACTTGACTTGACTTGAATGCTGGAGTGAAGGCAGCACAGAGTGACCACTGTGAATGAACAGTGACCATCAGCATTTCAGAGGCATGACTGAGAAGGAAGGTCTGCAGCTGCTGGGAAGGAGGCAGCTGTTGCCCTTGGGGGAGACAGATTCATCATGGCCTGGCCTTTTGGCGCACCCTGTGCCCACCCCCTCAGGTGGCTTGGAGCCCAGACCAAACCACACAGTGATCCCCAAGGGCGCCCATAATGCAGAGGAATACAAACTCAGGCCTGCAGAGAAAGGGCCCTGGAAAGCCAGGCTGCCCAGAACCTCCCTCCTCTGCCAGGAGGCCCCATCCTCTGTCTGGCTTTCCGTCCTCCCAGCTCAGACAGCTCCATCGCCCCAGGATGATGGGCTGGCCCAATATGAGGCCCTCCCCCCGGCACTCTCAAAGCTAAAGAGGCCTGGTCAGAGTTGTCAGCTGTGACTTCCCTCCTGCCCTAACCAGGACACTTAGGACTCTTCCACTCTGAGCTCTGCTCTAGGGAGACCAGGAGGATCACAGGGATTGGGGATAATTGTCTGTATATGGTTTTTTATCTTCTCTCGACTTCTAGGGTACTAAAGTTGCATTAGTTTTTCTCTCCTTTTTCCTTTATTTCTCTCTGTTTCTCTGACCACAAAACATAAATATTGTGCCTCTCTGACTGTGGAGACAGAGAAGAGGAATAGAGGGAGGAGAGAGAGGAGAGGAGAGATGGGGAGGGGGGAGGGGAGGGGAGGGGGAGAGGAGAGAGGGAGAGGAAAGGAGGGGAGGGGAGGAGGGGACAGGAGAGGAGGGGAGGGGAGGGGATGGGAGGAGGAGGGGAGGGGAGGAGGAGAGGAAGGGAGAGGAGGGGAGAGGAAGGAGGGGGAGAGAGGAGGAGAGGAGAGGAGGAGAGGGAGGGGAGGGGAGGGAGAGAGGAGAGGAAAGGAGAGGAGAGGAGAGGAGGAGAGGAGAGGAGAGGAGAGGGGATGGGAGGAGGAGAGGAGGGGAGGGAGGAGAGGAGGGGAGGGGAGAGGAGAGGAGAGGAGGGGGAGAGAGGAGGAGAGGAGAGGAGGGGAGAGGGGAGGGGAGGGGAGGGGAGGGGAGGGGGAGAGGAGAGGAAAGGAGAGGAGAGGAGAGGAGGGGAGAGGAGAGGAGAGGAGAGGGGATGGGAGGGGAGGAGAGGAGGGGAGGGGAGGAGAGGAGAAAGACAAAGACAGAGAGAGGAAAGGAGGAGAGAGAGGAGGGGAGCCTGAAAGAAATAGAAGAAAGAGAAAGGGAGGGAGAGGGAGGGAGAAGGAGGGAGAGAGACACAGAGAGAGCGACAGAGACAGAGACAGAGAGAATTTCAGCACCGTAGTGGTCCAGAGAGGACTAAAAATGTAGAAAATTATGCCCTGCGTTGTAATCACCATGGACATCTCCATAGAGTTATCCCATGGGAGTGACATTTTGAGTTACATTAAAAGTACTTCCTTTGAGCAAAACCAGTAAAGGACAAAACAATGGGGTGATTGCTGTTTTAACTTTTCCAAAGTAAGAAGCTGGGCCTTTCCCTCCGGAGGAGGCCGCGTTAAGGCTCGTCACGCTGCTATGATTTGCATACACTTATCCCTAATTTCTTCCACTTGTGTTTTGCCCTCCCAAGTCTGCTCTCCACTGGCCTCCCTTTAGATGAGGCCCCTCGCTTAACCTTCGCTGTGAATTTCCCTTTGCATACGTGAATAATGCTGAAATCTGACTTTCTACTTGGAAAGAATCTGCCCTGCATCCACAGCACTTGTTATGACAAAAATCTGCTGCTTTGGTCCATCTTTGACAAGAATGCGCCTGCTGGGAGCGGAGCAACCCAAAACTGAAGAGTCAAGAAATTTTCTGGGCAAACAAACGCACCTTCCCTGGGCTCGCTGGGCTGCGGAGCTGCTCGCGATGCCGGTGCTGACGGGATTAGATTTCCTGCGTTCTGCGCAGAGGCTCGAGAATTGACAAACAGCCGGAATGTTGTCATTTTGTAAATAGCTTCCCATCCCCAGCCCCCTCCCTGTTTGTCCCCGGTCAGGTGGATGCCAGGATGATCATCATTTTAGCGTTTGAAAATAGAGCTTCCAACGAGCTTGAGCCCAGATGTTTTCAACTTCATAAAATAGCATGTGACCATGAGCACTTAGGCTAAGCTCTCTTTGGGCAAATCAACTTTTTTTTTGGGGGGGGGGAGGGTAGGAAGGGGAGGATGGTATGGAATCTTGCTTGCTTGAAGAACAGAGGGAAATGCCATTACTCTGTATAGTAATTAAGGAAATAGTCCTTGTCACTGCACCAGGGGCCTGTCTGGAAGACAGTAAAGTAAGAAAGGATTGTTGGTAGGTATGGGGAAGAGAAAGGGCAGCATAGTATCGATAGCAGTCAGTGAGGTGCGGCCAGGAAGGCTGTTGTAGATGTAAGCCAGCAGATTCTCACTGGACATTTAAAATTTTTATTTAAGAAAAAAATAAAATTCTCGGTCTCTGCTTTGAAGTAGGTGGTGGTTCCATAAAAAGTAACATCCTTAGACATCTTTGCTCTCAAGACCTGAAGCCGAATCACGGAGAAGGTTGATTTTGGAGACAGGAATGATAATAATGTCACGTTTGTACAGCACTTAAAAGTTTGCAGCGGCAGCGCTGGGCCTCCTGACTTCAAATCTGGCATCAGACACTAGCTGGGTGACCCTGGGCAACTCACTGAACCCTGTTGGCCTCAGTTTCTCCATCTGTAAAAGGAACTGGAGAAGGAAATGGCCAACCACTGTAGTGTCTCTGCCAAGAAAACCCCAAATGGGGTCACAGAGAGTCAGACACAATAAAACACACCTTAAGTACAGGAATTGAATTTAAATTTTGCAAAGGACTTTCTATACAGCAGTCCATTTAATCCGAACAACTACTCTTAGGATGGAGGTGCTGTTATCATCCTAGTTTTATACAACACAAAGCAGAGGATGACAGAGTCTCATGATGCTCTTGGGAGGTGCCCAAGGCTGGTATAAGTGGCATGGTGTGGGAAGTGTGGTGTAGGTCTGGGACCCAGAAAATTAAGATAAAAGCTCACTTATCAGAACCAAGTCACCCAAAGGTAGATTCCAGTTTACTGGGGAAAGGAATGCTTTGAGTAGAGAAGAAATGAATGGCCTGGTTTGGCCTAGGAAGAAACATAGATGAGACTAGATCCTGACAGCATGTACGTCCATCAGAGGTCATTTAGCCCGGCCTCCATTTTTTCTTATTTATTTTCTATCTTTCTTTGTTTTATTTTTAAAATAAATTTGTATTCATATTTTGTTTTTATATCTCCAAAATTTCTCACTGTATTTTTCCCCCTTCTCCTTCCACAGAGCCATCCCTTATAAAGAAGAAGAAAGAAAGAAAGAAGGAAAGAAGAAAGAAAAAAAGAAAAAAGAAGAGGGGGAAAATCAGCAATATCAATCAAAATGATAAAATAAATCAATAAAACCTGACATTATATACAACATTCCATAGTCATTGAGACCCCTCCCTCCACAAATCTGTAAAGGAGTAGGGGAGAAGTCTTTTCCCGTTTCTTCTTTCGGGCTATGCCTATTCTTTTTTTTTTTTTGGAGGGCAATTGGGGTTAACTTGCCCAAGGTCACACGGCTAGGTTTTTTTTTGTTTGTTTGTTTGTGTGTGTTAAGTGTCTGAGGCTGGATTGGAACTCAGGTCCTTCTGACTCCAGGGCCGGCACTGTACTCACTGTGCCACCTCGACACCCTGCTGTGCCTGTTCTCTATGATTTTGTAACATTATTTTTTCTAATTGTTTGGTGGTGGTCATTCTTTGCATTTTCATTGCTGTAGTCATTGTGTATTTTGTTTCCTTGGCTATGCTGACTTCACTTTGCATCAATTCATGTCAGTCTTTTTGTGTGTCTTGACAGTTAGCATATTCAGCATCCCTTCAGCACAGAAATATTCCATTACATTCATGGACCACAAGTTATTTAGCTATTCCCCAGCTGATGGGCATCTATTTTCTTTCCAGTTCTTTGCTAACACAAAAGAGCTACTATAAATATTTTGATGAATAAGTGCCTTTCTTTTTTATCAAGAACCTCCTTGGAGTCCTTACAATGTGATCTTTGAATCAAAGGGAATGGGCATGTTAATCACTTTCTTTGTATAATTCGAAATTGCTTTTCAGGATGGTTGTACTAATTCACAGCTCCACCAATAATGTATTAGTGTACCTGTCAAGTCAAGGAGTATTTATTAAGAGCTTATTATGTACCAGGCACTATGCTAAGTGCTAGACAAATACAAAAAGAAATAATGATAGCTCTTACCCTCAAGGAACTTATATTCTAATGGGGACAGACAGTGCATAAAAGGGAGCTGAAAAGGAGTTGGGGGAGGAGCATTGTAGAAAATGCCCTTAAGAATCAGGAGTGTAACCTGGAGAGAGATGAAGGTATGACTGACCTGGGGGCTTTCCTTAAAAGTAAAGGTTCTACAAGGAATTAGCTAATCATGCCTTTCTATAACTCTTCCAACATTGACAATTCCCGTCTTTTGCCATCTTTGCCAGATTTCTGGGTGTGAGATGAAACCTCTGACTTAATTTGATTTGTATTTCTGTTATTGTTCATGTTTTAGAGTATTCTTTCATGTGGTTGGTAAAGGTTTGTAATTCTTTTGAAAGTTGTTTGTTCATATTCTTTGACCTTTTGGATTCCTTTGTTTTTACAGATGAGGAAACTAAGAATCAGAGGAGGAAGTTAAGTGACTTGTCCCAAGGTCACACAGTAAGTGTGATCACAAGGTCACACAGTAAGTGGCAGGGCCAGGATTCAAACACCAGGTTCAAAGTCATCAAGGCTAGAACCAGTATCTCCCACCAGACACTCTCATTCTGTGGTTAATAAGCTTGAATGTATTGTTGTTGTTGTTGTTGTTTATGGGACCTGTGATTTCATCAGGTCCCTGGGATGGCTGTCCCTCTACCAATGCATTGACAGCCATTTTGCAAGGCATATTCTTAGAGATTCCTTTGGGGCACACGAAGTACCCAGGGTCACACTGCCAGAATGTGTCAGAGACAGAACTTGCACTCAAATGTTCCCTGCTCAGAGGCCAGCTGTCTCTGCATTATACCACACTGCTTTTCTAATAATAATTCTTACTCCTAATAATCCTTCGCTAAAGTCTTGCTCTGTCACATTAACATGACGCAGAGATGCCCCTGGGCTCTCTCAAGGCTCCTCCAGGAGAACACAGGTCTAATGGGTCCTCTAGCACTGGGGAAGCTTCCAGAGGTGCTGGGTGGCTTCTGTCATTTGAAGAGCAGCTTAGTTCTTTGGAAAGGCTCACCGCCAACATGACCTTAGGGGAAGATTCTCTGCTAAGTCACTGAGGGGCTAACAGTTTTGTCAGGGAAAAGGAGGACACACGATCGCAAAACACAACCACAGCGGATGAGAATGCTGGGCTTGGAGTCAGGAAGACCTGAGTTCAAATCCAGCCTCAGTAGCTTGTGACCCTGGGCAAAACCCCAAATCCTGCCTTAGTTTCCTCATTTATAAAATAGAAATGACAATAACAGCACCTGCCCCACTGGATGGTTCTGAGGATCAAATGGGATAGCCTTAAAGCACTATATAAATTATATACACAGATAATATAAAACAATGTGACATATATCGTATATTGGCTGTTGTTCAGTCATTCCAGTTGTGTCCAACTCTTCATGACTCCATCAGGGGTTTTCCTGGTAAAGATACTGTAGTGTTTGCCATTTCCTTCTCCAGCTCATTTTTATAGATGAGGAAACTGAGGCAAACAGGGTGAAGTGACTTGTCCAGGGTCCCACAGCTAGTAAATGTCTAAGGCCAGATTAGAACTCAGGAACATGAGTCCTTCTGACTCCAGACCTGGTGCTGTGCACTATGCCACATATTATATGTATATGCATATGTATATATAAATGCACATGCACAGTACATGTATATGTATATGCATATGCATGTGTACACATATATATGTATATGTATACCATGTATATGTGTATGTTTATGTATATATGTACGTGTATAATATGTATATGTGTATGTAATGTATGTGTATGTATACATGTATGTATATGTGTAGTATGTGTATGTGCATATGTGTAATGTGTGTATGTATATATGTACATGTATGTGTATATGTATTGCATGTATATGTATAATATGTGTATATGTATGTGTACGTGTGTATATGTATTGTATGTATATGTATGTGTATGTGTACATGTATATGTATAATATGTGTGTATGTATATGTATAATATGTATATGTGTATGTGTGTATGTGTACGTGTATGTGTATATATGTGTATATGTAAATGTATGTGTATAGGTATACGTATGTATATGTATGTGTACATGTGTGTGTATATGTATAATATGTATATGTGTGTATGTGTATCTGTAAGTGTATCTGTACGTCTATGTGCATATGTATGTGTATGTGTATATGTATGTGTATATATGTGTATGTGTATGTGTATTATATGTGTATGTGTATGTGTGTATATGTATATGTATGTGTGTAATATGTGTATGTGTATGTATATACACATGTGCATATGTATGTGTATATGTATAATATGTATATGTGTGTATCTGTATATGTATGTGTATTATACTTGTACATGTATATATGTATATGTGCATGTACATGTACACGTATGTGTATATGCACACACACGTATGTATATGTATGTGTACGTGTGTATATGTGTAATGCAATGCATATGTATATGTGTGCGTGTGTGTGTACATGTATGTATATGTATGTGTGCATATCCACATACATGTGCGCGCATATGTGTTGTGTGCATATGTGTATGCATGTGAGTGAGCATATGTATGCCCATATGTACTGTACATGTATATGTGTGCATATGCATATTGTGTATGTGTATGTATATGTTTGTATCTAGCTACACACATATATACACATACACACATATATATATACATAATACATTTGTGTGAGTATATACATATATATGTGCTTTTTAAAACTGAGATATTGAAGAATTAGGAACTAACATGCTTCCCACACATGAGAAATAATCCATAGCTCACGCTTTGATCTGAACTTGGCTTTTCTTTGGGTAGCAAACAGTCTTTTCCAAAAGGACCCTCTTGTCCACTGGTCATTTCCAACTTCAAGATATAAATGAAGAAGGTGAACTGACCTCAACCCTGGAAAGTACAATGAACCCTTCTTTTCAGATGAGGTGTTCCTATTTACCCCATGTGCATTTCCTCCATCTTTCCAGAAATATCCATGTTGGATTGGGAAGGCATTAATTTTAAGCTGGTGAGAAGTTGTCTCCTTTCTCCATGGTTGATCTCCAGTGGGGAGACTAATTAAATATTTAAGATGATGCAAGATGTTTTTAGTAATTACAGTTTCTAGCTGTATTTACTAATGAGGTGCGTGAATACAGAATGAAATGACACCTTGATATTCATCAGACTCCTTTCTAGGTGGTTATTTTTAAAGAGGATCCCACCAGCCTGCTTCTCATCTAAGCAGTTCAGGCTTGTTCTCTGGCCACTCCCTTTCCCCTCTAAAAATGGTTCTCACTCACTCTTTTCCCCCTCCTCAGCATGATCTCAAAGGTTCTTTCCAGCTCTGACATCATAGGTTCTAAGGTCCCTTCCAGTTCTAGCATGTCATGTTCCATATTCTAATGTTCTAGGTTCTTTTGTCTTTTTGGAGGGGGGAAAGCAGGGTAATTGGGGTTAAGTGGCTTGCCCAAGGTCACACAGCTAGTAAGTGTCAAGTGTCTGAGGCCAGATTTGAACACAGGTCCTCCTGACTCCAGAGACAGTGCTCTATTCACTGAGCCACCTAGCTGGCCACATGTTCCACATCCTAATGTTCTAGGTTCTTAAAGTCCCTCCTAGCTCTCCCAACATTTGCTCTGTATTTTCACATTCTGGATTTGAAGGACCCTTCTAGCTGTGCTAACATCTTGGTGCTAGCATCCTATGTTTCTCAGGTCTCTCCTAGAGCCACCATTTTATACTCTACATCCTAAGGTCCCTTTCAGTTCAACAGTTATGGAATCTATGCAACCTGGTCCCTACTGGCCTCCAAAATCAGCTTCCTGGTCTACAACCAGGATGACTGGCTTCAAGGTCACTGTGACAGGGATCCATTGATCACATGGCAAATATTTATGAAGGGGAAGATCTAAGTCCAGAAGGGACCTGAGTAGTCCAACCCCTCCTGGGGAAGCCCAGCTCGAGGTCATCCAGGTAAAAAAATGGGAGAGGGAAGATTTGAACTCCAGATTCTCTCCTGGGACCTCCTTTGTGTAATAAACTAGAAGAACATTGCATCTAGAGTCAAGGGTCTTGGGTTCAAATTCAAGCTTTTTCCATTTACTAACTGTGTGAGGTTAGGAAGGTCATTCCCCTTCCTTGGGCTTCTGTTTCTTTATCTGCAAAATGAGAATTTGAACCAGATGCTCTCTGAAGCACCTAGGACCCTGTGAATGAGATTGTGAGAGCTGTGATGTATCTCAAGCTTTGGAATCAGTTTGCCCTCCTTCTCGTTACCTCTTACTTAGCCCCAATCACGTCAAAATGTGTCCTTGATCTTCTTCATCTGGTTCAGAGAGACTTACCTCATCAACGTGGCTCTTGCCAAGGCACATCATTCCTGGGTTCTTTGGTTGTTGATTTTTTTAAAGGATTGCTCCGTATTAAATGCTTAAGTTTTCTAATAACGAGAAATCTTCCCTTTCATCTAAAAAGGGCTTTCCCCCTTTTTCAGGACAACAATCCTTTGCAAGGTCAAAAAGTTCCTTGGACCCCACGGTGCTAGTTGTATTATTAGTATACATTCGTGTACATGATGACAAAAAGCTACTCTGAATTCAGACGTATTTTTAAATGGATCTTCGTTTTATTCATCAGAAAAGCAGCTACACACACTTGTATTTTGATGGCTCCATGATCTCTTTTGCACAGATGCTCCCTTCAGTGAGACAAATGATAAAAATAACAATTGCTACTAGGATTCTTAGGTTTGCCAAGTGCTTTAGGGAGATGGTCTCTCTGATCTAAGGCTACTCCTTCTGGGTGTGGCCATTGTCCATCCTCCTCTGGATCTTCTTCTAGACCACGCCCTCTGACTCTAGGTGTCCCTCCGGGTTCTGTACTGGGCCCTCTTCTCTTCTCCCTTTAGGCTGCTTCACTGGGTGATCTCCTCAGTTCCCATGGATTTAATGACTGTGCCAACAAGGCTCAAGTCGACCCGTCCACCTTCCACCCCTCTGTTGACCTCTGATCCTGCATCTCCAACTGCTTTTCAGAATCTCAAACTGGATGTCCAGGAGACATCTGAAACTCAGTATGTAAAAAGCAAAGCTCATTAAATTCCACCCACCCCCATTACTATAGAGGGCACCATCATCCTCCCAGTCCCTCAGGCTCACAACGGGGGAGTCACCCTGGGCTCCTCACTATCTCTCAACCATCCCACCCTTTCCATATCCACACTGTTCCCAAGAACATTTTATTTCTGCATCACCTCTCAAATTTGCCCCCTTCTCCCCTCCAATGCTCCCCCTACTCTGCTACAGACCCTTATCACCTCATGCCTGGACTATTGCAACAGCTGCTGGGGGTCTGCCTACCTCAGGTTTCTCCCCCATCTCCAATTCTGCCTCCATTCAGTCAGTCACTAAAGTGATTTTCCTGAAACTCAGGTCTGGCTATGTCATTGCCATTCAATAAATTCCCTGTGGCTCCCTATTGCCTCGAGGAGCAAATACAAAATACTCTGTTTGGTCTTCAAAACTCTTCCTAACCTGGCCTTTCCTACCTTTCCAGTCTTCTTATATCTTATTCCCCAACATGGAAATGTAGTTTCCTAATCTATATATTCATCCATAGTTACTCTCTCCTTTGTCTCTCTCTCAGCTTTCACACTGGCTAGACCTCACACCTGGAATGTGCTACCCCCTTAACCTGGCCTCTTATTTTCTCTAGCTTCCTCCAAGACCCAGCTCAACTGTCACCTTCTGCAGGCCTTTCTTAGACCCCTGGATACTTGTACCCTCTCCTTTCACATTCCCTTCCATCCTCTCTCTCTCTCTCTCTCTCTCTCTCTCTCTCTCTCTCTCTCTCTCTCTCTTTCTCTGTCTCTCTCCATCTATCTATCATCTATCTATCATCTATGCATCTATCTATCCATCTATCTATCTGATCTATTTATGTATCTATCTGTCTGGTGTGTGTGTGTACCTGGCTGCTTAGATTAGACTGTAAGCTTCTTGAGGATAGGTGCTGTGGCTGTCCTTTGTATGCCCAACACTTAGCACAATGCCTGGTACATAATAAGCCCAAATACTTGTTGACTGACTCCATGTCGTCTCTCCCGAGAGAATGTAAGCCTCTTGAAGTCAGGAACCATTTCGTAATCTTTCTTGCACCCTCAGCACCTCACCTGCTGCTCAGCCCATACTTGTCTTAGGCAGGGAAACCTGCTTCTTGGAAGATTGAAGAAGGACTTTTGTTTCAGGGAGAAATCTGGGCTCATTATAAGCCTTGGGCAAGTTTCCAAGCACCATCCAACCCAGCGTCCTCTTCCTGTTTTATTTTGGGCATTGCCGCACATTTGAATAATAATGATACGCCTCAGTTTGAGAGATGTTATTTATTCAATCTGCAGTGGGTACTTCTGCATATTTCTTTTACTGAGTCATCAAAGGACACGTCTGGGACTACATTGCTTCTTTTAGAGTTTGGAAATGTGGTCTTAGGGATGAAAGCCATAACCTCTAGCTTCCTTGGAAATGTGGATTCCAATGCAACATGTGTAGAAAATCCATTTGCAAGACCCTTTGTTGTGGGAAAGGCCTCAGGTGCCTCACAGCTCTGTCAGACAACTCTGGGTGCTCGAGCAGTCCATGTGGCCAGAAGTCAGCCAGGGCCTTGGAGGGGAAGACTAGTCCTAAACAAATTTTTCTTGGGTCCGAGTGAAGCATTGATGACTTGAGTCTATGGACAGGGGGGTACCCTTTGTACTTCTGTTCCTCCAGGTTTGAAGGCTCAGTCGTTGGACGTTCTTCCTTCTCCATCTAGTTATGAAGTTCTGTTGCTTCTGCCTCCACAACATCCCTCTCCCGTTGTCACCCTCCCCTCTGCCATATAACCATAATTACAATTCAGGGCTTTATCTGGACTAAAGTGGGTGCCTTGGGCTGGTCTCCCTGCCTCCAGCCTCTACTCTCCATTCTAGACTCTATACAGCTACTAAGGTAATATTCCTTAAGCACAAATCTGATCATGTCACCAAAAGGATCTCACAGGAGCACAGATTTGCAGCTGGAGAAGATGCTGGGGGGCATTAGGTTCAACCCCTCATTTTGCAGGTGAGGAAACTGGGGCCCTGATACGTCCAATGCCATTAACTTCAAATCTAATACTTTGCACTGAATTATGTCACCTGAATTATGTTCAAGGAACTTGAGAGGCACCTGTTTGCCGCTACCATATTCACCTGAGTTGAGAAGACTTGGTCACGTCTTGTGAGATGGCTTTATATAAAATTGTAAACAACTTTAGAGCCTAGAGATCCTAGTGCATGGAAGATTAGGGGGTAATACGATTCTACATTAGACTATGAGCACCTTGAGGGCAGGGGCTGTTTCATTTCCCTTTTTGTATCTCCAGTACTTAGCATAGTACTCGGTGTAGAGCAAACATTAATAGATACTTGTTGACAACATAGTGATGGGAGCTGTGGCCACCAACCCCCCGGGAAAGAATTACTCTGATGGGGCTGATGAGGGGAGCTTGTTTTGTGTGACTGAACGTACTTGTAACGGGCCTTTTTCCCTTGACTACTCAATGGGTGGGGGACGGGGAATATTTAGAAGTGAAAATAATATAAAATGGAATGGAAGCAAAAAAAAGGCAAAAAAGGAGAAATTGCCTTAGAGGGGTGGGGGGGTATAAGTGAACCTCATTCTCCATCCCCGTCCCCCCTAGACTAGAGGAGGGCTTTGTCTTCCTTGTTATCCATTATACACAGGGGTCCTTTTCCTCTGTCTTTGATCTCTTTGGAGTATAGGCCTAGTCGTGCTATCACTGGGTCAAAGGGTGATACACAATTGAATGATTTGGGAGGCATAGCTCCAAGCTGGTTTCCATAACATCTGCACCAACTTATCACTCTAAGAATGTATTAATGTGCCTCTTCCCACAGCACCTCCAACATTTGCCATTTTTTGGTTAACTTTGCCATTCAGATAGGTGGGGAGTAGAACCTCAGAGTTGCTTTAATGTGTATTTCTCTAATTATTAGTGATTTGAAGCATTTTTTTCATATAACTGTTGATAACTTGGGTTTTTTCCTTTAAAAGTTGTCTGTTCATATCCTTTGACTATTTATCAACTAGAGAATCTCTTATTTGAATCAGTTTCTTGTTTATCTTGGAAATCAATCCCTTAACAGTGAAACTTGCTGCAAAGATTTTTCCCTGTTATTGTTTTTCTTCTAATTTTAGCTGCATTGGTTTTATTTATATAAAAATTTAAATTTTGTATACCCTGAATCATCCATTTTATCTTCCAAAATCCTAGCATAGTGCTTTATATAGGATTTCCAGCTAGAAGAGTCTGTAAAAGTCTCTAGTTCATTACTCTGATGGGGCTGATGAGGGGAGTTTGTTTTTCCTAGATAAGAATCCTCTCTCTATAACATAGACTGGGGGTGTAGTGGCCCAGTGTTTGTTAGAAGGCTCCCAGTGAGTGAACCCACTGTTTCCCACAGAGGCCCATTTTGGAAAGCTATAATTGGAAGTTATTTCTTATGTGGAACCCCAAACTGTCTCTTCCCAATTTCCCCACATTGGTGCTCTCTGGGGTCAAACAGAACAATTTTAACCCTCGTCAAGCTGGTGCTGAGGAAGTAGACAGGGCCATGCTTCATATTCATGATGACTTTGACTGTTTTACCATTTGCAGATGGCTCTATTTCCGGTGCCCCTTACTTGGAAGAGCCTCTGGACCACATCTCCAGAAATCATGTCCTTAGTCCTTCAGAAACTGAATCCAATCAACTTGGGATCTTCCATACCAGGATGGAGCTGCTATTTTCATTGAGGAGGTTGCTTGCTCTCTCCAGCTGGACCCAGCCCATGTTTCACCTATCATTCAGCTATCCATCCACCCAAGACCATCTTGCCATCTGGCCAGCTCTCAGGGGCCTCTCCCCGTCTCCCTCCTCAACAGCTTTCCTCCTTCATTCTGGGCACAATCATCAAATCAATACCACCAATGCTTCTGAAAAAGGTCATACTAATTAGCTGGCCTGTTGATCAGCTTGCCATTGTTATGACTCCCCATACCCAAACCTTCTTCTATATGTCCCTATATCTGGAGTCTTTTCCCATAAAAATGTAGGGACTGGGACTGTCTTCCTCTTGTATTTGTATTCTGAGCATTTAGCCTAATTGTGATTGTATTTCAGTTGTGTTGGATTCTTCATGCCTCTATTTAGGGTTTGTTTATTTTTTTGACAAAGATAGTGGAGAGGTTTGACATTTCATTCTATAGCTCATTTTACAGATGAGAAAACTGAGGCAAACAGGATTACTTGACTTGCCAGGGGTCATACATCTAGTAAGTATCTTAGGTTGGAATTGAATTCAGCTCTTCAGACTCCAGGACCATCTGCTGCCACTTTTAGCCTAATGCTTGGCACATAATAAATGCTTTTGTATTTATTTGTTCACTCAAATCCTTACACCCCATAGCCCTTTAACCAAAGACAGCTGTCAGATTCTTCCAATACCCCCATTTTACAATGGAAGAAATTGAGGTCAGAGAGGTGACCAGATTTGGCCAAGATCACTCAGGTCTCAAGGGGCCGAGTGAGGATTCATTTCCAGGTCCTCTGACCACACAGCTCCTTCTACCACCCCATGTGTGTGATATTATTTGATTCTTAAACGAACTCTATAAGGCTGGTACAAGGAAGGGAGAAGAGGTTCCTGGTGTTTGAAAAAAGGGAAAATAAAGTAAAATAAAGCTCCTTGCCCATACAAATGCAAGATTTGCTTCCTATGATATAAAAGAAAAAGGATTATGCAAGCCGATAATTTAGGTTAAAAAAATGCATTTAAGGCTTCTTCAACTAAGAAAGGGTAAGACTCCCCACTGGGTCCGAAACCATCATCTCCTCTCACTCGGTGCCATTGAGTAGAAAACCAGAGGGCTCCCCAAATCAATATCCTTCCCCCACCAGTAAACAAAGCTGAGGGGCTGGGATAAAAGGAGGGTTTGGGAACCAGAGAGATTTTAAGGGCCTAGTGAAGAGAGGAAGGAGAGGGGGCTCCCTGAACCAGGTGCTGGGGACAACAGGACAAAAGGGGAATGAGAAAGTAGGGTGTAGCTGAGGCAGAGAAGGGACATTTAGACAGCAGCATTTGTACCCACATCTTTAAGGACTAAGGAAGTTTCAAGAAAAAGTCTTCTCTTGCCTCAACTTCCCTTCCCAGTGGCTATCAGCAGGCACACTCCAACATACCCTTCTCATCCTTTTTTACCCAATAGTTTCTGATAGCCTGAATGCCCCCTTGTCCACAAAGAAGCCAGTAGGTTATTCAAGGAAGGCAGAGTCAGGAATTTTCCAAGTGACCTCAATGTGGGAAAGGTGTTACTTCCTAATGCTTTCCTTCCAGCCTGTGAAAACCCTCGCCTTCTTCTCCTCACCAGGTTCTCATCTCTCTGGTTCCCAAATCCTTCTTTCTTTCTTTCTTTTAAACAAATGCTTTATTAACTTCTGGTTTACATCATTCATTTCTGCCAGATTTTGAGTTACAATTTTTTCCCCATTTTTTCCCCTACCCACAACCATAGAATAGCAGTCCCACAAGATATCCCCTCATCCAATCTGCTCTCTCCCATATCTTCTCCCATACCCCCTTCGACTTTGCCATTAGGGCAAGGTGAATCTCTGTGCCCCAATGCCTGCACATCTTATCTCTCAATTACATGCAAAATAGTATTAATAATAGTATTTATATACATTTGAAACATTTAATTTTAAAACTTCGAATTTCAGATCTATTCCCTTCCTCCCTTGACACCCACTCCCTCTGGGAAGATAAGTAATTCAGTATGTGTTGTACATGTATAGCTATGCAAAACATTGCCATAGTAGATATATTGTAAAAGGCTGCTTATAATTCCCTCCCACCCATCCCACCCCCCCACCTGCTCCATTCCCTACTTTGATCCTGTCCCTCTTCGATAGTGGGTACTTCCATCCTCCCCTCCCCCCCAGAATGCCCTCCCCTCCATCATCCCCCCTCTCATCCCCCTTCCCCCTACTCTGCTACAGGGTGAGATATCCTATTTAGTATGTATATCATTCTCTCCCTGAACCAAATTCAATGAGAATATGGTTTTGTCTTTTTGCCTTCCTGTTCTACCTCTCCCCTGCAGCCACTTCCCCTTGCTTCTTCTACATGAGATAGTTTACCCTACCCTGTCTCTCCCCATCTCCTCTTGCCACTTTCCTCTCTCACCTCATAATTTCACCCCTTAAGTATCATCCCTTCCCAATAAATTCAACCTATGCCCTCTATCCATGTATAACTGTAAACATATATACACACATTCACATATGTATTCATATGCCCATATGCCCTTCTTCCATTGTTTTCATACTGAGAAAGGTTTCATCAGTCACAATTATTGTTTTTCCATGTAGGAATGTAAATAGATCAACTTTGATAAGTTCCTTTTGATTTCTTTTCCCTGATTACCTTCTCAGGCGTCTCTTGCTTCTTGTGTCTGGATGTCAAATTTTCTATTCAACTCTGGTTTCTTCCTCAAGAATGCTTGAAAGTCCTCTGTTCCACTGAATGACCATATTTTCCCCTGAAACAAAATACTCAGTTTTGCTGAGTAGGTGACCCTTGGCTTCAATCTCAGCTCTTTTGCCCTCTGGAATATCATATTCCATGCCCTTCGATCTCTTAGTGTAGAAGCTACCAGGTCCTGTGCTATTCTGATTGTGTTTCCACAATATTGAAATTGTTTCTTCCTGGCTGCTTGGAGTATTTTCTCCTTGATCTGGGAATTCTGGAACTTGGCTATAATATTCCTAGGAGTTTTCTTTTTGGGATCTTTTCCAGGAGGTGATTGGTGTAGTCTTTCAACCTCTATTTTGCCCTCTGGGTCTAAAACATCAGGGCAATTTTCCTTAAGAATTTCTTGAAGGGTGATTTCTAGGTTCTTTCTTTGATCATGGCTTTCAGGTAGTCCAATAATTTTTTTTTTTTTTTTAAGCAATTGGGGTTAAGTAACTTGCTCAAGGTTACACGGCTAGTCATTTGATTTATGCGTGGGTGCTCATTTTCTGAGGCCGGATCTGATCTCGGGTCATCCGAACTCCGAGGCCGGCACTCTTACTCACTGCGCCACCTAGCCGCCCCTTTCGGGCAATTGGGGTTAAGTAACTTGCCCAAGGTTACACGGCTAGGTTTTTTTGTTTGTTCGGATTAAGTGTCGGAAGCCGGCTCCGAACTCAGGTCCTTCTGATTCCAGGGCCGGCGCTCTATTCACTGCGCCACCTAGCCGCCCCATGTCCAATAATTTTTAAATTGTCTCTCCTGGATCTATTTTCCAGGTCAGTGGTTTTTCCCATGAGATATTTCACATTGCCTTCTATTCTTTCATTTGTTTGGATCTGCTTAACAGCATCTTGATTTCTCATAAAGTCATTAGCTTCCACCTGCTCCAGTCTAACTCTGAAGGAATGAATCTCCTCAGTGAACTTTTGAGATTCTTTTTCCATCTGGCAAATTTGGCTTTTTAAGGCATTCTTCTCATTGCCCTTTTGAGCCTCCTTTGCCAGTCTATTTTTTAAGGTGTTATTTCCTCAGTCAGGCTGTTGACCTTCATTTCATACTTTTCCTGCATCCTTCTCATTTCTCTTCCCAATTTTTCCTCCACTTCTCTTATTTGATTTTTAAAGTCCTTCTTAAGGTCCTCTATGGCCTGTAACCCTCTCATATTTTCCTTTGGGGCTTTTGGAGCAGGATTTCTGACCTCACAGTCCTCCTCCTGTTCCATGCTTCGATCCTCTTTGCTCCCAAAATAGGAGCCTATGGTTGCATTTTTCTGTTTATTTTGTTTCCTTTGCCTAGGCATGTTGCCATTTAATTACTTGACTTTTGGGCTTTTTGCCACAGTAGGACTCCGCCACCAGACAGGGGAGCTTCTGTCCCAAATGTTGGAGTCTTCACAGCTTCCGGTTCTGGCAAGTTGGATGCCCACCCCAGACCTCCCCTCCAGATCACAATCCAGATCCAAGCAGGTTAAAGCAAGAGCGATTAACCTCCAAGACTGATCGCTGGATCTCCCTACAGTTCACAGACCAGGGGCTGGAGCTGCCACTGAAACTGCAAAATGGTGTGTCTCCTGAGCGGCTTCTAGCCCCCAGGGGAGGAAGCCGATGAGTTCCCCAAATACTGGTCCCAAAGTCCATAGGGCACTAACCTCTCACTTTGTCGTAGGCATGTCTGTGTTGATAATTCTGGAATCGCCACAGTTGCTGGTGTTCTGGGGTCCCTCTGCTGGCCCTGCCGCCCTGGGGCTAAAACCTCGGCTCAGCGGGTCTGGGCTTGGCTCCCAGAGTGCTGCGCTGTCAGTTCCCAGAGCTGTGTGCTGGCCACTCCCTGCAGGGCTGCTGGGCTGTCCTTGGCGGGAGGTTAGCTTCTCTGTGTCGTTTTGTGGGTGCTGGGGCTCCAGAAGTTGTTCAGAGTCCCCTTTTACATGGTTTGGAGGTGATCTGTGGGGAGAGCACCTTGGATATGCCATGCTACTCCACCATCTTGGCTCTGCCCCCCCGCCCCTTCCCCAAATCCTTCTTTCTCAAGCTCCTCAGAGTGTGGCCAAGACCCCACCCAACCAGAGCAGGCTTCCCCTGGTTCATTCAATTTAAAAAATGCTCAAATTAACAAAGGGAATTAGCTGTTGCCAAATGGGGTGAGGACAACCCATCTACAGACCCCTCCCCAGCCCTTAGCTTCCAAGATTTGTGATCTTGTCATCGAGTACAGAAGTAAAGGGCTCATCCCAGTGGTAAAAGGGAATCGCTGGAAACTCCATAAGAGAAAGCCTTTTCCTTGGACAAGCCTTCCTTTCAATCCCAAACCCCATCCAACAGCCTAAATTTTCCCCTACAATTTCCAGTCTGGAATCAGGCACTGCTAGGGAGTGCCTTTTCTTGAGATCACCTCCAATTCACCCCAGCTAGATCTTATATGGAGCAGCTAGGTGGTGCCATATTGCACAGAGCTCTGGGCCTGGAGTCAGGAAAACTCACCTTCCTGAGTTCAAATCTGGCCCCAGACACCTATTAGCTGTGTGACCCTGGGCAAGTCATTTAACCCTGTGGGCCTCAGTTTTCTCATCTGGAAAATGAGCTGGAGAAAGAAATGGCAAAGCACTCCATTATCTCTGCCACGAAAAACCCAAATGGGGTCACCAGACAGTCAGACACAATTAAAAGGATTGAACAACTGAAGATCTCATATGTACACAGCTATTTGTATGTTTCCTCTGCCATTAGAATGTGAGTTCCTTTTGTCTTTGTTTCTTATTATGGAAAGGCAAATGACTTGTCTAAATTCTCTCTGTTTTTCAGTAACAGAGTCAAGCCTAGAAGCTTGACTTCCAACCAAGTGCTCTCTTTTGCTATAATTGTGTTAATGCTATAATAGGGGTATCCTGGGGCCAGGGGACCTGCCTCTGCTGCACCATCTTTGCTACATGGTTTTTCTCTTCCCTAAAAACCAACCCACCAGTCAGAATCTACTTGAAGGGCAGAACCTGGCTCTATGAAGTCCATTTAAGGTGTAAAGGAAAAGGGCCAAAAAGGCAGTGTGGGCACTTCAAACTGTACCTACCAAGAGTGCTGCTGTGTCATGGCATCCTCTCCAAACCACTAGGCATTTGGCCTCCTGGACCTTTCCTCTGGACAGCCCCATGCTGGCTTTGGGGTCCACTCTTTACTTGGAAGGCAGTCCTTCTTTCTGTTCTCATGCTCTGAGCCCCAAACTCCCAAAGAAAGGACATGGACGCATGAATCCTCTGCTCTACACAAACAGCCTCTGACTGAGGCCCCCCACCTGATAAACCACCCCTGTTCCCCTAGACTGAGCAACAGCGTCTTCTTTGACCTTGTCCTGCCTCAATGACAGTTCAAATTTTAGATACTTTTCCATTCAATAAGAATTGACTATGAGCCTAGGACATACCAAGCACTATTTCCTTCCAGCCTGTGAGACTGTACTAGGTTGTTCTGGGCAGACACTAGTAACTGAGAGAATCAGAGAGGTCTCCTGCAGGAGACCAGGCATGAATTAAACCTTGAAGAGAGCTGGGAGTCCCAAGAAGTAGAGGGGAGGAAGGAAAGCATTCTAGGTATGGGGCTAGCCTGTGCAAAGGCAGAGCAAAGACAAGAATGGACCTTTGAGTCTGATGCTATTTGGTCATTTCAGCTGTGTCTGATCTTTGTGATTTCATCCGGGGGTTTCTTGGCAAAGATCCTGGAGTGGTTTGTTATTTCCTTCTCCAGGTCATTTTACAGATGAGGCCAACTGAGGCCAACAGGGTGAATGACTTGTCCAGGGTCACGCAGTTAGCAAATGTCTGAAGCTGTATTTGTACTCACAAAAATGAGTCTTCTTGACTCCAGTCATGGTGGTCTATCCACTGTACCACCTAGCTGCCCCCAGACTGTTGAGTTAGAAGATATAAATGATATTTTAAATATATAATAATATAATAAATAATGGAACTGTAACCTAATAAGCAAACAGACCAATTCTACCAGCAGACAACATGCACATGACCCTAAGATCATAGATTTAGCACTGTAAGGGTCCTCCGAGGCCATTTGACCCAACTTCCTTATTTTACATTTGAGGAAACAGAGGCTCCCAGTGGTGAAGGACTTTGTCCAAGGTCAAGGGATCAGAAGCAGACTGACCTTTGCTTTTTGGAATCCCCAGAGTCAATCTTCTCACCACCATTCAATAATGATACAAAATCATCCTGGAAAGCTAGAATGGAGTCACTCTGTGAAGGGCTTGAAAAGCCTAACAGAAAAGCTGCCTCTGTATGTCTTCTAAAACGGCCCTCAGTGCTTCCTTGTACTTCCTTGTTTTCTGCTGCAGGATTCTTTGCCTATCCATCATGACTCAGCAGTCTCATCCTTTTTACCGCGTTAAATTCTTTTGGAACGTCTTGTGATCAGTTTGTTCCTGTCCAATGTTTGTCTTGTTCTGAAGGTCTCTAGCTACGGCTTCAGATCTCAAGGATGATATACTTAAAGTACCTTACAAATCTTAAAGAGTTCTATAAATGGGAGATGTCACCATCATCATGTTAAAAGGAAAATTCTTTGTTTGGTCTTTTGCCCTGATTTAAGAGGCAAAACTCAGGGCAAAGAATTAAAGAGAATTTACTAAATATATCAAGGTAGTAACACATTGATGGGCTGGTCACTGGAGATCAACAATGGCTTCAAGATGGAGCCAACTTTATTGATAACTTTTGTGATGAGATAAAGACAATTCAGTTAGGTCCATGTCAGCAAAAGGGGATGGTGCAGTTCCACCCCAAGGTAGCAAGTATATGACAATTTCTGGGTACAAACAGATAAGTGTTGACTTGCTATGTGATGAATATCAGGTAGAATCCTGGTAGAATACCAACACTGATTCCTAGCAGGTCTGGGAAGATTGGGGTTATTAAGTCAGCATAACTTTCAACAATCATACATATTGATGATATTGTGTCTCAGGCTGCATTAGCTAAGGCAGCTCAGCAGTACAGAAATATAAAGTGATGGCTTACCATTTACCATCCAATCTAGGTCATTATCAATGGGAGGGTTGGTGGTAGTTTAGAACTGGGGTCACCAGATGATAGAAAGTCAGGGTTGGAAGGAAACTCAGAAGCCATCAAGTTCCTTGAATGAGAATCCCCTCTAGAAGTGTCCTGACGATGATCAGGCAACTTCTGCTTGAATATCTCCAAGCAAAGGGAATTCACTACCTTCCAGGCAGCCTGATCCACATTTGGACAGCTTGAAATGTTAGGAAGTTTTTTCTGATATCTAGCTTAAATAGCCCTTGTATTTGAAAGCCCTTCAAATACCTGACATCAATTTATCATATGTCCCCTTGAAGTGACCTTTTTGCTGGGCTAAACCCCCCCTAATTCCTTCAATTAAGTCTGATCTGGCTGTGATCTCGGGATTCATTTATATGGGTGATTGCTATTCAGCAGCATTACCTACACGATATCTTTCCTCAAATCTGTCAGTGTCTCCCCATCACCCTCAGGGTAGTGCTCAAACTTGTTAACCTGACAGTGGAGATCTTTCACCAGCCCATTCTAATCTACCTTTCTAGGATGATCTCAAACTATTCACTCTTCTGATTAAATTTCAATTTAATTCAACAGGCATTTACTTAGCATTCAATATGTACAAGCCATTGGCCTTCTTTCCTCAGTAGAATATAAACTCCTTGAAGGCAAGGACTATTTATCCATTTGTCTTTTTATCCCAAGTGCTTGATTATAGTGGATTCTTAATACATGCTTGTTGAATTCAATATGATTTATTTTCCATCAATTCTCTTGTACTTTGCCAAGAGAATTCCTTGTTGGTGTTTTAGATTTTTTTCTCCTTTATGAGAAAACAACCAGTTAGTTCGTATCAGGATTCTTATAGAAAACTTTCCTAGGAAATTAGCTCTCCTACTTCAGCTAAGAGACTTGTTTTTCATAATACAGTGACGGATGCCCTCAAAGGTGATGGAGTCCAGAATACATCATATAATGAGCTGCATGGAACTGTAATCAATTCAGATGCACTCTCTGGACCAATGCTTGTGCCTTGGGGCTATGTAGATGTTCTGACTCTAGTACAATATATTCAAAAACATTGGGGAGGTTTCTGGGATTAATTCTAAGATGGAATGAATAGTGATGAAAATACATTATGAGAATAGCTTGCTGTTTCTCTTTGAGAATGTGCTGTCTTGAAGGAATATTCTTGGGATTTTTAAATAGTCCCTTGGAGGACTATCAGAACCAGAAAATCTTGGAGTAGGAACCGACCATAGAGTCCAAGAATTCCCACTATAACACACTCATCAACTGGCTGTCCACCTTCTCTTGAAGATCTACAATGAGGTGGAATCCACTTGATCCCAGGCATCCCATGCCATACTCAGGCAGCTCTCACTGTTAGGAAGAGTTTCCTTATAACAAACCTAAGCCTCTTTGTAAGCCCCTCCCTTGCTGCTTCTCTCTCTCTCTCTCTCTCTCTCTCTCTCTCTCTCTCTCTCTCTCTCTTTGTGTCTCTCTGTGTCTCTGTCTCTCTCTGTCTCTGTCTCTCTCTGTCTCTGTCTCTTTCTGTCTCTCTCTGTCTCTGTCTCTCTGTCTCTCTCTGTCTCTCTGTCGCTCTCTGTCTCTCTCTCTCTGTCTCTCTCTCTGTGTGTCTCTCTCTCTGTCTCTCTGTCTCTGTCTCTCTGTCTCTGTCTCTCTCTTTCTCTCTCTCTCTGTGTCTCTCTCTCTGTCTCTGTCTCTCTGTCTCTCTCTCTGTCTCTGTCTCTCTCTGTCTCTGTCTCTCTCTGTCTCTGTCTCTGTCTCTCTCTGTCTCTCTCTCTGTCTCTGTCTCTGTCTCTGTCTCTCTGTCTCTGTCTCTGTCTCTCTCTGTCTCTGTCTCTCTGTCTCTCTCTGTCTCTGTCTCTCTGTCTCTCTCTGTCTCTGTCTCTCTGTCTCTCTCTCTCTCTCTGTCTCTGCTCTCTGTCTCTGTCTCTCTCTCTCTCTGTCTCTCTCTCTCTGTCTCTGTCTCTCTCTCTCTGTCTCTCTCTGTCTCTCTGTCTCTGTCTCTCTGTCTTTGTCTCTCTCTGTCTCTCTGTCTCTCTCTGACTCTCTGTCTCTCTCTGTCTCTGTCTCTCTCTGTCTCTCTCTGTCTCTGTCTCTCTGTCTCTGTCTCTCTCTCTGTCTCTCTCTGTCTCTCTCTGTGTCTCTCTCTGTCTCTGTCTCTCTCTGTCTCTCTGTCACTCTGTCTCTCTCTCTGTCTCTGTCTCTGTCTCTCTGTCTCTCTCTGTGTCTCTCTCTGTCTCTGTCTCTCTCTGTCTCTCTGTCTCTCTGTCTCTCTCTCTCTCTGTCTCTCTCTGTCTCTCTGTCTCTGTCTCTCTGTCTCTGTCTCTCTCTCTGTCTCTCTGTCTCTCTGTCTCTCTCTCTGTCTCTCCACATGACAGGACCTCAGATATTTGAAGACAGTTATCGTGTCTTCTCTCCAGGATGAACAGGCTCAGGTTATGGGATCATTGTCTTGGAACAGATCATAGAGTTCAGTTAGTCCAATGTCCTTTGAGAGATGGGGACATTATGATTCACCCAAGGCAGTAGTCACAGCTGGGTCCTTTGACTCCCAACCCAGGGCTCAGTCACTGTGCCCACACCACCCGCCATCTATGACTGATTCTCTTGGAGGCCCTTGAGGCCCTTCCCTCTCCTGGCCACCCTCCTTCACATACTCAGCAGCTTAGTAAGATCCTTTTGGCACAACACACAAGTCTTCAGATAAAGTCTGAAGTGGATTGAGAGGACAGAACTCCAAAATAAAATAGCAATGCTTACTGCTCTTTGGGGTTAATGACTTTTTACTAGAAATCACAGTGAAGGGGTGTGTAAGTATGTGTGTGTATGTTTGTGTGTGTGTGTGTGTGTGTGTGTGTGTGTGTGACAGAGACAGAGGGAAAGAGAAACAGACAGACACAGAGATAGAAAGAGACATAGAGAAATTGAGAGAGAGGCAGAGAGAGACATAGACTGAGACACACACAGACAGACAGAGACAGACAGAGAGACAGAGAGAGGTCACTAGACTACATGCTTCATCCCAGGTGAAAGCTGCCCTGTTTCATCTTCTTACTCCTTAGCACACAGGAGCTGTTCAATAGATATTTGTTGATAGAGTGACTAATAGGTTGGGTTATAACCATATAGTTCACTTATACTACACCAAGAGGAAGTGATGGACTCAAACCTTTTGTGCCTCTCAGATGATTCTGCTGCATGAAGTTAGCTGCATGGAAAAAAAATATGGCCAACAAGTAGGTGCGTCAACCAAGTTCGAGAGTATATGTAATGTGCCACACCTGTAGCCCCTATCTCTGCAAAGAAGGGTGAAAAGAGTCTTTTCCCACTCCTCTGGGGCCAAGCCCACTCATTCTGATTGTGCAGCATTCAGCTTCAGCTGTTTTGTTATTGTTCCTTCTGTTTTCATTGTCATAGTCCTTGTGTGCATCGATCTCTGGTTGTTTGCATCTCTCTGTGTGCCTTTCCAGACTTTTTTGAATTCTTCATGGTCATCATTTCTAATAGCACGTTAATATTAACATAATATTAATTCACATTAACATTCTATTGTCCATTTTGTTGCATCCTTCTTTGATCAGTCCTTTTGTGCCCTTTGCTACTAAAAAGGGAAGGGTTGCTATACATATTTTGGTGTATGTGGGACCCTTCTACCATTGAGAAGCATCTCATAGGTAAGGAAAGAAATGCTCAGGCAGTGTGTGAGCAGTCTGGGATTATACAGCTGGTGATCTAGACACAGGCTTCGAACTCACATCTCATCTAACTCTAGAGTAGATGCTCTTCCCACTACACTGGGTTGAGAGTGTTAAGTGATTTCTACAGGGTCACACACAGCTAAAAAGGGTGGAGTCAGCATTTGAATTCAGCTCTTCTGACACTAACCCAGTGCTCTTTCTACTTCATTCAACAGATAAAGAAGGAAAGGAAGAAGGAAAGAAAGAAAGAAGGAAGAAAGAACAAAGAAAGGAAGGAAGGAAGGGTGGGAAGAAGGAAGGAAGAAAGAACAGAAAGAAAAACCCTACAGTTTGAGAAGAGAATTTTAATTCTCAATATTAAAAGTGCTACTAGACAACTTCTGGCAGCTAGATAAAGCACCAGGTCTGGAGTCAGGAAGACTCATTTTCCTGAGTTCAAATCCAGCCTTAGACTCTTACTAGCTGTGTGACCCGGGGTAAGTCACTTAGCCCTGTTTGCCTCAGTTTCCTCATCTGTAAAATGAGTTGGAGAAGGAAATGGCAAACTACTCCAATGTCTTGGCCAAGAAAACCCCAAGTGGGGTCACAGAGACTCAGACACAACTGAAAATATCTAAACAACCACCACCACCACCAAGAACAACAACACTAGACACTTTGGATGCTAAAGATAGTGATAAAGTGGAATAAAAGCTGGAGAGCGGATATATCTGGCTAGCTGTAAGCCATGCTTCAGAGGACGCACCCATGTTATTCCTTTTCTCCTCTTGCAAATTTGGTCCATTTTCAGGAGCAGATAAGCTAACATGAGACCCCAGCAGATCATAGAGAGAAAAAAACAAGGCAGGATAAAGTATGGGGAAGGGAGAGTCCCCACTCTGTGGTTGGCCATGTGGGCAACTGAGGGCAAACTTTATTCAATTACATTTTTCTGGCACGTGTTTGTTGTGTGAATAATAATACTCTGTTCCATTACATTAGTTCATGTTTTGAAACCAATGACCTTATCTCCCTTGCATCAAATTAGTGACAATGAGAATCCAGCATTTGGAAGATTGGCTTGGTTTCGAGTCATAGCAAACTTTTTGTATTATGCTCTCTCTGCTGCTGGGAGATTTGTATGAGTGGGAAATGCTCCCCATTTGAACCCCTCCCCACTTTGGTTCTCCTAGAAGCTTTCCAAGTCATTCTGCTACTGGTCATGCCATCATCCTCCCCTCCCCCCAATACCAGATGAATGAATGAATGCATGAAAAATCGTTTAGTAAGATCTCACTACGTTCTGGAGGTGCTAAGGATGTAAATGCAAAAAAAGAATGTTGCAGACCCTGTCCTCACTTACATTCTAATAAGAAGAAACAGTCTATGGAGAGGAGTGAGTAGCTCATCCAGCCCTTTCCAGAAGCATTGGTATTTATTAAATTGTGGCAGCCCAGACAGGAGGGAGAGACATTGGCAGAGTCCATGGAACGGACTGGGCTGTTCTAGGTAGGGTCAGCTCCACAGCTTTGTTCTCATTCAGTCACCCGGCACTAGTGTTGTGCAGTGTTTGCCAATAAGGCTGAAGCATTTGTACAGGGCTTTAATATTTGCAAAGATCTGGTCGTATGTTATCTTATTTGATTCTCACAATAACCTTGTGAGGTGGGTGTCAGTTATATTCGCATCCTGAAGATGAGGAAACAGGGGAGCATGAGAGACCCATTAGTAAGAATCTGAGTTAGGATTTGAACTCCATTCTTTCTATGTCCAACACTCTATTCACTGTACCAGATAGCGGCTTCTCCCCCAGACCTCCGTTTCGGAGGCCTCTTTGACTCCCGCCCCTTTAGCTTCACTGGGCTATCTCTCAAGTGAAGGTTTGTTGTGGAAACTTTCATCATTGGCAAAGGCTGGGATTAATGATTTAGGTGAGGCCCATGGACAAGTGAAAAAAAAAAACCAAAAACAACAAAGATTTTCTAAATGTCACTAAATTATATCCAGCTTTTGTTTTCTAAACAATTTCCATTCTGCAGAGAATGGAATGAAGGCCAATATTATTGTTTTCCAGAGAACTAAGTCAAGCGGGGGCTGCTCCTCTGGGTTCGGGGCCCCATTTTCCCAAAGGAGGCTGAGAACACTTTGCTCGAGCTCCAGTGTTCAGGCCGTGGGCCCAGAGTTCTGACCATGGCGCTGTCCAGGGCTCACACTCTGAAATCTGAGGGTTTCCGATCTGTAACTGTAGTTTGGAGTCCCTGATGGGACTTCACCAAAGAGTCTAGCAAGCCAGGGGTCCAGCAATGGGCCTTTATTATGTGAAGAGCCCTGGATTTAGTGCCAGAGGAAATCAGAAAACCTGTTTAACCTGATGATCTTGGTCAAATCACTCAGCTGTGGAAAAAAAAAAGCAAAGCAAAACCTCTGTGACAAATAATCCAGCAAAACAAATTCCTATGTCGGTTGTGTCCCCCAAATGGGGTTCATTCTTCAGAGCCAGCCCATTTCCTCTCTATCAGACGATAGGGAGCATCCTTCAGCACTGGTCCTTAGGATGGACGTCATTTGACTGAACAAATTATGGCATGTGGCTGGATGTGATTTCGTGACATTTACAAGCCTTTGTTTCTGCAGGGCTGATGAAATCACGAGCTGCTCTGCAGACCTCACCTGGAGCCTTAATCTAAGCCTACAACCATACAAAATCATCATCATTTGTTGTTGTTGTTCAGTCATATTTAGATCATATCTGACTCTGTGACCCGCTTTAGGGTCTTCTTGGTGAAGATATCAGAATAGTTTGCTATTTCCTTCCCTAGTTCATTTTACAGATGAGAAAACTGAAGTAAACAGGGTTAAATTACTTTTCTGGGCTCATGCAATTCATGTCTGGGTCCACATTGAAACTCAGGCCTTCTTGACTCCAGGCCCAGGGCTCTAACCATTGTACAACCTAGCTGCTAATTATTTTCACTAATTAACAAGCATTTATTTTCTCTCTATCCTATCTTTCCCCCACCCTTGAAAAACAAAAACAAAACCCTTTTAACAAATATGTCTAGTCAAGCAAACAAATCTCCATATTGACCATGTCCTAAAATAAATATCTCACTCTGTGCCTTAGGCCTGTCACCTTCTTTCAGGAGGAGGGATTGTTGAGTTGGTCAGAGTTCTTGAGTCTTCCAAAGTTGTTCATTATTCTAGGTCAGCCAGCGGGATGCATAGTGCATGAAGCACCAGGCCAGGAAGACCTGAATTCAAATCCTGCTTCAAGATACTTACTAGATAAATGACCCTGAGAAAGTCACTTTACCTGTTTGCCCCAGTTTCCTCATCTATAAAATGGGGAAAATAATGGCACCTACCTTCTAAAGTGTTGTGAGGTTCAAATGAGAGAATATTTGTCAAATGCTTAGGACAGAGACTGGCACAGAAGCTCTATATAAATATTGGCTGTTATTATTTACAGTTTTGTTGTTATAGTATAAATTGTTCCCCTGGTTCTGCTCCCTTCATTTTTCATCAGTTCATATCATCTCCCCAGGTTTCTCTGAAATCATCCTCTTTCTTATAGTGCAGTTGTGTTCCATGACATTTATTTTCCCTAATGTTTTTCTGATCCTTTAAATTTCTTCAGCATTAGTTTAAAACCTCGATATCCATATTTTCTCTTTAATAAAAAAGAATTGTGAACTTAACAATTACTAAAATGCACAAACAGTTCAACATATAAAAAGAAATAAGAAACGCTCATTTAAGAAACTGAACTTTTGTTATGAATGCTCTGTTTTTTAAGGACATATGTATGTATGTATGTAAATATATAACATATATGTCCACATGCATACAGACATGCATGTCTGTACGATATCCCCCAAATCTTAGATGTTTGGGACATAATATACACACAGACATAGGTGCACATATATGTATGCATTTATGCTCACATACAGTTACACGTATATGCACATATACACATATAAAACAGACACGTGATATTTAACAAGGTAGTAACAAAATCACTCTGTTCTTATCACCTTCTATGCATTTCTGGGTTTTTTTGTGCATCAACAATGCTTTGTCAATGTTCTTTGCTTTTTGTGTGTCTATCACTGTTTGCCAACCCACTGCCTCTGTCCACATTTCCTTTCTTTCAACATTGTACAGAGCTGCTCCAAGTTGGGATGCCCTAATTGACCTTAGTGCTTAGTTCATTTTCTGCTGTTCAGATATACTGAGCCCATGGAAGTGACTCACTTTCTTTCATTTTTGAGCTCTCACCCAGTCAGAGAATGATGTCAATTGCTAAGGCCAAGTCTCCTTGTCTATCCTTTTGAATTAAGCCAAAGAAATAATGTAGCCTCCAAATGTAGCCACTCACTCTGGAATTCTTGGGCACCTCAGTACTGGGGGAATATAAAGTTTGAACCTACTCTTTTTCTCTCAATTCCCCCCTCCCCCAACATCCAGTGTCAACTCTCTCTCTCTTTAATATATATGTGTGTGTGTGTGTGTGTGTGTGTGTGTGTGTGTGTGTGTGTGTGTGTATCGTCTCTGTCTCTTTCAGTCTCTCTCAGTCTCTCTCTCCATCTCTCTGTCTCTGTCTCTTTTATTTCCTCCAGAACAGCAAAGGAAATAAGCTATAGAATGCACACATAATGAGAGCCCTCCTCACTTGCTCCCCCACAGCTGGGGAAGGCTTTAGGATGGGTCTCTCATGAGCTGGAGCTCCCAGGTGAGTCAGGCAGGATCCAGCTTCATTGCTGTATGCCCTGGGTCAGGGGCCACATGTACAGGTGGCAGAGAGGAGTTTGTGACTGAGTGCACTGACGTGGCTTACTCTCGTGCATGCCTCTCTATATGATTTATCACTAGCCAACCCCACATGCCTCTGTCTTTAACATTCAAAGGGGCTAGTGGTCTAGGGACTAACAGTTTAAACCACAGCACTGTTCTCAGGACAGTTATACAATGGATGGTTGGGGAGTGACTTCTTAAGCTGTCTGACCCCTCAATACTAGTGCTTTCCCTCTGAGACTCCTTATTTATGCATCTTGTGTGTCCATTGCTGTTTGCTTGCTGTATCCCCCTTAGATTGTAAGTTCCTTGAGGGTAAGGGACTAGTTTTTGCCTTTCCTTGCATTCCCAGTGCTTGGCACAGTTGCTGATGCTAGTGATGAGAAGAGCCCTCTATCATTATGGGGACTCGAGCTGTCTAGAAACTTTGGGGGCAGTCTTTACAGCTGTGAACCTCACTTCCCCTCCTCCCCTAGTGCTTTATTTTCCAGGCTAAGCATCCCTGCTTTTGAGCAGAGCAGGCAGTTTCTGGTTGGGTAGGGATGAGATCTTTTTGGAGAGGTCATGGAGGAGTTGGTTGAAGCAAGTCCTCCACAGCAGGGTCAACAGTGAGAAACTTTTGAAAGGAGAATGGAAGGCAGGGAGAGAGAGGTTTTTGTAGACTTGATCTGTGACTGAGAGCACCAAAGGAACTGAAATCTTGAGCTGGGTTGTTGGGTCCCAAACCCTCATTTTTCAGGTAAAGACACTGAGGTTTAGGGAAGTGATATAACCTTTTAAGGTCCCACAGCTAGGAATCATCAAAGGTTTTCTGATGCTGGAGCCAATGATCTGACTTCATCAAGATGAGAATTCCTGGTGTGAGAAATCACTCCACTTATGAAGACTGGCATCTTGTCTGGCACTTATAGGCTTAAACAGTTGGCAAGAGCGCTGAGAGGTTCAGGGACTCGTCCATGGCTACACAGCTGGGGTTTTCAGAGACAGACCTTGAACCCAGGTATTCCTGACTCCAAACTTGGACCTCTATCCACTAGGCAATTCTGCCTTTCCAAGAAACCTCAGAGGTAAAATTATTCACAAGAGATGGTGACTGTATGTGAGAGAAGTGTTGGGAATTACTTAAAATGCTGCCCTTCAGATGTAAGTAATTGAACAAAAGTCAAAGTCACATTAAAATCTGCACTAGGGTAAGTACATTCTTTAAATCAGCCTACATTGGTTAGATATTTGCAGTGATTTGGGTATGGACTGAATTATAATTTAACTTTGGGATGGGGGAGTCATCCTATCCCCTCCTCCTCTGGGTAAAATATGCCCCAAAGGACCTATGAGGAGCTGGGAAAATTATCATTCTAAGCGGTGTGAGGCCAGTTCTGATTCACATTTCTCATTGTTATTCTTCTGCGTGGGAATAAATGCTATGTTGTGATGGGGGCGGTGCTAGGAACCAGGTCACTGCCTTAACCCTAGACACAGTCCCTATCAGACAATGTCTAGTGCATTGCCTAGCCAGGGTTAGCCAGCTCTGAAATTGCTTTAGCACTAATCTGATTTCCTTCCTTCCTTCCTCCCTCCCTCTGTTCCTTCCTTCCTTCCTTCCTTCCTTCCTTCCTTCCTTCCTTCCTTCCTTCCTTCCTTCCTTCCTTCCCCTCTCTCTATTTGTCCATCTGCCTCTCTGTCTCTCTATATGCCTCCCATTCCTCCTCCCTTCTCTATACATGCATTGGACACATAGGACTGGAATCCAGGTCTTCCTGAGATAGCCTTCTATTTCACAGACTGGGGTTAGGAAGATGAGAAACAACCCAGCGCTAGATTTGGAGTCAAAGAACCTGGATCCTAGTCCTATTCTTCCATTGACTCCCTGTCCCTTCCCCCTCTGGGCCTCGACTTTCTCACCTATAAGACCAGAGTGGGGCAGACTCCATCACCAGGTATCAGGGCTGCTGCAAAGGCAATCCTTGTCCTGGCACAATTTTGACTGGAAAATCACAGATTTAGAGCCAGGAGGGACTCTGGAGGCCATCTATTCAACCCCCTTATTTTACAGTTAAGGAAACTGAGGCCTGGGGAGGCAAGCATTCTTAAAAGCTCCCTCCAGTTCTAAGATATTCTAATAGTGTGTAACTTCTGCTTCTATGGCTGAGATCTTTTTCTTAGGAGTTTTGTTCCAGTCTAGCTGGAGATGTTTTGTTTTGTTTTGTTTTTTCAAATTGGACTTGTGATTTCATTGGTATAGGGAACACCTAATGAAGAAACTCTCTCCATGGATAAAGATCAGCATTTCTCAGGTCTGGGGCACTGAAAGGTTCAGGGATTTTCCCCAGGTTTCACAGCCACCATGTATCAGAGGAAGGGCTTGAACTCAGATCTCTGTGAACCTGAGGCTGACTCTATCCACTATGCAGCACTGCCCCATCAATGCAATTTAATAGGAATAAATGTAAAGACTTACATGAGAGTTAAATGAACTTTACAAATGCCATATGGTTAGACACTGATAGACAACATTTTGTCTGAAAAAATTTCTAGGAGTTTTAGTGGATTCTGAGATGAATAAGACTCAATGGTGTGACATGAAAACCCCCAAAAGAATGTGACTCTGGGCTGCATTTAGAGAGACCCAGCTGTGGGGAAAGCTGAGGACGGCCCTGCTGGATGTTGCCCACCAACCACTGGAGTCTTGGATCCAGTTCAGGATACCAGAGTTTATTCATAAGTTGGAGAGTGTCCAGAGGAGGAGAAGCAAGATGGTGAAGGCCCTGAGCCCATAACACAGAGAAGAGACGGGAGTGGGGGACATACTATCTCTTTCCAAGGATTTGCAGGGCAATAATGTACAAGAGGGAATAGGCAGAACCACTCCTGGAAGAACCAGGGATGCTGGGTAGATGATGCAAAAAGACATTTAGGCAGATGTAAGAGCCATTTAAATGTGGAATTGGCACCTTCAGATCTAGCAAGTTCATCATCAGAGGTCTTCAAACTGTGGTTGGACAGCTATTATCAAGAAGGTTCTAGTCAGGGTTCCTTTTAAGACTGAGATCCTTTCCAACTGTAGATGCCATGGTTCTAGTTCTAGAGATAATTTAACAAATTCATCTTAATTTAACAAACATTCATTAACATGCCTGCTACTTTCAAGGTGTTGTACTAGACCCAAAGATAAAAACAAAATAATTCTTGCTCTAAAGGATCTTATATTCAATCAACAAAAGCATTTATTAATGTTCCAGGCACTGTGTTAACCAATGGCCATACAAAGATGAAAAAGGATCAGTTCCTGCCCTCAAATCACTTACATTCTTTTGAACAACACAACACGGTTGCTACAACGGGCATTCTTTTCATGTACGAGTTGGACCAATTGGCCTCTGGGAGCTTCTAGATCTCAAATCTGTGAAGTCTACACAAAATAAATTCAAAATAAATGCCAGGCAATTTTGTGGGAGATGCACGAACATCTGGAGGGATCAGGAGAGCCTTCGTGTAGAAGACAGCAGCTGAGCTGAGCTTTGAAGGAAATTCCAGATTCTGTTGACGGCATATACTACATACCCAGCTAGGCATGAACAGGTTATATACGATGTTACTGGAAGAGGGGGAGACTACTACCACCTGTGGGTACCGGGGAAGACCTCAAGAAGAAGGGGGCTTCTGAGCTAGGCTTTGAAGGAACATGAGATTCTAAGAGGCAGCCATGAGAAGGGAGAATGTTCCAGCCTGGGAACACAGGCATCCTGGAAGCTGGTAAGTGGAATAGCGCAATCACTATCAGAAAAGGTATCAGACTCTTAAAAAGCCACCCTCAGAATGCAAAGAGAAAACAGCCTGTGAGCTCAGTCTCTTCCTGGGCAGGAGCTGAGATCTTCTAGTTCAAACTTCCTGTTTTAAAGATGAGGAAACTAGGGGGCGGCTAGGTGGCGCAGTGAATAGAGCGTCAGCCCTGGAGTCAGAAGGACCTGAGTTCGGATCCGGCCTCAGACACTTAATGCACACACAAACAAAAACCTAGCCGTGTGACCTTGGGCAAGTTACTTAACCCCAATTGCCCTCCAAAAAAAAAAAGCAAAAAAAAAAAAGATGAGGAAACTGAGTCAGAGGGAAAGAAAGCCTTTCCCAGTGCTCTATTACAAGCCAGCAGCCATGTATAGGTGCTGATGGGTATAATAACCAACCCTACTAACCTCTTATTTAATTAAATGTGTCACTTGCAAATGAATTATCTCATCCATTAATTAAAACAAGATCCATGCATTGATGGATGACCCATGTCAGAGACAGGCTTTCTACCTAAGTGCACGGCAGTCACTGACCACCAGTGAGAGAAGCGTGTCATCACCTGCTGAAACGATCAGTCTAGGAATGAAAACCAACCCATCCTTATCTCTTAGTCTTCAAAAATATTAGTTTGGTCTTCTCCCCCCATCCATCAGGCCCTGCGCTAATAGGTAAGAGTCACGCGGAGCACTAGGGGATGTGACAGTAAGACCACAGCCATTTATCTCAGAACACAAAGGGAGGGAAGGTTCGGGACAAATGGCTGTGGCATTCAAGGAAGGCCATTATCTCCATCGAGGAACTGCTTGGGGAGCATTGGAGATGGAGACTCACATAACTCATACTGGATGTGGGAGATGGAGGAGACAGGGCATGGAATGAAGGAGGGGGAGGTGTGTAGCAGCGGTTGGAGTAAAGTTACCCTCTTGCTGAAGAGTACCCTGGAGTTAGCCTCAAGGGACTGGCCTGACCAGCACTTTGCTCAACTTGCCAGGCCTCAGTCTAGTCATCTGTAAAATGGGGCTAAGAAAGCAGATGCTATTTACTTCATAGGTCTGAGACGAGGAAAATTCTTTGCATAAAGATAAGATGTCATATTGATGAAAGAATGAAATTAAAGCATTTTGCTTCTATGGCATTTCATCTGCAGCATTTTTCCTATAGAAACGTGGGTGAATCTCATTGATTCTAGCCACCAAATTAATGATGATGAGAAGGAGGAGGATGAAGATGAGCATTTCAGGAGACCCATGATTTTGCTGAAGTGGGCATTCTTTTCACCTGAGCTGATCTCAACTTCTCCCTGCCTTAATAGACAGTTTTTCTGAGGATGGCAAAAGGGTCCTTCCTCGGTTTCCAGCATTCTGATAAGTAGCTTCTTTACCTTTTGTAAACCTCTAAGGGCTCTGGAAACGTATCTTCTTCTTCTCTGTCTTTTTGTCTCCATCACATCTATGGGAATTCAGATAGAAATGGTTCTGGGACAAATTGCTGCCCTTGTGTGGTTCTTCTGTGCTGAATGTTCAGTGTACAGACAAATGAAATAATAGATTTTGTGATTGAATTTTATAGTATGATTTTGTAGTATAAAGATGTAAACTCAGTGCAAGCGCTTTGGGGACTACTCCAGTAGTAGACAGGACATATATCATTGGGCCTGGAGTCAGGAAGATCTGAGTTCTAATCCTGCCTCACCTCCTATGTGAGGTTGAGCAGTTCATAAAACCTCTCTGTGCGTTTCCTCATCTATAAAATGGGGATAATAATAATACCTTTCCCTCAGAGCTGACCTAGCAAATGCCAAAGCACCAGGCCATTTTATTTGGCATCGTTATAGAATGACCCCAAAGCAAAGGTGATTTGCCTGAAGACACTTAAGGGAACAGGAGGCAGGGATAACATGGGAAGGGTCCAGATTGTACTCACTGACTCCCGCTTTTCACTGGGGCCAGGACAGACACCTCCAAGTTGGGGCAGCCCAGCATATAGGCCACACCAGGGCTAGGGTTAACCCCTCAAAAGCAGCATTGGGAAGGAGGAGGGAAGGGAGATCACCAAGGATGTCACCAGGGAGCATTAGGCCTGATGGTCTCCAGGGCAAGAAAGCAAAAGTATCCATGAAGGTCAAGGTCTCCCGGGTGAATGCTGCAGCACAGCTGCTGGCCAAGCTCTGATGTCATGGTGACTCAGGAGGTACATGTTCTCTTGGCTCTGCATCAGTTCATACAAATCTTCCAACATTTTCCCAAATTTCCCAAAATTCCTCTTTTTCATTACATAATAATTCCTCATCACTTCCACCTAGCATAGTTTTTTTCAGCCATTTCCCAATTGCTAGACACCCACTTCATTTTCAGTCTTTTGCTATCCCCAAATGCTGCTATTATTGTTTGGATATGTGAGTATGTGTGTGTGTGTGTGTGTGTGTGTGTGTGTGTGTGTGTATACATATATATACACACACACACACACACATATATATATATACACACACACACACGCATATGTATATACTCACACATATATGTATAAAACTTTTGTTTCTATCTTTGACTTCCTTGTAGGGTGGAGGATAATATTTGCTAGTCAGACTGTTGGTATTGGGTATGAATAATTTAGCCACTTTTATTGAATATTTCCAAACTGAAGCCCAGAATATTTGGACAATGACACAGCTTTGAGAACAACACCTCAATGTGCCTGCCTGTCCTCCTACAATCCATCAAAGATTGACTATTCCCATCACTCATTATTTCTGCCAATTTACATGTCTCAGAGTTGTTTTAGTTTCTGCTTCTTTTATTATTAGTGACTTCATGTGGGGAAATTTGTGGTTTGTAATTCTTTTGAAAACCATGTGCTCACATATTTGGAGCTCCCCTGTCTATTGAGGAATGGGTTCAAGAGTTTGGTTATTGTTTTTTATAGAGAAGGGAACAGCCTTCCTCTGGAGGGTATGATGGCCTTCCATATCCTGAGGTCATGGATAGAGAGGCACCAATCAGCTAGGAAACTGGCAGTTTCAAGCTTGGAATGTTCCAAATGTCCAGATATGGAGCAGGAGGAAGAAACAAGTCACTTAATGGGGCAGAAGGGAGGCAGTATCATAAAAGAGGAAGGGACCTGACTAGGGAATAGTCAGACTATTAGACAGAGAAAATTTAGGCCAGCATAGTCTCTATAATCCCCTACTACTAAGAACATCAGGAGCTGGGAGTAAATTCCTGGGACCAAGGTGGAAATTAGTCAGTCCACTATAACTCACTGCCTAAAAATGAATAGTGTCTTAGAGGAATGGGATTACTATTCCTATAAATCTCCTGAGGGGAGATGCAAAGTGTACAAATCAGTTTTAGGGCATTCAGTTAAGAAACTAAAGACTGAGAGGTATTGACCCTGTGAAATTCATAAAGCGTCCCAGTCAAGGATGTGAGGGATAAAGTCACTCTGAAATCTGTAGCCATGTAAGACAATATACCAAGCAGAGAATGTCTGGGCCATTTGCTAACTTGACATTCAGGAAAATAGGCATGAGACGGTGAGGGATAAGATGGCGAAGTCCTCCCTCCCTTCACTCACTAAGAAAGTGCATGTTAAATCCAAATTTTTCCTGTTTTCAGGGTTACTTTTATAATTTCTGTTTAATTAGTTTGAGTGTCAGTGAGATAAACTTTGCTCAATCATAATGGCTTTGGCTCAAATACCTCAATATTTCTGAATAAGGAGCTGAAAGGAGCAATGATGTTGAAATGATGAAATTGCTAGGAGACAGAGAGTTAATCAATAAACATTTATTTATCACCTACTACATACCAGGCACCATTCTAAGCACTGGAAATGCAAAGAAAGGCACAAGACAATTTTTGCTCTCAAAAAGTTCACAGTTCAATGGGGGAAACAACACACAAACAATTATGTACAAACAAGAGATGAAGGTTAAATTGGAAATAACCAACAGAGAGAAGGTACTAGGATTAAAAGGGATGAAGAAAGACTTCCTAAAGAAGGTAGGGTTTTAGAAGAGAATTGAAGGAAGCCAGGAGGTGAAAATGAAAAGGGAAATTGTTGTAAGTATGGAGGACACCAATGAAGATGCTCTGCATCAAGAAACGTGGTGTCTTCTGAGAGGAAAAACAAAGAGTCCAGTGCCATTGGGTCACAGAGTCCATGGAAGGGTGGGAGGTCTATAAGGAGTTCGGGAGGAGCTGGTTATGAAGGGTCTTGTGCACCAGAAGATTTTATATTTGATTCTGGAGGTGATAGGGATCCTGGAATTTATTGAGTATAGCGGTGATGTATTCTGACCTGTAATTTAGAACAATCACTTCGACAGCTGAGCTGAATAGATTGCAGTAGGGAGAGCCTCCTGGCAGCAAGACCAATGGGCACACTATTGCAATAGTCCAGGTGAGAGAAGAGGGTCTGTGCCAGAAGAGAGAAGGGACATAGGTGAGAGAGAGAAAGAGAGACAGAGAGACAGAGAGAGACAGAGAGGGAGAGAGACAGAGAGAGAGACAGAGAGAGAGAGAGAGAGAGAGAGAGAGAGAGAGAGAGACAGAGAGAGACAGAGAGAGAGACAGAGACAGAGAGAGAGACAGAGAGGGAGAGAGAGACAGAGAGACAGAGAGAGAGACAGAGAGAGAGAGAGAGAGAGAGAGAGAGAGAGAGAGAGAGAGAGAGAGAGAGAGAGAGTCAGAGATATCTAGGTTGTGAGTCTGGGTGACTGAAAGTATAGCAGGATCCTTGAGTAATAGGGGAGTTTGAAACGGGGAGGGTTTTTGGGGAAAAGATAATTAGAGCAATATGGAACATGTTGGTTTTAAGATGTCCATGTGACATCAATTTGAGGGGTCCCATAGTTGGAAATGGAGATATAGGACTGAAGTCAGCAGAGGTTAGGACTAGGTAAGTAGTTTTAAGCAGCTAGGTAGCACCATAGTGCATAGAGCCTCCAGCCTGGAGTCAGGAAGACCCATCTCTGGGAGTTCAAATCTGAATTCAGACACTTAGTAGCTGTGTGACCCTGGGCAAGTCACTTAACCCTATTGGCCTCAGTTTCCTCTTCTGATGAACTGGAGAAAGAAATGGCCAAACACTCCAGTATCTTTGCCAAGAAAACCCCAAATGTGGTCAGAAAGAGTTGGACATAATTGAAAAATGAATGAACAAGAAGAAATAGTATTGGGAATCATCATCATAGATATGACAATTGAATCCATGGAAGCTAATGAGATCACCAAGTGAAGTATCATAGAAAGAGAAGAGAAGAAGGCCCCAGTCAGAACCAGGGTTAATGAGTGTGATCTGGAGGGAGACCCAGAACAGGACACTAGAAGGAGAGTTAAATAGGTGGGAGAAGTTCCAGAAAAGAATAAGATCCCAGAAATGTGGAGAGAAGAGTGTATACACTCTGGCATAGATTATGTAAACTTTATCTCTTCTGGAAGTTTCTGAACGATACAAAAGAGAACAAATGACATTTAAACATTTTCGTTAAATAAACTTCCCCAAGTGGGATAAAATCTGAATCCAGCAAAATCAAGCCATTGGCCTCTGCTGTCTGGAGGTGGCCAAGGCTTGTGGCTTCCTTCTCCACTGTTCTCCTCTATGCACATGCATGAACAAAGGACTGGCTCTGGATCATTCATTTTGTGGGGATGGAGCCAAGGGCATTGACTAGAGAGTAGATCCCTTCATGGGCAGGTAGGCTGGACAAGACTGCAATGGCCATATTCCAAGGGCAGGGTCCAGAGGATAGGAGTAAGACACCTTCTCTTCCTATAGTGTAATCCAGTCATCCACCTTATACAAACAACCTGCAGAGATACTCAGAGAGGAAAAATTAGAGCTTTTTCAGGATTATCACAACTCCCTAGACCTAGATACAATGCCTTTCTTAATGTAACCTGAGAATATGTTAGGGGGTTTTGTGTGTGTGTGTGTGTGTGTGTGTGTGTGTGTGTGTGTGTGTGTTTTACTTTATACTGTCAACTTAAATTGATCCTTCAGTCCACTATGCTATCTATTCGTGGTGGAAGAGAGGAGAAGAATTCTGGGGCTCCTGGAGTTAGACCATGGCAGGAATTCCTATGGCGGCAAGTGCTTAGAGCCAAGAAATCAGTATGTGGCACTAAAAATATTCTAAAAGGAAAAGTGTCTGGGAGGTGGAGAAGCATGCACAGAAAAGCTGATCTGCTTCAGGGACCACTGGAGTGCCTTTTACAGCATATTGAGCTCCAAAAGGAGGGCACTCAAGACTTACCTCATCTATCACTCCAACAACCTGCATTTATTAAGCACCTAGTGTATATCAGGCTGTAGGCTGGATACATCCTCATTGAACTGGACATCATCTTAATTATGAGTTTCCTTCTTGCTTTCATAGGAAACACGTCTCTGACTTATGATGGAAAAATAAGATTCATTTCACAGAAATTCCTACCAGACAAGTCTTTGCTTGAACTACTGTAAAGAAAGAGACATTGACAGCTTTCTTTATTACTTTTCTCTTGGAGGCAGTGGCATACAGTGACGGGAGTGTTTTATTTGGCATCATGGGACCCAGATTCAAATCCCAGCTCTGCCACTGACTTCCTATGTGACTTCACCTATAGACTCTGAGCCTCCATTTCCTCCTCTTCAAATTGAGGGGTTTGACTTCTAGGGCCCTTCCGGTCTAGACCTATGATCCTAAGATCTGTCAAAGGAGGGGGCAGGATCATATGACTTCTGGGGTCTCTTCCAGACATAAACTTCTGATCCTATAATCTCATGACTGCAAGTTCTAAAGCAGCAAACAAAGAACTAGAAGTGATAATTGAAGTAATCAAAATAGATGAGATCCCCTCTGGACCATTCATCCAGAGAGTAGAGGGAGTTTGGGCTTTGGGAATTTTGTCCTCCTGAGTTCATTCACACAGTGTCTTTGTTGGCAAATTCCCCATATGCACTCCTCTTCTCCTCTCCCACATTTACCCAGTCCATGGAGGTGTGGATTCACATTTTAAAACTGCAGGAAAGCTCTGATTTCCTCTAGAGTAATCTATTCTCAGCAGCCTAGAAGCTCTCTCAAGCACATCTCCTCCAGAGAGTGGGTGCTTCATTTTGGGAAAGAAAACAGATTTCAAGGAACTTTCACGGAAGTATGTCCAACAATGAACTGGAGTTTTAGTTTTGCTTTTAAAGAAAAATGATTTTAAAAACAAAACAGACTGACTTGGTGCTTTTCTCATTCCTGACTGCTATGCTCACGTTGGAATAGAAGCTATAAACAAAGGCTTGTTTTGTAAGTTTCTTCACAATGACTTCATCACCTGAGTAAACCTATTTTCTTTTAGCAAGATCATTGCCATTGCCTCCTTCCCTGCCTTCATCCTGTCTCTCTCCATCCATTCATCCTACACAGGCCCCAAATGGATCTTGCAAAGGTCCAGTTTGGACCCTGTTACTCCCTTATTCAAGAATCTTTGAAGATTTCAAAAGCTGTAACTGACCATTCAGGCTCCCAAGTGAAGACCACACAATATGCCCAAGGCACTTTCAATTCATCTTTAAAAGACAAATTCACAGGTGGTCAGGGAGAGACTTTGGGGAGAGAATTTGGATCTTAGGACACAGGGTCCCATGGGAGAAGGGTGTAGTGAGACTCTGGGACACCAACCATTCAGGAAAGAATGGGGAACACAGAATAATATGAGTTCATGGCTGGTGAAGCCATTCCTGGAAAACTGAGAATATTGGTCTGGATCTATGAAGGACCTGCCCTTGGAATGTTGTCACAGGCTGGGGAAGCACAGCATAGGATGAATTCCCATTTTAACAAATTATTCTTGCTAATCAGGTACTAATGTCAGTTATTTGTGCCTGGTGAAGAAACATCTGCTGCCAGACCCCACTAACATTTGGCACATTGGACAAATAAATGCTCAAATCACCCCCACCCTAGTTATAATTCTATGCCACCCCTGCTGATACTTAATATAGCACAAACTCTTTAACTTGGCACTCAAGGAACTCTCCAACCTGGCTGTAAACCACTTTTCCCATGCTTTAACCCATGCTTCAGCTCAGCTGGATGACCTCCTTCTAGAGGCCTGGATCTGGGATAGATCTCAGAGGCCAGCTAGGAAGTTGGGACCAGAGAGGCTACAGAGATTTCTCCAAGGTCATATAAGTAGGAAAGAACAGAGCTGGGATACGAACCCAGGTACTGTGGCTCTGATAAGATGTGGTGGCAAAAGCTTGGAGTCTCCATGTCGATTCAATGCACATTCATCATTTGTGTGACCCCATGGCCACACTTTACCTTTCCTGGCCTCAGTCTCTTCATGTATAAAATGGGGAGCATCCTTGCTCTGCCAAACTCATGAGCCACTTGTTAGAGGCTCTTATTGGCCATTCCCTGACCCTGAGCATATCAAGTACTTCAGATCTTTCTTTGCTCAGGTGATTCCCATCACACCTGCCTGGTGAAATTCTATTCATGGTTTGAGGCCCCTCTCAGATCCCACCTCCTTCATGAGGTAATAACTTCCACCCACAGGGACAAAAAAATGGAAGGCAGCAGAGCAGGAATCCAGACTCTGGGCCTGGGTCACTAGGTTCTAGACCGAGCTTTCCAGTCTGGCCTGAGGCACTTGCTGGTAATGCCACCAGTAGTAAGTCCTGGATTTCAGTGTTGTTTTCTGACACTTGGTAGTTGGGGGATTTTGGGCACAAAGTCATTTACACTTTCTGAGCTTCCATCCTCATCTTGAAATCGGGATTGATTAGATTGGCAGACAACTTTCTGCCAAAGAGACAGAAACCCCTACACACATATGAAAACACGCATATATATCTATATGGCATAAACACACATGGCATATATGTTTGTATATATGTATATTTGCTTGTGTATATATGTATGTGTGTGTGTGTGTGTGTGTGTGTGTAGTGAAATCACAGACCCAATTAATTAAAAATACTGATAGTATCAATCTCATGGGGTTTTTGTGAGAAAAGGGCTTTGTAAACCTTCAAGCTCTATACAAATATCAGCTGTAGAGCCTAATTCTGAGAATTGGAAGGACCCTCAGAGACCATCTAACCTACCCTCACTTTATAGATGAAGACAATGAGTCCTAGGGAAGGAACAAGACTGGTCCAAAATCACACAGGTAGTGTCAGAGGCAGGATTGGAAACCAAGACACTGCAAGACTTCTGATTCTAGAGCTGGTGGTCTTTCAGCTTTTCCACATTGCCTCTCTAATCATACCATAAGGTTTAGAAAGTGTTATCTTCCCAACAACCTAGTGAGGTAGGCATTAAAGGTATTATTAAACCCATTTTACAGATGAGGAAATTGAGGCTCAGAGGTCAAGTGATTTGCTCATGTTCACTCATCTAATAATTGCCAGATGTATCAGAGCTGGGATGCTTCATATTATTACAGTTTTTAGGAGTATAAGAGAGTGGGGTTTAGAACTGGAAGCAAGCTCAAAGACCAAGCCCTGCTTCTTTTACATATGAGGAAAAGAAGGCCCAGACAGGTCCCAGTTCAGCCCAGAGTCACACAGACAGTAAGCTTTCTGTCTTGTTTCCATCACCCTGGTCTTTTCCTGTTGGGCATCTCCCATTCCAGTCTCCTTAAGGACAGGAAGATGGATGGAACCTATTCCTTAGCACTTGGGACCTCTCCTGCTTGGAATCTTGCCTGGCTTGTGAGTGGGTGCTTTATCTGACTGACTCAATAAATGTTTGTTGAATAACTAGGTGTTTGGGGAGGGAGGTATATGTGAGTGACGATAGGGGGAATCAAAGACTGATGTAGGCTAAAAGGGAGCTCAGAGGCCATCGGATCCACCCCCCTTTTTTTTGCCTTTTGGAGGGCAGTTGGGGTTAAGTAACCTGTCCAAGGTCACACGGCTAGGTTTTTGTTTGTGTGTGCATTGTGTCTGAGGTCGGATCCGAACTCATAGTCCTTCTGACTCCAGGGCCAACACTCTACTCACTGCGCTACCTAGTCGCCCCAACCCCCTTTCTTTTTATAGATGAAGAAATTAGGAACCAGAAAAGTCAAGTGACTTGTAATCTAGGTAGTATATATATAATCTAGGTAGTATATAGGTAAAGCTGGGATTTGAACTCAGGTCCCATGACTCTGAGCTCATGGTTTTCTACTGCTCCCCGCTGTCGTGGGGTACGCACAGGGTGTGGAGACCTATTAGCGTCAAACTCCAGCTTCTAAGCGAAATGCAAAGTACGTAAACTCTTCTCCCCCAACCCTGCCCCGCCTCCCTCTCCCAGGTGCCCACTCATTCAAGCATCACAGCTGGAAAGGTCCCCTTCTCCAGTTCTCTCCAAGCCCCAGCTGGGAGAATGGTGAGTCGGAGCTGCCAAGGCAAAAGAAGGATGAAAAAGCGTAGTCCCATTTTAATTTGGTTTGCTGTTGCTGACACAACGAAGTGCATTGTGGGCAGCTGCTCTCCTCTCCTCCATTCCCCACGGAGTTGGGCTGGAGAATAAATCCACAAAGCCCCTGACAGATCAGAGACCTGTTTGGGAGTTGTTATATGGTTTGCTTAAAAAAAAAAAAAATACAAACAGGGCTAGGTAAGGCTTTGGCTTTTTTAGGGAACGTCCTGATTGGTTCTCTGACAATTAGTGGGCACAGATAGATGTAGGCAACAGCTGTAGTTTCCATCGAGCGAGCTCCTCTCCTCGATGCATAAACCACACACTCAGCCTTAGTGGTTCAGGAGGTTAAAAGTTATTAACTGAAAATCAATTGAAATAGAAAGAGCCACATCTGCCGCAGTCCACAATTCACTCCTCCAGACAGCTTACCCCTGCACTGCAGGGGAAAAACAGACACACAGAGACCCTGCACCACTGGGGCCGGGGCGGGGGCGGGGGGAGCGAGCAGAGATGGCTGGCTGCACAGCTCTCCAGAAGCCCCCCAAGCGGCCCCAAGCCCTCATTAAAAGCCCACAAACTTTCCGGAGGAGCCAGACACCCCGTGCAACATTGTTGCCAAGTGGAACAAAGGGAGGGCGACCGTGGCGGGCGGCCGCGTTCCATCCTTCCGCTCGGGACATTCTCCCAGCTCAGGTTGCTAAGCATTGTCAAGCGCTCGGGGCCCCTAAGCTTGCTGTACCTAGAGGAAGTATTTGTGCAATCAAAGCCCCCCGGAGAACTTTGCGTGTCGGGGGGGGACTTCCCGCGTGAATAGGCTCCCGAGGTAAAAATGTGCCCCTGCTGGGGACGGCGCCCTTGAAATATACATCAAAATCAAAACGGGGCACAGCTGTTGAAGCCCCCGGTGGAGGGAAACGGGGGAGAACAATTCTCTCCTGCCTCGGTCTACTTGGCCTCAGACCTCTAGCGGACAGGCCCGAGAAACCTTACCCCCAAAGTGGGGGGGGGGGCCAGGGGCAGGAGAGGGGTGCAACAAACAGCCTCTAACAGCCCAGCGGGTCTTTGGTACCCACGTTTGAGCTGGAAGAGCCCAAGGCTGTCCACAAACAATGCCGCGGATCGACCTCTGGCTGTCACAAGACTTTTCTTTGCATTCTTTGCAAACTAGACACTCTCCACGCCTACCCTGCCTTTGAGCTGGGGGTCCTGCAGATTGTCCAAAATCCACTAGGTGGCAGCACATTAACTCTTCAAATGCCGGAACAGAAGCTCATAGGACTTAAGAGTAAGAATCCCGGGATAAGGGGATCATAACTTCAGGGAGAAGGGACCCCAGAGGTGATCTAGTCCAACCCCCCATTTTGCAGGTGAGAAAGAGGTCAGGAAGATCCCAAAGATCACACAAGTGGTATGTGGCAGAGCTTGGGGTTTGAACTTGGATTCTCCACTGAGTTGGAAGGTCTGTCAGCATCCTCTAGCACTCTGGAGATCTAGTCCAAGCTTCTCATTTTGCAGATGAGGAAACTGAGGCCTAAAGATATGTGACTTGCCCAGGGTCTCACAGTAAATGGCAGTCAGAATTTGAGCTCAGGTCCTCAGATTTCAAACCCTTTGTTCCTCCCACTGCCTCTTACAACAAGCATGTTTTAAGTGCCCTTACAAAGGCCTGGGCTAAGTGCTGGTCCCCTTTTTTAGGGCCTGGGGACAAGAAGATAAAACAGAAATCAGCTTATGCTCTCAAGGAACTTACTGTTTTGTGGGATGGAAGAGTTCAGAGTCTGAGTCCAAGATCAGAAAAGGTCTTTATTCTTTCTCATGAGGAAGGACCCTGCCCCTGTTGCTCAAATGGCATCTTCCAGGGAGAAGCAAACCCAGGGTTATATACCCCCTAACACAGAAACCCCAGCCCCCAACTGGCCTTCACTCCCATTGGTGGGGAGGCTGGCCCACAACCTAAGCTAGGGAATCTATCTGGGAGACAAAGGACACGGAAACATGTGGGAGTCCAATGCAAGGCCAGGAAGGCAGTTTGGTCCTTCTTTGGCATATTTTGTGCTGAGGTGGCCTGGGGAGGGTCTCCATTGCTCTAAGTCCTAGATTCCTGGAAAGTCAGGTGACCTCTAAACTTAGGCCTAGTGGATTGATGTTTCAGAATGAGGAGACTTCACTGCAAGTTATCGCTCCCACTGTGGACTTCTGGGAGAAGGGAGGAGATGTAATATTTACATAGTGGATTGAGAGCTGGTCACACACCAGCATGACCTACACAGAGGCAGGGAAGCTGGGCTCCCCCCAGTCAATGCTGAGTAGCCTTTCCAAGCTATGGATAAGTAAGCCTCCATTTGTCAACCATCAGATACTCTCCAAGTGTCTCATTTCATTCCAATCCTGGAACTCAGCCGCCAGATTTGCCCAAGTCAGGCCTAACCTACAATATCTGGGTTCAAGTTCTTCCTCTCACATGTATCTTGGCTGTGTGATCCTGGGTAAGTCACTTAAAACCACTACATGCCCCCAGGCAGCTAAGACTCTAAGGTAGAGAGCATTTTCACCTGCATTAATAGAGAGGGCATACCAATGAAATCATGGATCTGATCAGAAAAAAAAATTACCAACTATTATATTGGTTTCTAAGTATGTAAAAATAGTGAGGTTAGCTATATATATATATGTATATATATATATATATATATATATATATACAGACAGACAGAGACAAAGAGAAAGAGAGAGAGGAGAGAGACAGAGATAGAGAGATATGAAAGAACAGTAGGGCAAACAAAGCGTTTATTAAAGCACTTACTTCATGCTAGGCACCATGCTAAGGACTGAGAATACAAAGACAAGCAAAGTTGTTGTTCAGTGTGTTCAACTCTCTGTGGCCCTATTTGGGACTTCCTTGGCAGAGATCCTGGAGTGCTTTGCCATTTCCTTCTCCAGCTCATTTGACAGATAAGAAAACTGAGGCAAACAGAGTTAAGTGACTTGCTCAGGGTCACACAGTTAATAAGTATCTGAGCACTAGAAAACAAAGTGGTGAGTAAATAAGAATTTATTAAGTACCTACCCGGTATTTATGTACCAGGCACTGTCCTAAGTACTGGAAATCCCTACCCCTCTCAAAGAGATGGAGTCCAGTGTCTAAGCCTCTGTTACACAAAGAAAAACCCACACTGCTCCCTGCCCACAGGAGTTATACTCTAGTCAGTGATTTGGGCTTTCACCGACCTAACCTCAAAAAAAAAAGAACCTGATGAAGAAATATTAAAGACACTGTCAAACTGAGGCCTTGCAGTTCAGCCACCTCAGGCTGTCCCTCTTGGAGATATAAACAAGTCCCTCAAGTGAATTTGAAAAAAAGCAATGTTACAGGATTTAGGGCAGGCTCTACCTCTTGGTGATCGTTAGTAGTTCATTTATGGAGTCCAGAGGGGAGCCTGGAGCCTGGAGCCTGGAAGAGGGTTCTAAGCTCTTGGTAGAGAACCACATGGAGATGGAAAAGGGGTGCCAGTGAGAAGCCACCTGGAGCAGGGGGAGGGGAAGCAGAGCAGAGGTGGCTGTTCTGGGAGGGGGGCTGCTTGGCCATATGGGCAGGAGATGGGGGCGGGATATGTCTCACTCCTCCCCCACTCCCCATCCCCCCCCACAAGTGGCAAGCCAGAATCTTTTTTCTCCCTTTGTGTCCCTCCGCAGAAGCCAGTCTTTCCTTCTGCATACAAGAAAGTCTGTTTACATTTCTGAGTTTTAAAACATTTACTTTAAAAACAGTTGTAACTACAAGTCTTTGCTAGTCTGAGTGCACTTCTAGGAGATGGGAAGATGACTTTGGGGGGAGGGGAAGAGATGAGGTGTTGTCCCTGACTCTGAGCTAAGCAAGATAGGGAGAGTCACAGAACCTTTGCTGTATCTTCCCAGACAAAGGAGGAGCGTTTATGCCAACAGTCTAGGCAATGCGCTAGCTAATGTTTATACAGCACTTACTGTACTGTATAGGAATGATGCTAAGTCCTTCACACATATCTCATTTTATTCTTAACGACTTGCACGGTGGGTGCTGTTATGAGCCCCATTTTAGAAGTGGGGAACCTGAGGCAGATAGAGGTTAAGTGACTTGCCCAGGGTCACACAGCTAGTAAGAGTCTGAATCTCTATTTGAACTCAGGTCTTACTGACTCCAGGGCTGGTGCTCTATTCACTGTGCCACCTAGCCACCCCAATGTCTCTCTTTCAAAGATGAGAAAACAGACCCTAGACGAGGTGGTGCCTTGTCAAGAAAGGTCTCTGGAAGGTAAGTTACATGTAAAGTAAGGGTGTCTGGTTAGATGACTTTAAGGCCCCTTCTGGCTCTAAAACCAGTGATTTTGGGAGAGATGACCATAAACACCTTGAAGGCAGGTCCTCTGGCTTACAAAGCCTGTCTTGTTGCTAGAGGGACATTGCCAGGGTCATTGGGTTGTCACTCCCCAGCATCTAAGAGTCTGAAGGGACTCTGGGGCCATTTAAGCCTTGCACAGCCCTGGTGTGCCACCGACTAGCTGACAAATGACAAACCATCCATGGTCTCTTTGCCTCAGTTTCCTCCCCTGCAAAATGAGGGGATCAAAATGTACTGGGAGGCACAGGGGAGAGGAGTCCAGAGCTGCACTGAGGGAGTTGTTGTTCAGTTGTGTCTGACTCTCTGAGGCCCCGTTTAGAGTTTTCTTGGCAAAGATACTAGAGTGATTTGCCATTTCCTTCTCCAACTCATTTTATAGATGAGGAAACTGAGGGAAGCAGGGTTCAGTGACTTGTCCAGGGTCATACAGCTAGGAAGTGTCCCAAATATTGCCTCAGACACTGGGCAGATCACTTAACATCCTTCAGCTTCAATTTCCTTCCCTTTAAAATGCAGACAATAATGGCGCCTACCTCCCAAGGCAGATGGTTGTGGTTTATCCTTCATTCTCAAAGAGGACATGACATCAGAAAGGTGATGGCATACCACGTAAGTGAATTGGATTGGAGGGAGGGAGGGCTGGACAAAGTCACCAGCTTCACTGTCTCCTCCAGAGCCATCTGGGTCCAGTGGCCTGATACAGATCAGGGTGACTGGGGATGCTCCACCCCCACCCCCAAGGTAGATCTGAGATTCAATGAGATAATCTATGTTAACAGCTTTGTAAACCTCGCTATACACATGCTACCTATTCCATGATCTTTTTTTTTCTAACTGCACAGAGTAATTTAATTCTCTATCTCTGGAATATAAGCACCCAAAGGGTGCTTCAGGGGCTGAGGTGGGCATGCTGCCCAGGGCTGGGCCAGGGCAGGATGATGGCAGCTTGAAGGGAGGGGTGTGCAGAAGGAATATTTATCAGCTAGAGTTAAAAAAAAGAAAACCTGGAGCATCATCTGTCTCTAGTCAGTTCACTGCACCACCTCCCTTCATTTATAACTGAGCCAAAGCACGAAATGATGAGAGTGATCACAGAAGGGAGAAGGATGTGACAAGCCCTTCTCATTCCCATTGATGCTGATCCTGTAGACTTGTCTCTTCCACAGTGTCTAGCCCAGCGCTGGGGACTCTCTGGGGAATGGAATGGAATTGGTGTTGGCCTCTGCTCTTAGCCAAGGTCTGCTGAGGCTTGCAGAGGAGACTGGAGTCTGGAGAGGTACTGAGCATTGAGGCAGCTAGGTAGTGCAGTGGATAGAGGGCTGAGCCTGGAGTCAGGAAGACCTGAGTTCAAATCTGGCATCAGATACTTACTAGTTGTGTGACCCTGGGCAAGTCACTTCACCTTGTTTGCCTCAGTTTCCTCATCTGTTAAATGAGCTGGAGAAGGAAATAGCAAACCACTCCACTATCTCTGCCAAGAAAACCCCAAATGGGGTCATGGAGAGTTGTCCATGGCTAGAAAATGATTGAACACAACACACTCTGGGCTTAAGAATCCAAGTTTTTCCACAGACGCTTGAACTTGAAAGATCTTCCAAGGCATTTAGTCCAACTCAGACGGGACCAATATCTTAGTGCTAGAGAACATCCTTGGCCATTGGGCATGCAGCATTTCTCTGAAGACCCCATTGCCTCCAGTGTGTTATTGGTCAGCTCTAATTGTTAGGAGGTTTTTCCAAACATGAGGCCTCTTCACCTTTATGGGGCAGGAGGGTGGTGGAGATAATTACCATGCTTTTGGACAAGGTCCATAGGTGAGGGGGAGGGAAAAGATCAATTAGTCAAATGCAATATCAGTAGAAAGGCCAACGTGTTATCTTTAGTGGAAAGTTGTCTTGGCAGGAGAAAGGCCTTCCCATTCAATCCAATGCTCTCTACCTACCAAAATGGCACTTATCTCTTACAGCCCCTTCCTCGCTCCAAGAAAGGCCAAGTTCATGGACAGCTGGAAAAGCGGACGTGGCCTGGAGAGTATAATTCCTGGCTTCTGGAGCCCTCAACTCCTCTGACAAATGGCTGAGGTGCTTGGAGGTGGGAGAGTTAATCATACTGGTTATTACCAGGAGGAAGAGGATGAATTAAGAGAGTGACCATGTTTAGAACTATAGGGTGACAATCCTGCTGGACTTTGGCCTAGTCAGATCCCATTGGGAAGATGGTATTCATTTTAGGAAAGGCTGGAGGGAGTTCAGAGCAGAGTAACTGAGATGTGAGGGGTTGTGAGAGCCCATGTCATGTGAGTATTGATTTGGATGAGTTCTGGGCAGCTCAGGGCTCTGGGGGAACAAGAGAAGGGAAGAAAAGAAGCAAGACCATCCCTGCTAATAGGTCTGTACTTCCTTTACACCTGGAGGGGTGGCCTTGGTGTGTGGAGGAGAAAGGAAAGGGAAGTAAATGTTCAGATGGATACAGTCCACTCCAAATTCCATCGCTCATGAGCCCCCATCTATGCATTTACTTTTACTAGTCAGTCAGAGGGTAGTTAGTTAAATGGTCAGAGAGCTAGGGAAATTTCATAATAGAAAAGTAGGAATAGAAATGTCTACTTTCCTCCCTAAACCTGTTGTCACACTTTTTTATACTTGTCCTCACTGAGAAGAATGGACACGTCTGGGGACAGTCATGGATTGACGGACATATAAGAGGAGAGAGGAGCATGGATTTAGAGCAGGAAAGAGCCTTAGAAGCCGTTGAATCCAGACCCCTCATTTTATGCAGGAAATACATGTGATACAAAGGCAGCTCAGGGCTCTGGGGGTTAGAGCCTTTCTAGCTAAGCATGCCTTCTACCAACTCTGTACTTAACTTTAATTATATGCCATCTCCTCCAGGAGAAGGTAGGTTCCTTGAGGGCAGGGACTTTCTATGTAAGCCCAGAGTTTAGCACGGTGTTTGGTACAATAAATACTTGATTGATGTGCAGAGAGGCCCCACATAGGGAACATATGTTACCATGGCCCATGTGTGGAGATGCAGTTCATACAACAGGGCCATATTTTAGAGGCTTTCCTTATAAACTTCTGAGGCCATCTGAATCTAAGGCCCTGATTTTTCTTTCTTTTTCTTTTTTTTTTAAATTAATTTACTTTAAACTTAAATACTCACGCTTAAATACACAATAAGAAACAGAAACATATTATAAACTTAACTACAAAATAAAAAAGGAAAGCAAAAGCATTGCCATGTGTGCGGCAGAATGTAAGACAGGACTCAAGATATGCAGCAATAAATTTCCATTTCAAGAAAGCTTATCTAATAAATATTACGCGCGGTGTTCTGAGCTGTCCAGCTTTTCTTTGCTTCCTTCTAAGTTTCCTTTTGTTCTCTGCTGTGCACTTTTTACTCTGTTCTTTCCTCCCTGTTTTCTCCCAAGAAGGCTTCAATTAAACATGGACACACACACATATAACACACAAACATATGTACACATATATACATACATACATGCCTACAATATACACTTACATATACATGTACTTAGATATCCACAATAATGCTTATATATAGTCATATACATTCATATGCATCTGTGTAAGACAGTACTAGACTTGCTTGTCCTCTGTTTCCCTGGGGGTGGGTAAGGTTCCAATCTCTTAACACTGAGATTCTTTTCATTCTCTGATGATAATGAATAGGAAGGAGAAAGACAGAGGTAAAAAAGCTCCTGGGTGGTCCCACCTCAAGGTATCCCTGCCCACCTCAATCATTTGTTTCAAATTCTTGTGTTTATCATGTGTATGTACACATACATATACACGCACACACACATGCACACATACAAATACACACACATACACACATATACATATACATATACATAGACATAGACATATACATAGACATAGACATAGGACCATTGGGTGGTGCACTGGTTAGAGCACAAGGCCTGGAGTCAGGAAGACTCATCTTTCCAAGTTCAAATCTCACCTGAGACACTTACTAGCTGTGTGACTCTGGGCAAGTCACTTAACCCTGTTTGCTCTAGTTTCTTCATCTATAAAAATGAGTTGGAGAAGGAAATGGCAAACCACTCCATTACCTCTGCCAGGAAAATCCCAGATCTTAGAGAGTAAAAAATTACTGAACAAGAAATTTTATATTTATATACATATATGTATATAAATGTGCATAGATGTACTTATAATTGTTCTATAAGTTTTATATGTGTTACATAAACGTTTAATATAATTTGTATAATACATTTTTAGATAATTGTTTTATGTATATCTATATCTATATAACAAATTGTATATGTGTACATATGCATGTTTGTATTTTTGTATGTAGGCCTTTGGGGGTGTTCAGGGAAGACTAGCCCCTCTGGTGTGAGAGATGCCAAGCTTTTCTCAGAGCTGTTCATCCATTTTTGGTGTCCACCAATATACCCACCTCTCACCCGTGGCTCCAAAGAGCTGTAGCCATACCCAGGTAAAACCATCTGCCACACGGGCTAAACCAGGTTAAGGGTAATAAAGGGGTCTCAAAACCATCAGTGAGCTGGGGGGTGTCTACCCTAAGCATGTGAAGACTTCCCCCAGCAGAACAGGTAGATAAGAACAATTTGTTCCAATGGCCATGAAGGTAACTGAAGCAGGCACTGTGGAGCCCTTACAGCTTGGCCAGACATTAAAGATGCCAAGGTCATCCACTGCATCCCAAGCCATTACCAGTCATCATGACTTTTATCCTACCACTGGACTTTGATGGCTCTGGAAGAAACAGAGAGGTCAGGACAACTTCACATAAGTCTGCCTCACTTAAATTCAATTTATACATGTGTAAGTCAGAACACATCCTCTATCCTCCATGCCATTTTGTCTCTGGAAGATTCTGAAGATTACCTGGGCAGATAAGGTACTGATTCTGGAAAGTGAACTGCCAAACATTCAAACTTTGCTGTAGGGAGTGTGACTCAGATGGGCTGGTCAAGTTGCTTGGATGCCAAATGTACATTTGCCTAAAAGACAGAGAACTCACACAAGGCAAATGCTCATGTAGAGGTCAGAAGAATCGACATGGGGACATTCTTAAGGTCTCTCTGAAGAACTTTGGAATTGGTTGAGTGATATGGAAAACACTGGCACAGGACTGCCCAGTATGGTGTGCCCACATCAAAGAAGACTGTGCTCTATGAGCAGAGCAGAACTACAGCAGCTCAAAAGAAACACAAGATGTGCAAATTTAGAGACATCTCTACTCCAAATGTTCACGTGGACTTTTTGTGTCCAAACTGTGGTGGGCTTTTCAGAGCTCATATTGGTCTGCTCAGCCACAGTGGGACACACTGCACCTTGACCCCAGCTTAGTGATGTCATTTTGGTCCTCTTCAAGCACAAAGGACAACAACCAACCTTGTACATCCAGCAACAAGCCTTTTTAGGTTCTTAGCTGAGAACTACTTAAGGATTGATTAAGTATAAATATACGCTATTAAAATTTTTCTTTTTATACCTTCTTTCCATATAGGGGAAATCTCCCTCTACCAAGCAAGTGCCCTCTCTCTCTTTTTTAAAGCAATTGGAGTTAAGTCACTTGCTCAAGGTTACACGGCCAGTCATTATTTATATGTGGGTGCTTCTGAGGCCGGACTGATCCTAGGTCCTCCCGACTCTGGGGCCGGCACTCTTACTCACTGCGCCACCTGGCGGCCCCCAGGTGCTCTCTTTTAACAAAGAATTTTTTAAAAGAAAGGAAAAAAGAGATCAGCTAAATCAGCCAACATATCAGTGACTCTGAAAGCGTATTCATTATTCCACACCCTTAGTCCCCCACTTCTGCTCAGGTTCAAATTTTCCCTCTCCCACTTATACTATATATCCTTGGTCATATTCCTTGATCTCTCTGGGTTCCAATTTTCCCCTCTATAAAATGAGGGGATTGGGCTAGATGACCCCTGGGGTCCTTTGCAGTTCAAAGGCTATGACCCCACACTACTGACATGACTTCAAATCAGTTCATGTCTTCCAAGGATTCTCTAATTTCTTCATATTTATTGTTTCTTACAATGTAATAATTTCTTATTATATCCATGTGCCATAATTTATTTAACCATCTCCTCAAGCTATTATTAATAAAGGGAGACTAGGATTAAAGAGATTCCATTTTAAAAATCTTCCCTGGACCAATATATATATCCTTCTATCCATCCATCCATCTATTTATCTATCTACTTATCCTATCTATGTAGTATGTATGTATGTATGTATCTATCTATCTATCTATCTATCTTTGTCTTTTTATTTATTGCAAACCTACAATTTCATCATTAATGGCAGTACCCAATGTGGGAGCTCCTTCTATCAATGCATATCAGCAGTTTATTTGTAATTTAGGGTCAGAGAATTTTGCCTGGGGATGCTGAGAGATTGACCGTGGCTAGCTTACATAGCCAGTGTGTGTCAAAGGTTGCACATGAACCTAGGATTTCATGATTTTATGGTTGTTTAGAAGACTCTCAAGCTGACCTTCAATACCCAAGCCTAGAAGTCTGGTCCTGTTCTCTATTCCAGCAGGAAGAGAACTTGGTTATGTCCACATTCCAAAGCAGGCCCCATGACAAGCCATCCTCCTCTCTCCAAAGGGCAGGCCCCCAAAGGGTCCTGCCCTTGTGGCTAAACAAATGGTTGTCTTCACCCAGAAAGGGGACTGTCATAACTGTATGCACATACTTGGGGTATTTATTTATCCTGGGTATTTATTTGAAAATGTGACTCTCGAAAGAGACTGCCTGAGAGACGTTGCTTGGGAGCATATGTCACCCGGTACTCACGCCCTCTTCAATTTCCCCTCTTAGCCCGCTTGTTGAAATGATCTATGATACACAATAAACCATTTTTAAAAGCCCTGGTTTGACGGGAAAAAAGATAAATGTAAACAGTATACAGATAAATACTGCGAGGCAAAACATCTGGAATTCCATGGCCTGTCTCTCGTTGAGTTTGGGAACTTGGGGGTTTTCACAGTCAGAGGGACATGGATTATTTTTGGAACCACTTTGTGAAGAGTAGGAAACCAATGTGTGTGTGTGTGTGTGTGTGTGTGTGTGTGTGTGTGTGTGTGTGTGCGTGCATTAAATTTATTTTACCTATAGTTTAAGGACTGGAGAAAACAGATAGCAAAGGCTCAGAGGATCATTGGAATTACCTGTGAGAATAACCAGGAATAAGTAAGAAAGTGGGGTAATAAGGGGTTTATCAGGAATGGGGTGCTAGAGTCAGCTTGGGTCAGCTCTAGAAAATGGACTGTTAAAATTTCAGTGTGAGCATTTACAACCTGGAAACCAGCAAATGGATTTACTGTTTTAAAGTATTAATGTAGATAAAACTTAAAAGTGGATTGTGTGTACTTTTTCCTTCCCAGAGCCTGTTGTTAAACATTCATCAACATTTGCACATCTTTGTACCAGAATAACAACTCTGACCTAGAGAGGTCAACTCACTTGTCCAGTCAGTTAGTAGATGAGTAGAAGTAGAATTTCTGAAGGGGGTACCCAGTTAGAGTCCAGCAACAGCTGAAGGGGTAGGACAGGAGAGGGAAGCACTTGAAATCAAAAAGATTTTAGTTCAAATCTAGCCTCAGCCACTAGGTGACGCCTTAATGCACAGAGCACTGGAGTTAGAATTGGGAAGACTCATTACCAGCTCAAATCCAGCCTCAGACATTACTAACTGTATGACCCTGGGCAAGTCACTTCACTCTATTTGCCTCAATTTCCTCATTAGGAAAATGAACTGGAGAAGGAAATGGCAAACCATTCTAGTATCTCTGCCAAGGAAACCCCAAATGGGGTCATGAAGAGTCAGACATGACTGGACATTCACAAATAGAGGTTAATAATAGTACCTGTTTCCACAGATGTTGTGAGGATCAAATGAGAAAGAACATTTTACAAACCTTTAAGTGCTACATAAATGCTATTTTTATTATTATATTGTTTTATGATATTCCTTTGTAGACCAGACATCCCAATTCCCTCATACTTCCCACAGCTACATTTAGCCAAACTATGCTGTTAACCGAATTTTGCGGCCTCTGGGCTCATCCTGATTGGCCGGTCCAAATGCCTGGACACACTGCTTTCCCACCTCTACTAAGAATCCTTAGCTTCTTCCAAGGCTCCACTCAGGAGTCAACTCCCACAGAAGTATTTCCTGGTCCCATAGTTGGTGGGAGCAAGAAGGGAGATCCTTAACATTCATAGCAGAATCTGGGCTAAGCAGAAGGACTTTTCCCATCATCTTCTCCAAGACTTGTATTATTTATCTGTTTATTCTCTCCGGATTCTGAACTTTCTCCACTATGCTTAAGCAGTCACCTCACCTTGAAGTCCACTGTGCCCAGGCAGTGCCTTCTCCTGATTGGTCAGTTCCTCCTAGACTCTCCATTTTAAGGAAGGTGACCAGGCCATCTATGTCTTCATTCCTCCTAACTCTCCAGACTTTTTTCAATTCCCTCTCATCCTATCTTCCGTGTGTGTGTGTTTTGTCTTCGTTAGAAAATAAACTTCTTGAGGGCAGGGACTGTTGAGTGCTAAATAAATACTTGTTGACTTGATGTCCCCGGGATGTATCATCTCCTGGCCCTTCCCCAACATCTCCCAGGAGTGAAAGCTCCTTTAGGGCAGCGACCAGTTTTTGCTTTGTTTTGGGTTTGTTTTGTCTTTCTATCCTCAGGTTTAGCATCCTGCTTAAACCTAGCAGATGACTAATAAATATTGGTTGGTTCAGATTGGATTGAATTGCACTGAATTAAATATCACCTGGTTCCTAGAACCTTTCCTATTTTATTTCCCTTGGATACATTTACATTCAATGAACATTTATCAAGTGGTTACAATGTACCAGGCACTCTGCTAAGCAAAGGGGATACAAAAAGAGGCCAAAGACAGTCCCTGTCCTCCAGAAGCTTACAGTCTAATGAGGGAGGGAGTACAAGGTGCACATGAATCTGTACAAAGGAAATCCTATACAGGATAAATAGATACTTAACAGAGGGAAGGCAGTGGATTAAGGGGAGGGAAGGCTTCTGTTGAAGGTACTTAAAGGCAGCAGGGAGGTCAGTAGTTAGAGGGGAGGAAGGAGGGCATTCCAAGCTTGGGGAACAACTTTAGAGAAAATGACAAGAGATGGAAGGTCTTGTAGGTGGAATAGCCAGAGGCCAATGTCACAGAGTATGTGTCGAAGTGTAACAAGTAGGAAGACCTAAAAGGGAGGAGGGGCCAGGTCACAAAGGGCTTTGAATGCCAAATAAGGCATTTTATATTTGCTCCTGGAGGTGATAGGGAGACCCTGGAGTTTGGGGGAGGGAAGGTTGACAAGGCAGGTTTTAGGAAAATCCCTTTGGCTGCTTACTGGAGGATAGACTGGAGTGGGGAGAGGCAGGCCAACCCTCCTCAGTGATAGCCCAGGCATGGGGTGATAAGGGCCTGTACTAGAGAGGGGCTGTATTGGAGGAGACAAGGGGCGGGTTCAGGAGATGTTGCATAGGTGAGACATTCCAGCATGTCAAAGTCCCTCCCAAAATAGAAAACCAAGTCTTACAGGAATTCAATTAGCCTCCCTGAGCCTTAGTTTTCTCATTACTGAAATAGGAGTAATAATAATAATAGCATTTATATAACACATTAAAGTTTGTAAAACTCATTCTATATATCATCCCATTTGATGTTCACAATGACCTTGGGTGATAGACATTATTATCCTCACTTTACAGATGAGGAAACTGAGGTAGATGGAGGTTTAATGACTTGTCCAGGGTCACACAGCTAGCAGACTTCTCAAGCAGGATTCAAGCTCAGGTTCTTCCTGACTCCTGGGCCAGGGCTCTACCCACTAAACCTCCCAGCTTCCTCCAGTACATTCCATCCTCATAGATTCGCCGTGAGGACCAAATAACCTGATGTATCAGCATTTTTTAAGATCGTAAATGTCTATCTAAAAGCCAGCTATCATTATTATTATTTTCTTCTAATTATTTGAAAATGGGTAATGCATAGGTGATAGGCACATTAACTCTTAGTTAACCAGAGTATTCAGTTAACCAGAACACTGGTGATCCAATTGCAATGACTAAAGGGAAAAGTGCTCTGCTTCCTAATCTCTCCCATTCCTCCTGACAGGAAAAAGAAATTACCCACCCCGGTTTTTTGATGAAGTATTGGAATGTAGATTAGGTAGGCTGTAGGATAAGGCAAATGACCTGGACAGTTAGAGACAGGGGATCTATCATCTCAATCTAGTCTCTAGTCACCTGGCTGATCTGAAGCATGTCCCTTTCCCTCTGTGGACTTCAGTTTCTTCCTCTGTGAAATGAAGGGTTTAGGACTACATGATTTCATGTTTGGAGAGAAGCCCAATCAGCACATATTAAGCTCTTGCTGTATGCTGGGCACTGTGCTAAGCTATGAGTGTCAGTTTAGAGGGTAACCTATGGCATGGGGTCCCCCAAGATTTCAGGGTTCACATAGACTAAGTCCAATCCTGGAACTGTTAATTACTCTCCTTGGTTCATTGCTCTCACCTGAAGGTAGGTCTCCAAAATCAAGCTTTGAATTTATAGTGCAGGTCTAGCTTTCCCTAAATGGGGGCAACAAGGTCCCCATGTACTCCAAAAGCACTGAAAATAGAATATGGGTATCAGGTATGGGGCAGTCTGTAGTTTACTCACTACAAAAATGCATAAGAAGCAAAGAAAGGATGACAGGAAGTCATCAACAGATGTTGTCATTTCAGTCTTGTCTAACTCTTCACGACCCCATTTGGTGATTTCTTGGCAGAGATACTGGAGTGGTTTGCCATTTCCTTCTCCAGCTCATTTTACAGATGAGGAAACTGAGGCAAACAGGGTGAAGTGACTTGCCCAGGGTCACACAACTAGTAAGTATCTGAGGCTGGATTTGAACTCAGCTCTTCCTGATTCCAGAGCAGGTGCTCTATTCTCTATCCATCCACTGCACCCCTTAGCTGCCCTAAGTGAAAGAAATGGCATCCATGATAGAGCAATATAAAACACTCCTATCATCCGTTAGAGGGCTGTAAAAGGTAAATACACTTTGGGAGCTGCTGAATCCAAAATCCCTTTCCCATGGACCTGCAGTAACTGAGTAGCTCATGGCAATATCATGGTGAAAAGAGTCTAACGCAGGGACAAAATCTGGTGGGACTAGCAGCCACGGGTCCTAATACCTCTGTTAAGTCACTCTAGGAGGGTGGGTATCCTTTGAAACACAGAATTTCAGAGCTGGGAGGTTCCCCAGACTATGTCACAAAAATCCCCTCTCCCATATCCCCAGGGCATCCAGCCTTGACTCTAAGTGCTCAAGGTTTTGAGGTTTTGGGGTGCTGGGACCCTGAAATAGTAACATGCGGGTTCTACTCAAATGAATTTGACCCAAGCTTTCTTTCAGTCAAAGTCAAGGTTTATTAGAACACCAACAGAAGGTGGGCAGGATTCTAAAATTCTACCACATCAGCCAGACTCTTAAGGAATCTAAACATTGGCTAGACTCTTAAGGAAACTGAGCAATTTCATTTAAGCAAGGCTGTGGGAACAAAGAAGGGGTCTAGATGGAATTAAGGGTAGGGCCAAGTGCAGACAATAAAAGGGCAGTTAATTACCTGGGAAGGGCCAATTACCCCAGGTGACCTGGGCCATGTGGGAAAAGTCCTGGGGCTTTTCCTTTTGGGGGTACAGATCCCGTCCCCATCAAAAGGAGGATTCCCCACACTACCTTCAGGGAGGTAGCCCAGGACATCCTGGCTTACTTCAAGCCTCAGTTTGCAGCTTTTAAATTTCTACTTATTCCTTCTATTTCTGCTAGAGCCAAACACAATACATCTTATGTTGGGAGGGGGGGTTCTTTCGAAAAACATTTTTGTTAGCTTTATTGCAACAGTAATCTCCTGGATTTCATTTTATAAATTTAAAAGCATTATTCTAGGAAGGGGGCCATAGGCTCCAGGGCATGCAGAAAAGTATCTAATCCCTCTTCAACTAGACAACTTTCAAAATACATTTAAAAACTAGCATTGGAGTCAGGAAGCCCTGAGCTCAAATTTCACCTCAGTCACTTTCTAACTGTATGACTCCGGGCAAATCAGTTTCTCCCTGCCTCAGCATCCTCATCTGTAAAATGGAGTCATAACAGCACCTACCTCTCAGGGCTGTGAAGATCAAATGAGAGAACTGTGTAAAGTGTTTTGCAAACCTTCCAACACTATATAAATGCTAGTTATTACCTCTACTGCTGCTGCTTGAGGACAGCCCTACGACTCCTGGCTAAATGCTGGCAGTTCCTTTTAAGTACTTCCCCCTCACCATGTCCTGGCTAGTCTTTGTCACATCCTCATTGCTTTCCAGCTTCTTCCTAAAACACAGCACCTGGGAGTAAGCCCAGCACTCCAGCAGAGGTCTAAGAAAGGCAGAAAAGGGTGAGATGCTCACCTCCTGCTCCTGGATCCTGGGCTTCTCAGCTTTCCTGCTTGCCACATCACCCTGTTGACTCCCAGTTCCCCACCCCATACCATCCCACCCCCAGATGTTTTTCAGACAAACCTCTGTCTAGCCATGGCTCCCCCATGTGGTTTTTGTGAAGATGTTTTTCAAACCCATTTATCCCTGGGACATTTCTTGTCACTTATTTTTTCCAAGCCTCAGTTTCCCTTCCTGTAAAACGGGAGGGTTAGAATGGAGGATCAGTTTGATACATGGGACAATGTACTAACTTGGCAGTCGGAGAAGGCAGGTTCAGATGCTGCCTCTTATTTACCGCCTCTGTCACGTTGTGTCAGCCTCTCTGGGCTCAGTTTCCTCACCTGTTAAATGAGGCAGGTGGAGTGTAGCACCAGTCTCTGAGGTCCCTTCCTGCTCTAAACCTATGCTTCTACGCTCCTGTGGGTTCTAAGGGAGTTAGTAACAGCGTGGCACTGTAGCTGGAGGACAATCTGCTGGTGTGCTTGGCAAACCCTCCTCCCGATTTCTCTAGTATGGACCACAGGCATTTCACCCCAGTGGCTGGGCCTCCAAGGAAGCTTAATCATTTAAATCTGAGGAGTTTTCATCACTCCTGGGGCTGTCCATCTTGATCGCACCCGCCTTGGTACGCAAAGTGACACATTTCTCCGGAGGCCAGGGGAAGGGGAGGAGGGGGCCCTACAGGGTCCATGTGGGATCCATCTTCCTTAGTGCTGATGGGAGCTATGACAATAGCAAGGGCTTGAATACACACCAGCTGGCCACTAGCAAATTGCTGGGGGCATTCTGGGCTGAAGAGCCCAGAGCCTTCTAGCTTGAATGACAAATCGATGTAAACATAGCATCTGAGGCTACTTTGCCTCTCCTTTTAAAGGCGCTCAACCCCATTCGATTGTTCTCCCTAAGATTTTTCCAAGGATTAAATCCTGGTGTGAAAAATAGCCTACAGAATTGATAATAATAACTGCCCTTTGGGGTGGGGGAAGGGGAAAGGACATCCAGGTTTGTGTTTTTATCTATGTAAAGTTGATCTTCCTTTGAAATCTATGTATTTATTTTGAGGAATATTTTGACAACTGTATTTTAATCTAATTGGTTTACTTTATAATTTGTTGTTCAGTTGTTTTCAGTCATGTTTGACTCTGTGACCCCATTTGGGGTTTTCTTGGCAAAGATACTGGAGTGGTTTGCCATTTCCTTCATCAGCTCATTTTACAGATGAAGAAACTGAGGCAAACAGGGTTAAGTGACTTACCCAGGGTCACACAGCTTGTAAGTGTCTGAGGCCACATTTGAACTCAGGAAGATAAATATTCCTGACTCTAGGCTCAGTGTTCTATCCATTGTACCACCTACCTGCCCTTCCTTTATAACACCATTATATATATATATATTTTTTATTTTAGGCATAAAAACATCATTCTCAGAAAGGTTCACTGGACTGCCAAAGCTTAAGAACCCCTAATCTAGCTAGCCCCAAACTCCTCCTTTTATAGAGAAGGAAACTGAGGCCCAGGGAGTATACAGTAGTAGCACTGGAATTCAAACTCAGGTCTTTGATTTAAAATCAAATGCGGTTATTACTTGTTCTTTGTTTTTGAAGAGGACTAATGACATCATGGGTGATGTCTTGACTTGAGTATGAATTGGATTTAAGTGACTCAGAGTTGGGCAAAGTTGCCAATGTCACTCTCTTTTTCAGAGTCATCAAAGTTCAGTGGCAAGACAAAAGTCAACACAACTGGCGATAACCCAGGATGCAGTGGATAATCGTGGTCAGAATCAAGAAAGCTGAATGTTAAAGGGACCCCAAAGGTCCAACTTGGATCTGACACAAAACTCATACTGACAACGTGTCTGACCACTGTAACCTTCAGATTTTGTTTGAAGACATCTAATGTGAATATATATCGGGAGACCCTTCAAGATAACTCATGCTACTCTGGGACAACTCCAACTGGGCAGGCATAAGAATCCCTCTCTATAGGACTCCACCCACTTAGCTGCCCTGTGATCTGTCCTTTCAACAGAGAAGTGACAAAAAGAAGTCCAAACAAGACTGAGTACACCAGTGTAAAGGGACAGCTCCTGTGACAACAGTCTGTGCTGAGTCTCAGCCAGCCATCCACTTTGGAGTAGCCCCACTCAACAGAAACCAATTGGGAATTGCCAATTGTCATCGGATAGGGTGCCAATATGTATGTCCATAGTACAGCCCTTCCCATCAACCTCCTCCTCAAGTATTTCATAGTCAACTAACAAGTACAGTGGGGTCCTGTGTTCTCTATGCCTGTTAGCCATTTGTATGACTATAAGGATGTAATGTGCTGTAGAATATGATTTTTGAAACCTTCCTATTCTGAATTAGAATAACACTTCCTCATGCTCAGGAATTGTATTTGCCTTTTAAATGTATTTTTTATCTCCAGTGGTTAAAATGGGGCTTGGCCCAGAGTAAGGACTTGAATTTTTAAAAATTAATTAATTTTCAAACCTTTATCAAGGAGTCTACTGCCCAGAACTATGCTGTGTAGTTGGATGGATAACACATAGAGTTCATCCATCCATCAATGTTGGGTGGACAGAGGAGGTAGACAAGGAACTGAAGATATGGAAGAGGCCAGGGAAATTGTATAGAGCTTTTAGTGATAAATCTTTTAAAAAAAGATTTATTGATATCTTTTATTTTATACATCGATTTCGTTTCTAAAAGTATTCCTTCTCCTCGAAATATCAGTCGGGTGAACCAGTCCCTATAACACAGAATAAGAAAGAAAGAGGAAAAAAGGATTTCTTCAGAATTAACCAATTCACCCACTGAGTCTGACAGCATATGTTGTGTCCAAGGCAAGTACATTTTCTGATCTCTGAGGTCAAGTTTGGTCATTATCATTATTTGGTATTAAGTTTTGTTTTGGTTTTTTGTTCTTTCCATTCTTTGGGTGATCAATTTGCATATTATTTCCCTGGTTCTGTTTGCTTCACTTTGCATTGATTCATAGCAGTCTTCCCATAGTCCATCTTTTCTCATGGTGCAATAATTACATTCACATACCACATTACATTTACATACCACAGTTTGGCAAACCATTCTCTAATTGATGGAGATTTATTTTGTTTCCAGCTGTTTGCTACTTTTAAAATATGCAATAAATATTTTTATGTCTATAGGGCCTTTGTTTCTAGCTTCAACCTCCCTTTCCCCTCCTCTCCTCTACTTTTTCCTCTCCTCCTGTTCCCTTCCCTTCCCTCCCCTCCTTTTCCTTTAAGCTACCCTTGGGTTTTCTGCCTAGCAGTAGGATCCCTGGGTCTAAGGATATGGACCTTTTAGTCACTTTCTGAGCATAATTCTAAATTGTTTTCTAGAATAGTTGGATCAATTCCCAGCTCCAACAACAATGTACCTGCATTTTCATAGCCACTCAAATTATAAAATAAAATAGCAATCATCAAAATTATTTGATACTTATTTTAAAACAGAAAAGTAGATCAGTGAAACAGACTAGATGAGGATGAATCAGAAACACTTAAAATAATTCTGTGTTGTATAACTCCAAGAATATTAATCACTTGGGGAATATTTTTTTTTTATTTGACAAGAATTGGGGAAACTAAAAACACTTTGGCAGAAATTAAGTTTAGACCAGCATTTTATACCATATACCACAATAAGCTCAGAATGGTTTTACATCCTGAATATTAAAGGTAACATAAAAATATAAATGAGATCCAGGACAGGTTCTTTTCACAGCTGTGACAATGGGGAAAGTTCTTAACCAAAGGATAGAGATCTCAAAAGATAAAATAGACTGAAAATCACTGTAACTAAGGAAAAATGAGAAAGTGTTGCTTGGGAAAACATCTTTTTATGAAACAATTTCAGTTGTGTCTGACTCTTTGTGACCCTATGGACCGTGCTGTCCAATAAGGTTTTCTTGGCAAAGATAATGGAGTGGTTTGCAAACGGAGGTTAGGTGACTTGCCCAGAGTCACACAGATGGTAAATGTTTAAGGTCAGATCTGAATGCAGGTCTTCCTGTATTCTAGTCCAGAATTCTATACACTGAGCCACCTAGCTGTAATCAGGTAGATACAAGATAGATGCCTGGTAGATGGAAAGGACTCTGCATAGAGGAAATCATTAATAATTTAGGGGTAAAGGGTGGGAATGGAACCAGGAAAGACCTTCTGGAATAGTTGGGATTTGAACTGAGATTTGAAGAAAATTCAGAGAAATTAAGAGGTGGATTGATGGGGTCAGGGCTTTTCAGGTATGAGAGACAGCGAATGCAAAGGCACGGAGATGAGAGATGGAGTCTCTTCTTGAAGAAATTGAAGTTGGGTCAGTGGTGCTGGAACACAAAGTTTATGGAGGAGAGTCAAGTGTAAGATCCTGGAAAGGCAGGAAGCAGTGGTTTATGAAGAGCTTCAAATACCAAGAAAAGGAGTTCATTTCCTGGAGGTAATAGGGAGCCATGGGAGTTGTTTGAGGGGTGGGGGCACATGGCCTGATCTGTCTTTTAGTTGAAAACACTTTGGTTGCCAAGTAGAGGGTGGATTGTAATTGAGAGAGAGGCACAGAGAGCAAACAAATGATTTCAGCAGTGTAGGTGTGACCCAGGAGTGTGGTTTTGTGGGTAGAGAGGCAGCAGGAGGGTTTGAGCCAGCTACAACATAGTATAAGCAGTGAAGGGTTGTATGCAGGAGGAGAATAAAGGTCAACAGAAAGACCCTTGATCCTGAAGTGAGTAGCATGTGGGGATAGTGAGAAATAGGGAAAGGGCACCTTGTGTGCTCAGCAGGTCTGAAGCATCATCTACTCCCACACAGGAGAGCTCTGGAGACAGATTTGAGCTGATTCTCAAGAGCTGGTTATTAAACTGTCAGTGTGGGCATTTACACCCCAGAAACCAGCCTGGGCTAAAATCAGGGCTTAGTTTATTGTTTTGTTGATTGTCTAGCCTCAAGAAAGGGATGGAAAAAATGTTAGTAATGCCCATTAGATTAAAAAGGATTAAAATGCATTTTCCACCCTTGGAAAGCTAATTGTTAAATACTTATCAGTATACTGCTGCATATGTGTGTATGTACATGTATGTATACATGTATATGTATATACACATATATCTTTTATATATTATACACAAAACACATATAACTTATAAATATATTATATAATCTTTAAAAATATTATGTGTAACTTGTTATGTGTGTGTACAAATATATATATATATATATATATATATATGATAAATTGGGACGTTTATATGTATAATATGTCCCAATTTATTTAACAGCAAATAAACTGTTACAACTCACATGATTTAACTTAATATGATTTTCCTATCATTGAAGGCAATCCCTTTCTCCAATTTACACACACACACACACACACACACACACACACACACACACACACACCCCTTTCTGTAAGACAAGCACTTATAGGTATTATTATGTACATTTTATACTTGCAGAAACTGAAGTTCAGAGAATTCAGGTGAATTCAGGGTAATATAGCTAGGAAATATCATAAGTGTCTAGAAGCTAGGTAGTCCAGTGGATAGAATACAGGGCCTAGAGTTAGGAAGACCTGAGTTTGAATCCAGCCATAGACTCTAATAGAGAATCCCTGGGCAAGTCGCTTAACTTCTGCCTCCCTCAGTTTCCCTATCTATAAAATAGGGATGATAATAGTATCTACCTCCTGGAATTATTAGGAAGATGAAATGTTTGCAAAGTGTTTTGTAAACACTAAAATGCTATGTAAATACTATCATACATGTGCTTCAAATCCATGTTTTACTGCTTCCAGGTTCAGCACTCTGTTCTCTACAGTCTACACCACAATTTGATCAGAATGCAGTAAAGGTGGCAGGGGTGGAGAAATCCCAAAACTTTGCTGTTTGTTTCCTTTAATATTCTGATTTGTAGTACGGAGATAGCTAGCAGTTGTTGTATATTTACTCCATTGACCCATATAAAGACACTAGATTTAAAAATTCTTTCTGTAATTCTTTACATAAAGAAATTTTAGTATATATCTTAAAGGTTTAGTGTAATCTTTAAAATGTATCTTCCATATTTTTCAGCCTGATTTCCCATGTCTCTGCCTTTTTTTTTTTTTCAGTTTCCTGCCTTTCCTTGGGTTCTTTTCAACCTTGTGTAACCTCTTATCAGCATGGGAGCAGATGGGACACAGACTTTGTCATTGTGTGCTCTGTGCTTGAGTTTGTTGGCTCTTTGGATCATAGATGCAGTGTTGGAAGTGACTTCGGAGAGACACAGATCTTGATAATAAATGAGAAATTACTTCAAGAGCATATGGGTACTAACACCTTGGTACGATATTTGTTATGTTGTTGTGCTATTCACAAATTAACCTCTCTGAGCTTCAAAATCCACTTTTATAAAATGAGGACAAAGGTGGGGAAATTTCTTTTTTACACAGGGTTATTGTTAGGAAAGTAAATCTTGCAACCTTGTAGAAACATGAGTATTCCTGCGCCTCCCTAATTAATAATATTTACATATCCATTTACATAGCCAATATGTGAAGATAAAATACAGATCAAATGAAATAAACACCTAGGTACAAGTTAAGAACTTTTCTCAAGTAAACTGTGATAGACATCACTCCTTAACTTAATATGACTTTCCTACTAACATTGAGCACCACCTTTTCTTATACTATGGATGTTTAAAAGCCCCAAGGAATAATTAATTGCTTGGCTTTTTAATGTTGTCAACAAATGTTCGAGTTTCTCCATTAATACCAGATGACATTTAAGGTTTTTGCAAAGTGCTTTTGTTTTAAGGTTTTTGCAAAGTGCTTTCAATACATTATCTCATTTGAGTTTTATAACAATTTTGTGAGGGAAGTGCCACAGATATTAGAATGTGTGCTTCAGCAGAGGAGGGATTTCATTCCTTATATTTGTATGATCAGTGACTAGTCAGTTAGTCAATAACTATTTATTAACTATCTACTGATATTGGAGTAGAGGGTAGACAGAAGAGAGGAGAGAGTGTCAAAGACAGAAAACATTGGATTTGGTGACTAAGAGAACATTGGCAGCTTTGGAAAGAGTAGTTTCAGTGGAATGATGAAGTTGGAAGACAGATTCATGGGGTTAAGAAGAGAGAGGGAAAGACACAGGCAAGTTTGTTGGTAGTAGGAATGAGCCAGGAGAGAAGGAGAGATTGAAGCTAAGTTATAGAGTGGGGGTGAGAGAGGGAGAAATCTGTGGGAGGAGATAGGATAGAATGGGATTGAGATAGGTGGAAGAAACAGTGACAGAAGGCATATGAGTGATATGAGATCAGGAAGAGGGGAGAAGAAGGAACTCATGGCACATGGTCTTAATTTTTAAAGTAAAATATGAAGTTTTCAAGGTTCTCAGATGAGAAAGTGGGGTTAGATGTGGGTTTTAGGTTCCCAGCTTATGTTAGTTCCTGCAGAATATTAGTTCCATCAAGTTCAAGTCCAAAGAGCACTTTGATCTAATATCCTGGGATCCTGGCTTCTCAGGGCTTCCTTGATGGGCTGGCTACAGCATCCAGTATGGAATCCTAGGCTCCAAGGTTCCCATGGCTTGAGCTTTCTTGTCCCTTGCCCCTACAAAGTAGACCAGAATCGGAAGCCCATTTTTCAGACCTACATGACCTGGAAGGGGATGGTTGTGGTGGTCAGATAAAGTTGCCTCCCTTACTAAGTGATATCATCTGTTATGTGGGAATGAATCCTTTACCCCTTCACACGGCTGGAGAGAGACTGATTATGCCTCAGGTAGACTTAAAAGACAGACAGTTGAAGCTATGTAGCCAATGGAAAAAGACTGCCTTCAACCCCATGGGAAGCCAGTGTAAAATGTACATATATGTGACAGTTCTCCTATTTGCCAGGAACAGGTGCCAAGTGTCTCCCATCTGAGCTCCTCCCACTTAGGTGATTGGGCGTGGGCCCAACCCCTGTCTACATAGGTGAGGAAGCTGAGGCTGAGGGTAGTTAAGTGTCTTGTTTTTGATCAGACACCGAGTGTCTGAGATAAGATTCAAACTCAGGTCTTCCTAATTCCAAGCACACTACTCTATCCTCTGTGATCTCTCAATGCTGCTGTTACGGTGGCCTGAGAAATTAATATTTTGTTTTTGTTTTAATCATCACTTTGTGCTATTGACTCATTTTGAATTTGCCATCAACTAGGATTTCCAAATATTTTTTCTTTTCATGTGAACTGTTTAGTCTACTTTAGTTTACTTTACTAGTGCAGATTATATTTATCCTCTTCCCCCACCCCAAATTCCATTTTGTTAGGGACAAGCCATCAGCTTAAAGTTGGATAAGTGAAGGGTTTTTTTAAAGAATGATTTCATCTAAAATTCTCATTAAAACAGATGGCCTATGAGTATTTAGAAAGTGACGCAATGATCACTGGGAGCTAGCGTGGCTTCATTAAGTACTACAAATGACTATTCATTAAACATTACAGATAAGAAAATTGATTCTGTCATATAATGCATGAGCAACAGTATCCTCTCCTTATGTCCCATCCGGATATGTATCATTCTTATATTTAATAAGCATGTTAACCTATGTCTTCATATAACTCATTAATTGTTGATAAAAACGTCAAATAGAATAGGGCAGATTTCTGTGGCCTATCACTAGAGATTTCCCTCCAAGTTAGCCTCCAGTCCTTCATCAATGCCTTTTTGGATATAGTCTTTCTAAAGCTGTCTCCCTGCATTATATTAACCAATCTATGTTTCTCCATCTTGTCCCCAAGGAAATGAGGAGACATTTTGTTAGATACCTTGCTAGATATATGTATCTGTTGTATTCCCTAGTCTACCATTTTTATTACCTGTCAAAAAAAGAAATAAGGTTAGTTTGGCATGACTGGTACTTAATGAAGCTATGCTGGTTTTTGTGATCATTGCTTCCCTTTTGGAGAGTCAAAGGCCACCTGTTTAATCCATTTATCTGAACATTTTCCCAGGGATTTTCCTTCACCTTGCTCTGGGCTCTCTTTTTCATAACTTACGTTCTTCCCCTTTTCAAAATTTGGAACATTTGCCCATTTCTAGTCCTTTGGTACGCTAGTTCTTTATTCCTAAAATATCATGACTAACAATCTGGTGATTATACCTGCAGTCCTTTTGGTTCCCTGGAGTATAATTTGCCCAGGTCAGGAAACCTGAATCAATTTAGATCATCAAGGTGCTTGCTTTCTCTTATTACCATCTCACCTAACTCCCATTCCAATTCCCTCTTAAACCATTTTCATTCAATCTGGAGATCATCCTCCTTGGCAGAGAAGATGGGAACAAAGTAAGAGTTGAATAATTGTGTTTTCTTAACATTATAGCAGCTACCCCCAAACAGTAGCCTAGCCCTTTTTGCCCAGAACTTTGATTTAAAAAAATTTAAAAGTCCCTTTTCATTGTCCTTAAAATGCTTTCCGATTCTCCTGTGTCAGTTTGGTGGCTTCCAGGAAACCTTTGTGAGAGATCTTTGCCAAGTACTTGGATTTGTCTTTTGCTATGAGCCTTCACTTTCATTTTTTTTGTTTGTGTCCTTTTAAAATCCAAGCTCATGGTAGATTGGTTGGGCTTGGGTATTCTGAGCTTTGGTAAGGCTAAAGCTGGTCAAATGTCCAGTCTAAATCTGGTGCTAACATGGGACTTCCCTCAGGTGCTGGGATGGGGCTGGAGGTGTCAGGTGGTTTGTCAAAGCTAGGTGAAAGGTAGGATTGGGACGGGAGTAAAGGAAAGGGAATAAGCATTTGTTAAGCACTTACTATGTGCCAGCACTTGAAAAAAATATCTCATTTGATTCTCACAACAAGTCTAGGAAGTAGGTACTATGAGGAAACTGAGGTAAATAAAGGTTAAGAGACTTGCCCAGGGTCACACGGCTAGTAAATGTCTGAGGCTGGATTTAAACTCAGATCTTCCTGACTCCAGACCGAAGTCCTCTGTCCATTACCCTAACTGGCATGGGACTGCCTTTTGTGCCTTGATAAGATAGGGAGACCCGGTCTCCCCAATTCCCTGAAATGCTCATAAAATGGTGACTACTGTCTCTCCCCAGCTCCAAAAAAAAAGCAGTACAAGGCCATAGGTTAAATTGTGTTAATTTGTATTTATTTACTAGAGAAGGATATTGGATAGAAGCTTATTGGATAGAAGGCAAATGTAGATTCAGAAAGACTTGTGTTCAAGTCTTGCCTTTGATATCTTTTGGCTGTGAGACCCTAGACAACTAAGCTGAAAAGTCAGGGACAAGCTGGTGATTTTTGTAGGTGGAAGAAGTTTCCTCATTTGGAGCTCCCTACAACAATGTGGTCACAAGTTCAGACTAACTGAATAAACGAGTGTCCTTAGCTGTGTGTTGTTGTAACACCCCAGGAGAATTTCAGATCCTTGAGGTTCAGGACCATTTTGTTGTCGCTGCTGCTTTTGCCTTAGCAGTCCTAATCTCTGTCTTGCGTACAGATATTGAATAAGTTCATCTCAATTCAAAGTTTTTCTGCTTTGTTTTGAACTGGATTCTGGATAGAGAACTAGGAAGTTTATGTGCTATACTTTAGAAAAACTTTTATAAAAATGGATAAAATAGAAAAAAAAAGTTGATGCATCATATTGTTTCAGTTATTCAAAACAATTTATTGACATAGGAATCCCTTCCCCCCCTCATCGGGGAGTAATTATGAGAAATGGGGTAATTCTGAGAAAGATTCAATTCCTACCCACTTCTTGTCTAGTCATTTCATTTGCATCAGACTCTTTACGACCCCATTTGAGGTTTTCTTGACAGGGATACTGGAGTGGTCTGCCATTTCTTTCTCCAGATCATTTTACAGATGAGGAAACTAAGGCAAACAGGGTGAAGTGACTTGCCCAGGGTCACAGCCAACAGGTGTCTGAGGCTGGATTGGAACTCAGATGAATCTTCCTGACTCCAGGCCTAGTGCTCTGTGCACTATGGCGCCCCTTAGCTGCCCTCTAGGAGCTTATAATTTAGTTGGAGAGAATCTCCAATTCAGTTCTGGCTTTTGGGCAGGCAGAAAGGGAGGCCAGCCCTAAACTGTCACCAGTATGTTATTGAACAATCCCTTCTGTTCAGAAAGCTTGGCCAACATGGCCCACGGGTCCCCATCCAGGTGCTACCCATCCAGTGATCCATTTGACATTCTAACACCGCTGGCTTCCACGGAAAATATACAAGCTGGAGAGCTCCTTTCGTCCTACAGAATGGGATCCAAAATTTCATTAAAAAAAATCTGGAGAATGAAACAGGGTGCCATCATTTTTAACACGCCCTGACCCCCACGCCAATATCCGCAGTGACGCAGACACATTTCCTGAGGTGAAGAACACGCAAGGAGTTCTGATCACCAAAGGGGAAAAGTCCCTGCTTGACCAAACCCACTCCCATCAGTCCCTGCTCTGTACGGATTAGGAAAAAAGATGAAACATTTGGAAACAATGTGGCATATGGTTATTGTTTGTGGCAAGGCAAGGACACGGACCGTTACTGGGCAGTGTGGCCAAAGCAGGGCGGCTGTAATAGCTTATTATGGAGTGGCACGTTATTTAATAGCAACAAAAAATAGTATTGCTGTCCTGAACACAATTATTTCCACCCCCAACCCCCCAAATCTGATATGTGGTTTCAAGGCCTTCTGCCTGAATCCGTGTCGATGGTCGGCATGTGATACTCGTTAGCTTGGGAATCTGTTTCCAATTCAATTGTTTCAGATTGTATTTTCCCTGTGAGTCATTAGTCACCCAATGTTGACAAGGAGTTGTAAGAGTGCCATCTCTCCCTTTGTTTATATGCAAGTGCAGCAAGGAAGATGATTTATTTATGTTTTAATTAAAATTTGTGGAGAGACCGGGGATTTTTCCCTGTGACTTTTCTAATTTGTGGGCGCCAGAAAGAAAAGAAATCGATAAGCTGATACCATTTATGTTTTTATAGTTACCTCTGGCATTTATAAATGTGGGTCTGCCATTCACCTGCACTCTCCCTGGGAGGAGAGTGATGGGCGAGACATAAATCTCCCCCCCTAAGGCAGAGAAGGTCCATATTTCAGAGCCACTTTCCTTCGGTTTCAGCTGAGAATAAGATGTTACCCCACTCCACCCCCCTTCCCGCTCCCGTGGCAAGGCACAAGGCTCAAATTAATATAGAAGGTAAATGGAAGGATGGTAAGTTTTATAATACCTGACCCAATCAGTAACGAACGCTTAGCATGTTAATAATTCAAGCCCATTGATTTCTGTTCCTGACATATCGCTCTCCACACTGAAAATGGACCCCATAGGGTCTTTAGAAAGAATATACCCCAAATGCCAAGTTTTTATGGGGACTGAATAGATTCTACATTGCAGGCGCATAAATCTCCATAAAAATTGGGCCCGGTTAATGTATTTACTGGTGCACACAATTTAGGAACTACTTTGTAACCGTCCAAATAAAGATAGATAAGGCAGGTGGATACGGAGAAATAATGAGCCAATGTTGCAATGGATATTAACATGACTGGGTGCGCTGCCCTGGCAAGACCATTAGCCTAAATGGAAAAGAAATAATTAATTTCAAAGTGTTTGCGATGGTTATAATTGCTGTTTTTCAATGTCTTGGGAAAACAAACTGCATTTGCGATTTCTGGCAAACTGGTGTTATCCTTCACCCAACTGTCAGGGGTGGGGGTGGGGGTGGAGGCGGATGAGGAGACAGGGGAGAACTGCTCAACCTTGTTAACCACTTCTGTTGCCTGGGATAGACAGAAGGGGCATCTTTGATGGAGGAAAATACCCTGAAAAATGAGCTATTTGGAATTGTCCTCTTTCCCTCAGAATACAGATTTTGCAAAGTAATTTCACAGAAGCATGCTCAGATCTTCCTTAATCTTTCTCCCTCCTTCACTCCTCCTCTCTCCCTTTCTTCTTTCCTTCCCTCCCTTTCTTCCTTCCTTCCTTCTTTCCTTCCTTCCTTTCTTTCTTCTTTCCCCTTTCCTTCCTTCCTTTTTCCTTCCCCCTTTCCTCTCTCCCTCTTTTCCTCCTTCCTTCCCTCCTTCATTCTATTCATCATTTCTTTCTACATTTTCTCTTATCTTCAAAAATATTCAGACTGATTTCTCCAGACCATTATGCATACTACATAAATAAATGCAAAATATATGCAATATAAATACAAATAATTTTGTGGGTTAAGTCAGGGGAATGAGAAGAGGTACTTGGAAGGCAGTGGTACCTAGACTGAGACTTGAAGGGAGCCAGGGGCTCCACGAGTAAAATAAAGAAGGAGAGCATTCCAGACATAGAGGTGGAGGATGGAACACTGTATGGAGAATAGCAAGCAAGGCATTTTGGCTGAAACAGAGAGGGTAGGAAGGAAGATAGTGGAAAATCAGTATGGAAAGAGAGATGGGAGACAAGCTAGGAAAGGCTGTAAATTCAGTTATCAAGCATATTAGCTAAGGGTCTGTGCTAGGCACTGAAAAGGGTGTGGTAGTGATCCCTGCCTTGCAGGGAAGTGAGTGTAGGCAGGGAAGAAAAGATATTCCCCTGGGAAGAGCGAAAGAGTCTGTGTCAGTAACTATGTCAGGAGGTATGGTTAAGACTGTGGAGCTAAGAGCTGAGGAAATTCAGATGGAGGCAAAATCAGTGGGAGGTGAAGTTAGTCTTTAAGACAGAAGTAAGTCTTGAGCAAGGACCTGAGGGAATGCCAAGTGTTGGTTAGGTAGATAGCAAGGGGAGAAGAGGTAGGCGGCATTTTAGTTAAGGAAAAAATAAAATCTTTCAGGTATTTGGAACATATATATGCATAATGTAGATGTAGATCTATATGTGAATTATATATATATATATATACATGTATTTATTCTCTCATGTATGGGGAGGATAATAAGATCAACGTGAATTTAAGGAAGGACCAATTTGGGGGACATATGAAAGCAAGTCGAATATATAAGGTGATATCATTAATGTAGGACCTTGAATTCTAGGCTGATAATTTGGACTTTGTCCTATACGTAGCAACATAGATATTGGAACTGTGCTTCATGTGTGGACACCCAGAAAAACTGCTCTAGGTTGGAAGCATTGTGTGAGTAAGGACCCACTTAAAACTAGCTTGTGATTTCTCTTCTTCTTCCCATAGCTGCCAGAAATTTAGTGGTGAGAGCCATTCCAGCCAAGGCCTTTGGGAAGGAATTACTTGAGGGTGGGGAGCATGAGACATGAGACAAAGGAGCCCCAGTGTTTTCCCACTCCTCTTGGTCAGAGGAAGCTCTTATAAACCAGAGGGTGGGAGGATTTTGGATTTCCCATTGGCATCCTAGTCTTGGATGACTCTGTGGATAGAATGCTGAGACTGGAGTTAGAAAGACCTGAGTTCAAACCTGGCCTCAGACACTTACTAGCTGTGTGACCCTGAGCAAGTCACTTAACCTCTATCTGCCTTAATCTACGGAGAAGGAAATCACAAACTAGTTCAGTATTTTTGCCAAGAAAATCCCATGGACAGGATAGGTGTGCTATGGTCCATGAGGTCACAAAGAGTTGGACACAAGTGAACAGCAACCATACTAGTTCTAGCAGCATGCCCAGAACTGCATTTTGTTTGCATTAGGAGCTGCACTCAGACTCTACAAGGATCCCAGCAGTGACATACCATGTCTAAAGGTCTTCCACTAAACAGAAGTGATAAGTTAACTCTCTATCACATGTACTTTCTGAACTTGAGTTTACTTTCTCTCAGATTCTATGTGTATTTGTGGGAGAGTGACTGACAGGCCTTTGGTGAAATATTTTGTGTGAACTGTTTTTACCAAAGCATTTCAGTAAATACCCCCTTTCTAAAAGCTACTTAAGATTGGCTGACTAAATCCATCTTGATAGAAAATGTTGTAGGGGAAGTACACCAGTGGGGGCTCACTCTAAAGCCATTAGCATACCCTTGACTCCTAGAGCTCTGAAGGGAGGATGTAGCCATGCTCTAGGGTCCAATACTCACCCATGAGATTTGGAGTTAGGATGCAGATTGTCAGAGCTTATATGAGCTACACATATATGGAATGCAATCTCCTTCAGGTCAACACAAAACTGCTAGGGGGAGAGAATACATGCAAAGAACACCTATGACCAAGGAATACACAAGGAGGGCACACAAGGAGGGCATATGTGTAACCTAGCAACCTGTACACAGAATCATATCCCAGGACCTTATGTGGCCAGGGAAATATGTGGAAAGCAGGTAAGGCATGTACAGTCAAAGCATGTGTATGGATGGGGCAATTTATACCTCTGATGCTCCAGGGCTTGGCTGATATTTTCTGATGAAGTAGTTGTGCTGTTCTCTGCTCTTCCCTGCTACTATTTACTGAAGTACAGTGACTAAAAAGACTCCCCTTGCTCAAGCTCATAGTGTATAGCTAAAAGCTCTGAGCATATGCACCAATGTAGACAGTCAACTAAAGCCAACAGAATACTCCAAGTGAAGAGTAAGTCTATTCTTTTAACTGCCTTTGTCTTGTACAAGGTACAGCTCCTTATTCCTAGACCTAGACAGTTATCTGACTTGGGTTTAGAAAATTACTTTTAACTCCTATTGGGGGTATCTAGGTGGTGCAGTGAATAGAGCACTGGCCCTGGAGTCAGGGGTACCTGAGTTTAAATCTGGCCTCCAACACTTAACACTTACTAGCTGTGTGACCTTGGGCAAGTCACTTAATCCCAACTGCCCTGCAAAAAAACAAAAACAAAAAACCCTTTTAACTCCTCTTAAATCCTTGATTAGTCTCCAAAACCCGTTTTGAACACCCATCTCCAAACCTCCCACAGGAGATAATAGGGACTGGAGCTCTAAGGTGCCCCTTTTTCTTAACATCCTTCTTGATGTGTTCAAATGAAGCTTGGGGCAAGTACAAAAAAAAAAAAAAAAGAACCCAAACCCCAAACCAACCACAGTGATATAGGCAAGACCCCTTAATTATATTTACTTCCTTTATTATGTATATCTGCCAGCAACAAAATCCCTGGCTTTTGTGCTGTCTCACTGGTCTCCTTACATATAGGCAAGAGAGTCATTACAGCCTCTTTTAATCAGGGCAGTGACATCAAGAGAGAGAGACCACATCACACCATTGAGTTGCTGCTGAGTGACACTGCATAGCTCAAGAAAATGGAAGACTCGACAATCACTTTGTGACTCTTGTTGTTATCCCATTCACTAAGGAAGTTGTCCAGCCTTATAAATTTGAAAATAAATGGTTTATGAATTGGATGTTGAGCTATTGGCTTAAAACAATCATCAAATGGCACTAACATCATTCTGTGGATATTGATTGTCCACATTTTTAGCCCAGAGAAGAGAAGACTTACTGGGGCACTATAGCTGTCTTCAAGTATTTTTGTGAGCTTGCCTTTAGTCATCAAAGACTCTAATTGGCTGTTTGCTTCCCTCCAACTCAGGCTGCCAGGTTTCCAGGACAGACTTCATAGCTAATATTCCATGGTCTATGATGGGTTTCATTCCTTCTTGCCAAAGTCAACTGGTGGGAAAAATATTACTGGAAATCATACAACATGAACTTCCCAACTCTATTCATTCTCTCATCTGTTATGTCAATGTTCTCCCATCCCTCCCTCCCCAGCAGCCCAGCAGTACTATCTCCATGATAGAGGGCAGAATCATCCCTTGCTGAATACCACCCTACTTTGTTCAACAAAGTGTCCTTGTTGAACAATAAACAAGAAGTTTCATCAGCTTGGAGGACTGTGGAATAAATTACCTCTGAGTATCCTCTGTTCCTAGAAAATATTGCAAGACCTTCACCTTAGTTGTCAGAACTTGTTCTTATATGTCCTTGATATATCTTGGTTCTATTCATAGTCAGCCAGGTGGTGCAGTGATTCGAACACTGGACTTGGTGTTGGGAAGATCTGAGTTTGAATTCTTCCTGGGATTTACCCTCTCCTCCTTTCCTCACCATGACCTCAGCATACCATGGGGTTTACTCTTCATCATCTTTTTCTTTTGAGTTTTTTCCCCGCTTATCATTCATTAATGTCACCTTGCCAAGTCTCTGTCTTCGATTATTCCCACCATCTGTTGCCTTTGCTTGTGTACTGTTGAACAAAGGTGGGGAAAATCCCGAACCCATGCTGACTGGGTCCCCTACAAATTTAGGATACATAACTTCAGCTGGATACGTAAATTCATAGCTTCAAGGCAATCCTTTAGCATCTCCTTAATTAATTCACTATTCTGTGGACCATAGGAGAGCTTTTGAAGCTTTTCGTCCCTCCTCAAACTTCCCATGGCTCTTCCTCCCCCCACCTTCTCAGCTGAGAATCTTGAGATAGTATTTTGCTACCAAAATTGAGACCATTTGCCAATTACTCACTCTTCTTCCTCTCCTTGTTTCCATCACCCAGATGCCTTCTGCCAGTATTCTCTCCTTCATCCCCATCTTACATGAAGAAGTGGTCCTTTGCTTTGCCAAGTTTAACACCTCTATATGCACAAGAGATCCCATTTCATTCTACCTTCCCCATCCCCATTTATTATCCCTCCTCTCTTACTAATTTGCAATCTCTACCTGTTTGTTGACTGCTTCCTTACAAACATACCTGTGTACATGAGGAAGGAGTATATTGATCAAAGAGGCCTCCCTGATCTCACTGATCAGATTAGATTAGAAAAGGTTTTTTGGGGGGAGGTGTCTATTAGCTAATTAAGAAGCATTAGTCTTCATAATGTCTAAGCTATATCTGAGAGGCTGTTCTTCTGAGGGGTATATGTTCCAGCAGGAATCCACCTTCATATAGAACTATATTCTCTGAGTTCTAGCCAAAAGACTTGAGCTCTATTGGATGCAGGAACTGGTTTGGGACGGTTATTTTATTTTAGCCCTCAGGAATTGATGTTGGGGAGCTCTCTTCTTAGAGATTTGTTATTTTTTAAAGAGCTGTCCCTTCCAGCAACAGCAAAGGCTTCCAGAACCTTTTTTAAACTCCCTTTTTTGTTTGCTAACTTAACTCAAATGTATTCTCACCAGGCTTCTATCCCAGGATGACTCCAAAACATCTACAAGCAAAGCCTCAGGAAAAAAAAAAAAACACAGCTTGGGTAGAAACTCAACTAGAATGCCTAAAAGAGATCAAGCAAGAGTTAATAAAAGAGTCGAATTGTTTTTATAAATGGAACTAGGACACTTGAGGAAAAAATGGGAAAGAAATGAGAGCTATTGAAGAAAGAATTGGAAAAGGAATTAATAGCTCAATCAAAAGGAGCAAAACTTTGCCCAAGTAAGAAACTCCCTGAAAATTACAATGGGCCAGAGGCCAGTGACTCTGTGAAGCAATAAGAAACATTAAAATAAAATCTAAAGGGGAAATAAAAGAAAAATATAAAGTATCTCATAGGAAAAACAACTGACATGGAAAAAAGATTGAGGGAAAAAATTAAGAAACATTGCCCTGACAGAACTCCATGACCAAAAAAGAGCTTAGATATCCTATTTCAAGAAATATTAAAAGAAAATTGTCCAAATATTTTAGAACCAGAGGTTGAAGTGGATATAGAATCCATTGGTCACTTCCTGGAAGAAACTCCAAAATGAAAACTCCCAGTAACATTATGTCTGAAATCCAAAACTTCTAGATTGAAGAAAAAATATCATAAGCAGTCAGAAAAAAAGAATTTAAATACTAAGTTAAATCAGGCAGGATCACACATGATTTAACATCCACCACTATGAAGGAGCAGATAACTTGAAATACAGTATTCCAGAAGGCAAAGGAATTGAATTTACAGCCAAGAATAACTTACCCAGCAAAACTGAGTATAATGTTATGGGGGGGAAATGGATTTTTCATGAAATAGAGGGCTTCCATGCATCCCTGATGAAAAGACCATAGCTGCAGAGTAACTTTGATGTCTAATATAGCAGTGAAGAGAAGTATAAAAAAGGTAAACATGAATGAGAAACTTTGTTGTTGTTCAATCGTTTTCAGTCATGTCTGAGTCGTTGTGACCCCATTTGGGGTTTTCTTGGCAGAGATACTGGAAAGGTTTGCCATTTTCTTTTCCTGCTCATTTTATAGATGAGAAAACTGAGGTAAACAGAATTCAGTGACTTCCCCAGAGTCACACAGCTAGTGTCTGAAGTCAGATTTGAACACACGTCTACCTGACTCCAGGTCCTACGCTTGATCCCCTGCATCACCTAAACAAGGGTAAACTGCTTACATCTGATTGTGGAAAGATGATGCATATGTCCTCTTTGAACCTTAACATCATTAGGGTTTACAGAGGGAATCCAATTAGACAAGGTTTGTCATTGATTCTGTTATGTCTTGATAATCTTAATAAAAGAATAGAAAGAGAGGAGAAGAAGAATATTCTAGGAGGGAAGAGTAAAGAAAGGGAAAATAATATTTTTTTTTTAAAGCAATTGGGGTTAAGTAACTTGCTCAAGGTTACGCGGCTAGTCATTATTTATATGTGGGTGCTCATTTTCTGAGGCTGGATTTGATCTCGGGCCATCCCAACTCCGAGGCCGGCACTCTTACTCACTGCGCCACCTAGCCGCCCCTTTAGGGCAATTGGGGTTAAGTAACTTGCCCAAGGTCACACAACTAGGTTTTCTTTTGTTTGTTTGTGTGGGTTAAGTGTCTGAGGCCGGCTCCGAACTCAGGTCCTTCTGACTCCAGGGCCGGCGTTCTACTCACTGTGCCACTTAGCTGCCCCAAGGGAAAATAATCTTATGTAATGAGGGTGTACAAGTAAACTTCTAAACAAACGGGGAGGAGAGGGACAGGGGAGGAGCAGTGACATGGGATCTTAACTCTCATCTGAATCAGTCATGAGAATGAAGAATGTACACACAGATACACGCAGTTGGGTACAGAAATATAGCTCACTCACAAGGGAAATAGGAGGGAAAGGGGATTAGGGGAATGGGGCGATTAGATGGAGGGTAGATTGAAGGACCTCTCCAGGATCACTGCCTTGGCCTGGCCAAGGGGCTTGTGTAGCTCAGTGGAATTCTGAGGTATGCCATGCAGGGTCACCCAAGACAGACAAGTCATATTGGAGAGTTCTGACCAAAGGTGACCCACTGGAGAAGGAAATGGCGAAACACTGTAGCATCTCTGTCAAGAAAACCCCATGGACAAAATCTATGAGGTCACAAAGAGTTGGACAGAGTTGAACAACTAAAGGCTGACAACAACAAAATTGAAGGAAGGATTTGTGGAATCGAAGAATAGGAATCTGAAGGAGTGCCCATACACTGGGGAATGACTGAACAAGCTATGGTATATGAATGTGGGGGAATACTATTGTGCTGAACTCTTATCAGGATAATGACCAACCAGGGTTACAAAGGACTAAATGAGGCATGGTACCCACCTCCTGATGGAGAGCTGATGGCTTCAAAGTATAGAACAAGACACATTTGTTTTGGATATAGCCAACGTGGAGATTTGTTTTTATTGACTATACATATTTGTGATGGGTTTTGTTTTTCTTGTGTTATCAATGAGAGTGGGGGTTGAGATAGGAGAGGAAGAAGGTGAATCTTGGCTGATTGGAAACTAGGAAACTCTGATAAACACAGTGACCAACACATAATTCCTCAAGATGAAATATGCTGCCCACTTCCTGACAGAGAAGTGATAGACCCAGATCGTGTGTGTATGTATATATATGTGTATAAATATATGTATATATATATATTCACACACATATATGTGTATATGTGTACACACACATACATACATATTTAAGAAATGGCCAATGATAAATTTTGTTTTGTTTGACTATATACGTTTCTAACAGGCTTTTTTATTATGTGGGAGTGGGAAGGGAAGTGGCAGAGAGAGAAGAATTAGAAAATAAAATAAAATCTAATTAAAAGGAAGATTGCTATAGTAAATAAAAGGGTGGATCATGGGTTCTTTGAAGGAAGGCGAATAAAGAAGTTGGCATTGAAAAACTATAGAGTCAGTTTTATCATGGTTCCAATATGACCAAGAGACAATATTTCGTGGGATACTTGGTTTTCCTGTATAGCCTTACTCATGAAAAGACCACCATGAAAATCATTACAGCTTATGTGCCAACATCTGTTGTGGAGCATGTGGAGGAAAAGAAATTCTATGATGAGCCCATAAGTGCCTCCAAATTAAATCAATATACATTCTAATACTCTGTGCATTGAATACAAAGGTGGACAGAGGGGAGAGCAGGAGAAAAGATGGTGGAAAATGTGGTTCAAGACTTAGAAACAACTTAGCAGCCGAAGGCCTGTATAATGATCAAGAGCCACATGCAGGGGTGTTCTAGAGCCAGCTCAAAATTCCAGAGAGCTGATTGTTAAATTTGTTAAATGTTCAGTGTCAACATATACACTTCAGAAATTAGGGACAAACCAGAGCTTGATTTATTGTTTTGTTGATTGTCAAGACTTAAGAAAGTGATAGAGGAAAGGTTGATGAGCATTAAACTTAAAAGTTTATACGTGCATTTTTCCCACAGAGCTGCTTATTAAACATTTGCTAGCACACTTTTCCCCCATATAATCACACATATTTGATTGAATAGGAGAATTAAGAGCTCTGGACATGAAGAACACCAAAAGACATCATAGGAATGGAAATTGATTCCATTTTAAAAGCCAAGAAATTGATTATAAGTGTGGCAGTCATTTGCATGTCAGCTGTCCATTTACACATGGACTATTGACTTGTTAGAGAAATAATCAAAATCAATACCAAATTAGGAAAAAGAGAAAAAATGAGGAGGAAATGTAACGAGCATTTTAGGCAATGCCAACATGTCTTATTTAAACAAGCTGTTTACATTTAGAAATGAAAAATGGATAAAATAATATTCAGCTCAATATTCTCATTTCTTAAAGAAATTTAACCTAGATAAAAGTAACTTTTCTCAAGAAGAACAAAATAGTCTTGCAATTGTCTTATCCAGCAATCTCTTGGTCTTTTCACCAAGCAGAAGTTATGGCAGCCATGGGCTACTCAGATTTAGAATGTAAACTTCCTTGACAGACCTTACAGAAGAAGATCACAGAAGATTGTGATTGGGAGCCTTTCACAAAACAATACAAAACAGTGGAGAGAAAAAGAAATTTACTACAAATTTGGCAAGAGTTCTAAAAACCCAAATTATCTGAAGGGTATTTGAGGAAGACCTGGAAGTAGGACCACAAAGCAATGAAAGATGGAAAATATCTGCAGAGAGCTCTGCACCAGACTCTTCTGTACATCAGTGATAGGAGAGCCACCACATTTGGCCTCCAAGACCATGGTTCATGGTATCTTGAAGGATGATGTGAAAATGGCTCTGAAGGAAACAGGGATGGGAAGAGGAGCTGCACTAGACTAGGTCCATGTTGGAGGAGATAACATTTTCGAGGGTATTTATATGTGATTTCAGATAATAAGAAATCTGAAAGGAAGATGCATATCAAATACTTTGAAAAAACTAATGGATCTTATTGATACCAAAGAAAGCAAATAAAAAAATGTCTAAATAACTACCAAGCCTTGAGGGAGCTAGGTGGATCAAGGGATAGAGGACTGAATCTGAGGTCAGGAAGCTGTTGTTTCAGTCATGTATGACTCTTGGTGACCCCATTGGGGGTTTTCTTGGCCAAGATACTGGAGTGGTTTGGCATTTTCTTCTCCATCCCATTTTACAGATGAGGAATGGAGACAAACAGGGAGAAGTGACCTGTCCAGGGTCACACAGCTAGTAAAGTGTTTGAGGTTAGATTTGAACTCATAAAGAAGCGATTTCCTGACTCTAGACCCAACGCTCTGTGCACTATGGCACCACCTAGCTGCCCAAAGTCAGGAAGACCTGAGTTCAAATGCAGTTTCAGACACTCACTAGCTGTGGGACCCTGGGCAAGTGACTTGACCTCTGTTTGCCTTAAGCCACTGGAAAAGAAAAAAAAAACTCCTCACGGGATCATAAAGAGTAGGACAGGACTGAATAACAACCAAACCTACATTCCTGCTTTACTATGTATATTATTGACGAAGCTTTGAGAAGGGTCCCACAAGTGATTGAAAGGTCTAGAGAACACAAAACTGTGCCCTGCAAATTGTTCATTGGCTACAAAAAAAGCAAAACTAAAAGGATCCTCAAAAGCAATGCTCCAACAAGGTGTCTCCCTTGCATATGATATAATAACAGAGACCACCTAACTCAATTACTCTTTGATTATTAATATCAAGGAACAATAGAACTTGATTGTAGATGTCCAGCACAGAGTCCAAATGGAAAATGGATTCCGTATAAATAGTGAACTGCTTTAGATATTCCTGTTTACAGATGACTTTATACTCATTGTATCAAACTCTAGAACATCGAATGGCTTCCTAAATGAGATCCATAATTATTGAAAAGAATTTGGTCTGAGTATCCATGCAGGAAAAATCAAGTGGATGAAAAATATTTATCATCCACAGTCTGATATGTAGTTGAATGGACAAGTTGGTACATCAGGACTTATATCTTGGATAGATAGTGTGGATAGCCAATAAGTTGGGTTAAAAAAATTGAACAGGAGAAGGAAAAAAGACTTGATTACATTGTGAATTTAATGATCTCAAGTTTATTGAAATAAAGCCCTCTATTTTTAACATCACTATTTTTCTGGATACAGATCATAACTATGAATCTTGGAATACTAGAGTCTCTGCAGAATCAAAGTTGTGGTTCATCCCCAAAACAATGGAGAGGTATATAGGGGGTGTGAAGTAGGCTACAACATATGTCCAATGAAAACTTATGCAGAACAGTGAGTAACAATGAAAATGGAAAGAAAAAAAATGGAACTCAGTGTTTTGTAATTATGATGATGAAAGCCTGAGCTCCAGAGGAGAGTTGAGAAGATGCACTTATTTGCAAAGCAGAAGACTATGGGTGTGGAATGTTGCATATACCGCCAAACATGGTTGCTGTGTTGATCAGTCTGGCTGAATTAAGTTCCTTTTTCTTTTTTTTTCAAATCTTTTTTAGGATACTTTGAAGACAAAACTCCAGAAGAGTTATGATGAGGACAGAGTAGAGTGGAATTATCACCTCCCGCTTTCTGGAAGCTATGCCCCTCTTAACGTAGCCTAAAATCATATTAGCTTTTTTTTGGCTAACCCATATCACTGCCTGCTTGTACTGAGCTTATAGTCTAGTAAATGTGCCAGATCTTCCTCAGAATAACTGCTCTCTAATCATGCCACCCCTGCCTTTTATTTGTGAGGTTGATTTTTTTTAACCTAACTGCAAAACTTCCATCAATCATATTGAAAGCTCTGGTCTATCAAGATCCTTTTGGATTCTGTCATCCAGTGTATTTGTCCATCTGGCACTTACCATTGTGCCTGGCACATAGTAGATACATTAATAAGTACCTGATGACTTGATAACTCTTCTCCCCAGTTTTATGCTATATGCAGATTTGATGAATGAGCTATCGATGTCTTCACCCAAGTTATTGAGTGGAATCAGAGCCCAGGCCCTATGACCTTGCTACACATGTGTAGCAGCAAGCACCCCAATATCCCCAGGGTAGCTGCCAATATAGGTTCTTAGATCTGCTTTTCAAAAGGAAAGCAACTCAAAATGGGTTAACAAGCTTACTTTAATCAAACAAACATACATTACCTAGTTCAGGGGAAAAAGGTCAGCACCCCAAACTTCAGAGTTACAGAACTTACAAATCAAACAGACAGGCTTCCAAACTGTCCAACCATTAACATCAATACCAAATCACAGTTACCAGAGAGGGAAGCATCAACATCTGGGTTTTCAAAGCCGGGGGGCTCTCAACAACGGCTTCCCAGAGTCTCATCTGGTCAAATCACACAACACTTCTCAAAGTGAGCCCCAAAGCAAAGCCTCTCATCAGGGTCCATATAGTCTTCTCCTAGCTCAGAGATTGTAACAACCTCCTTGACCCACTGCCCAATGACAAAGTATCAAGGTGTGGGCTTCCCTGAAAAACAAGCCTCCCACCACAGGCTCCAGGTGCACCCAAGCTAGGGGCAGGGAAGATCTCCAAATTTGCATTTCCATTACAACATGGGGGTTTGTCTCTTGCCTATCTTTGTTATTAACATATTAATGTAATTTATCTGTTCATTGTTTTCTTAATGTTGATCCATTCTTATATTATTGCAACAATTTCAACTTTATTATAATGAATAGTTTTGGAATATATTTTCTCTATATTAAAATATAATCAATTTAACTTTTAAATTAAAATGCTTTGGTGTTTACCATATGTAGCATCTCCCAACTTGTTTCTTAAAGATAATATTTGTGATGGGTAGCAGCAGGACCTCTAACTTCTCCTCAATCGTCTCCAATCTCTCACTCTCCTGACTTATGTCATTCTTTGCTTTGAAATCAACAAGTATTGAAGCAAATGTGGATTCAATTTGAAAGTTCTTGTATAATTCTCCACAGAATTTTTCTGCATCATCCTTAGTCAGAAATGTTGGCACAAGCACTGCAATTATTTTCATGGTGGTATTTTTCAGTTGTTTATCATTAGTGCTACACTACAAGATGACCGTGTCTCATAGAATGATGTTATTGTCTTTGAGCATTCAATAAAATCAACTCAGCCAATTCCTTTCTTTGCTTCTCCTATGATCTTTTCTCCCATTGAACCTCAACTTCCTTTTGTCTCCTGGCTTTCTTTGAAGCAATCATTTCAAGATTAATATGATTCAGTTCTGCCAGTAGTATGAATACTCATGGTTCTTTGGACAAGGATCTCACCATTGGAGTACTGGCTGCCAAGTTTATGTTTGTAGATGGCTAAAAACTGTGACAGACTCCTCTGTCACTCTGCCATGATCATGGCAGAAGTGGAAGGGTATTGTCTAGGATCTAGGGTTCTTTGTAAGTTTATTTCATGGGTTGCTATGGTCAAAGAATTGATTAAGTGATCAGTCTGCTGGCCATATCTAGACTTCGCTAAGTTGGTCCTTGAAAGATAGAAATAATATGTTTAAGGATCATACTCAAAGCCTTTCCAGTATGGTAGAACCTTCTAGAACTTGTGTTCCTGCTGATATAGAGCCCAGAATCATCTCAATGTGTGGTGAGCTATGTGAATAAGGCTTTGTGTAAAAACTTTTGTGTTCACTAATCTCTTCTGTTACTTTTTTCCCATTGTGATCTCCCATGGAATGAGATTTAGATACTTTAGAAGTAGTGAGGTATAGTCTAATGGATAATGTCTTAGATTTGGAGTTAGGAAGATCTTGGTTCAAATTCCACTTCAAAAGCCAACTATGGGACCACAAACAAGCCATTTCATCTCTCTGAGCCATAGCCTAGTGGGCAACTTAATGCATAGAGTGTCTCTAGGACCTACATCACAGGTCATTGCGAGTGAGGCTCAGATAAGATAATGCAGGTAAGACACTTTACAATATCATACCTATTTATATGTCAATCTAGTTTCAGTGTTTTTTAGGTTTTTACCAGATTTCCAAAGGGATCCATGATTCATGAACTATCATCCATGCATTATGGATCCCTTGGGAAATCTGGTAAAGACTATGGATCCAGAATAATATTTTTAATTGCATAAGATAAAATAAAATATTACAAAGGAGTAGTAGTAGTAGTAGTAGTAGTAGTAGTAGTTAGCATCTAAACAGGACTTCAGGGTTTATAAAGAACTTTACAAATCTCTCATTTTATTCTTTTTTGTTTTTGCTTTTTGGAGGGGGGAAGGCAGGGCAATTGGGGTTAATTGATTTGCCCAAGGTCACACGGCCAGTAAGTGTTAAGTAACTGAGGCTAGATTTGAATTCAGGTCCTCCTGACTCCAGGGCTGGTGCTCTATTCACTGTGCTACATAGTTGCCCCTCTCATTGTATTCTTACAACCACACTGAGAGTTGGATGCTATTATTATCCCCATTTCATAGATGAGGAAACTGAGGCACAGAGAAAATAAGTGATTGACCCAAGTTTACACAGCTAGCAGTTTTCTGAGGTTAGATCTGAACTTAGGTCTTTCTTACTGCAAGCCCACATACCCTTTGCCACCTAGATAGTTAAGCATAGGTAATAAATTTTTTAAAACAAGTTTACAGACTTCAGTTTAAGAGCCCCTGACTGAGCAGATAAGGAAACTGAGTTCCAGAGAGGGAAGGCAACAGGCCTAATGTCATAAAGTTAGTAAGCAAGCAGTAGAGTCAGGATTTGAACCAAGGTCTTTCTTCTTCAAATCCAGTATCAGACACCTAGAAAATACAGATACTGATGATATCGATTTATTTTTGCTTTTTTTGGAGGGCAGTTGGGGTTAAGAGACTTGCCCAAGGTCACACAGCTAGTAAGTGTTAAGTGTCTGAGGCCAGATTTGAACTCAGATCCTCCTGACTTCAGGCCTGGTGCTCTACTCACTGTGCCACCGCACTGCCCCAATGATATTTATTTTAAAGCAGTCCCTCTTGAGCCTCTTGATTTTCCAGTATTTTTCTACTATCTGTATATTCAGGACTGCAAATTATGCCTTATTTTGCCTTCCATATAGAAAGATTCATGAGTCTCCTTTGGGTCACATCTGTCTGCTGCAGGTTTTGAGTCACTTGTGCCTTCAGAGAGGTTCATTTGCCAGAGTAGGTTTCTATTTTTACCATGAGACACAAAGCAGCTATAGACCCAGCTCCAGAGCAGTTTCTTTCTTTCTTTTTTTTTTTTTGCTTTTTTTTTTTTTGGAAGGGCAATTGGGGTTAAGTAACTTGCCCAAGATCACATGGCTAGGTTTTTGGTTGTGTGTGCGTTAAGTGTCTGAAGCCGGATCCTAATTCACGTCCTTCTGACTCCAGGGCTGGCGCTCTACTAATTGTGCCACCTAGCCCCTCCTCAGAGCAATTTCTATATTATTGTCAAACTCACTCAAGAAGTGATTGTTTTAATATTTCAGGTGTTGATAGCATGAGGCAGACATCACATCTGCCTTTCTAGGTATCAAATTTAATTCAGCAAACTTTTGTTAAACCGCTACTCTAGGCCAGGCTTCGTACCATGCTCTGAGGAGGCTACTATGGAGAATAAGACAAGAAGGTTATAGCCTAGTGGGGGGGAAAAGCCAGAATAGAGAAGCAAGAAATGCTGGAGAAGAACAGAGAACTGGGAAAAGTCTGCGGAGAGAGGCAAAGGTCGGGAGGTTTGGCAGAAGTATTGAACATCGAACAGCAGAAAGCACATTGAATGTGGATGGAAAGGGGCTTTGTTCAAATTCCAGAAAAAAGTCTTTGTGACTTTGGGTAGCTCACTCATCTTTCTTACTGTAGGTCACACGTGGTATATAGCAAACAAAGGAAGGGTCTTGGAATCAGGAAAACAGGGTAAAAAACCTGTTTCTAACACTTCCTGTGTAACTCATAAGTCACTTAATGATTCTGAGCCTCAGTTTCCTTATCTGCAAGGTGATTATGACAATACTTGCAGTAACATAAATGAAATCCTGTGTGTGGAGTATTTTGCAAACCTTAAGCTTCTTTGTAAATTTTAGCTATTCATCATCATTACCACCATCATCCAACACTTACCACAGGTGTCTGATGCATAATAAATGATTAATTAATTCTTAATGATTGATTAATCGATCATCTTCATCATTATTAGAGAATCAAATGAGATAACAAGTCACTTTTCTACAGCAAATTAAGGTTTATGAGTTTAACCAGTAGGGGGCATTGCTAGCCATTAACCTAATTGCATTCATTCAAAAGGACAGGCTTTGCAAAGAGCCCAAGTCGTCCTGGTTACTCCGCACTGCAGAAGGAGCTTGCCAGGAAAGAACCAAGCTCTCTGAGGTTCTTTGAGCATCACCTCTGATTTGTCAGTTCTGTCTCTCTCTGGGTGGCCACACTTGTGCATATGATCAGCTGGGTTATATACAGTCAGCATCATTCTAAGCCTTCACATACTAGAAGACTCCGCCTCTTCCTTGCATTGAATTGACTATATTTCCCTGAGCTTTAATCATATCACCTGGATACAATGTAGTCAGTGCTGCCCTTCTCCCCAATCTTCTTGCACTCTGAGCATATGGGCACTGTAGGATACTATGTAGAGAGTTTAACTCTTTTTGTGTATATAGCATAGACATGATGTCAGACCCACCCATGTGGGTAGTGTAGCCTGTGGGCATGGCATCTGACAATGTAGGTGGTGTCCAAGGTAGAGAACACACTTAGAGAAACTTTTCAAGGAAATGTATGATTGGGGAACCTATGTGTCTGACAAAGCTCACCATCCTGTCTTTGATATCCTTGGTCCTTTCAGGAACAATCTGTACCACACAAAGTTGTTTTGCTGCTCACTAAATTCCTTCTGGTCTTTACCATTGGGCAAAGCTATCCCTTTTCTTCCCTTGAGCAGATAAAGCAGGGACAAGCTTTTTTTTTTTTTTTACCTCACAGCCACCCTTAATAGGGTACTGAAAATGTGTTACACTACTTTGTGAAAAGGAATTCTCTATTTTTTAAATTTTAATTTATTTGTTTATTTTTAGTTTACAAGATTCAATTCCATAGTTCCTTGAGTTTCAAATTTCCCTTTCCTCTGTCCCCCCAACCCCCATGACGGCATATAGTCCAGTATAGGATCTGCAAATACTTTCATATTAGACATTAGTCAAGTTACAAAGGCATATTGTACTAGATGAGATGAAAAATAGTAAAGAAGAAATAAAACCAAACAATGAAAAGAAAAAGATCAATTAGTTTGCTTCCATCAGGATTCAAGCTCAGTTCTTTCTAATTATTTCTCTGGATATAGGTATCTCTCTTCTTCAGAAAAGGAATTCTCTTAAGCAAGAGAAGTGCCAAACTCCTCGGATCTGCAAATAACAAAGGTTTCTACTTTGTGCAATTAGTTCAAAGCTTCTTACAGCACAGAACAACTCATATCAAAACAGATGCAACAGAAGTAATTCCCTTTCTGCTTTTCCCGCTTACACCAGAGAAGACAATAGATGGTAACACAGGAACCCCGAGAAGTTTCCCCTTCTTGAGCTGCAGACAGTATGAGAAAGAAAGGAATTTCCTAAAATGGAAACAGGATTTAGATCACTTCCAATGAGTTTCCAGCAGCTGATCCAGTGTTTGTCCAGCTAATCAGCAAAGCTATGGATCTCTTCCAATCAGCAATCTCCCATCAAAGAAGATCAGGAGACTCTGTTAGAACCCTTGTCTGTCTTCAATTCTGAGCTTCTTGTGATTACTGCTTCCAGCTTATTCTCCTGTTCCTTCGATTTCCCTATGGCTTCTCAAAGCTTTTGGAATCTTTTTTTCTACAGCTTAACTGGCTTCTTATATCTTCCATTGCCTGTAGAAGTTCTTATTCTCAGCTCCTTCTTTTAGAAATATTGAGAAAGTTATTAAAAATTAGCCTAGTTTGAAGCCTTTGAACTAAAGGGAAAGAGAAACCTCATCAGTCTTCCTTTAACTATCAATTTGGAAAGAATGTCCTGCTCCCTTCTCCCTACATCAACTCAGGAAAAGGACCCTTTCTTGAAGTAATTAAGGGAAAGGGCCCTTGGCTGATTTACATTGACTTTATTAGGGTAATTATCAGAGTAAGAGAAGGAAAAAGTCTGTTTGATTACTTCAGTTAATGGAAATATCTCTTGAATTCACCTTTGACCAGCTGGGAAAGAGAAGCCTTAAAGGGAATGGTGAAAGGGAGATTGAATGGTTTTAGGAAAATGATTCTCCAAGGGTGTGCCAAAAGTTAAGTGACTATTGTTCTGTCTGATGAAGCAAAATGTTAACTGAACTTTACCCTGAACACTGTAACTATATTTTATCATATTGTAAAATTTTCCTTGTTCAGGAAGTCTATAAATTAAAAACTTGAAAACTGCTTGTCAGAAAGAGATTTTCAGAGTCATGAGGTAGCTTTATCTATATTTGGTTCTCTCTCTAGGCAGAAATGCTTATATTAGAATAATCTAAATTAATAAAAATGTTTTAATGGACTTTTACCCAAAACAAAGAAGATGGAATTTTATTCCATAGCCTTCAAATCAGAACCTCCTCACGGTCAGCAACTCATCTTTACCTTCTGAATTAAAACTCAAGAAACCCACCTTCTGCCAAGTATGAAGCCAACAATCTTTGTATTGTCTTCTCACCATCTCCAAACAGTTTCTTGATTTATATATTTTTCAATTATAACTTTTTTTTTTTGCTTTTTTGAGGGCAATTGGGGTTAAGTGACTTGCCCAAGGTCAAATGGCTAGTTTTTGTGTTAAGTGTCTGAGGCCAAATTTGAACTCAGTTCCTCCTGATTCCAGGGCTGGTGCTCTATTCATTGTGTCACCTAGCCACCCCCAATTATAACTTTTAAAATTCTAAAAACAGTCACATACAAATGAGCTTATGGAGAGAGGACAATGCTTTATACCCAGGTTACCTCAGTCATTGCCTTCAAATGGGCCCTATATATACATTTATCTAAAAGGAAATTTTCCATCTGGTTCTCAGAATAGACATTTCTCATCGACAATTTTGTCTGAGAGACTGTGTTTCTTTCCAAGTGGATTTTATGGTTTTATTTACACAAATTTTTTTTCTGCCCCTTTCAGGAAACAAATTATTCATATACAGAAAGGACAGTACATTGCACATGGATTCAGATGAAGTTAGCCAACAAGCATTTATTAAAGACTTATTATGTGTCATGCATTGAGCTAAGTACTGGGAATAAAAAGCATGGTTCTTGTATTCAGGGAGCTCACATTCTCATGGGGAGAGATCATGTGAAAAACTGTATAATACACACACATATATGTATATACACAAATAAATGAAAGGTACTTTCATGGGGAAGGCACTATTACTAGGAGGTGGAGGGTGGGGAAAAGCCTCCTAAAGAAGGTGAGATTTGATCTGAGTCTGGAAAGAAACCAGAGAAGCCTGGAAAACCAGGAGGTGAGAATGACAAATGAGGACATTCCAGGTATGGGGGACAATCATGCAAAGACAGTCAGCAACAACATTAGGACCAATGTTGCTAGATGGTAGAGTACATGAAAAACAGTTAAATTTCAAGAAGACGGAAAGTTAAGAGGGGACCTAGTTATGAAGTCCAGAAGATTTTACATTTGTTCTAGATGTAATAGGGTGCCACTTAATTTTATTAAGTAGGGCAAGTGACATGGTCAGACCACTGATTTTTTTTTGGAGGGGTGAAGGCAAGGCAGTTGGGGTTAAGTGACTTGCCCAAGGTCACACAGCTAGTGTGTGAAGTGTCTGAGGCTACATTTGAACTCAGGTCCTCCTAACTCCAGTGCTTTATTCACTGCACCACCTAACTGCCCCTTGATTTTTAAAAAATTACATTTTTCCCCATCAGCAAAAACCACCTTCTCTCCTTCCTCCCCACTCTTACCGAGAAAGAAAAAAAAAGCAAAACTCTTACTACAAACATATATAACTAAACAAAACAGATTTCTGCAGGAGAGATATCTAGATCACTCACAAGTAGCATGTTTTATCTTGGGTCCTCTGGAATCATGGTGATTCATTACACTGATTGGGATTCCTAAGTCTTTCAAAGTTGTTTGTTTTTACAATGATGTTGTCATTGTATAAATTGTTCTCCTGCTTCTGCTCCTGTTCTCTCTTTGCTCTGTATCAATTTGTACAAATCCCCCAGATTTCTTGGAAACTATTCCCTTTGTCATTTCTTATAGCAAAATAGCATGTCATCCACTTTATATACAATGACTTTTTCAGTTATTCCCTAATTTATGAGCACTTCCTCAGTTTCCAATTCTTTGCTACTGAAAAAAAGGTGTTCTAGCTCATTTTGTAAATTCCTAATTTGTTTTGCTTATGAGAATGAGGTTCCAGGTCTATACCCTTCTGACTTGTTTGCATAGAGTTCTAACCCCTGCTCTGACCTCTGCAAGTTCCTGACCTGGGCAACACGCCTGTGGGTTTGCCCCATTGTAAGTTTCAACCAACTGTAGCCGGACTCAGCCACTGTCAGCCAGATGGAAAACTCTGCTGGTTCGTAGTGACAGAACTTTAGCAGGATCCGCTTTGGTCTGGGATCCCTATCTTTGTCATGCTAGTGCAAGCTCTAGACTGGGCTAAAGCTGGAACTGAGACCCTGCTGTTTGTTTTTTAATGTTTCTTTTTTTTAAATTAATTTATTAGTTTAGTTTCAGTTAACAAGATTCAATTCCATAGTTCCTTGATTTTCAAATTTCCTTTACTTTCCTCCCCGCTCCCCACACGACAGCATATAGTCCAGTATAGGATCTGCAAATGCATTCATGTTAGACATTATTCCAATTACAAAAGTGTATTGTACTAGGTGGGATGAAAGCTGGTAAGGAAGGAATAAAACCAAACAATGAAAAGAACAAGATCATTTAGTTTGCTTCCATCAGGATTCAGGCTCAGTTCTTTCTAGTTATATCTCTGGATGGTGCATTTCTCACTTTCTTGAGTCTTTCAGGATTAACTTATATCACTGCATTGCTGAAAAGAGTCCAGTCTGTCATAGTTGGTCATCACAGATATGGTATGTCTGTGATTGTATACAGATTTCTTCTGATTCTACTCTTCTCGCTCAGCATCAATTTGTATAAGTCTCTCCAGGTAATTATGAAATCCGTCACCTCTTCATTTCTTATAGCACAATAATATTCCATTACATTCATATACCACAACTTGTTTAGCCATTCCCCAATTGATGGGCACCCCTTCAGTTTCCAATTCTTTGCAACCACAAAAAGGGCTGCTAAAAATATTTTTGTACATATGGGTCTTCCTCCCACTTATATGATCTCTTTGGGATATAACCCTAGAAGGGGTAGTTTTTTAATGTTTCTTGCTCAGTCCATACAGAGCATCTCCTCATCCTGGCTGCTACCCCTAGTCCAGATCCCTTTCTTAATCTACCCTGGATCCTTGACCTGGAACTGGGTAGTGAGTAAGAGAGCTTCCAGCTGGCATCTGTCCCTGCACCCTCTGCAGGGTCAGGCTTCTCTCTGCCAGATGTGGGACCTCTTCTCTCCTTGCAGAACCTCTTCCTGCATTACAATGCTCTGCCCAGTTCTGGCCAGACCTGTCCCCAGTGTCTTCACACCTCTCATGCTATTTCCTTATACCAATCTGTTTTAGAAAGATGCCTCACTGAATTTTCTCGGATTTCTTGACTAGAGTTTAGTCTGGTGCAGTTTCTAGGCCTGTTTTAGAGGAATTAGGCAGGTATGGAAGTAGGTGGATGAGGGAGAAACAGTTTTAATTCTTTTTGCTTTGGATTGAAAGTAGGGAGAGACTTTAGGTGAGGGGGTAATTTACAAGGCAGCTGTAGTTCAGAGGAGGGGTGATCAGGTGAACTAGACTACAGGCTGTGTGAGTGGAGAGAGAGACAGACAGAGACAGAGAGAGTCAGAGACAGACAGAGAGAGAGGCAAACTAGAGATGTTGTGAAGGCAGAAATATCAAGATATGGCCATGAATTTGGGTGAGAGTCCAGTCAAAGATGCCATTAAGGTTGGGAATCTGAGTGATGTCGAGGATGGCAGTGCCCTCCACAGTAATAGAGGCATTTAGAAGAAGTAAGGGATTAGAGAAAAAGGTACTAAGCACAACAACACACCATAAAACATCAACCTCCAAGCTCCGCCCCGCCAAGCTCTCCTGGACCCAAGCAGGAAGACCCTGATAGCTATCCTTCAGTGCTTGTTCTGCCTGGGGGTAGATCTGGGAGTGAGGAGCAGAAGCTTCAAGGAGGCAGATGGAGATCTGACTTCCGGAAGCCCCTCCTGTCAGAGCTGCTTTAGAGGGAAGTGGGCTCCTCCTCATTGGAGCCCAAAGGGCAGGCTGCATGGCAATGCCTCCTTCTAGGTGTGTACGAGGGGCGACTCTCCTTGGACTCTCCTAGCTGTCTGCTCTAAAATGATGCAGTTGAGCCCATAGACGCGCTCCAAACCCAGGGCTTCCAGGAAAGACAGAGTCCAGGTGTTTTATCTCCAGCCTCACGACTCCAATAGTGTGCAAAGGAGAGTAGGAAATAAAAGCTCTCACTTGCGGTTTAACTCGTGGTCTTCTGGGGCTTGGGCCCCCTCCGGATGGGGCGGGGGAGGGAAAGCTCGGGAGCTGCCCGCTCTCACCTCCAGGCTCGCTTGTTGACAGCAACCTCTCATAGTCATCCACTAGCTTCCTCCCTCTCTGCTGACCATCGGGGATGACCTGAACCTTTCTTTCCAGTCTGTTCCTCAATGGTCCAGCAAGGGCAGACCAAAGACAGAGCAAGCTACCTTTTACACCAAATGTCATCTTGGCCTGTCTGGGGAAGGGAAAGGGAATAAGCGTTTCTATACCACCTACTGTGTGCTACAAATGCTATCTCATTTGACCCTCACAACAGCCCTCAAAGGCAGGCTCTATCCCCCATTTTTAGTGAAGGAAACTGAGGCAGACAGAGGTTAAGCAATCTGCCTAGAGTCTCATACCTAGGAAGTGTCTGAGGCAAAATTTCAACTCAGGTCTTCCTGCCTCAGACCCAGTACCCTGTCCCCTGTACCACCCTGTACCACCAGCTGCCTCTACAGCGTCCTGCCTCTTCTTTATTTTCTTCTCTTTCCTCCTTCTTGGATAGGAAATATGTTACTGCCCTCTATAACTATTCCGAAAGTCAGCCAATCTTGGCTAGTAGGGTGTAGTTCATAGGGCAGTAGTCTTGGAGTTCAGAATTTGGAAGACCTGAGTTCAAATTTTGCCGCAGACACTTAATATTTCTATGACCTCAGACAAATCACATAATCTCTCTTGGTCTCAGTTTCCTATAAAATGAGGGGGTGGGCCTTAATGGTTTCTGAAATTCTTTTCAGTTCCCTCGATGCTGAGGGGCAGGGGCTGAAAAAGCAAGAGGGTCAAGCAAGCACTTTTATTATCACCATTCTACAGATGAAGAAACTGAGGAAAAGGGACTTTCTCACAGTCCCACAGTTATTCATTTGGCCAAGATTTGATCCTAGATTTGTTCCCTCCAATTCCAGTGGTTTTCTCCTAGACACAGGGGTGGGGGACTTTTGACTTCAAGACCACATGTGACCCTTGCAATCCTCAAGTGCAGCCCTTTGGCTGAATCCAGTTTGGATGCAGTTTGAGGACTAGAGGGTCACATGTGACCTTGAGGCCAAAGGTTCCCTAGCCCTCCCTTAGAGGATGCAGGACTTGAAGTGAATGTCTCTTCCGTTGCTGTGCACACCCCACGGTGACCAGTCCTGTCTGCAGTCTGTAGTCTGAGCCTGGGATTCTTTGCAGCAGGAACTGGAGGGCTCACTCAGCTTTCAGCAAGCAAGGCATGAAGTCATCATGCTCCCAAGTTACCAGATGCAGAGATGCCTTGGAAAATGAAGACCTCAGGATCTCTGATAAGGCATGAAATACTATCAGGGAGGACGTGGAAGTGATAATGTCACTGATGGGGAGATTATTCATGACCCATGAATCACCGGGCAACCATCACCAAGTCCAGCTGCAAAAGTCAAGGGCATTGAGCCTCCCCATGCCCCAGGGCGGCTGGAACTTGCCCATATGAGTTCCATTATTCCTATGCTCTCTGGGTTATTTATGAATTCTTCCAGGCACGAGATTTTTCATCAAGTTTTTTGCCTCCTTTCCTAAATACACATCTTCTAGTAGGTCTTGTGGCAATGTTTCTCTGGCTGCCTTCTAAGTCTGGGAACGGAGATTAATTGTGCATTCCTTCACAAAGGGAGACACACAGAGCAAGAGGCCAATTCTCCCAGGACCACAGAATTTTAGGACTAAAGGGACCTTTGAGATTCATGAATTCAACCCTCTTATTTTACAGAGAAGGAAACCGAGCCTTAGACTGGGAAATGGCTGGCTTGCTGTCGTCTGGATCTTAAGTACCAGAGACAAGATTGAAGCCAAGTCTCCTGACTCCAAAGCCAGAAATCCTGTGCTCTCTCCACCATGTCAGGTTTCCTCAGCCCAAGGCTGTCCTCATGCAGGTTCACTGAGGGGATTTGATTCACTTCCCAGGAATGATGAGGATTAATGGTTATATGGATTCCCTATTTTTCCCTAGTACCACGGGGGAGCCTCCACCAATGATTTTCCAACCTGTTATTTTAAATACTCCTAATTGATAATTCTTTTGATGAGAGAGAGAGAGAGAGAGACAGAGAGAGACAGAGAGACAGATAGACAGAGAGACAGAGAGAGACAGAGACAGAGAGACAGAGACAGAGACAGGGACAGAGAGAGACAGAGACAGAGAGGCAAGCAGAGAGAGACAAAGACAGAGAGAGACAGAGAGAGAGGAAAAGAAAGAGACAGAGAGGTTTAAGGGATAGAATGATAGAGTTCTGAAATTTCTGGAGTCAGGGAGACCTGACTGAGCCTATGGGTTAAATTAACATCTTTATGCAGATGACTCCTGGATCTACACACCCAGCTCCCATCTCTCCCCTGGGCTTCAGTTTCTGTCACCAGTTGCCTATTGGACCTTTCAAACTACACATCCTGGAGACATCTTAAAACTCAACATGTTTCAAATTGAAATAATTATTTCCCCCTAAGCCCTCCCTCCTCCAGACTCCTCTGGTTCTATCAATGTCACCACTAGCCATCCAGTCCCCAGGCTTGTAAACTCAACTTTATCCTTTACTCTTCCCTATCTTCCCCCAACAGATGTAATCTGTGTCCAAAGCCCCCATTTCTGTCTTAACAACAGCTCCCACAGCTCCCACCTTAGCTCAGGCCCTCAGTCTCTCACCTAGAGCATTTACAATAACCTTTTCATTGTTCTCTCTGCCTCTGGCCTCTTGCTACTCCAGACCATCCTACGAACTGCTGCCCTGATCATTTCCCTGAGCAGATCTGATCTTTGACTGCCCTGCTCACCCAACTCCAATGACTCCCTATTACTTCTAGGACCACCACCACCATTAATAACTATCATTTATATGGTGCCTACTACAGACCAGGCATTATGCTGAGTACTTTGTAATTATTAGCTTATTTGATCCTTACAACAACCCTGGGAGGTAGGTGCTGTTATTATCTTGATTTTACAGATGAGGAAACTGAGGCAAACAGAGGTTAAGTGACTTACCCAGGGTCACACGTCTAGTGAGTGTCAGAGCACAGATTTGAACTCAGGTCTTCCTGACTCCAGGCCTGTCCCTCTGTTCACTGTGCACTAGCAAAGCTAGCTGTTTAGCTTTTAAAGTCCTATAAAGTCAGGCCCAAATTGATTCCACTAGCCTCATTGGTCATTATTGCCTCTCCTGAGATTTGAGATCTAGTCAAAATGACCTTTTCTCTCTTTTTCATGCATGGCCTTCCACATCCTGTCTTTGTGTCTTTGTACTGGTTGTCCTGGTATGAATTTATTTATCAATGTGCTTTCTCGAATTAGCTTCCCCTATCTGACCACAGTACTCCAGCTGAGGCGTGACTAGGGCAGACACCCACAGAACTGTCAGTTAACTTAGCCCTGGACATCTACTAATGCCTAAGATTTCATGCAGGGGGTTGTCCTACCAATCACACTGCTGACACCACTAAAAACTCTTGATATTTTTACTACATGTCTCTCTCTTAACTTTTTTGGATAAATCGATGTCCAAAGGAGGACAAAGAAGGTGGTGAAGGGCCCCCAGACCATACTGTATGATCAGCCGAAGGAACTGGCAACATTTAGCCTGAGGATCCCATCACTTGCTTTGAGTTTCTGAAGGGTTGCCACATGCCAGAGGGAATGAGTTTGCTCTGGTTGGTCCCAGAGGTCAGAACCAGGAGCATGGAGGGGACATTGCAAAGACAGAAATTAAGGCTTGATTTCAGAAAAAATTCCTTCACTCTGAGAGCTATGGAGAATGACTTGTTTTGGGAGGGAATTGGTTCTCTATGGTTGGAGGTCTTCCAGCAAAGATTGAATGATTGCTTCTAAGATGTGTTATAGAAAGAATTCTTTTTTTTTCTTCTTTTTGGAGGGCAATTGGGGTTAATGACTTGCCCAAGGTCACACTGCTATTTTTTGTGTTAAGTATTTGAGACTGGGTCTGAACCCAGGTCCTCCTGACTCCAGGGCCAGTGCTCTATTCATTGTGCCACCTAACCACCCCTTTATAGAAAGAATTCTTGCTCAATCAAAAAGCAATCTACACACACTTATTACACACCTACTATGTACCAGGCCCTGGGGAAATTTGTGCAAAGAATTAAACAATCTCTACTCAAAAAAGAGCTTACTTATTAGGGGAAGAGAGGAGAGAAGTACTTCTAAGAATGTATAAGCACAGGTAGGTTGAGGTACAGGTTGGACTGGATGGCCTATAAAGACCCTTTCAACCCTGAGGTTCTGCAAATAAAAATGCATTGTGGATGAGAAAATACATCAAAGAAACATGAATAATAACAGTGGTTATCACTTAAATAGCCCAAACTTTGGCAAAGCATTTTGTTTTTGTTGTTCTGTTGTTTCAGTCATATCTGACTCTCTGTGACCCCATTTGGGGTTTTCTTGGCAGAGATCCTGGAGTGGTTTGCCATTTCCTTCTCCAGTTCATTTTACAGATGAGGAAACTGAGGCAAAGGGGTGAAGTGACTTGCCCAGGGTCACACAACTAGTAAGTGACTGAGGCTGGATTTGAACTCAGGTCTTCCTTATTCCAGGACTGGCACTCTAGCCACTGTGGCAGCTAGCTGCCCCAAAGGGTTTGATCCTCACAAAGACCTTGGAAAATGAGTTATTACTAATCTCATTTTATAGATGAGGAAACTGAGGCAGAAATTAAATCATTTGCCCAAGTTCCCACAGCTAGAAAGTGTCTAAAGCTGGATTTGAACTCGGACCCTCCTGACTCTAGCTCCAGTGTTCTGTTCACTAAGACAATCACTTGCCTCACATGGATGACTAGTCTGAGGTCATACATGTTATCAGTAAGCTCCTGGTAGTCCCATCGAGACCTCTTGACTACCAGGTCAGTCCCCTTTCTAGTTCTGAGTGGGATTTTTTTGTGTGGATTTCTTCTGCCTCTTTCAAATTTTGAGCTAAGGGGCCCCGGGCGGGTCAAGTGGACATCTCAATGATTCCTTGGGTGCTCAGCCTGGCTTCGGAGTCCCTTCCTGTCCCTCCTCCAGGCTACACCTTACTCCCAGCCTCGTTTAACCCGATTTCCCCTGAACAAAGATGTGAGAAGAGAGGCTGGCAGATCGAAAAATTCCAGGTTGGGTTTGCCCTGAGCTTCCTTGGAGTAGCTCTGTCTAGAGAAGGGCTCGGGCTGTGACCTTGGGACTTACTGCAGATATTTGATCCTGCTACAGACATTGGGCTGAACCTTGCTGTGCGTGTGGAGGGCAAAGGAAATGGCTGCAGACAGGGAGCTTAGCTCTGCTCTGGATTCGCTCATGGTGGTCAAGGGACCTGTCAGGCCAAAAGGACCATGCTCCCTCCCAGCCTATAACAGCTGAATTATTGAGGATGTGTGGGATCAGAACAGGAAGGAGGCTGCAGTCCTTACTCGGGATTTTCTGTCCCAGAGCAAGTGCTTGCACCAGGGGCAAGCAGCATGTACTAGGATAATGTTATAGCACGATGATGGTGGTGATAGTTATGTAGTAGCTCAGGCAGGATTAGAATTCTGGCCTTTCTAACTCCAAGTCCTTTCTAACTCCACTCTACCCCCAGCTAAGAGAGAGGACAGTGACCCCGAGACAACAGTGCAAGGTTACAGCTGGGGAGGACTTCAGGAAGTGGGAAGGGATGTAGAGCATTGAGAAAGGACAAACCAGTGTACTCACTGCCTCTTGTTTCCTATTTTAACTAATCAGTCTTTGCCAGAGGGGGCTAGGTAGCACAATGGGTTTAGCACCCGGCTTGGGATCAAGAAAATCTGAGTTCAAATTCAAACATCAGACACTAACTGGCTGTGTGACCTTGGGCAAGTCACTTATTCTGTTCCCCTCAGTTTCCTCTATTCTAAAATGGGGGTGATAATAATAGTATCTACGATTAGATAAGACATTTGTAGGGCCTTTAGCAGGTGCCTGGTACATAGCAGGGACTTAAATAAACGCTTGTTTCCTCCCTTCTTTTGCCGACAATCCCTCCAGCTTTGTCGTTTTCCCTTTCTGTAATATTAGCCAGTCTGATCAGTGTGAGACAGGAGCTCAGAGTCGTTTTAATTTAATGTTTGTTGTTTTTGTCACTTGCATATCATCTTATTGGCATTTCCAGGCAGGACTGGCATTTGTCAGAGCACACCTGGAATACTGTGTTCAGTTCTGGATGCTGACATTTAGCAAAGACATTGATAACCTGGAAAGCATCCAGACAAGGGTTAGCAAGGCAGTGAAGGGCCTTGAAAGCATGTCACCTAAAAAGAACTGAGGGCATTGGTTTGGAAAAGAGGAGACATGATAGCCACCTGCAAATATTGGAAGGACTGTCCCATGGAAGACAGCTTGACCTGTAGGTAGACCCCAGAGCAAGGGTTAGGCTTGATGCCAAGAAACACTCCCTATTGGTTGGAACAGTGCAATGGGTGACCATGGGATACAGAGAAGTCCTATCACTGGCAGAGACCGAAGGACAATTTATTCAATCACTTCTCCGGCAGGGCTTCTTGTGGGGACCAAGCTTTCTAGATGGCCGCTGAGGTCACTTCTAACTCTAATTCTGTGATTCTGCAGTCCTGTGAACCTATAGACAATTAATCAAGTCAGAAAAGAAGTGACAAACTTGAGAGGTAAGCAAGGAATATTTTTAGGCAACATAAAGCCAAATGACTATATACCTACGAAGTAAAAGTATTCATGCCTAGATAATTAGGGGGGAAGTTAGTCTAACATGGGGCACCCTTGGAGGTGGGAACACTTTCCTCCTTGACACTCTTCAAGCAGAGACTGGACATATCCAAGGATGTCCCAGTGAGGACTTTGTTTTTCAGATCTAAGTTGGTTTCTTTCCCACTTGGCTTATTAAGTAAGTCCTTGGCAGCATGGAGACACTACCTCCCCCATTACTGTTTCTGTCTGGCTTATGTAGGACCCCAATCCTGACCCTCTCCCAGACTTTGTCCCTTAAAATTTCCCACTAGTCCATCATCTGATGAAAAGATGAAATCCCTCTCAGGGCTGGAAGAACATCTTGCCCCTGGTGCCCATCAGTTCTCAAATCCTATGAGGTCAATGAGGTCCTATCCCACTCTGAGATTCTGTGGTTGATTCTGTGAAAATTATGATGGAAAAAGTTTTCTTCAATGCTCTCTCCCACCTGAGACTGGGATTGTGAGATTTTGACATTCACCATGTCTGCCTTCCAGGCCCAAACTGCTCCGAAGACAGATGCTGGGAAAACGTTGTTGGGGAAAGGACCTTTAGGCTAAGACTCCCTTCCCAAACACAGCTCTTTTCTGCTGAATAGTCATTCTCCCCTAGAGACCACAGCTGCCACTGAACACAGAAGCAGGTCCTGCCGATCAACCCCAGGTTTTAGCTTAGACCAAGATTCCTTTCTCTCAGTATCCATTGCATCCAGGAACTAATGCTGCGCACCCATGTGTTCTCAAGGGCCAATCAAAGACTGCCCAATCAACAAACATTTATTGAGCACCTACTCCTACTATGTGCCAGGTTCTGGGGATAAAAGGAAAGAAAGGAAGACACCAGCGCTTTGGGGGTGGGGCTGACAGAAGAAAAGAATGTAGGAGGCCTAGTGGGACCAATTTCTAGTGGGGGGATTTCGGATAAAGACCGCCGAGGTGAGAAGGTAACAGCAGCAAGGACTTTCTGGGAAATGGATCATTCCCTAAGCCAGGCTTTGGGCTTGGCTTCTCCCTGGGTTGACTGACTTCCTCTTCCTGCCTTTTAGATCAAGCCCAAGGTTGCATCAGGTCATGGGGGTGGGATGGGGAGGGGAGGGGAGAAGAGGACTGCAGAAAGGCAGCTACAGGAAGACCCCCGCCCCCTCCAGGCCAGTCTCTTCACAGCTGTCCCAAGGCCAGTCTGGACCTCACTGGCCAGCTCCCACGAGCCATCGCTGAGCAGCCTCTGGCTTCTTCTCTCCCCACCCCCTGTTTTCACATGTTTGACTGACTTCATATGCAGATGTGATGAGCCCCAGATGTTGGGGCAAGTTTCTTCTTTAGTCACAGAATTAACAAATCACGGGAATAGAGGCATTTCATTATTTTTTTTCCAGCACAGCCACAGTGAGTTTTACTTCCTGTTCAAATCCCATTACCTCAGAGTTCATGTGGAGGTCAGAAGTAGGGGTATCCCCAAAGGGACTTATTTCCATAAAGGCCGCTGCTATTACACTAAAAGAGAAAATAATCTCACTTTCTGAGGGAGAACTGAGGCCTGCTTGGAGATTTATCCTCCCCCACCCCCCAATAACCACAGAACTATTCTTAGAACATTGCAATCTTGGTTTCCTAAAGTTGGAAGTAGGTTCAGGGGACATTTCAGTCCAACCCACTGCCTAATTCAGGAATGCTTTCTATACCATGTCTCTGAAGGGATCAGCCAACTTCTATCTGAACACTTCCAGTGACTGGGAGCTCACTACCAAACAAAACAGCCTTAGACTCTGAATATTTTTCATTTTGACTGTCTTTCAATGGTGTAGGGGTGGAAGAATGTCTATTTGTCTGTCTCTATCTCTGTCTATCTCTGTCTCTGTCTCTGAGATATGAGGTGATTTGCCCAGAGTCACATAGACACTATCGGAGACAGGATTTAAACCAGATCTTCCAGACCTCAAGGCCAGCTTTCTATCCACCAAGCTATGGTGCCTGCCAATCCCATTTCCTTAGATTCTAATTCTTTGAAAGTTCAGAGAATCATGGAATCTCCTCTTTGGGGAAAAATAAATAGCTATGCTATACCTCATTGTCCCTTGGATAACTTTCTATTCTATTTTGTGGAGACCGTAGATATTAGAAGTAATTTTCCCCAGACCACTGTGGTGGGGGCCTAGAGAGCCTAAAAAGTGTGAGAAAAAAGATCTGGCCCCTTAGGGGCCAGGCTCTCCAGGACCAAACCTGGTCTGTGCATGTGGGTCTGAGGGCTAAGAGGGGGCCCACAATGAAGAAGGAGGAAACAAACAGCAGTGGACAGTTTTTATTGGTACATGAGAATATTTTAAAATGATTTGTGCCCTGAAAAGTTTGCCAATCTCTCGTGTATGCCCAGGAAGCAGGAAACAGTTGGCATTCTCCAAGGAGCAGGTGTTGCCAGCTAAGGACAACTCAAGGCAGGTGGTGGAGCTCAAGCCTCCCAGGTATCCATAGGGCAGAGGGAGACACTAGCAGCCCCAGGCTAAGTGGTCAGGTGACAGGTCCCTGGAAGGATTTGAGGGTGACAGATAGGCTCAGGCTTAGAAGGGGAGCTCCTGGAAGGCAGGGGCTGTTTCTGATTGATCTCTGTTTCCCTGGTACTCAGCACAATGGTCTGCCAGTTAATTCAAAATGAAGACGTTTAATGTAAAAAAATGCAACAGAGTGAGCCCTTGGTAGATTTATATTAATTCACTGATTGCTTTATCAGCATAGCCATGGACGGCTCTGATTGGAAAACAAGGGCTCAGACTTGGGGTACAACAGCCCTGCTCCATCACTCCTTCGTGAGTATATGATCCCAATGGAAGGCTACATGTTGTTATTCAGTCACACCTGACTCTTTGTGACCCCATTTGGTGTTTTCTTGGCAGAGATACTGGAGTAGTTTGCCAATTCTTTCTCCAACTCATTTTACATATGAGGAAACCGAGGCCAACAGGGTTCAGTGCCTTGCCCAGGATCGCACAGCTGGAGGTGTTTGAGGCAGGATTTGAACTCAGGGAGATGAGTCTTCCTCATTCCAAGCCCATTGCTCTGTGTACTATGGCGCCACCTGGTGGTCAATCAGTCTACATAGCACTTCGAGGGCTATCAGGTGTCTTCCAGTAGACTTAGCACACTTAACCTGCCCTTTACATTAGACAAATTGGCCAACTTGCTGTTTCCCCAATGCAACATTTCAACTCCCACCTCCATGTCTTTGCACATGCTGTTCCCTGTGTCTCAAAATGCCCTTTCTCCCCACTACTGATGCACAGAATCCCTAGATTTCTTCAGTTCAGTTCCAGTGTCCTGTCCTAGTGGGACCAGCTTGCAGGTAGGTCACCCACCTAGAGATGACGAGAGATAAGGTGTAAGGTTCTCTGTCATTAAGCATCCATTAAAACTATAGCTCATGAGCCCCTACTAGTGTGCAACCTCGAAGTCAGCCAGATTCAAAACAAAGGCATTTAATGTAAAAGCATAGTAAGGAAAGTAGCAGCATGACATTCCTACCCATCTCCTAAAACAAACACTCCCACAAATGCACATGGTATTGGTGAGAAAGGTGGATACACGGAGAGGCATAGTACAGGAAGGAAACCCAAGCCGCCATCACTACAGGGCCTTGGTGATGTCGTCATGCTATTCTTGCCTGCTGTGCTCTGATGGACTTGATCTCTACTGAACTCTGCTCAGCTGGATTTGGCTCTAGCAGAAATGACTCAGTGGGCTCTGGTCTGCTGGCGATGTGGGCTCTGACAGATGTGGCTCCAGGAGATACCATTCCCATAGTCTGCCAGATGTTCCTAAGCTTGGTTTCTCTGGGTGTTGTGGCTATGAAGCCTCTTTCTCCCTAGGGGCAAGATCACCTCTCTACTGTTATCCTGGCCACATTCTTGACATTTCATGTGCAGACATGGCCAGCTTTAATTCTACTGTTCTGAACTTTACACAGGGTTTATCCTCATCCCTCGTGTTGTTAGTGTCTTTCTATCCAAATTACTTTTACAAATACACACATACAGGGATACATATATAACATGTGTATATGCAATAAATACACACATACACAACATGTATATACACACATGCTTCACCCCTTACACATATACACAAGATGCATATTTGTATATATTATATATACACACGTACATATATACACACATATGACACATGTGTATATGTGGGAGGGATGAGGAGGAAGGCTGGATAGGCATATATCTATGTCTATATCTCATATGTATTTAATTGTATCTTTGTTGCTCCCCCATAGAATGTTAAGCTTCTCAGCCAACAAGCATTTACTAAGTACTTGGGATACAAAAACAAGCCCAAAAACCCCTAAGACAGTCCCTGCTCTCTGGTAGCTTACATTCTAATGGAGGAAGACCAAACATAAAAGGAGCTGAAAAGTGGAGGGAAGGGAGAGGAGCACATAAAGCACATTGCCCAACACATAATAGGCATTTAATAAACACCTATTAAATAAATGAATAAATTGAGTGAATATGTTTGGTCAATTAACTTCTTTGAGTCGAACCTTTGGTATTTTAGTCTTTTAGTATGACCTTGGTGCATCCTGGGGACAGGGTCAGAGAACCCCTTTCCTCAGCCAATAGGTCTAATTATTTAGGGTAACCCCTGCTGCCTTCTTAGAGGAACAATACACCCCTTCCTAAGAGCTCATTCACTACATGCTCTATAATCTGCTTATTTGCTCTTTTGGTTTATTTTACTAAGGATTGAAAACAAGGTCCTATCTAAGGGCCAGAGGAGGGTACTATATTCTGCTCAACTTGGAAGTTACTGACAGGCCTCAGGATGTACTGAGCATGAGGTCAGAGGTCAGAGATATCCCCCAGACCCATGAGATGAGGGCTTACCTTAGGGAAGAAAGATCCCCTCTCAGGAGGGTGACATCACTCAATCTATATTCACTGGCTCCTAAATCAAACTATGAATTAATCCCCAATAGGAAACATGTTTCTCTTGAGCAAACATTCTTTAAGTGGGATAATAGAGGTGTCTCTTTTTCTGTGCTTATAACAAATTCTGCAGACTCTAATGCACGAGCTATAATTAATAGAAATGCCGACTGCCAGCTAACCAGAAAAACTCCAGCATCATAAATCTGTCTCCAGGCTTCACACAAGAACTAATGGACGGAGGATTCAGCTTCAAGTTTTAACAATAAATAATTCAAATACCTATCCAACCATATTCCAGTTGGCATGTTTATAAATATAAATAGAGGCTGTACTTACTTGCCTCTTATGTGAAGCTTATCTTGAGTTTAGAGGGTAAAGGGATCTCTAAGTGGTAATAATGGCCACTGATGGTTCTATGGCACCGTAATGCTTCCAAAACGTTTCATGTAGTATATTTTCTTCAAGCCTCACTGCAATCCTGTGAATTGGGTGTTACAGGTATCATTATCCCCGTTTGACATTTCAGGCAGTTGAGACTAGAAAGATTAGGTGATTTCCTCATGGTTACTCAACAAGAAAATGTCAGAAGTGAGATCTGAACACAGAACTCTATCTACAATGCCAAGCTTCTCCCAGCAGGGGTATTCTCCCTGGACTATGGACTATGGTTTAACCTACTCTGTTATGCACACGGCTGGCCTGCCAGAAGTATCCTCCAATCAGCTTCCTCAACTTTGGGCTCCTTCATACACCATGTAGTCTGCTGACTGCAAGGCAAGGTGGGCATCCAATTCCCACTCAGACCAGTTGCAGCATCCCTTGCACATAGTATATTACCTAAAATACTGCAGTAGATATCAGTGTCAGCAGTCCTTCTGGGGACAGCATGGAGCTGAGCTCTGACTGATGAGTGAGTGCTTCCTTAGGTTACTATATCGAGCCAACATCAAACCATCCTCCCGATCCTATTCCATCCCATCCACTTTGGCATTCTTGTAGTCAGCTCTGGTGCCAGTGGGTAACCACTCCTTCCACCTCTCTATTTGGGCAGAGTAATCAAGTTAATATTGCTATTGTTTCTTTAAAAAAAGGTGTCATTCAACTTCAAAATAAAAAATTTACTATTTCCATGATTCCCCAAACCCAGCCTGCTTTACCTGGCCACCACTTCTGCTATATGACTTGTCTTTGCTATTAGAATGAAAACTCATTAATGGGAGATATGGTGTCACTTTTGTAGCACAGTACCTAGGACATGAGATGTCATTTTCTCAAGTTTATCAAGTGGTACTTCTTCTGGTTTATATACTTTCAGTAATTGAAAAGGGGTAGAAACAGAGACAGTTGTAAAAGAAATAGTGGGAAAACAGACTGCAAAAGACTGATAGAAGGACTTTGAGGACAGTAGCTGGGAAAGCCTAATACCTAGAACTATTTGGTGACTACAGGATCATTGTATACTGCTTAGTTGTGATTTAGCCAACAGAAATGTGTTTCTTTGCTTCTCATGAGATAGAGGTGAATAACTTCATATAAGAAGTAGCAAGTATCTTGGAGTAGTAGCGATTATCAAGATCAGATCTCTGAATGGGTCAGAACACACTTTAGATCTGAGTATGAAAAGAATTCTTAAATCTGAGACAAGGAATCATCCTCAGAATTGAGTCACAGGAGAAAGACCATAAAGCTTTCACTTCCATCTTTTTCCTGGAAGAGCTAACTGAAGGAAGAAAAGTTTTGCTCTGCTACCTGTTTGAGTGGGCTGGAGGAAGAAAAAGGATTTCTGTTTACTTCTGTGAGGTAATAAGAGCCTAACATTCTGGTGAGTCCCCTCTTCAACTGTTTACTTCTGGGGGCTAAACCAGAGTTAGTCTTAGTTTGTGGGAATGGACCTTGGGGCTCTTACTTTCATTTACTATCCGCTAGGTGGAAAACCCCCAGAGCTCAGAAAAGGTAACAGATCTGGAAATTCTTGATGGAACTCAGGCTTGGGATTTCTGTTTTGTTGAAAGAGCTTAGCCATCTTCTGTTTCATCGATCTAGAATAATAACAACCCCTAAAGAGGAGAGTAGAGAGCCTCACGCATCTGTGACTTGTAGTACAGACTCTCAGACAAAGTGCATCAAGGCTGGCAGTCCAGAGTGCCCTAGGCACAGAGCTTCCCTGCTGGGACTCTCTAACTTTCCCCACTACAGATGATACGTGCATTGGTGGGAGAGGCTATTTTCAATTTACAGGTAGAACAATACATTGTTATTATCATTGCTCTGCCTCCTGTTTACTAAGTGTTTCTAATTAAGAGTTAATGCAGTTGGCTATAAAACTGTGCAGACCCTTTGATCTAGCAATGCCATGGCTAGGTTTTTATTGCAAAGAGATTAAAAAAAAAGAGAAAAGGGTCTATTTGTACAAAAATATTTATGGCAACTCTTTTTGTGATGGATAAGAATTGGAAAGAGGGGATACCCATCAACTGAGGAATGGCTGAACGAGCTGTGGTATATGATTGCGATGGAATATTACTGTGCTCTAAGACATGACAAGCAGGATGATTTCAGAAAAACCTGGAAAGATTTACATGAATTGATGCAAAGTGAAGTGTGTAGAACCAGGAGAATGCTGTACACAGTAACTGCAATATTATATGATGAAGAACTGTGAATGACTTAGCTATTCTCACTAACACAATGATCCAAGACAATCCTAAAGGATCCATAATGAAGCATACTATCTACCTCCAGAGAAAGAACTGATATTGTCTGAATACAGACTGAAGTATGCTATTTTTCACTTTTCCCTCCTTTCCTCCCTTCCTCCCTCCCTTCCTTCCTTCCTTCCTTCCTTCCTCTTCTTTCTTTCTTCCTTCCTTCCTCTCCTTTCTTTCTTCCTTCCTTCCTCTTCTTTCTTTCTTTCTTTCTTTCTTTCTTTCTTTCTTTCTTTCTTTCTTTCTTTCTTCCTTCCTTCCTTCCTTCCTTCCATCCTTCCTAACTTTCTTCCTTCCTTCCTTCCTTCCTTCCTTCCTTCCTTCCTTCCTTCCTTCCTTCCTTCCTTTCTTTCTTTCTTTCTTTCTTTCTTTCTTTCTTTCTTTCTTTCTTTCTTTTTCTTTCTTTCTTCTTGTACAAAATGACTAATATGGAAATGTTTTACATGATTGCACATGTATAACCTATATTAGATCACTTACCGTCTCAGGGAGGGGGAAGGGGAGAGAGAGGGATAGAATTTGCAACTCAAAACTTAAAAATAAGTTAAAATTGTCTTAACATGTAACTGGGGGGAAATAAAATATTATTTTAAAAGAAAAAATTAAGGAAGTTAATCTTGGAACATTGGTGAAGGCTCAAGGTTGTAAGTAGTAGGAGCCAATTTCCCCCATCAGAATTATCTCCAGGATCCTAAGAGAGCGATTTATAGCCACCTGGATGCCCCACTCTGGAGATCCGAAACTGCCATTGTGAGTACAGGTTGAGTGAGCAGGTCAGCCCAGGATTCCGAGAGAGAAGAGTGGGAGTCAATATCATGCCCCACAATACTCATTGACTTATTCATCAATTCATGGCTAACCATCCTATTCATCCTCTTCTCCATGTTCCCCCAAAAGTTTACTAGAAGACGCTTTCCCTTGTGTAGAAATGGTCACTACAGGTACCATTATCCCTATTTCTACAGCTGAGGAACCAAGCCCCAGACAGATAGAGGGATGTGAACAATTCAATGAACACTTACTAAGTGCCTACTGTGTGCCAGTATCAGGGGCCATGTTTGAACTCCGATCTTCTTGACTCAGTGGTCTGTCCACCATGATTGTGCCTCTGATATTAGATGGGAATGTCCCAGCCTTGGTTCCATTAGGAAGGAGGCCCCTTCTCTGATCTCCCCCTTCCCCTCCTCTGCTCTCACACACCCCATTGTTCCAGTACTAAGTGCCAAAGAGCATTATTGATGACAGACCAATTTGTTTGAATGTTTGGGTGAACACCTGGGGTAGGATTCCTGGCCCTGATCTCCGTCAAGATGGCAAGGGAGGGTGGAGGGGAATTCAACCCCCTATTGAAAGAAATGGTGAATTATTTAGCTCTCCAGGGCAGAGCTCTTTCTGTCCTGAGGACTGTATCATCTCTCAGTCTGTAACTCAACCTGACGCCCCTCCCCCATGCTTCTTCCACATTTCCCCAAGAGAAGGCCCAGAAAGTGGTCCAGCTCTGAGAAGACAGTCCCAGAAGGGGCCTGGGCAGAGTCACTGGAGGTGTTTGGTTACGGGCTAGGAGCATCTCTTGGAATGTAACCACTTTGAATAAGTAAAATCTAAGTAGGCATTGACAACCGTGATTTATCCCCCCTTCAGGATGATTGGACTTAGATACACCAACCGCTGGGTGATTTATTAAGGCAGGCTCCAGCACACAGCGAGAGAGCTGAATTTGTCCCCTTTGGATCTAATGATCAGACACTTTGGATGCACTTAGAGAGACCATGGCTGATAGACTTCCCATGTGAAGGAGAGCCCTATCTCCTAATAATTTGCCTTGGAATCCTCTGTTATTACTCTTTCATTCACAAACTAGTAAGTCTCCCTTTCCAGAGAAGGGTGTAGTATTTGGCAAAAGCTTCTGATGCTGCAGGCATGGAAGTGTCAGGCTTGGGAATGAACCAGGCTGCCAGATGTGGTCTTCACCCAGATTTCCCTTCTCTAGGCTCCCTCCTCAGCCAGGTAACCTGCTGGCTACAAGACAGGGAGGATTCCCAATCCCCAGGAGGGTAGCCGCAGAGTCTTGGGTTAATACTGCCCCAGCGGCAGCTAGCTTGAGTTTGCTGGCCAGATTCCAGTTCCCAGGCTCTCCCAGACCCAGAAGGCTGGTGCCTCAGTACAGAGCAGAGCGGAGTCAGGAGGGAGGCTCAGACCACAGCTGCATGGCCCTGCTGACTGTGGGTGCTGCTTGGCTTATCTAAATTTAGAGCCTTGCTAAAGGAATTCCAGGCCCGAGCCCTTGTACTGCCCTTGAGGATGGGGGAGGGCTGTGGCTAGCTGGAGCAGCCATAATTGAGGAGGCCAAGTGCACAGAGGAAAAAATGCTGGGCACAAAGATTTCTGGAGACCAATCCTCATTTCATTCTGGGAAAAGCATTGTAAAGTTGGTGAGCTGATAGGGACAGGGGGAGGGAATGTGGAGTTTCTGGGGTTGTGATGCTGAAAAAAAAAGTGGATGCAGCATTTTTGGTGCAACCTACAGGGCCCTGAAGGAATTCTGTCATTTCTGTAAGTAAACCCTGTCTCTGCCACCCAAACACGGTTTACACAAACTGGGTCCAATCCTGGCCACAACTACCAAAGGAGCACAAATTTTTTTTGGCTCATTTTGCCCCCACTCACAGCTGACTTCAGAAACTCTCAGAATACAGCTTATGTCTCAGACTATATAGAGGGGGAAATATCATCCTTCCCCAGCTCCCACACAAGTACACAAATTGGATAGGAGACTGACTTTATTCCATCCCCCATATGTACATATATACATACATATACACAAATGTATATGTATATATGTGTACATACAAAATCTGTATGTGTATATGCATATATACACACACAGAGACACCCCAAAACCTACAAAAGACGCAAAGGAGCCCATAAACAAAGGAAGAAATAAATACATAAAGGATTCCCTAGAGTTCACAAATAATCACTATCATTTGCTTCTTCTCCAGGGATTCTCTTTCTCCATCAAGGTCTGAAATCCCCCAATGTCCTCTTAGAAAGGATCTCAGGGCAGCTAGATGGCACAGTGAATAGAGCACCGGCCTGGAGTCAGAGGGACCTGAGTTCAAATTTAGCCTCAGATACTTAACACAAACACACACACACAAAACCTAGCCATGTGACCTTGGGCAAGTCACTTAACCCCAACCGCCCTCCAAAAAGCAAAAAAGAAAAAAGAAAGAAAAAGTTTTCCTTGGACAAGAACTGAAGTTAAAGTTTCAGATAAGGTGGCTCCCAACACAGCCCTTCCAGTGGGTCACTCTGTCCACAGACCTTCACAGTGCCCCTGCCTCATGGTGTGGCCTTGAGATTCTCCCACCTCTTCAGGAAGGAGAGCACAAAGTGGGGATCCTGACTTGAGGACACGTTTCCCGTGTCTCCCCAGACTCCTGATGTTCTTAGACGTGTAGGGGCTTTCCTGGGTTTGGACTGTCTTTGGATGAAAAACAGCTTGGGGCTACTGGTGAGGTAATAAGAGCCTGGAGACAAATCAAGCCGGAGAAGGGTCTGCTCTCCCCCAGAAGGGGAACTCCCTGGAGTGCTCTAGAGAGGTAGCCTCCCTTCCCATAGGATGTCAATCACCTGAAGATGGCTTATTCCCCAGGGTCCTAAAAGCTTGGGTCCCTCCTTGCTGTTTTCCCCCCTTGCAATGGGGTCCACATACCCAGTCCTATTCTCTCCCAAGAGGCAGCTCAACCCAGAAAATGCCTTTTTCCTACATAGGAAGTGAGATCCCTGAAGTCTCAAAGTGAGAGCCACTCATAAGGCAACGTCCAGACTAGGCTTTACTGTCCACGGCCCCTCCCCCACCCCACCTCCAAGAGGCTTCCTAGTCATTTCCATCCCTGTGTGCTAGCCAGCATGCTCACAGCCAGCCCAACCGAGCCCTCAGATTCTGTGCCTCGGCAGCCCAGTTCTAATAAATGAGCTTTAATCTTGTCTTGCCTAGAACTAGGCCTCCAAGACACTTCCTAGCCATTTCCTCACCAGGCTGCATGTGCCCTGAGCACCTTCCCCTCCCTGCCCCAGGCTCTGTAACCTTAGGCTCTGACCATTATCCCCCTCCTCTGGTAGGGAAGCTTCTCCTTATTTTGTTCAGAACCCTGCTTCCATGAGGCTTGCTGGCCAGGCCTACCTTACCCCTTTCTCCCCACCCCCTCTTCTGGTTCACCTTTCATATGCTGTTTTCCTCCATTAGAATGTAAGCTCCTTGAGGGGAGGGACTGTCCTTCTTGTACTTGTCTTCCCAGTGCTAGCAGAGCCTCTGGCACATAGTATTTCACAAATGTTATCTATCCATCATCTATCTATCCATCCATCCATCCATCCATCCATCCGTCCATCTGTTTACCATCTATCCATCTTTCTCTCTCTTATCTATCTATTCTAGGGTGACTCCAGCCAAGAAATCCTCTGTACAGGTGAGGGTGCTTGGAGGATAATGAGCTTCAGGAGTAGATTTGGGAGAGAAATAAACTATGATTGGCCCAGGAACTTCTTCAAACAGAGGTTATGGTCAGGAGCTCACCGATGGAAGGAGGCAGCTGGCTGCCTCACCAATGCTTCTTCCAGCAGCAGCAGCAGTACTACTAACATTTATACAGAGCCTACCATATGGCAGGCACTGTGCAAAGTACTTTACAATTCTTATATCATTTAATCCTCACACAACCCTGTTATAATAACATTATTATCTTTATTTTACAGATGAGGAAACTGAAGCAAACACAGGTTCAATGACTTGCCCAAGGTCACGTAGAACAAGTATCTGAGGCTGAATATGAACTCAGTTCTTCCTGACTCCAGACTTGGTACTCTATTGTGCCACCTAGCTGCCAACTAATAGAAAAGATAGGAGGGTCTATTCAATGCTCAGATTCTCTGACTTTTGGGGGGCAGCCAGAGAGACCCATGGGACCTCCATTTATTATGGATGGTTCTTGCTAGATGATTGTCCTACTTGTTTTTCTTGTATACCATGGATACCATTTTATGCACAACACTGGTCACTGGTAACCAGCTGGAGCCTAGTTACACCTGCTCTCTGTTCTTTAGGCCACCTACAAGCTGGATTCTTTGAAGCTATTGATTTCCCACCAATTCACAGGCTCTTCGATTCACTAGGAGAATTCTGGTGTTCAAAGACTGTGGTTCCATATCAGGCAACAGCTTCAGATTATTGCAAACCAAATTCCCCAATACAATCCAGCCTACAAGAAGAAATGTACAGTTTAAATTGTGGTTAATGGCTGAAGAACCTGACTCTTTATAGATATTGGCTAGGAAAGCCTGGTGAAAGTTGACTCTAGGAAGAATGAAGGGAAAATTTAAATGTTGTCATCATCACATTTTTCACTTAACATCCTAAATTTAGGGGGTAATAATGTCGAGTGAGAAATTGAATATCACTAAATTAACACTGCAACAAACCAAATATTTCTTTTTTTTTTGAGGGAGGAAGGTAGGGCAATTGGGGTTAAGTGACTTGCCCAAGGTCACAGGCTAGTTTTTGTGTTGTGTCTGAGGCCAGATTTGAACTCAGGTCCTCCTGACTCCAAGGCTGGTGCTCTATTCACTGTGCCACTTTCTTAAATGAAAACGTTGTGGGGGGTAGGGTATTTCCTGCCTTCAAGGAAGTTGCAATCTAGTAAGAGTAGCAAGAGCAGCCATTCCTATAGTAATGTAAGCTTTATGGATTCTCTTCCTCAGCCCAACCCTGTCTGGTTGGCGCTGGTCTTCTTGTTATATATGTCATGGGCATACAGGAATTCCTTCCCCTCATTCAGGGAAGACCTTTCCCACATGTTCCTAGGGTTTCCCTGAGAGGAGGGAAGAGCTAGAAAGATTGTGCGAGTGCCACCCTTCAAAGTCACACCTGGGATCTTGAGTAGGACAACTCCTGACACCAAGATTGCATACAGATAGAAAAGCCTTTGGTCATTTGGTTAATCTTTGTTATTATAGTTGTTCAGACCTTTCAGATTCTTTATGAGCCCATTTGGGGTTTTCTTGGCAGAGAATGGTTTGCCATTTCTTTCTCCAGCTCATTTTACAGATGAAATACTGAGGCAAAAAGGGTGAAGGGACTTGTCCAGGGTCACACAGCTAGTGTCTGAGGTGGGATTTGAACTCAGGAAGGTGAGTCTTCCTGGTTCCAGCCCAGTTAGCCAGCTAGCTGCCCTAGAAGGTTAATCAGTAGGATTACATCATCAAAGATATTGGAGGATTGAAAGGGACCCCAGAGGTCATTTAATCCAATCCATATTTGAAAGTGAAAGATCTCTGAAACTCAGTCATCCAATCCCCCAGCTAGCCAGGATTCAGACCTGGCCCTCTTGTTTCCAACTCCCGTTCTTTTACGACCTTATCTTTAGTAGGGGAAATAATGTAATTAGGGAAATGCTTATAATGGTAAGCGGGGAAAATCCTGAACTAATTCACCTGTAAGCAGAGGGAGTTGTGACTAAGCATATGGCAGTGGAGCCCTCAGAGTGAAGTGGAGAGAGGGGCTAGGAGCACAAGAACAGTAATACCCTCACACAGCTTCATCCCTGATACCACACATGATCCAGGCTGAGGTGGGATGGTCATGCACTGCACTTGTCTTATTCAGGCATAGGTTGGACTTGATGGTGGTGGTGATGGTCCACTTCGCTCTGAGGGTTCCATGTGCTTAGTCATAACTCCCTCTGCTTACAGATGAATTAGTTCAGGATTTTCCAGCTTACCATTATAAGCATTTCCCTAATAGACCTACCTCTCAGGGTTGTTTGGAGGGCCAAATTAGAGCCACTTTGTAAGGTGCCATATTAATGTTAGCTATTATGAAGGCAAAGTCTACAGGATGTGGCAACAGACTGGATAAGGAGGGTGAAAGAGAATGACAGGTGTAGGAAGACAGGTAGGTTGTGAGCGGGGTACCTGGGAGAATGACAGTGCCCTCCAAAGTAAAGGAAAGTTAGGAAGAGGGGAGGAAAATAATGAGTTCAGTTTGGGACATGGTGAGTTAAAGATGTCTACTCTATCCCCAGGTTGGAAATTACTTAAATAGGGTAAGAGGTTATACTTCTTCACTTGGGAGAAACCAACACACATGCACACACACACAGACACACACACAGATACATACACAGACACATACACATACATATACACATAGATAAGGGAAATACCCTTGGGGGAAATTGGAGACAATGATGAGTTCATAGACTCATTGATGCAGAAGGGACCTTTCTGGCCATCTATCCCAATTCCTTGACTTTGCAACTGGGGATACTAAGGCTGAGGAAAATGCAGTGATTTGCCCAAGGTTGCATAAGTAGAAAGCATCAAAGATGCAATCTGAACCTTGATCCCATCTCTAGGCTCCCTTCATCTTCCCAGTGTCCCTCGTGTTCTCTTAATAAAGCAAGTGGTTCAAACCAAGGCCAATGGAAGGTGAATGGTAAGCATGGTTCTGGGCACACAGTACACATTCTGGGAATAAGAGTGCCTTGATTGATTTGAAATAGAAGAAGGCCATTTTCATTTTTCATAAATAGCAAAAACCATCCAAACAAATTTTCATTGAGATAATAGAAACTTTGGAGCAATATCAAGCAAATACAAAATTGAATTGAATAAGAACATACAGTGTTATAGAAGGAAGACCTCAATAGTCATATAGCCTTATTTCTACCCCATGCAGACATTGCCTCTGCAGCATCCCTAATTCATGAGCTTCTAGCTACTGCTTGAATGCTTTGAATACTGAGGAGCTCATTACCTTACAAGGCAATGCACTTCACTGAATAGTTCAAATTCTTAGAAAATTATTCCTATGTTGAATCAAAATCTACCTTCTTGTTGCTTCTATCTGCTGGTGCTAGACCTTGTCAAATGAAATGATAGAAATAAAGTGCTTTGCAAACCACACAATATTCTATAAGTGATAGTGATTTGAGGCAGCTGGGTGGTATCATGATTGGAGAATAGGATTTGGAAGTCAGGAAGATGTAACTGTTAGAAGACATGTAGACCTGCTCTTCCCTTTTTCACATGATAGCCCTTCAAATACCTGAAGTCTCCCCTTCTACTTTTTAACTTCCTTTTTCCAGGAAAAACAATCACATATCCTTTAGTCACGTGTTATGGGTTATGGGTTATTTTTAATCCCTTCACCTGGGGAAGGGAACAAGCATTTATATAGTGCCTACTATTTGCCCAGCATTGTGTTAAGTTCTTTATATAAATATTGTCTCATTTGAGACAATAATATTGTGGGGCAGGTGCTGCTATTATCCTAATTTTACAGCTGAGGAAACTGAGCCCAGACTTCTAGGCTCTTGATTCTGCCATATGCTGTATCAGCTCACCAGCCCTCCCAGGGCTGTGTCATGCACAGATCTGATAGTGTCATCTCCAGTACATCTTCACCCAATTATTGATAAAAATATTGACTAGGACAGAGTCAGATAAAAAGCTCTGGGGCAGATTATAAAGCCCTTGCTCCACACTGACACCAAACCATTCATCTATAACCTTGGGACTCACATCAGAGTTGCTCCATCAGAGAGGAATCCAACTGGACAGTTGATATATCTTCATCTTGTTCACAAGAGCATGGAGAAAGATGAGTGAATATTTGACTGACATAGAGAAGGAATGTTTCTGAAATTCTCCAAATCCAACAGCATAAGTAACTCTGTCAAAAAAGGAAACAGTCTAGTCATCCTGTGGTGGTCAAAGCTTTGCTCCAGGATACAAAATTAAAAGGGTGCAAAATGTTAAGACGTCTACTTCTTCTGTAGAGGAGGTGAGGGTTTCCTCAGGTCCCATGCTGGCCAAGGAGCTGGAAAAAGCTCTATGAAGTAGTTGACAATCGCCCCTTACTTCCTGATTCATTTTACTCCCCAAAGAAATTCTCAATCCAATCCTCTCTGTCACATCCCTCCTTGCAGAGGGTCCAGGCTCTTTTGTCCTCCCAAATAACAACACTTTCATCCAGCAAGACCTAGTAATAGCTGTGGTGCTCCCCTCCCACCTCCCACCCTGTAGGACAATGTGATACCAAATCCAAGTTTGGGAGGACCCGAAGACCTCCAAATTCCATCCCAAGTCTGACTCTATCCTTGGGTCATTGTAACAGTGAATTCCCCCTTCTATGGGAGGAAGTTGTTGGCATTCCCATCTTGACCATGTTCTTGTTCCTGAACTTCCTACCAGACCTTTTGAGACTATGCCCTGGGGGGCTTCTCCCACTCAGCTTGGAGGCTCCCATTCTAGGGCTCCCATGTTGTTAGGACCAAGAAACGCCTGAGCACCAATTTACAGAGCCCACTGTATCAGGCTGGCCCCAGTGACGCTCTAAATTTCACCCTGCTACCATGAGTGTCCTGCCTGACTACCCATCACCCCTGCTTCTAAATCAAGCGTTTATTAAGTACTTATTATGGGCCAGACTGGGAATACAAATACACCCTCCTCACCCCCCAAAATAAAGAATCTGTTCTCTCAAGGAGCTTATATTGTAATTGAGAATGACCACACACACACACACACACACACACACACACACACACACACCTGGAATGAAACGAGGAGAGACGTGAAGATGGATGGTCTTTTCTCTTCATGAAATCCTGGTTCTAGTAAGAACTCACCAATCAGGGGAGGGGACACAGGGGAGGAGTTCAGAGTGGGTTGTTGGTGTAGAGGTGCAAGATGCCAGAAAGTCAAAAGCAAACAGCCTGGACTCTTCATTGAGCATCAGGCCTGGCAGGAACTCACCAATCAGCCCAGGGACTTCAGAGGCCAAGGTATCTTCAGGGTGAGAAGACTAGTGGAATAAAGCTATAAAATCCCTGTCACTGAGCACAATGTTGGGCTTGTAGTAAACACTTTATTCATTCATTCATTAACTATGGAGGCTCAGAGTGTGGATGCATGTTGGGCCAGAGGCCATCCTCATGCAAGGGAAGAATGCCGATACAGTCATAAGCAGTTGGAGCCTTGTGTGGCTCACTGTTTAAGAAGTGATTGGACTGAACAGGATTAGCTGCCATATTGGGACATGGATTTATCCCCTCTCTACTTTTTGCCTCTCATCTGCCTCAGTGCAGCTTGTGGAACTGGCATCAATCACCTTTGGGAGTTTCCTGCTCTCTTTAAACCTTGCCTGATTGTTGTCTATACTTTTGTAATAGGTTTTGTGTCCAGATAAAGATAAGCTGATTTTTATTGTGCTCTGTGTGAGTGTTTGCTATAAATGAGTGGAACATACCATGAAGAACAAAAGGGAACCCCTGGAATAATAACCCTGGCCTATACTGAATAACCTGAGCCTAGGTTGGAATTCAAATGATCCCTCTCTCTCTCTCTCTCTCTGTGTGTCTTTCTGTCTCTGTCTTTCTCTCCCTTCTCTTACTCTCTCTGTCTCCCTCTTTCAGTCTCTCTCTGTGTGTATCTTTGTCTCTATTTCTCTACAAAGAAGGACTTCAATAGGATAATATATTTAGAATGGGAAGAGAGCTCAGATGCTGTCTAGTACAATTCCTTCCTTTTACATATGAGAAGGCTAAGGCCCATTGAGTTTAGGTGGCTTGTCCAGGTGCACACGGGCAATAAGTGACCTAGGCAGGATCTGAAATCAGCTCCTTTAACTCCAAACCTAGAGCTCTTTCCATTGGGTTGGGATGCTTCCAGTCACAGTATTGCTTGCTCTGGGCTGAAATTGCCAATGAAGGCTCTTACTGTTTCCTTCCTTTCTGGAATTTGGATCATCTCCTTCCTTCTCCACGACTAGTAAAAAATGACCCCTAGCACCTCCATCTTCCCATGTTTATGTTGGACAGCTCCCTAGGACAAGGTCCATGTGGGTGAGGAGATTTGGGCTTCTTTCAGGCATCTGACTGCTCCCTCTGAGAGGTGGGAGGTGCCTCACTTGGGATTCAATTTTTCCCCTAACTTTGATTGTTCTCTTTGAAGATCAAACTCATCAGCAGAGAAGATGAGAAGGAAATAATTGCATCATTCCACTCTCCTTGCTGCTATGGTGCAATTCAATTCACTAAGCACCTACTATGTGCTAGGCAAAGACACATAGAACACAGACCCTACATTCAAGGAGCTACCAGAATTGTGTGTGGAAGCAGAGGATATGAAGGACATTGAGGTAATGGTAAAGGAGAAGTTTGGACAAAGCACCCTGAAAGAGTTGAGGGCAAAGAGATGACTCTTACCACTGACCCCTTTAAGGTTAACTCCAAACTACTCTGGTGTGTGTCCTATATGAACTCATTCATTTAGCCATCACCTTCTCCATTAGAATGGGAGCTCCTTGAGGGCAGGGACTGTTTTTTGTGTTTCTTTATATCCGCAGAGTTTAGCATAGTGCTTGGTACATAGAAGTGTTTAATAAATGTTTGATTGATTAAGGAAGGCTTCCAGGAAGAAAGGACATCTGAGCTTGTCCTTAAGAAAGGGAAGGACTTGGACAGAGCCTATCTAGTCATGGGAGGCTGGGAGAGGAGTCCACTACAAGTCTGTGGGGTGGCACAAGGAAAATCTCAGTTTGGCAGGAACGTGTAGAATGCATGAAAGAACCCGAAGGTCTGCAAAGGTAGATTGGAGACAGATTATGGAGAGCTCTGAGTGCCAGGATCAGGAGACTGTTCTTCAGTAGGCATTGAAGAAAGCACCAAAGTCTTTCCAGTGGGGGAATGACATGATTAGAGTGGTGTGTGAGGAAGATAACTTGAGAAATGGTGGAAAGAAGATGAAGTGGCCCAGAAGTAAGAAGGTCACTTGGGAGGTTATTTTGCAATAGTGTAGGTAGAAAGAGGTGATGGTGTGAGCAAGAGTGCCAGGTCATTCTCCTTTCTCAAGGACTTCAGAACCAGGCTTAGAGCTTCTTTTCCACTGGAACACTTACCCTTAGACTTGGGGATTTCACTGTATGTGTTGATGCCCTTTCTTTCTTTTTGAAGGCAATCGGAGGTGAAATGACTTGTTAGTAAGGGTCTGAGGCTGGATTTTAATTCAGAGCCTCATGTTACAGGGCCAGAGTTCTATCCTCTGTGCCACTTAGCTGCCCCTTCTTGATGCTCTTTCTGACATCATTGTTCACCAGTTCATCCCTCTTCTCAACTCTCGTGGCTAGCATCTTCACTCTACCTCATCCACCACGCAGGGATAGTTATACCTTTAATGTTATCATCAATCACAAAGGTTCCACCTTCTTGGTCCTGAACTCTGAAATCCACCCATTGGATCATAACTCCTAATGCTTCCATCTCTCCTTATGCCTTATCCTTCCTAAAGCTATTCTTTATTTTCATCAGACCTGCAGTACCATCACCTTCTCCCTTCTCCCAGGCCACTGCCCTCCCCCCTTTTCAGCTTCCCAGTCTTGTCCCCACAATTCAACTATGTGCTGCTCTCAGTCCTCAAAGCCCCTGCCTCCTAGTCCTATAACTACTCATCCTTTCTAGGTTATCCCCCTCTGTTCACCTCTGCTCCTGAATGACTCTGATGAAGTCACACAACTACATTGCCTGGATCTTCTACAGATTTAAATTTTCTAATCTCAACTGAGTCCTCCCTGATGCAGAATGATCTGCTTATTCTGCACCCCCCGCCCTGGCCCCAATTGCTGTTATTCCTCATAGTAGCTATTCCAAAGTTTCTGTCCTTCACTTGGTCCTCTTACACCACCTTTCTGCCTAAAATATGATTAAATTTCCACCAATTCTTTTTCTCCCAGAAGTTGGACCAGTGTGTTTGTTTGTTTTAAAAAATTTCAAGAGAAATAGAAATATTGACTATGATTTCAGAGAAGCAAAAGTGAAAAATTCATGATGTTAAGACAGACCAATAGGGGAAGCCTCACTATGTCCACAGCGCCTATATAATGAAACATTATTATTATTAAGTTGTTATTTACCAAACAGCATAGGTTTTTAGTTCAAAAGTTGAGCCATCAAAATGCACTTGTAACAACACAATGGCTTTTTGTCTCATATATATTACTGTTAGCTATTTATATTTCTTGGCTATCAAACCCTTATCATAGATATGTGGCCCAAAGATTTTTTTCCCAGTTGAGTACTTCCCTTCTTATAATAGATGAATAATTTTGTTTGTACAAAAGCTTCACAATTGCATATAATCAAAATCATCTGTTTCATCTCTTGTAATTACCTCCATCTCCTGTTTGGTTGAAAATACATCCCTTATCTGTGAAACATATATGATTTATGTCTCTTCTAATTTTTTAATGTCATGATCTTTAATATTCTAGTTGCAAATCCATTTTGAATTTATTGTGGAATTCGGAAGAGAGTTTGGGTCTAAGCCTAATTTCTTCCAGATTGTCTGGTTGTCCTAGAATTTCTTATCAGATAAGGAATTCTTTCCTAGGTAACTTATGTTTTGGAGTTTATCAAAGACAGTTATTGAGTTCCATTATTTCTCATTCTTCATCCGGTCTGTTCCATTAAGTGACTTTTCTTTTCTTTTTAATTAATCAATATCAAATGATTTTGATGATTGCTGCTTTATAATACTTATAGCTTGAGGACTATTCCTTTTTCATTCTTACCATTTGCTCCACCCCCATCAATTCCTTGGGGTTCTGCATCTTTTCCTCTTCCAAATGAATTTTGTTATTATTTCATTTACTTCTATAAAGGACTCCTCTTTGATAATTTGGTTGGTATAGCATTAAAACTGTAAACTTAACATTAATTTTGTCGTTTTTATTATATTGGTACAGCCCAGTCATGAACATTGACACTTCCTTCAGCTATTTAAATTGCTCTTTATTAATTTCTTTAATGAGTACTTTGTAATTGAATCTATATAGTATTTTGTGTTGCTTTTGTAGACTGAACAGCAGACATATTTTATGCATTTTGTAGTTATTTGAATGGTGTTTTTCTTTCTATTATTGCCTCTTGGGTTTGGTTATTACATAAAAATGCTGTTCATTTTTTAGTTTATTTTGTAACCTATAACTTTGTCTCCTTTAGTTTCTTTGTTGATTCTCTCAGATTTTCTAAGTAAACCATCATGTTATCAGAAAATAGGCATCATTTTGTTTCCCCTTTGCCTAATTTTATGCTTTCAATTTCTTTCTCTTGTCATATTGCTATTGTTAGCATGTCTTGAACCAGATCTCATAACACTAGGCTTAAGGTGACTTTCAAGATCTAAGTCAGATGAAAGCCTGAGAAAGAAACATAGATCTTGCTAGCAAGAGGAATAATTAACACTCCCTTCTAACATAATTCTATCACCAAAATCTTCTCTATTTCCACAATAGTATAACATTTACAGAGTGATTTCAAGTTTACAGAGTATTTTCTCACATTATCTAATATGAACCTTTTTAACAACTCTGGTCAAATAAAAACAAGTGTTATTTTTATTTATATTTTATAGATGAGGAAACTGAAGCTCAGAGAAATAAAATTATTTGCCCAATGACCCAGCTAATAAGTGAGTTGAGATTTGCAAACAGGCTTCTCCTGGTTCTATCCATTATGCCATATTTACTGTCTTAGTGAAAGGGGAAGAGAGAAATAGGAAACTTGTCTGCAGATACCATGCTAGCCCAAGAATTCAGTAGGTCTGTGTCACATCAGCAGAAATGATCTGAGCAGCTTTATCAGAATGGAATAAAGGTTCTTAGCATCACAGGGGTTTGGGGGGGCAGGAGGAGAGGGGGAAATTCAGCTATAAATCTATGATGCAACAATCTTCTCTCCAATACAATATCCTGGGCTTTCTGTCCATGATGGCCACACTTGGGTCTGTATTGCCTCTCCTTACAATAGTGCCAAGTCACTAAATCAGCAAGCATCTATCAAATGCCTGCTATGTCTCAGACACTGTCCCTGCCTTTGAGGTCTCCCCTTAACTGAATTAGCCCGAGGTGCCAGTATTCCTAGTGACAACTGTGCATGCCCTTTATATATAGTTGCATGGTCTTCAGTAACATGGGTGCTAAGGATGTTTAATGTTGGCAACTACCTAAAAATTGCAGCAGAACATTTTCCTCAGATAGTCAGAGCCAAGACAGATTTCCCTGGGCCAGATGGGTGCCAGCTGGGATTGGGTGGTCAGTGCCTCCAAGGTAAGGAGTCAGTGCACCCCTCTGTAAATCTGCCCTGGGAGCTGGCGTTTCTGGCAGGGATGATCAGGGCGGATTCAGCGAAGTTGGGAGGTGATGTCTTATCTTTGTGATAACTTCTGTGCATCACCCCTCTGGCATTCGCTTCCTCCTCACCCCATCTGAGCATGCCCATGGCCCTGCTCTGAGTTACGACGACATAAATCCCCGTCACAAATTTATTGCCATAATTTATCAGCTCCCCTTGCTCAATGGCCAAGTAGTTAATTTTAAAATGAAGTGGGGTTGTTTTCATTAATGCCCTTGTGCTAACTACCTATCAAAACACTCCAAGACAATTAATACCGTGTTGCTGAAGGACCGAACCAATAAATATTTCTAGTCTTGGCTTGTCCGTGGCAGAGAAAAGCCATTAGACTCACCCACTGCCATAATAATGCTCTCCCATTCTCCTTCCTTCCAGAGCACCAGAAACATTTACATTTAGGAATGAGATGAAATAGCAAGATCAGCCCATCACATGAATCTAAAAGGCTGTTGTTTCATGACATAGAAGAAATCCCTCAGGGATATCATTATAATAACAATAAGCCTTAAAGGAGATGGAAAATTTCTGAAGATTATACATCACCAATACCAAAGCAAGGGGGCCTTGAAGGCTTTCTGCTAAGCAGATAGGAGGGTCTGAGAGAGGTCAACACGGAGCTCTTCAGATGAAAGCTAGCAACGGTAGTGTGCAATATCCAGAGGGCCAGTCTTGGTGTCTGGAAGACTTTGGGTTTAAGACAAGCCTCTGGACTGACAGTCTGGGTGCTCCAGGCAGCTCCCCCACCCTAGCTCCTGCAGAGGAGCTGGTGACCTCTCTCAGGGGAGGGAGTCCCAACACCGATGGATCAAGCAACTAGACTAGAACCAGCCGAAGTCCTGGGACAAGTGTCCAAAACATCGGAACTCGGCTTCTCTCATACTACGTGGGAGGATTCCAATTTGTTTATCAATATTAGTAGACTATTTAAAATTCCAATACTACGTTACTTTGAGACAGCACATTGATGCTCATAGTCTCACAATGAATCAATTAGCTTGTTAATGCTCACAATCCTGTAAGGCAGGTGGAGGCAGGTTGGGGGAAGATTACTCCTGTTTTAAATTTGATGACCCAGCAAAGTTCATGACTCAACCAAGGTCACATACCATATGTTGTACATGGGGATCCCAGGTGTGGTAGCTCTGGAGTTAGAGCCCCTGGTTCAAATCCCAACCCTCTCACTTACTACCTAATGAGGGATTGGCCAATGAGTCCAGAATGTACGCTGGGCTCTGCTGATGCAATCTCCACATGGACTTGAGATTGGTAACTAATGCTGGTCTTCTAACCACGTGGTGAGGAGATGGAGCTTTGATTGGCTTGTTGAGACTGAACTGGGATGCATTTAAAAGGCACCAAGCAGCCTAGCTGTATTTGAGTAAGAGACAAATGCTGTAAACCTCTGGCTGTGGACAGGTCTCCTGTTAATTGGTTAAATGAAACTGGGGTGCTAGACATTGCCAATTAATACTGGGGAGAACACATTGGAATGGGGAATGGAATCAGTCATTAGAGAAGACCTCACTCTGACCCCTCTGTGGTATCCCTAGAACTCTGATGGGAAGGGAGATAGAACCTTGTCCCAGGAACTTGACACATCTGGCTAAACAGGAATTTGAATTAGCATCAAGATCCCTGAGGCTACAGCACACCAGGTAGGGAGGTGGCTCCCTTTCCTTATCACTGCCTCTCAGAATCTCTAGCTTTTTTCAGTGTTCAGCTTAAATACTACCTTCTTCAAGGAGCCTTTCTGATTCCTCTAGATGTTAGTATCTTCCCCCTCCCCTCCAAATTAACTCACTTTTAGTTTGTCTATATTTTGAATATATTTATGGGTGTGCAAGTTTTCTTCTCCCAAAGAATGTCATCTCCTTGAAATCATGAATTTCCTCCTTTTTAATCTTTATATCCCAATGATTAGTGTATAGTAGATGCTTAATAAAGAGGTGCTTATTGGCTAATTAGTTGGACTTTTTCATAATTGCTCCCTTTAATCATTGTACACGGTATGATGCTTCCAAAAATCAGGTCCTACACCAGCTTCTCCTCAAAGTTGGAAGAGACATCATGGGAAGATGGCACAGAGAGAGAAAAAACTGCCCCTGAGGCAAATCTTGGACAAAAAGAAAAAAAGTCTTGAACAATGCTGATAATAACTGACATTTTTATTATGACTTCAGATTTACAAATTACGTTGATTTTCCCAGAAATGACTGTATGAAGTGCTTGGAGAAGTGAAGACTCGAGGCAGGTGTCAGCTATCTTCACGGGTTTTAAGCCTTGTCTCATTGAAGATGGATTGGATTTTTTCCTGCTTAGCCCCAGAGGCAAATCAGGAGCAATGGGTAGAAGTACAAAGGGGGCATATTTAAGCCTGATGCCAGGAAACATGACCCCTGAATGGAATGGATTGCTTCGGGAGACAGTGGCTTCTTCCTCATGGGAGTTCTGAGACAGGCTAGATCAGCAGTGGTGAATTGTGTTCTAGAAGGAATGCTTAGTCACCTTTAACAAGATGGTCATGAGGTCCCAGCCAGTTGTGACGGTCAGGGATCCTTATGAGCTAAGTAAGCTTTTCATAGTAGTAATAACACAGTCCTGATAGATCTCACTCAATAAATCACACACACACACACACACACACACACACACACACACACACACACACACCTTTCTCCTAGTTAACAGCAGCATGTTTATTGTAGACACAAGGAGTAAATATACCCTGGATACCTTGGAGAAACTGTAATCCAGACCAAAGGTGCCCATCAACCTGAAACTTCTGGGTACATGGAACTTTAAGACTGATACAAGAATCCCCATAGCAGAAGAAGAAAAGGGAAACCTCCCACGGGTTGTCAAGATGCTTTGTGGGGCATTTATAGGAGAAATAAACGTGGACAAAAAACAAATATGAAAAAATGAAAAAATATAGAGGGTTGATAGAATGGTAGAGTAAGACAACAGTTCTGAAATCATCTAATCCAGCAATGTCAGTTTATAAAGGAAGGAAAAGGATACTCAGGGAAGGGGAACCTAGGTAAAAAATGGGAGAGTCAGAATTTGAACCCAGGGTTTCTAACTCAAGGCATTATTTTTTTCCAGAGTATCTTGGGTTGTCACATATAGTACGCAGCATGGAGGGAGGATGCCTAGTGATGAAATCATAGTTTCTCCCTAAAACAAAAACCTAACCATCCACACAATAAATACATTCAAATAGGAATCTAGAACAAGAGTTCAGGTGAGAGATGGTGGAATGCTTGAACTTGAGGGGCAGCCATGGGATTATGAAGAAGTGGACAGAAATGAAAGATACTGTGGAGGCATCTACTATTGGTCTGAGAGCCCTGGGCCCCCACAACCACTCCTCCTCAAGGGACCCTTCTCTGCTCTGGACCTACACACTCAGTTCAGATTATTTTCAGTCCTAGGGGAATTTGGCCTCTAATGAGAGAGATTAGGTTCCCTTTCCTCACAATCTTGGGCTCATTTTATCCTGACCCTGATTCCTGGGGACAAATTATTTAAGATTTAGTTTTATTTTATTTATTTTCACTCATGTCTAGATCTCCCCAAATGGAGAAGTAGAAAAATACTTAACATACAGTGTAAATCAGGTATGGGATAGGTATTTATTCCCTATACTCAAAAGAAAAGTAGTGAATTCACAGAGCACATTAACATAATAACATAATAATTCAGGGTTTTCTGCATCATACAGAAATGACAAATTCTTTCAACATTGGACTGCTACATGACCCAAAGTAGCCAGGGCTCAAATGCTGAGTCACTATGTCTCCAGAGTCCCAGAAAGGATTTTGGGGGCTCCAGGGGTAGTCCCTGGCATGACCTCTATAGGCCAAGTCAATCTGTCCTACAGGTAGAAACAAAAAACTGAACTGGGGCAGTGAGGATGGGGGTGGGTGGGGGTGTAAAGCTCATATCTCACACCTGTGAGCTATTTCAGTGCCAATAAAAGAAGTATTAGCCTTTTTCCCTACAACCCACGATGGTGGACTTTCCAGCACAGCTGATACTTTGTTCTCCAGTTGTGTGTGTGTGTGTGTGTGTGTGTGTGTGTGTGTGTGTGTGTGTGTGTCTTCAAGTGTGAGCTAGCGTGTGTTTTTTTTTCTCCTGACAGAGAACCTTAAGCCAGCTCTCCTGAAATGCCAGGAAGAAATGTCTTGAAGAATTTGAGAGCAGATTTATGGAACCAAGACATTCTGACTTTCCTGCTTATGGGGAGCACATTAATCCAAGATGACAGATAAGACACAGAGTTGGATCACACCTTAGGGGTGTGAGCTGTTCATATCATATCCTCATGTGGCACCCACAGAAGGGAGTGAGCCCTTCCCAATCTAGCAGCATGTAATTCCTGAGTGCCTACCATATGCAGTATGGCATATACATCTCAAAGAACACTAGAATCGGTGTCCAAAGAACTGGATTCGAATCTACTTCTGTCATTTACTAATCATGTGACCTTGGGCAAGACATATCGATTTTTCCAAACCTTAGTTTTCTTCTCTGTAAAAAGGGAGTAATGATTCTCGCACAATCATGTTTGTGAGCAGGGTTGTACTGGAGTCAGCTTGAGGTAGCAGCCTGTAAAATTTTCACTGTGAACATCTACACCTTGGAAATCAGCAAACCCTACAAACCAGGGTTCGACTGTTTTAGTGATTGTCAAGATTTAGGAAAGTGATGGAGAAAAGGCCAAAATGCAAATAAAACTTAAAATTATGCCCAGCATGCAGTTGTTTTATTTTTTTCTGGAGATCTGGTTGTTAAATATTTACCTGCACACTACTGGTTGTCAGGATCAAATGAGACTGTGTGTGTGTGAGAGAGGACTTTGTAAAGTGCTATTCAAATGTAAGGTGGTAAGAATTCCAGTGTGACCTTGGCCAAGTGACTCTGAGACTCAATCTTTTCAAATGTAACATGGGGAGAATAATCCCTATATTACCCATGTAGAGGATTATTGGGAGGAAAATACTTTGTGCTGGAATTTTAATTTTACATATAAGTTCAACTTCATTGGTTCTTCTTTAACATATGTCACAATTGTTTTAATCATATTCTTTATACAGTCTCTGGTGTGTCTTGCTAATATAAAAATACTTGGATCAGAGGTCCTTAGCTAGGGACTCAAGGGCCCTCAAGGAGTTCATGGATAGATTTCAAAGGGTTTGTGAACTTGGATTGGGGAAAATGGCATTTTATTTTCACTAACCCTTAACTGAAATTTGGCATGTCCTCTAATTATTTCAAGCTAGGATTTTGAGAAGGGTACACAAAAAGGTTAAGAATTCCCTGGATGGGATCCTTCAATGGGTCCATGGTCTGAGTGATACAGGCAATCTTTTAGCAGACACAAATGCAAATTATTCACATTCTCTCAGCCCATCAACACCTGGGTTTATTCCTCCATAAATTATCAGCCATATATATGTATTTGACACTGGAGGCCTTAATTAATACAGCACTTTTAATAATTCACAGATCCCAGGGTCACATATGGGTTGTTCACCTGTAATCCTTCCCCTGCCCCCACAACCCCCTATTGCTATAAGGCTAGATCATATTTTCCACTCATATATTTCTTTGATGATGCTTTGATATCATAGCTCATATGCAAATCATCATTGATAACACACTGTATCTTATTACTTCCACTTTGGGAGACCTGCAGTTTTGATACTTCAAAGAATATGTTGTTGTTCAATGATTCCCAATCACATAGCATCACTTGGAGGATAGACAGTCATGTTAAAAAGACAGGCTCTGGCTGCAGAAAATAACTTGGGAGCTTTGAAAATGATGCTCAATTTCCTTACTTTCTGAAATGCAGTCAATCACAATCCCCTCCCCCTTGTCAATTCCAGACTCATTGTTCATTTGTAGCCCCTGTCCAAGGTTAATTGATTTAGTGGGTGGCCTGTCTATCAAACAACCTGACTCAATCTGAGAAGCATCCACTTGGTTTTTCCCATTTGGATTGCTAGGTTAATCTCTTTTGAGTGTCTGTAAATCTTAACAAGTAGCATTATGGGGTTTAATGTAATCATCTTCCAATGGTAGTGTCTGGATTATTTAACATCTATGTGTTTAGGGGATGCATGAATGCCAACTCCCCTAGACCACTATTTCTAACTGGTTCCAATCAAACTCCTAAGCCATACTACACTAACGATAGCAATAGCTAACATTTTTATAGCTACTTAAGATTTACACAGCACTTAACAAATATTATCTCATTTGACCCTCTTAACAATCCTACAAGATAGGGCTATTATTTATCCCCATTTTATAGATGAGGAAATGGAGACAAACAGGCTAAGTGGCTTGCCCAGGATCATAACTGCTGTCAAGTTCGTTAAGTCACATTGGGACTCAGGTCTTTTTAATGCCAGACCCAATGCTCTGTGCACTGTGGCACTACCTTGCTTGCTTCTCCACCTGTTGACTCTGAACATGACCTCCAGAAACCATAGTCTCAGTTCTAAAGGAAATTAATTCATTCAGCTTTGGAACTCCTACTTGGGCTGAGATGTGCTAATTGGTGAATGAGTAAACTCATCTAACCCACCAAGTCAAGACAGTTCTGTACCCTATATCAGTGGTTCTCAAAGTGTGGTCTGTGGAGATCCTTTCAGGGGGTCCTTCAAGTCTAAAAGATTTTCATGATATTTCTAAGATTATTTGCCTGTTAAAACCCTTTTTCCAACTACATATCTGTGTGAGGCCAAATTTTCTTCATATACTTTAACCAAAATAGTCCTATTGCAACAGATTGAATGCAGAAGCAGATAGGGGAATCCAGCTGTCTTCTATTGAAGGAAGACACTAAAAAGATTTGTAAATCTCTCTCTCTCTCTCTCTCCACAAATTTGTAAATATCTAAAACAACACTACTCATGATTTTTTTGTTTGGAAAATAGAGTTATTTTTCATGAAAATATGCTATTTATGTTAACATATAATGGGTTTAATATTGTTATTTTCAAATATCTTCATAAATATTTTTAAAATTATCTGTTTTAATGTATTAATATGGTAAATATTAAAAGATACAATCTACATAAGTCTAAGTTCTTTAGGGCCTTCAATTATTTTTAAGAGTGTAAAGGGTCCTCAATTTTTAAGAGTATAAAGAGGTCCTGAGACCATAAAGTTTGAAAACTGTTGCCTTAGATCATGGGTCATGTTGATCCAGCTGTCAGCCTTGGTCATTTTGCCATCTGAGAGACCACTGATCTTAGATTCTGCCCCAGACCCAGCTTTCTATATTTTGGTCTGGCATAGTAATCAAAATGTGCCAATGGCCTGCCCCATAGAATAATTTCCCATCTTCATGATTCCTCAAGTGCCTAACACAGTGCCTTGTAGATGACAGGAATGTTTATGGAACTAGAATGAATTGAAACTAAAATACAGAGGTGGAAAGATTTAAAGTCCATTGGATGTTTATGTTCAGTTAGAGCTCTAAGGGGGATAATATACAACATGATAAAATGGACAGGGCACAGGAAACCCTTGTTCAAATCCCTCCATTCTAGCTGTGTAGCCCTGGACAAGTTATTTAGCCGCTTGGTGCCTCAGTTTCCCTAAGTGTAAAATGAGGGGATTGGACTTGATGGCAGCTGCTATGGTCTCTTCCAGCTCTAGAGATATGATCCTAGTTTCAAAGTGTTTCCTTTATGTAATCCATCTGACAAATCTTCCCTCCAAAGCAGGTTTCTCTGCACAGGAATCAGCCATGGGAGTCCCCGGTTGGCCCCAAAAGATGAAAAGGTAACTCTGATTCTAAACCTTGGATATAGAGATGTGTTTGAACTGCTTATGATTTCTTGCCAGCCAAATGGTTTTTTAAAATCTTCATCCATCCAAAAATGCATCATATTTCTGTGAGCGACTCTTAGCTTTAAAATACAACACAGAGGGCTTTAAGTTTCACTAGAAAGCAGCTAATGTCCCCTTATGCCATCTCCATAGCCCTAGAGAGCTACAATGTTGCTGTGAAGATGAACTGGACCTCTGGACCTCAGTTTCCTCATCTGAAAAATGAAGGAACTGGACAAGCTAATTTTCTAGGTACCTCCCCATTCTAAAGTTCTGATCTAATGAGTAGAGTCAGGTGGAATAAACCCACTGCCACTTCTCTGGGTGGCTATCAATTACTCCAGGGCTTTGCTGCTGGCTGTGACCACTATAAAGGAATCTAAGGCAAAACCTTTGAATGATTAGTGAATTAGACTGTTCTTCCTTTCCTTAGAGGCAGCTAGGTGGCTTAATGAGTAGAAGGCTAGACCTGGATTAAGAATAGACTTGACTTCAAATTTGGCTTCAGTGTGTGATTCTAGGCTGAGAGTTTAACCTTTGTCTGCTTCAGTTTCCTTACCTGTATAATGGGGATAATTATAGCATCTGCCTCTCAGAGTTGTTCCGAGGATAAAATGTGATATTTTGTAAGGCTCATTGCAAACCTTAAAGTACTAATATTAGCATCTTTAGGATTTGCTGGGTCATCCAATTGTGCTGCCCCCTTCCCTCCAAATTAACTTGCTATTTATTTGATATTTACTCATCTGTGTGCTTGTTGGATCTGAGCCACCATTGGCCACCAGTAGCCTCTCAGATGATAAGATCTAAGCCACCCTCCCAGGAAAGTGGAAGGCAGGAGTTGTGGTTATTTTGTCTCTGTGTCACCAGTGCCTAGGACAGTGGCTCAATGGGTTGAATCTGATAAATTAGGGGAGCAGAGAACTCATTTCCATGTCACTTTCAATCTTTCAGGTAAGATTGTATACAGTCATGTTCTGTTGGTCAATTAGTCAATAAGCATTTACCAGGTGCCATTTATTAGGTGCCAGGTATTGTGCTAAACCATAGAAATATAAATGGTCAATGGCCTCTGCTCTCCAGGGGAATCTGTGTTCTTTGCTCATATGATTGGTGCCATCCATTCATGTTTACTTTTGAGGGTGGAAACTGAGATATATTCTCTAGATTGACCCAGACTGGGGAGCCTTTTGAAGGCATGTTATAGGTTGAAGGAAAAGTAGATCCTCAGATTTAGAGCTGGATGGGGCCTCAGAGGTCTTCTAGTCCAGACCCCTCTCCCACAATCCTACATTTTACAAATGAGAAAACTGAGACCCAGAGACTTGAATGACTTGTCCAAGGTCAAAAGATTGTAAGTGGAAAAGTAAGGATTTAAATTCAAGTCCTTTGACTCCCAGTTCTGGTGTTATTTTTCTTTTCTCTTCTTTCTTTTTTCCTTCCTTCTTTCTTTCCTTCCTTCCTTCCTTCCTCTCTTCCTTCCTTCCTCTCTTCCTTTCCCCCTTCCTTCCTTCCTTCCTTCCTTCCTTCCTTCCTTCCTTCCTTCCTTCTTTCCTTCCTTCCTTCCTTCCTTCCTTCCTTCCTTCCTTCCTTCCTTCCTTCTTTCCTTCCTTCCTTCCTTCCTCTCTTCCTTCCTTCCTTTCCCTCTCTTTCTTCTTTCCTTCCTTTTTCTCTCTTCCTTTTCCCCTTCCTTCTTTCCTTCCTTCCTTCCTTCCTTCCTTCCTTCCTCTCTTCCTTCCTTCCTTCCTTTCCCTCTCTTTCTTTTCCTTCCTTCTTTCCTTCCTTCCTTCCTTCCCCCTTCCTTCCTTCTTCCTTCCTTCCTTCCTTCTTTTCTTCCTTCCTTCCTTCCTTCCTTCCTTCCTTCCTTCCTTCCTTCCTTCCTCTCTTCCTTCCTTTCCCTCTCTTTCTTCTTTCCTTCCTTCTTTCCTTCCTTCCTTCCTTCTCCCCTTCCTTCCTTCTTTCCTTCCTTCCTTCCTTCTTTCTTCCTTCCTTCCTTCCTTCCTTCTGTCCTTCCTTCCTTCCTTCCTTCTTTCCTTCCTTCCTTCCTTCCTTCCTTCCTTCCTTCCTTCCTTCCTTCCTTCCTTCCTTCTTTCCTTCCTTCCTTCCTTCCTCTCTTCCTTCCTTTCCCTCTCTTTCTTCTTTCCTTCCTTCTTTCCTTCCTTCCTTCCTTCCTTCCTTCCTTCCTTCCTTCCTTCCTTCCTTCTTTCCTTCCTTCCTTCCTTCCTTCCTTGTTTTGCTACATTTAAAGAAGATAAATTTAGAGTGGACATAGTCACTACTTTCAAATATATGGAGGAAATAGTAGACTAGTTCTGCTTGGGCCTAGAGAGAAGAATTGAGCCCATGGGAAAAGTTGCAAGGAGGCAAATTTTAGACCAGCACAGTGCCTGCCATATAGTAGGTACTTAATAAATGCTTTTAGACTGACCAAAGAAATTTCTGAAGATCACAGAATAACAGAATTTCTGGGGTGGAAGGGACCTCATTGTCATCTGATCCAGCCCATACCTGAATAGAAACACTGCCATAACATACTAAACAAGTGGTTGTCCAGTGTGAAGATTCCTAAGGAGGGGGAACACAGCACTTCTCCAGGCAATCCATTCCACCTTGGACAATTCTAATTGTTTGGAAATTTTTCTTGCTCTTAAGTTCAATTGCATCTTTGCAACTCTGATCCTTGCTCTTGGTTCAGCTCTTGGGGCCAAGTAGAATAAATACAATGCCCATTCAAATGAGACAATTGTAAAGTGCTTAGTACAGAGTCTGGCACATAGTAATGCTATATAAATTTTGTTGTTGCCATCATCATTATTGTTAATTATTCTAGGTGAAAACCCATTAAAGACTTGAAGATAGCTGTCATGTTCATTTCATCTTCTCTTATTTCGCTCAACCCATCCTTATATAGCATGAACTCAAGGGTATTCACCATCCTCATTGCCCTCCTCTGAAATTCTCTTCAGTCAATCAATGTCCTTCTGAAATTGGGGCATAGAGAACTGAACCCAATTTTCTAGCTGTGATTGGTTCAGGAGCACAATGGGATCATCACCTCCTTATTCCTGGAAGCCTTGGCTTTATTAATGCAGCCAAAGATTACATTGACTTTTTCTTTTGGTGACCATATCACATTTTTGATAGATTTGGGCTTGTGGTCCATTACAACTCCCAGATTCTTTTCAGACAAAAACAGAGATGATTCCAAGGCCATCAGTGAGGGTGTTCAAGCAGGTGTTGAAGGCCTGCTTGTGAGGGATCTTTTACAAACAACTTCTTTATGGGTTGGAGGATGGAATTAAATGACTTGTATAATCATAGGATTATTTATTTTACACATGGAAGAAACTTAGTCATTGAACAACTCTTGACATTGACAGATGAGAAAAGCGAGGACCAGAATTGGGAATGGATGTGTCCAAGGTAGTAAGGCGTCATTTCAGTTGTGCCTGACTATTCATGACCCCATTTGGGATTTTCTTGGCATAGATACTGAAGTTTCTTTCTCCAGCTCATTTTACAAATGAGGAAAATGAGGTAAACAGAATTAAGTGATTTGCCCACTAGTAAGTGTCTGAGGCTGGATTTGAACTCATGAAGATGAGCGTATTACTGATTCCAAGACTGGTACCACAAGCAGTAAGCAGAAGAGCTGGAATTGGAGCCTAGGTCCTCCATTCACCCATTCATTCTTCTTTGCTGCACCATTTCCCTAACATTGTTGAGGTTCTATGACTCTGTGAAGAGCAATAAAGGAAATTTATTTTCATTCTTTTAGGAGGCATCAGAAAGTACCCTGGTTATAGAGAAATGGGACCTGGGTTTGAACATGTATTCTGACATGTTACCTTTGTAAACCGTTCAGTACCTTTAGTTTCCTAGTCTATAAAATGATGTATTTGGACTAGTTTGTGTCTGAAGGCATTTTTAAGTCCTTATCTACTTATGGATCTAGCTAAGTGGTGCAGTAGATATGGTGCTGGGCCTGCAGTTAGGAAAACCCTGAGTTCAAATCCTGTCTCAGACACTACCTAAGTGACTCTGGGTAGGTCACCTGACCTCTCTAAATCCAAGTTTCCCAATTTGCAAAATGGGGGTAATTAACAGCACCTGCCTCACAGAATTATTGTGAGGATCAAATGAGATAATCACTTTGCAAACCTTAAAGTGGCCATATGAATACTAGCTGTTATTGTTAGTATCTTACTAATTGTGTCAGAGCAAGAAAACAATGTTAATAGCCACTAGCTATCTAGCTCTGTGTTGCACCATATAGAACATAATCACTGTATGTGCCTCATAGAATTTAATTCTTGCAAAGTCCTTTGACCTGCATACTGTTACTAATCTCATTTTACAGATTAAGAAATGGTGGCTCAGAGGTTGCTCAGGGTCCCACAGCTATCAAGTGTCAAAAGTGAGAGCTGAACCCTGGCCTTCCTAACTCCAGATCCAGCATGCAATTTATTACCATGCTGCCTTCTGAAAGGAAACTGGCTTCAGTTTTCTTTGATAGGAGGGAGGCAGATTTATCAGACTGGGAGTTGTGGGATACTGGAATGAGTTATGGTGTCTCCTTACCTGGAGATCTTCAAATACAAGATATATGCCCATATGACTGGAACAGTTTGGGTGGATTCCTGTCTAGAGGCCAGGAGACAGACTTTAACTGCTTTTGAAGGTTATGTTCAGTGTTCTGAAGCTGATAAACCAAGATGGGGAAGATTTATGGCTTCTACACTCAGTAAAGAAATAAGCAGCAGGAGATTTGCTCAACTGACGGGACTACCCCTCATTGCTAAAGGACAAAGAGACCAGGAATTTTCTTTGAACTCATTTAGATGGGCCCTTGGTCTTTCAAGGGAAGGTATATGACCTAACCAGGCCAGTTATGTGAATCCTTCACCAGCCAAATGCAAAGCAGTATATCACTTGTAATGGAATGTTCATAGTGAGGCAATTCAATTTCACTTAGGAATTTCACTCATTCTTCCTATGAATAAGGGTCATTGGGAGATGATAGAATAAAAAATCCTGGAGCACAGGGACTGTTGTGTTATCCTTTCTGTATCCCCAGAGGCTCACAGAGTATCTGACAGGCCATAGGTGCTTAAAGAATGTAAAAACATCTCGTAACCAGAAAAAGATTAAACCTATTCAATTTCAAAACAATTTTCCTTCCTCTCAAATAGTAGGAACTGTAGCATGAAAGTTGAAAGTTTAAAAAAAAACAAAACCCCAAATAATGATAATACCTTCTATTTCTGTAGTACTTTGTAGATTAGAAGGTATTTTCTGCTATCAGTGTTGAAGTTTACGTAGGGTTTTAAGGTTGTCACACATGATCTCATTGGTGTCTCCAATGTCCTGTAAGGTAGGTGTTATTATCTTCATTTACAGATAAAGAAATTGAGGCCCAGAGAGGCTAAAATAACTTGTCCAGGGTCAGTGAGTGCCAAAGGTGTGATCTGGAGCTCCATCTTCTTGGCCCCAAGTACAATGTCCCATCTGCTCTATCATACAGCTTCATAGTTGCATCTCCCAACAGCTGTATGAATGAGGAAGACATTATTTTTCCCATTGTGTAGGACACCAGATTCCAGAGATGTTAAGTTACCTGCGCAAGGTCATGTGGCTTAATCAAGACTAGAAATGCAATTAGTCCATCATCTTACTTTTCCAGTGGGTCTGCCCTGAATGAAAAGCTGAGAGTGAAAGAGGGAAGTATTTTGTCATGGGTAAGAATATGATAGACCTTAAGCTTGAATGAAGGCAAAGACTGAAAAAAACAGTTATAAAGTTCAGACTTTGTCTCTATCTATTCAATCTTCCTGGGCAAAATCTGACACTTTGCACTAGTTAATACCACGGTCCATCCAGCTAAGGATGAAACCTTGGACAGCGACAACAAGAGCTGCTGTGTAGAGCCTGGTAGTTTGCTACCATCCAGTTAACAATATAGGATACACTCAAAGAATTTTTTTTGATTGCTTAAGTCATCCATCACGTAAAAGAATTCATTGAATAAAGTAGATCAAGGGACATTTTGTGATATGTATTTGACATCTATCAATTCTATTGATTTCTGGCAAAAAATGCCTCCCTTTTTTTGACTTGAGTATGCCCTTTTGAAAACAGCACTAGATCATGAACATGGGCTGTCCTTATTTGTTTATTTTATTCTTTACTGACAATAACTAAGTGAGGTAGGCAGTGTGTTACTTTTATTTTAGAGATGATGACCAGGGAAATTGTGATCTGTCCAAGGGCACCCAGCAAGCAAATGTTGCTTCTGACATGATCAGGAGTTGCATCCATGTCTTGTGACTTGGATAAGAATGCTTATTAGATTTCTAAATGATACAAAGTCGGAAGTAAGGATCTCAGAGTAAGGATCCAGAAAGATCTCAACAGGCTAGAATACTGAAATATCTCTAATGAATAAAATAAAATATATTTCAATGTGAAGTCTTACACTTAGGTTTAAAAAAATCAAGTTTGGGGCGGCTAGGTGAGTAGAGCGCCGGCCCTGGAGTCAGAAGGGCCTGAGTTCAGATCCGGCCTCAGACACTTAACGCACACACAAACAAAAACCTAGCCGTGTGACCTTGGGCAAATTACTTAACCCCAATAGCCCTCCAAAAAGCAAAAAAAAAAAAAAATCAAGTTCACAAGTTCAATATGGGTGAGGTATGGTTAGAAGTTCATTTGAAAAAGATAAAGAAGGAATTAGTGGGTTGCAAGTTCAACATTTTGGTGCTTTTTTTTGAGAGCTAGTAAAGATTCTGTGATCTTGGCCTGCCTTAAGATAATGTCTGGGACTACGGGAGTCACTAGTCCAATTGTACTCTGCCCTCCAGACCATCAGTCTGGGTGCTACATTTTAGGTAAGGCATTTTTTTGTGGCATTGATTTATCCTGGTTCGCCTCCTATCTGTCTGATGGCTGTATCCATCTCTCAAGGCTATCTTGGGCCCTCTTCTTTTCTCCCTCTATATCATCTCACCTGGTGATATCATCCAATCAATATGTCCATGCAGATGATTCCCAGATATTGCCTATTAGACACTTCCTACTTCATGCCCTATAGGCATCTCCAACTCCAGTTCTAAGCACTACACCCCCACCTAGGTGTCCTGTACTCTCTTTCCCTTCTAAGGGTACCTTCCCTCTTCTCTCTGTGTATCTTATACTTTGTCTCCCTCCTTAGAATGTAAGATCCTTGAGGGCAGAGAATGTTTTTGCATTTCTTTGTATCCCAATGCTTATCACAAGGCCTGGTACAGAGGGCAATCAGAGGAGGGCAACCAGGAGGGTGGAAGTCTGTAGATCATGCCTTTTTAGGGTATGCTTAAGAAATGGGTTAACCTAGAGAAAAGATGACTTTGGAACATGATAGTTGCATTCAAATATTCAAGGGGCTATCATGTGCAAGGAGCAAGGACTTATTCAGGTTAACTGCAGGTGGCAGAACTAATGAGCCAGAGGGAGAAGGTACCACAAGGCAGATTTAAGTTTGCTGTGTGGAGGACTTATAAGAATGAGAGATATGGCCAAGTGGAAGGTCCAAGGGGCCCTCCCACGGGAAGTGTTTAAATCAAAGTGGCATGAGTCTTTGGGAGGTCTGCTTGCTATTGAGATTCTTGTTCATGTACGGGTTGGCCGAATGAGTCTTTCAGGTTGCTTCCAACGTTCAGATTCTGTGACTCACAGCGCCATGTTAAGAAGCAGCTCTAAGGGAGGAAAAGTGAATCAATTCCTGCCTGCACAGAAGAGGGTTTGATCTAGTCAAAAGAGAGATAGCATGGAAGATGCTGGCTTTGAAAGGCATTGAAGCTTGGCTTGAATCCAGGATCTGATACTTATTAGCTGTGTGACCTTGGGCAAATCATGTAACGTCTTGGGGCCCTAGCTCATCTCTAAAATGAAGAATTTGGACCAGATGGCCTCTAATTGGTCTTCTAGCACCAAATCTATGATCTTGTGAATGCTCATCAGCCACACAATGATGCAATGGGCATGGGGCAGCATAATGTGAAGAGTGGACTAAGTATCAGGAGGGCTCCTTTTTGAGTCCTGGCTCCAACCAGTAGTACCCATATGACCTTGGTCAAGTCACCCACCTCCCAGAGCTGCTTTTTTCATTTCCATAAGGCAGGAAAGATAGGAATAATTGCCTCCCATACATTAATGGGGAGGCAGTGGATGATCGGGCTCGGTGGGAGAAGAGAGCCTCCAGTTTTGGTATCCAGGAACTTACTATTTTATTGAAATTCATCTTCCTTACTATGAACTACTCTGTTATTTCTGGGTGATGAGGGATCACAAGCTCTGTAAGTAAAGTCCTGGGTGTCCCATGCCAATTACTGGCCTACTCTTTATAGACCCCGCCGCACTGAGCTAAAAGTCTCCATCATCCTTAGAAAGCTTTGTGTGTACCTGTGCTTGGTTCTGTTAAGAATCTATGTCTGAGCCCCCTTACTCATGCCCATGATGTACCCCTAGCAGAGAGCAAGCTCCTTGAGGGCAGGGTTGGGTGTCCCATTTCTTTGTAGGTGGCAGGCAGTGCATCCATGGGTGAAGGTGAGAAGTAAAGGACACAAGGACGGACGCAGGCTCGTTAGCATTAGCATTTTTATTTTCCTTTTTTTGTTGCATAGGAAATGCAGTACTTGCTTCCAGTAATTGTACTGTAATGTGAGAAGGTGGTAGCACTAATGGTTGAATACAAGAGTTAAACTAATCCACACCAGCTCAGAAAAACCTGTGGAGATTTTAGTTGAATAACAATGGACGCCCACAGTGATTCTCAACCAATTACAAATTTTCACAGAACACAGTCCAAACTAAAAGGGTAACTATGGAAGTCAATCCGAGTGTACTAGAGGCACAAGGGGCCAGCTCATGAAGACAAAAGAAAAACCATGGTATTAACACGGGCGGCAGGTGAGGTTTGCCAATTGACCTTGCACATGTCTATCAGAAAAGATTCAGTCTATGCCCCTCCCACTTTTGACCTGAAACAAAAGAAAACAAAACAAGACATGGCATCCGAGTGGACAAAAGCCAAAGCAGTTGGGAGAAGGTCCCAGGCAACTCTTAGATGAAGGAGGGGATCAGGGCTGGGCAGGGATGGGGGAGGGGGGGGGCGTCTTTCCATCGCCATATGATCTCACTAGAGGCTGATAAACCTCATGAGCCAGCAAAATGGAGGCAGCCATAGCTGCCCAGTGTGGGAAGACAATCATCGGCAAAGGAAAATGAACCAAGAAGGGCCATCGTCCTGCTGTCCTCACACTCAGCATATCCCTCCACCCACAATATTACCTACCAGTTATCTTCTGTACTTTTGAGTCATTCAGAAAAAAGTTACTAATTTAGAGACTATTGAGCATCACAGTAATAATATAATATAATAATAATAATAATAGTAAGAGTAATAAAAGACATTTGAAAGACATAAAACAAACCAGGGACAGGGAACTCATTTTGTCATTTTGAAAAATCGAGCTTAAAAAAATTGGCAAGGGAAACAGGAGAAGCCACATTAGTCCTTGAAGCCACTGTAGAAAGTATAAAAGTTCCCATTTTATATATTGAGTCTTTTCCTTGGTGAAGATGCTGGGTTAGAGGTAGCACATCTACTCTGTTCTCTTATGGTACAGACTGATTCTTAAAAGGTTTTCATCTTTATCAAATAGCATCGTAAGTACACATGTGAATCTGGTGGTGACTGGCATGGAGCCTGGGACCTTCTCTGGGATGCTCTCTCCCCTTTATCCCACCAAAGCCACAATGCTTCCAATGGAATATGGGAATTTCTACTGTCTATTCTCTCCATCCCCCAGATCCCTTCCTAATCGGACTCCATAGCCTCCTGAAGGCATAAAAGGCAGGTGGGTGCTGGCTAGGAAAATGGGGAAAAGATAAAGAAAAAACCAAAACTTGCTTTACTCGGGAAGCAAGCCATTGGAGACTTAGACCAGAAAGAATATTTTCTTTATAAATCCCGTGTTAATAGCAAAATTTTTTTTTCTCTCCTGAAAAGGGCCCAGAGTTTGTACAGAGTTTAATTTTTTTGAAGGAAAATATTGCAACTGTGCATGAAACTAAATAGCCACATGAATTTTTTTTTAAGTTTTTTTTTTTTTTTTTTAATATGAAGAGGTCTGGTGTGAAAAAGGGCCAAGCATGGGTACCTGGTCGAACACTGTCCATTAGGAAATCACTTCCCACATTAGCATAATCAGTTAAGAGGTAAGAGAAAAGTATCCCCTTATATGGAAATGCTTATGTGTATCCTCCTAAACAGAGTTCTTGGGAATCACATGTGGTTTTTTGAGACAAAAATCTTGCCAGGCACTGATTTCTGAACTCAATACCCATGCATGCCCTCTAGGAAGAAGAGAGAGAGAGAAAAAAAACCACACAAGTAATACTGAATTTAAGTAAATGTATACCTCCAAAAATACTGAAAACACCCCAAAATCAAGAAAAGAGACAGAATTTGCGTTCTCAGTGAAATATCTTTAAACCTATCTGACAAGAACCAAGTCAGAAAAAAAGACTAACATAACTTGGAGTAATATTCATACAGCTTTCTAAGCATTATGGAATAGCATGCATTTATATTGTATGGTTATCTTACATCACCTATACCAGAAGGTCCTGACAGACAGCAAAGGCTACCGGTGTAGAAAACAATCTTACTTCAGAAGAGCAATATATTACAGATTTCACAGGCACTACATTTTTATATATCAGGTATTATGCTGGTTTTTCTTATAATTCATTCTGTCCTAAAGCTGGCATCATAACAATGACCAAAAAGGCAAGGACCGGAGTCAACGGAAGGGAAAGAGATACCAACGCGGATAGATTTGTTTTCTTCGGGTAAGGTTAGTGCATAGTTCTCATGCAGAAGATCACTGCTATGCATTTACATTGTGGGAAAGCAGATTGAAACGAGCCCAAGTTGTCACGTTTTTTGTTTTTTGTTTGTTTTTTCTTTTCGTAAATCATTTTGCCAGCCTGTAATAGCACCATGTAATGGATTTGCATTAAACGTTAGATTGATCTCAGAAGTGGCGACAGTCTTCACTACAGTTAAGTGCCACGGAACAGCTTCAATGTTACCTGCTATGGATCAAAGACGTTCTCATCCCACTGCTTTTTAAAAAAAATTTTTAAACTGGCGAAAAGAAAAAAAGGGGACGGATGTAAGACGCCGATGAGACGGGAGCACAGCCTTGGACTGGATGGAGGGAAGCAGAGTCATGGGACTGTCCACCAGGAGGTCCATGCACTGACTTCAAGACCCAAATGGGCCTTGGGAAGCTGACGCTGATGAATGACAGCCCTGCTTGGCTGGCAGGGGTCCCGCTTCCTGAGACATCTCCTTAAGTGGACTGGTTGGTTGGGGGGTTTGTTTTTGTTTTAGGTGCCATGGAAGCTGTCCTAACACAACTATGCCAGTTCTGTTTGCAATTTGTTCTATGGAGGCCTTTGACCAAGAAAATAAAAAGAACTCAAATAAAGAAGGAGAAGAAAAAAGGCGAGAAGTAAGGAAAGAAACCACCACCGCTAACAACAAGCAAAAAGATATTTCCAGAGACACAATGCAAAGTCCAATATTCACTGACATTCCTTGAGGTTCAGAACAAAATCTCAAGGAAAAACTGGGTTTGGATGTTGATGTTGACTTTAGGCCACAGATCCAGATTTGTACAGCAAATATTTAATAACACTGTTACTACAAAGCTGTGAAATATACTGAGGCAAACAAAACAAAAGGAAGTGAAGGAGGAATTTTGAAGAGGGTCGCTTTTTTGTTGTTGGTTTTTTTTTTTTTTTTTGCACATCCCTGTGGGCTGACTGAATACTGTGAATCCAGGAACCTTTTTTATTTGGGGTGGGGTGGGGGGGCCCTTTCTCCCCTTCTACCTTCAGGGAAGGAATCCAACAGAGACTGAGGCTGAGGAAAGTGTACCATGTCTATTTAAACTCTAACTTGGAGCTGATGAAAAAGAAAGTCAATAAATTACTAACTGCATGGCTGGGGTGTGCAGTAGGAGAAAATCAAATGTTTACTTAATTCAAGCAGGAGAAACATCCAAGAGTGGGGAGCTGGGGGAAGACGAAGAGAGAAGGGCCAGTGTCAAGTGAGAATCGTGGGGAAGAAAACCTAGAGATGGGTGAGGGACTGGGATGAAAGAGGTTGGAGCAATTTTCTGTTTGTGCCTCTGGCTTAGATCCCAGAGGAAGACAAGGAACAGGAAAAGTTAGTTGGGGGCCATTTTTCCTAACTGTCATAGTGTTCTAGAATTGTAGATTTAGAGTTGGAATGGACAGGAGAGTGCGGAAGAGAAATCCCGCATGTTTCCCAATCCAAGACTCAAGCCTTTCTCCTGGATCTCGCCAGCTCTGAATCCCTGCACACTGCACACTCCCAGGCCTTCCTCCAGTCTCCATTCTTGGCTATGATTCTGGGGAATCAGACCCTGTTTCCTCTTCCCTTGTTTTCTGTCTGGTCACAACCCAACTGTTGTTTGCTTCATGATGATACAGTGAACAAAAAAGTGTCATTGAGTGTGTTTTCATTAGCACTCCACAATCCCTCTCGTTTATGACCCTAACCTGCCTCTCTAATGTTGCAAAGCCTTGACAACGGTTTTGTTCGTTTCTGCAAATGGGGTTCAGAGTTCCCTAACTCCGGCTTCATTGAACTCAAATATGACAAAGTATCTTCAAGAGGAAAAAAAAATAAAACAGCATACCTGTAATGTCCATTTACAATGGGTCTCCAGTAGCCTACACTTCTGAAGCATAGGGATATGCTATATCATCAAGAGAAGAAAAATAACTGTATTTAAATACATACATAAAAAAAAAGGAAACAGGAAAGTTTTCAACTTAAATCCAGTTCCCAAAAAAAGGAGGGGTGGGGGATACCCAACAGCAATGAAAAAAAATTAAAAAATGAAAGAGAAAAAGCAATGCTATGAACGCTGCCTTTATAACAAACAATCAGAAATTCCACTAGGCTAATTGGACAGATTTTTTTTCCTCATTTAAACAACATTACAAAAGTCCTGCATTATAAAATAGGGTCAAACAAATCCATAAAACTATACAACATACAAATTACATTATCTTCTGAGGGGGAGCCATGGAGCCTCATCTCACTCTCTCGCTCTCAAAACAGCTCGCCCCAAATCACTGGACCTGCCCCAACTATTGCTTCGGTGGATTCGTCTTTTTTTTATTTTTGTTTTTTTCATTTAAAAAAAAAGGGTGCAATTTCATTGTATGTACAGACCAATTTCACTGGTAACACCTCAGCTTAGAGCAAAGGTTCTGACAAAATGTCTGTCTAGGCTTTTTGCTGTTCTTTTTTTCCCTTCACTGTGAAGCACTGTAAGCTGCAAATTTATTTATTTATTTTTTCATAGTGCACATAATGTCATCACAAAGTAATGCCCTGCTAAGTGCTATTAGGGGGAAGGCAAAGAATGCTGGCTACAGGGAATGAAACTGTACACTAACTCTCACACAACACAACAAAGCCCAACAAACTACTCGACCACTTACCAGACACGTATCAAAGTCCAAAATGTTTTATTTTTTTCCTTAAATAGAGAGAACCAGTAAACAATTATTTATTTTTCTTTCTCCAAACTCGGAAGTTTAAAAACGTGCATATAAAAATGGGCATTATTATATTTATTGAATGTGGATCAACTGGTCTGCTAAGAAAAATGGGGTGTGGGGATCTGAAGAAAAAGGAAGGTTGGTTTTTTTGTTGTGTTTTTTTTTAAACGCTATTTTTTTAAGGCTTGCTTGTGAAAGGAATAGTTGTAAAAAGAAAAAAAAATTGCTTGAAGCAGGGTCAGCTTAGTGCCTCACAGTTTGACTGCTACTATAAAGGGAGCCCTTCCTGCCTCCGTGCATTCAAAATTCGCAAAAAAAGGACAAAGACAAACACCGAAAACACACTGCCTCAAGTGCAGCACTGACTTTGGTCAAATAAAAAAAAAATCAAAAGAAAAATCGATCACCACTAAGCATTTCTACATGATATAAGCAGGTATTGCATATTTTCATATATCTGGGAAATAAAACAAAACAAAATAAAGGAAGACTCCGAAATAAAATGTCCAATGCAGCAACATCCCAAAACACTGATTTTTTTTTTCTCTAGCATCTACAGATCTCAGAATAGCACTGCCACTGACCACACCAGACAATACACACTACTTCTATCTGCGGAACAACTAACACACTACTTAGGTTCTAGAAGTGGAAACTGACGATGGCGGACGTCAAAGTCACATTTACAAAAAAAGTGTCTCCAAATGCTTGACCAGGGAAAAAAACCCTTTCGATTCGAGGAACGTGTGCAACAATTTCAGAAATAATCGCTATCCAGGGCAAGGCACATTGATATGGAATTTTTTTTTTCATTTGTTTCGTGCAAATCAAGGAGGAAAAAAAATAAAACAAACAACCAACATTGTTTCAGGGAAAAGATGAGCAAAAGTGACTTCCCAAGAATTTCAGATACTTGATTGTATAGGACAGTAGTAGGAACCCTTCTCAAGGGCTGAACAAACAAGGTTTAAAGGCAAGTAAGTGCCTGGAATAGGGTTACAATATTGTGTCTTAATGTACTCTACTTTATCCTACATTAACTATATAAAAATTAGTTACTAACACTAGAACATGCACAGATTTTCTCTGATTAGCCAGATGCGCCAATCAGAACGTATATATATGTATAGTCTAGGAAACCTTCTGAAAGTCGCCTGGGGAAGCATTGGGTGCTTCGCTGTCTGGTAGAAAAAAATCACTTGCACTCTATTTTGTTCTCGGTTTTTTTTTCTGCATTTTTTTTTGCCTCGTTTTGCTTTTGTACATAAGATACAGGACATTTGGGGGTACGAATATTTTTTCCCTTTTTTTTTCCCAACGAGTGCCCTCCATCAGAAGGGACACCAGCATCTTTGCCATTTCTCTCTGTAGTCTGTCCAGGAAAACGTAGGACATCACGGTGTTTCAAACCTCTGGATGCTCTCTGGGACTTGAAGTGGCCAAGAACTGATACACCCTAGGTGGCCAGAAATGTGTCAATTTTTTTTTTCAAAATTGGCATAATCCATTATAAGTGACTTTTAGCTTATAAAATTAACAGATATCATGACTTAATTTTTATGTGCTTTGATAAAAGAAAATAATTAATTAGCATTTAATGTAGTTAACATATTGTGGTAAAAGCACCATTAGATTGTATTTTTTTTGTATTTTTTTTTAAATTTTCCTTCAGTTTTTAAAGGGATACAAGTTTAACAATAAAAAACATAAAAAGCAAAAATAGCTCCCCTTTTTTTTCTTGCAAGGCTGTTTTTTTACCCCAATAATTTAGAGTCCTGGGGTACAAGGACTTGGAAAACAAAAATAGAATTTTCAACAATCTCTATCTTACAAAGATATTTAGCTATCCAATGAAATTGCACTTAACTCAATTCAAAATTCGATTGTTTTGATTGATTCCTGTCAGTTTCTGTCAAAACAGACCATCTTCCCCATTTCCACGTGAATTTGTGTAATTGTTGAAAATTGTTGGAAAAAAAACCCCACAATGTTCTAATGTAAGTGCAGCATTTCAAACTTTAAAAAAAAGCATGACGACTCTAGTAGTAGTTTGTCATTTCTGGATATCTCTGCAACGTGAGTGGACTCGCCATCCTTTATGGGTCATGTTACGCATTTAAACTGCTGACCGTAGGACAAAAATCAACCCCCCCAGAAGGGAACCCACTGCGTCTTTTTTTTCCCCGATATGTTACAGAAGAACATGCCCTATCGTCTGTCCTGTAAGTTACATATTGCAGATTTCAGCGACTACAAAAGTTTTAGTTGCGGCGGGCCTCGCGAGTGCTCAGAAAGGCGTACGCATCTGTATGGGTCAATGGATGTCAAGACCGTGAAACAGCTGGGCTCCGGGTGGAAAGTGGGGGACAGCAGGGAAGGCAGCACACGACAGCAGACCAGCCTCCCCCTCCCCCCAGCGTCACCTACAACTTACACTACCAGCGAAACACTCCAATGCGACAAAGCCAAATCATTTCAAGCACCATGTGAGAAAATTACAACAGTCCCTAAGGTGGTTGAAAAAAAAATTCTAATCCCAAAGAGGTTACGGCTTGGATGTTGGACCATAACGCTCGCCATTTTTCCATGTACTGGTTTTTCTGAATCTGTTTGTCTCCCCTTCCGCTGGGCAATGAAGAAACTGCACTGCGCTGCTGCTGCTTCCGCGTTACAGAGTTGAGAAGGGGTCCGGTGGTCTGTCTGGTGGATGGTGGGATGCTGTGACTTTTATCCCAGGTACCAGGACTGGAAAGACACAAGGAAAAAAAAAGCCGAGTTACAAAATGGCACCCATATGGTGGGTTCAAGAGAGAGAGCTAGGAAGTGGGAACCAAAGGGGAACTTGGAGACCAACTAGGTCTTGCAGAGGAGGAAACTGAGGCCCAACATGAAAGTGGCTTGCCCCACATCACCTGGGTCACAAGGAAGTATAAGAGAACAGGGATTCAAACCCACTGATCCCAAAATTAAGGCTCTTTCCAGTATTCCAAGTTATGTCAAACATCATAAGACACGTGGCTGATAATGAGTTGGAAGAAGTCTCATGGAGATTTATTCTGTCAACTCCAGAGGGCAGAACTAGAACCAATCAGTAGAAGGCAAGAGCAGACAGATTTCAGCTTGGCATAAATCAATTCCACACACATTTATGAAGCATCTACTATGTTCAAGGCACTAGGTGAGCAAAAACAAAAATGAAATGGTCCGGCCTTCAAGGAGCTTACATTTTTTTTTTTTAGATTTTTCTTTTTGCTTTTTGGAGGGGGAAGGTAGGGCAATTGGGGCTAAGTGACTGCCCAAGGTCACATGGCTAGTTTTGTGCTAAGTGTCTGAGGCAGGATTTGAACTCATGTCCTCCTGACTCCACTGTACCACCTAGCTGCCCCAGGAGCTTACATTCTAAGAGCATTTCTTAATGAAAAAACTGACTCAGGAAGTAGTGAGTTTCCCATTAACCATAGTTTTCAAGCTGTGTGGGAAACCATTTGTTGGCAGTGTGTGTGTATACACATACATACATACATACACACACATACATACAAACACACATACATACACACACATACACACATACATACATACATACATACATACATACATACATAATTTAAGCAGGGGTTGGACTAGATGACTTCTAGAATCTGTTCTGACCCAGAAGTTCTGATAGTGTAGAGGGGAAATAACTTCATTAGAGAGTGCATCACCCATGGGCTAACCCAAAGCAATGGCAGAAAGGGATGACCACCACACTGAAGCTGGGGCTGCCTTTCAGAAAAGGGGGACTTAGGTACCTAAGTGCTAGTCAGGCATCCGAAGGGTCACCACAGACATGCTGAGGGCAACATATAGACCCTGTCACTTTGGAAGAAAAAGAAGAAGGCCAAAGTTGGTGCTAAGTGGCTAGTCAGGCTCAAAATTTATGTCAGGTGATATGTTTTAAGCAGTGGCATTTAATAAGCACTTACTGTATGCCAGACATTGTGTTAAGTACTGAATCCCATAAAATACTGGAAAAGAAGGAAGCCAAAGATGGTCATTATTGAAAAAAGGAGCCTTCTCAGTGTTTGTAATGGCCACATGAGGTAGTGAGAGCAAGGGCACTGAGTTAGAACTGGTCTCTAGTCCTAGATTTACCACTAACTCACTGCACTACATTGGACAAAAATTAGAGTAACCGATGCCAGTAGAGAGACTCTAAAGCTTGCAAAATGCTAAATACATGATCTGTCTCCTGAAAATACAGGCCAGTAAGTACTGTGAATATTACCATCTTCGTTTTACAGATGAGGAAACTGAGTCTCAGAGAGGTTCAGTAGATTAGCTATAATAACACAGATATACAACATATAATACAAATTTATAGCTGAGGTTACTGAGTCTAACACTTTCATTTGACGGATGAGAAAACTGAGACTTGCCCAGCGTTGCCAGCTAGTATATATGCTTGAAGGAGAATCTGAACTTAGGTCTTCCTAACTCCAAGTACTGCCCCTCTTCACTCACCAAGGCCAAGCTGATTGTCCTTGCTGGCCTTCAATTTACTCATCTTTACAATGGGAGAACTGGTCTAGCAGCCTCTAAGATTCCTTATAGGACTAAGATTCTATAAATGTTTCAATAATGATATATTGATGACAACCAGACTTCTATTCTATATAAGAACCATAGAGAGAATTAATTGAGATAGGTAGATAGTGGAAATAACATGTGTTTCATTAAGCTTTTAAGTCTGGTCATCCTGATTGAGCTGGTCCTTCCTCCCTCCCTCCTGAACTGTGAGCAGAATATGTTCTTTTTCTAGCACCTTCATAATCTCTTCACCCCTTTGTCTGCGGTTCTTCCAATCCCAAGAGCAAGCGAACATGTCAGAACTTCTACTGAAGAGAATGTGTGCTCTTGTAAGGAAGAAAAAGGTCAAAGATCCAAATTGAAGGCACTTTGTTGTTTCCAGAAAATGGAAATCAACATACTTGTTTTCTTCAGGTGAGATTAAGTGCATAACTGTCATGCAGGCAAGCACTGCCATGTCTTGACATTGTGGGATGCAATGAAAAGGGCCCAAGTTTTTTTTAATAAATCATTTTACTAACCCATAAGAACCTATAATAATAAAAGAGCCACGTTCAAATAGCTGAAAATGTGTATGTGTGTATTGGGCACACACACACAAATATACACACATTGTCCAGCCCTCAAAAAGCTGATTTTCTACAGTTTCCAGGGTTCTCTTCCCTCCAACAAAACAATTTTGTAATTATTTTGGTTAGTTTTCCCTTTCAGTATCTTTGTACATATTGTTTTCCCCCAGAAAATGTAAGCTCTTTGAGCAAGGGCCCAGGTCTTCCTTTGTCTTTAGGTCACCCATTTCTAGTATAGAACCTGGTACACAGTAAGTAGACTAGGACAGAACTGAACAGATTTAAAGTCTGGAGACCTGACTGAGGCTTTATGGTTGAGCTTGTCCTTTCCTCCCCCACTCCCAAAGGTGACACAAAAGGTGGGTAGAGCTATAATATCTACCTACTGGGCACCTCTGGCCACTTGCAAATCCAGCAAATATAGGCACTTATTCCAAAAGAAATGGGTTTCCCTCCACCTTCCCCCCTTTATTCTGATCAGGATATTTAAGATGAAGCGCCCAACCCATTCTTTTAATGCCTACTTTCAGAATGTGTCTCTCCCATCATTTGGTGTAGCACCTCAGACAGAGCAATGAACATGGGGGAAGGAGATCCCCGTGGGAATCTGGAACTCATGTCTGGTTGGGCTCTTTCCTGACTGTGTGACCATGAGTTAGGTGACCACTATGAACTTCAGTTTCCTGGTCTGTAAAATGGGACAATAACACTGCATACTACATCACAGGACATTTAAGAGGACAATAACATACTGGACGCAAAGCTCTTTTTCACTCTCTAACTCTCCCTTGATCTCTCTGGCTCTCTCTGTGATAATCCAGAGTAAAGTATAACTGCTGTCTAGGCTGTGTTTTCCACTAGTATTTTTCCCATGTCAAGAAAACCTGAGGAAGAGTCTTAGTAAATTGGATAGACCCTTAAGAGAGAAGTTATAGCAGGGTATGGACAAAAATTAGATAGGATGGGCACATATAGATGGGTTAAATGTTGCATTTTTAGAGGGAATACTTACATATACAAGATCACATATCTATTTGGGTATTATTAGCAAAATGTATATGCATATATGTACATATCACACATATACATGCACATATAGAGATACAACACACATATATGTATACATACATACAGATAATCTTTGTTCTAGACTTGTGGTTTCTCCCAATGTAGGGAATTCCCAACATGGAAATTCTCTTCACCAATATAGATAGACAACTAAAAAAATGTGTACCATAGAGTGTTAGGGAGTTGCCTGGGACACCAAGATGATAAATGAATGGGAGCCACACCTTGCACTAGGACCTCTTGGCTCCACGTAGAGACCAGCTTTCCCTATATCACAGCTGCCTTCCTGGAATGTATACCTCCCAGTCCTCCAAACCTCCCAGGGAGCCTGCTCAGAGGCATAATATGACCTGTCCAGCAAAAGCAAGTACTTCCATAGTTTATGATCCCCAATCCAGCAGAAGGGATGGGGATACGCTCAGATTCAGTATCCAAAGGGTTAAGTCTGGGCTGGTTCAGTGGGGTGATGGCTCCTTCCTCACCCAAGGGGTCTGACTGGTTAAAATAAGGCTTTGTGGGACGCCAAACCTAACTGGCTGAATGACAGATAGTTACATGGACACTGGGGTCAGGTTTCCTGGTTTCTCAAGCAACCTTTGGTTTCTAGTTTTCAAAGTACTCATCCTGTATACTTCCAAAGGTTGTTATCTGGCCATGCTTTGAGAAATAAATCAAGTCTTTTCTGTCCTGAAAGGAAACTGGCCTGGCCAATATAGGTGGCCTCAAAAGAACTGGATAAAATGGCTAAAAAAGAAATAAAAAGAAAGAGTGAGCTTTAAGCTTCTAGGCGGCTCTATTCTAAATAAATACCGGTCCTCTCCAGCTCCCTCAGCATGGAGAAGAGTTCTGTTTTAGATGGGGCCAAACCGGGTCTACATGTCCAGTTTTCCCCATTTCTGAGCCCACCCTGAGGATGCCCATGGGCTGGGGCCGCAAAGGGGCCGGCAGGGGGCGCCCCTCCCCACCCCACACCTCCAGCAGCCCGTCTCCACTGCATGGTTTAGCTCTCTCTGCAGCGCTGAGGCTGGCCTCTTAAAAAGCCAAAAAAAAAAAAAAAAAAAAAAAAAAGTTTCTTCACACATCTTACTATTCAGTATGTGCCTTGCAGACAAGGTTACCCCAGAGCAGCTCTGTAATCCTTCACTGAAATAGGCTTTATTGATTGCTCTGGTCTATTGTTCTCTTTTCAAGTCCCCCAAGTTCAAGTTCATCGTGGTGTTACATCATGTCTGGTTGCTAGGGGCAACCAGACAGACCCAGACGTGACTATCATTAGCAAGAAACCCTCAGCTCTCCTCCCACCAACCTTCCAGTGGCTCTGACGTAGCAGGGCCCACTGCAAACACATTGAGGTATTTATTCTACCTAATTTATGACCTTCACAGCAAGCGAGGACCCCCACTCCCAAAACCAACACTGTTGTATATTTAATTAACCCGTCTTTCCCTGGCACTTGGGAAAGTTAGACAAAGGACTAATTATTGTGTCTCGCTGCCCTGCATTTTTTTGTCTTGGGGGTGTGTGTGAAGATTTGCATGGGAAAGAAAGCTCCCAGGTCTAGGGCTGTCCCCCCCCTCAGACCCTCTTCCCCCCCTTATTTTTTGCCCTATTGACATTTCATGAAATTCTTTAGCTGCTTAAGGGAATTAGGGGGAGAAAGGGGCGACGTGAATGTTACTCCTTTGGAGTTGGTATTCAGCAACACAAATCAGCTCCTGACATGTTTAAATTTAAATGCTAACCACACACTCTGCGAGTTACTCTAAAGGTTAGTTCTTAATCAATAGAAGTTGCTGACTGCAGGCTTTCTCGGCTTCCACGCGGCACTGCAGTTCCCGGCCTTTTGTCTCACCATGGGCCTTTCCAAACTTTTTTCTCCTCCTTTCCTGAAGATGATTCCAGCCATGATCTGGCAGACACGGATCGCTATCGTGATCCTTGATAGCAACACGTCAATAAAGGAGCCCGGGCCCCTCAATCACCGCTGGAAGGGCCGCATTAACCCTTGAGAGGCCAGCACCCCCTCCCGGGCCAAGTCCAGCCTCGCATCTTTTCCCATGCACCCGCTCTCTCTGTGGGACCCATGGCTCTTTGGCATCTGGCCGAGGACACATCTCTGAGGACGTTTGGAGGGGATCATTGATTTGCTGAGGCCGCAAACAGGCAGGCTTGGGATGGCGCATGTGTATCGGGCTTTCTGGAGATCGATCTGAAAATGGTCGCTGTGAATTAGAGTTCAGGGCATCAGGGTCTGAGGGCTAGCAAAGACCCTGGAAATCCTGGTGGCCAGACCCTCTGGTGGGTTATGATACTGACCAGGCTGGTCAGGGGGTCCCATGCCTCTGGTATTTATTTAAAAGGCTCATGGGAGCTGGAAGGAAACTCGGAGGTCATTAAGCACAAATTCCTTGTGGGGTCCAGTTTATACGATCAAAGACAGAAAAGAAACCTTAGCATAAGGCTTGGCACACAGTAGGTGCTTTACAAATATTTACTGGATTGGACTGAAGTCAGGGTGCCTTCTCTCTGCTAATTACTTCCAATTTATCCTATATAAAATCATGTTTGTACATAATTATGTCCATGTGTCTCCTCTGTTACACTGTGAACTTATGGTCAGCAGAAGCTGAATTTTGAATTTCTTTATCTCTCCAGACCTTATGCCTGGCACAAGTGGGTGCTTAATAAAGTTTGCTGACTGACTGGACCAACACCCTCATTTCACTAATGAAAACAGACCATGGGGGCAGGATCATTTATGTCTCTGCATCTCTAGCACCTGGAGTGTATGCAGTAGGCTCTTCATGAATGCTTGTTAGGTCCTAAAGCTTTGCTCACAGTCACAGGAGGAGTAAACAGCAGAATTAGCATCTGAACCCTAGCCTCTCCCTAGACAGCCAATGTTCTCTCAGCTGGACCAGAACCTACGTGTTCTTCTTAGCTATACTGACCCAACCCACAGAACCTTTGGTCTGGAGTTGGAAGGATATTGTCAACCATTCTGCCCCCTCATTTTGCAGAAGAAGAAACAGGCCCAAAGGGACTTGCCCAAGGCCACTAGTAAAATGTCAGAGAACCATGAATTAAATCCTGACTCTTGAACTCCAAATGCAGGCCACACATTTATAAGTAAGTTACAAAAAAATGGACCAGGAGGGATCTGTAAAGGTCTACTTTCTGTCTGCACTCTCCAAACACGTTGGATTTTCAAGTATTTGCCTTTTTCTCCCTCTTTTTTATAATACTGATAACTTTGGCTATAGAATATTAATTTTGGAAGATTATATGGCTGGCCAATGGCGAAATATGAGCAGATGATGGCTAAGGTCACTTAGGGCAGATTAAAAAAAAAACATGTCTTTGGGCATTTATGGTGCTATAACTTCCAATTTAATATGGTTTCTGCCTTTTCCTATATTTCTTTCCACTTTGAGAGTTCCTGAAATGTAACCTCCTGCCTCCGGACAGATTACAAAGGCTTTTCTGCTCTTTATCTCCAATGTGTCCCAATAAGACAAGACAATATGGGCTGATGCTATCTGGACATCCTGACATTGGGAAGCTTTCTCTAGCCAGTATTTCTGAGCTTTATAAATCCACTGTCCCCTCAAGATCCTGGCTCTGGGACACATCAGCTCCTCATTTGTCAGCCACCCACCCCTGGTTTTTAGAGGCCATCCTAGGGAGCGTCATCTGAGCTTGTCCTCTCCCCAGCACTCAAGGTGAAACATCCCAATGAATTCTGCAGTCCAGCAAAAGATCTTAGCTTCCCTTTTTTCTCCAGTCAAATGAAGAAGTAATCTCATCAGGTCGAAAAGTGCTGACTAAGGATTTAATAAAGGGCCCGCAGATGTGTGTCATCTCTGAGGTATTCAACTCATGTAATGCAAAACAGTTGCACAGGGAACGTGCTTATAAAATTCCATTTAACCATTGCTGGGCTCTTTTTTTACTGTTCTCTGAGGAGTATTATCACACTTTCCCGCCCTTAATTTACAACACCATGAAAGTTGGTGATCAGGCCTGCTGCTCTCCGGGAAGCCTCAAAGTACTAAGGATTTATGGACCATAAACAATATCAACTCGTCTGAATCCTAAACAGGAAGTCTGTCATGGCGGGGGCGGGGGGGGGCGGGGGGGATGGCCGAGTCCCTCTGCCACCTTCCAAGAAACTGTGAGAAAATGGAAACCATGTTTTTAAACAATTGGGGCCTTGGTGCCATTGAGGACAGCCAGGGGCCAATGAGGAAGCTCCAAGTTCCAGAAATGAAAGAGACCAGAGAGGTCATTGGGTCCAACTCAATTTACCTAAACTCACAGAACTGGAATTAGAACCTTGGACTTCACCATCCCAGCTCTGGGTCTCACTGCTTCTCACCCGAACTGTTCTGTAGTTTCCTAATTAATTCCACAGATCTAAGTGGTCAGACTCCCAACCCACCCCCAACTCAGTCATTTGTTCCTTTCTCTAGGCCACACCCTGGCTCCCACCTACCATTCAGATCTGATTTTTATCTACCCCTCCCCCAACCTCCCACCCCCTCCATTCATTAACTGAATATTTACTAGGATATGGTTTGTATTTCCCCCCTTTCTTCAGAATGGAAGACCTTTGAAGGGAGGGGCTGTTTTCTTCTTGTTTTTAGTACCAGCCGAGAAAATGACAGGACCTCTGGTTTTTTGGGTAAGTGTTCTGGGATGAGGAACCCACAGGTCACAAAATCCTAGCCAGTATGCGCCTGAGGTGGGGCTTGAACACAGGTCTTCCAGGTTCCCAGGTCATTTCCCTAACCACTCCATCACACTGCCCCTCCTCACTGCCCTGGAGATGACAGAACAAAGATGGCTGAAAGGAGGCTGATGCCCAGGACAAGTTAGAAGAGCCTAAGAGAGCCCCTAGTAGCCCTTCATGAATTCAGATAGATTGGTTACAGGAAGAATGGGCAGAGGGAGCTCAAACCAGGTCTTCCTAGGTCTGAGGTCATCATTCCAAGATCCCTATGACTTAAGTATACAGCCGCAGTACACAGTAGGCATTATAGGCCAGTTGGGTGGCTCAGTGGAGTAGAGCCCTGCCTCTGGAGTCAAGAGGACCTGAGTTCAAATCCAGCTTCAAACTGTATGACCCTGGGCAAGTCACTTTACCCTGGCTAGCCTCAGTTTCCTCATCTGTAAAATGAGCTGGAGAAGGAAATGACAAACCACTCCAGTATCTTTGCCAAGAAAACAACACAGCTGAATAACAACAATGCATTTATATGGTCAATGAAATGAGCTTTGAAATCAGAGGCCCGGGATTAGAATCCTGGCCTGGGCACTTATGTACTCGCTATGCAAGTCTCTGCCCTCTCTGAGGGGATTAGATTAGGGGACTCCAAAGGCCCCTTCCATTCTGACTCCCCTGATGAGAAAGGACGGGTCGGGGCCCCTCACCCTAATCAAAGACTCTTCCTACTACCCAGGGCTGGAGAACAGGATGTATATCAAAGTAACTACAAGCCACCAAAGAATTGTAAGTCTGCTTTGGCTACTCCTCCTCCAGACTTAAGCAAAGAGGGCTGGAGGCAGCTGTATCTGTTTTTCAAATTAAAAAAGTTAGACAAAAGGCCTCAAGGCCAAAGATTAACGCAGGCGGAAGGAGGTTGTTAATGTGGAATCCAGGACTGGGTGTGACAGTTGGCTCAGGCTCCTGTTATGTGGGTTATTTAAGGACGTTCACACATGGAGGAAGGAGGTGGCTCTTCCCATGTGCTGCTGGGGCCTGCTGGGGCCCCTCCCCCAGCCAGGGAGAGGCCTCACAGGGACACAAGCCAGCAGCCCCCTGCTGTCCATCCTGACCAGTGGGCACTCTGCCTCACTGGGACACACACACGCCCAAGAGCAGGCTGCCATCTTCCTACAGTCCACTGTTCAGTATTTCCCCCAAATGGGTTTCACAGAATTTCAGAGTTAAAAATGCTCTCAGAATAGGCCATCAAGTCCCACCCCACTGAAACAAGAATCCAGCTTCCCTTGAAGACCTCCAGGGGAGGGGGAGCCAGGGAAGTCTTTCCTATTATCAAGCTGAAATCTTCCCCTCTACAGTTTTCACATCCAGTCCCTCTTCCACAAGACTGCATCAGTGCGGATCCGACAGACTTAGAAAACTGCCCTAAGCACAGAAGGGGCAGGGATCTGCCCAAGGTCACAAAGCCAGTAAGTGTCAGAGATGGGACTGGAACCCAGGTCTGCTTCCCAAGGGCATTTTTCTATCTTTACGTGACACGGGCTCCAGGCTCTTTGTCACTGTGGTCACCTTCCTCTGGTCACCTTCTAGCTCATTAAGAAGATCCTTCCTGAAGGTGCAATTCCCAGAAGTGAACTCAGTACCCCACAGGACACTGGACCAGGGAGGGAACCGCCCATTCCTTCCTGTAGCACAGGACCTGGGAACTTTCATGGATGCCCCAAATAGTAACCATGCCATCTCCCTGCAGACAGATCCCAGGAGCCCCGAGAGCTGGAGGGACTGCAAAGCCTTCAGGCCCACCCTCATCTGAGATGGGGCCCAGGGAACCACCACATGGCTGAAGCGCTGTTCCTGGACTCCAAATCCAGTGCCCTTTCCCTCATACCCTTTTGTCTCTCTTCTTGAATTACATTTATGTTTATTTATATATAAACTATTCTTGAATTATAGGAGCAGGGACAGAGCCCCTTGTTGGGGTTCTCCAGTGTGTAGCAGCATCGTGCATACAAGAGGAGCTCATTAAGTGCCTGTGCACTGGCAGTATGGGGAAGTGGAAAGAACATGGGATGTGGGATCTGAAGACACAGGTTCCAGTCCTCATCAAATTGTTTTGACCAATCAATCAACAAGCATTCATTTAGCACCTACTATGTGCTTGGTGGAGGGACCGAAATGTCAGGATCCAAAGGCCATCTGACTCTAAGTCAAATGCTTTCCACTACACCAAACTACCACTTAAAATCTGTATGACATTGGGCCAGTCCCTTAACCTCTGAGCCTCAATTTCCTCATCTGTCAAAGGGGCACAACAAGCCTTGCCTCCCTGAAACTACAGGATTTTTGGGAGGAAAATATGAAATAAAAATGTCAGCTAACAATAATATCAAACTAATATTTATATAGGCTTTGTGGCTGCCAAAGTGCTTTGCATTTATTCATTCATTTGATCCTGGGATTATTATAGTGCTATTATTAGCACTATAGCGTTATTACTGTTAGCTGTATTATGAGGAATACTCATCAGGAGGCCAATATTAGTAGTTTCATTTTACAGACAGGGAAACTGAGGCAGGCAGATGTTAAGGGACTCAAACAGGGTCACACGACTAGTAAGTGTATGAGGCAGGATTCCTGACTCCAAGCTCAGCCCTCTAGCCACAGGACTGCCTCTAGCTGTGAATACTTGGAAACCTTTTGCTTGTCCAAGACTTCACATAAAAGATAAAAGACAATACAGTCACTAAGGCGTAAGCCAGGAATGCGAAGAGGAGGGCAATGACTTGGCCACAGCCACAACCCCCACATGGATGCCTTTTTCAGCAAATACTTTATTTAAAAGCTACATTTTTTGGGGAAAAAACGTGACTGGCTGGGCCCTCGACAGGTGCACTTTCCGGCCAGGGCCCTTCTGTTTGCCCCCTAGCCCAGAAGGCTGGTCTCAGGTTTCCCCAAAGGAAGAAAAGGGACAAGCACCAAATGCAGACAGATCACCCACTATGTGGCTGTCCTCCATGGGACAGACTCCTCCCATCAAGAGGGCCCAGGAGTTCTGAGACAGTGGCCTCCCCAGAAGATAGGCAGCTGCCAGCTGAAGCCCCTTTGTGCAAAGGCCAAATGTGGTCAGCTTGGTCCATGGAATGTAGACTGCTCTGTCCTACCTAGTGACGGCAAGCTTAGCGGAGGAGTCCAAACCACGGCCCCACGGGGACTAACCCCAAGATTTCAGCCAAGACCTCTGTTTTCATAGAAACCTCAAGTTGGGAAAAATGAAGAGTTTTATCCAAGTGCCTCCCAGATCTTCAGAACGTGTGTGCCGCGCACAGACACACACACACACACACACACACACACACACACACACACACACACACACACAGACACACACACACTTACACTCTCAGTTACTCTTGTTAGTAGTTGGATGACTGAATGTTTCAGCCTGGGGCCCAGCTGGTTTTGCTGGCGAATGTCCACATGAAACAATATTCTGCCAGGTAAAATTCTTCTGCACTGAAAAAACCTCACAGCTATTGGATATCACAGTGCTTTAAGGAACTTTAGAGGTTGTTCTCGATTAATACTTGGAGACCCTGGACTAGCTTCTAAGTGTCACAATTCATGAGTCTCTGAGGTAGGATTCAAACTCAGGACCTCTGGTCCTAAATCCAGCTATTTTCAGTATATGAAGCTAATTCCTTAAATACTTAGGGCTAGAAGGGGTCATCTGATCAAATCCCTCCCCTTTCAGAAGAAGAAACTGGAGCCCTAGGAGGCTGACCTACTCAAGGTCACACAGCTAAAAGAAAAACAGAATCTGAACTCAGGTCCTCTGATTCTGGCTCATGGGGTGGATTTGCAATGGAAGGGGTCTGAGAGGCCACCTATTCCAACTTACAAAGGAGGAAAGAAAGGTCTAGGGAAGGAAAGTGATCTGCTCAGGGGTCAGCATAGTGAATGGGGCTCTGGATCTGGCATCAGGATGGTCTGGGCTCAAATCCTGTCTTAGGTATCGGTGGTGGCACTCAGGAAAAGTCCTCTGGCCTCAGTTTCATCTGTAAAAATGGGTATAATAATAGCACCCTCCCAGGGCTGTGGTGATCAAAGGACATAATATATGGAAAATGCTATGTAGATCTGAAAGTGCCATGGCCATTTCTAGACATTATAGCTATTATAATTAAATCACAGGGTTAGAATTTCATGTCAGATCCCAGGATAATAAAAGATTAGACCCAGGGAATTTAAAGTGCCTTTCCAGAGTCATGGACAAGCACACAGATCTGAGAGGGGGATCATGATCCCTGGAGAGAGGCTGCCCTTGAAGCTCTGAGTTCGAATACTGCCTCAGGAGCTTACTAGCCATGGGATCCTGGGTTGAGTTACTTACCCCCTCTAAGCCCTAGCTTCCTAATTTGTAAAAGGGGGCAGCTGAACTGGATGCCCTTCAAGGTCCCTTATAGCACTAAATCTGGGGAGGGGAGAAGGCAAGGCAATTGGGGTTAAGCAACTTGTTCAAGGTCACATAGCTAGTAAATGTGTCAAGTGTCAGAGGCAGGATTTGAACTCAGGTCCTCCTGACTCCAGGGCCGTGCTCTATTCATTAAGCCACCTAGCTGCCCCAACTAGCTCTAAATCTATAGTCCTAACCTTGGAGGCCATCTGGTTTAGCTCCCTCACTTTACAAAGAAGGAAACTGAGGCCTGTGGAGGTGAAACTACTTTGCCCAGATTCACCTGGGTAGTAACTGGAAGTGAAGGGATTCGAGGCCCAATCTTTTCACTATATACTACCAATTTCTCTGAGCTGTAGCAGTCCTTGGATGCTTTGGGGTAGCCCACTCTGCCCCACCCACCCAAATCAGTCTAAATATAACATCTTATAGACTGAGTAGCATCAGATCCTTGAAATGCAATCCAGAAAGCTGGGGGAGACCAGGTACTTTTAATATGACATATTAATTATGTATGGAAACTTAAGACCTAAAGAAGGTGGTTTCCCTGGAAAGAAAGTAAGAGCTCAAAAAAAGGTGATTTATTTATTTATATGGTTAAAAGTCGAGAGTCTTTTGGGAGCTGCTGGGGGGCGGGGGTCAGTAGGAAGACCCAGAAAGATTGGAGTTTTTCCCAGTGGCAAAAAGTTCTTAAGGAAATGAAATCTCTCTTTAATCGCTATATTAACATCAGGAGGAAGCCCTGGTGCTGCACAAAGACTCTCTCCCGTGCTCTCTGAAAGGCATTTGGACTGTGGTCCTGGACAGAGCCAGGGGGAAGGGGGCTGGGGCTAGGGGCTGGCCTGGGGAGGGGGTAGTCAAGCAACCAGAAGGGACAGAAACAATCCTATTTGGGCTTTTTGTTCGCCAATGGCATACTACATAGATCAGAGGCTTCTGGTAAAATACCAACCCCAACTGTACACAAAGCACAGGAAAATGTGGGGCCAAAAAAAAAGGCAGCTTAGGATATGTTAACGCTGCTATTCTATCAGCTTAAAGAGTATTTTATGCTTGAACAACGGCTCCCTTTTATTATGGCGGCCTTTCATTCATTCAGGACTTCAAAGGGTCCAGCCACCAGAGTACCTGCTCGTCCATAGGGCCCTGGAAGGGTGTTCTAAAGAAGTGAGCCACTGGGAGACCCAGACCCCCGTAGACCAGGCAGTTCAAAGAGAATATTTCAACAATGATTACATTTTGTAAATCTTTTTTTTTTTTTTAACGAAAGACAGCTTATTTCCTGCTTTTTCATGAAAAATAGATGCTGATCGTTAAAGCCAGCCTGCCCTAGGAAAGTTGCCTGGGATCTGAGGGGGCTGGGAGGGAAAGAGGGAGGGATTAAGGCCAAGGTCAGGTGGAGTCTTTCAGGATTCCAACATGTTTCAGGGTGGCGAGGCAGAGTCCTTGGTGGCATTCCCATAAGGATGATGGGGACGCACCAGGGATGTAGATATTTCACACGGGGGGAGGAGGGGAGGAATTGTCTTGGAAGAGATGGGTTTGTTTAATTAGGTTCATTTTTCTTTAAAGTTTTGGGTTCTTTTTCTTTTTTTTCTTTCTGAAAAGATCAGCAAAGTACAGAGGACCTCAGGCACATAAAAATCTCTCCCACAAAAGCCAGAGTGGCCTGTTGCTGATTTTTTTTAAATAGTCACATTCAGCTTTAAACTTGAACACCCAGAGAAGCCTGACATATATGTTTCTCTGCAGCCATAAAACTGGGCTCAGTCTCAACAGTCCAGGCTACTCTTTCTCATCATATAGTCATGCCTCCCAAATGGGAGCTCCTCCTCCTCTGCCTCCCAAGTGGGAGCTTCCCATCCACCCCCCCTCCCATGTCCTACTCAAGAAAGTTGACTTTCTTTTACATGAAGAAAAAGGAGACAATTTTCTGGAGAGTTACAATAATTAAGAGTGTCTGAAAGTGGAAGGTGGAGCAGCACCATGGTATTCAGGGGGAAGATGGCTGGGCCTAGACTAGGGAGACCTGGGCTAAAATCCTGCCCCTGCCCCTGCCCCTTCTGTGACTGAAGGCCAGTTATGTGACCTTTTTGAGCTTGAGCTCCCACAGCTGTAAAATAGGGATAACTTCTACCTCCCAAGACTATTGTAAGGATTGCTGAACAAGCCTTCAAGAGAATTCTTTATCCCCATATATATTATCCCGCATATAATACACATTATCCATATATATTCATATATGCATATGTATGTATGTATGGACATGTCAGCTATTACTTATCTTCCCCAATTTTCAGGTGAGTTGTAAGGAAGATTCTTTTTGGAATATGGGTTGAACTAAATGGTCTTTGAGATTCTTTAAACTTTAAAGAAATTCTAGGAAGATGAAAGAGTGACCCATCTCAACACCACAGATTCCAGTGAAAAGCTCTTGACCAAAAAATCCAAATGAACACCTTCAGAGGGGGCCCCACCCAGCTGATTCTACCATCACAACATTTATTCTATCTGGTCCCTTCTGTTCACTCACACAGTCACCACTCTCATCACTTTTGACCCAAGATACTGAAAAAGTCTTCTAATTGGTTTCCCCACCTCTCCCTACTGTGATCCATCCTTCACACTACCACTAAACTGGCTTGTCCTAAAGGCACAGGTCCGACCATGTCACTCCCTTACTCTATAAACTACAGTGACTTTCTATTGGCTCTGCTTATCATTTAAAGCCCTTCACAACCTGGCTCTTAATTATAAGACATTACTCCCCTTCCATATACTCTATGGCTCAATCAAACTGGTGTTCTTTCTATTGTTCAAATATGGTACCCATGTAGGTGCCTTTGTACTGTTTGTACTGTGCCAATGGTGTCCCCTTGATCTCCACCTCTTGGACGACTTCCTTCTTTCTTTCCAGATTCAGCCCGAGATAAACCTGTATGTAACTTTGTAAGATAAACCCTACCTGAGATCTTTCCTGATCTGTCCTCAGCCCCCAAATTATCTTGTTATCTATTATATGGATTTTATAACATTATATGTTAGACAACACAATAATAAACACATATATGCATATAGTATATCACACATATAACACTATATATGATTAGAATGATATATAACACACATACATATGTATATATTATATATGACCATATAAGATATGATAGATATACATACACGTGTATGTATATATTTAATGTTACATTATAATTATATTACACAACATAGTTATATGTCACTATGTATACAAATTTATGTTTATGTATTATATAACATGCAACATATGCTACATCTTATACAAAATAACACATATAAAATATGTAATATGTGCATATACATATGTCTCCTCTGATAGTATGTGAGTGCCTTGAAGGCAGGATTGACTCCCACCCCCTTTTCCTTTACATCCCCAATCCCTAAAACTCAAGGAGTGCTTGTTCATTCACTGATTGCTGGTGATGCTGGGAGATGCACAAAGTAATCCATAAAAATAAGGCTCTGCTATTTCAGGTCGTCAAATGCTGCTTCACCCACCCCTGCTCTTTTCATTTACTCCTCTTCTAAATGGAAAAGTTCTTCCCAAATCTGAAGGTCTTCCCCCAGAAAGTGGCGACAGACTTATTCTGAGGGAGAAGTCAAGGTTTCTCCAAAGCTTATTTAGATATTCCTTGGGAGGGAAGGGAGCTCAGGGAGTTGGCTGCTTGCCTGTCACCCTGTCATCCCAGCCTTATCTTGGGAGGGGCAGTATGCTAGAACAGAAAGAGTGCTAGAATTGGATCCAAGAAACACCTGGGTCTGAATCCTGTCTCCCAGGAGAAGTTACAGAATCATCAATTTCAGAAATTTTTGAGTCCAACCCCCTTGTTCTTGGGTAGGCAAGGTGACCCGTCCTAGGCCACCCCATTGGTAAAGACCAAAGGTAGGACTTGAGCCCAGGTCTTTAAACTCCAAAGCCAAGCCTTTCTGCTTCCATTTCTAAATCAATGATTTTATGATGTCTACCCTCCCTGCGTCACAGGGCTATTGGGAGAACAAATGGGAATACATCCCAAAAGATTTGGAAAACTTGACGGTGCTCCTAAAACATAATCTTCCAATCATATCAGGTATTAATCCACTCGAGACTAATGGTCATGACATAATTAATTTCCAACTTAGGGTTAATGCTGGGGGGCTCTCTCTACTCTTGATCAGTGGTGTGGTTGTTTCCAAAATCTCAGGCTGGGAATCACCCAGAGGGTAGAGCCAGGAGGACTCCTTTCCCCATCTACTACTGAGCGCATAGTAGTAGGTTTGGGGATTTTATTCCTTCCAAACTTTTCTTTGCTGAGGCATGATTCACTGAGCAAACCCAAGGGGAGGTGGAGGGGGTAGGGGTGAGGAATATGTGAGGGGAGTTTGCCGTTTCAAATGACAGTATTTTTTATGCTGAAACAGCAAATGCTTTTTTTATGTACGGATTTATGCCCTTCTAAATTTGTAGATTAAATTTACAGCTAAGCAATATCCATTACCACAAACAATTAGCTTCATCCTGAATTTTTTTTCCTATAGAGGTGAATGAAAAATCCCTTGGAGAGAGGAGAAAGAAGTGGTGTGTGTGTGTGTGTGTGTGTGTGTGTGTGTGTGTGTGTGTGTGACAGACAGACAGACAGACAGAGATGTTAAGATTCCATAGCACTATCTGCAAAGATATTCTGACAAATTACTTGGCCATAAAAGAAAGCACAATGATGTTCCCTACCCCTTAATTTCCCTCTCAGGATTTGCTATTCTCAGTATGAAGTCAGACCAGTCCCAGTAGAATTATGGGACAGTAGAAAGGCCATAGTTTCGAATTCTAACTTCACCCCTACCTACCTGTGTGACCTAAGAAAAGTCACCTCTCCTCTCTGGGGCCGTTTCCTCATCTGTAAAATGAGAAGGCCGAATTAAATGACCTTCAAGGTCCCTTTCAATTCTAAATCTTAGCAAATGGTATGGTCAAGTGATTATAACAAGCTTTTATTAAGCACCTACTATATGCCAGGCACTCTGTGCTATTTGGGGATGCAAAGACAAAAAAACAATTCCTGCCCTTGGGGAACTCCCGGTCTAATGGAGCAAAATGCTATGTACAAACAAGACAGAAACAGCATCAACCAGTGTCATTTTAGTGTGACATACAGAATAGTGCCACCTGGACATAAGAGGAACTGTGTTCAAATCTTGCTTCTGGTGCTTGATGTGTGGTCCTGGGAAAGATATTTCACCTTTCTAGCCTCAATTTCCTCCTATGTAAAATCAGTCAGTTGGCCTTGAGGCACTTTCTAGCTCTCAATCTATGATTCGATGATCACTAATCTAGTACACATTAGGTATTTAATAAATGCTTACTGATTTGACTTAACTGAGTCTATGATTTGGACTTGAATCCCCAATCTGCTGATTACTTTTGACTTGAACAAATTCTTTCACTTCCATGGGCTTCAGCTTTTAAATCTGTAAGAAGAGGAGCTGGACAAAGATTCCTTTTAATCGAGAACTCCAAGATCCCTTGGACACTGATTCTGAATTTCAGACAGAGAAGGGGAGGGGTCACCTTCTGAGCACTGAAGATGGTCAGAGCTGGTCCTGCTAGTGCCAAGAAACAGACAGCAACCCCTTCAGCCTGCTTTTAGTCACCACCTACTTCATGGGCCTTTGGATGGAATGGAGAATTAAGAATGAACCAAACTGCTCATGAACTCTCCCGAGCTGGCTTTTCCACTTTGGAGCCATAAAGCCCGACGTACTATAACTTTATTGTATTTTCATAAAAACAATTACGGAAGGGAAGACTGTTGCATGTTTATTGGCTCTTAAATTAAAATATCCTTTTCCCTCTTAAAACCACCATATGGAAAGGAGACCCCACCGCCTCTTTGGTTGGATTGGTGGCAAATCCACCAAATGGGTATTTTAATTTTGATTTCTGCTGCTGCAGAATCCTCCCAGACATGCTGCTCTGTGCATTAGAGAAAGATGAACTGTGAAGGGCTGTTTACTTATATAAAGGTGGTGGGGAAAGGGATGGCAGATTGTCTGAGGAACAACACGGCTTCCTGTCTGACCGCCAGCCCGCTCCAAGTTCAAGTTCAGGTTTAAATGAAATAAAAACCCTCCTCAGGAGTTTATAGGTGGGCCTCATTTCCATGTGGTCCCTTCTGAACTCAGCCTGCATGCCCAGCCTCTGTTTCCAAGGCTCAGCAAAGGAATGTGTGACAGTTTGAGTCTGTGGAGTGTTCTCAGGAGCCCAGGCTGTGCACCTTTGGAATGAAAAGTTTCATCAAATCTGCTGTAGAGACTGAGAATGGGAGGGAGGGGGAGAGAGGATGAGGTAAAGAGGGAGGGAGGGAGGAAGAGAGGGAGGGGGAGAGGGAGGGGGAAGAGGGAGGGGGAAGAGAAGAGGAGAGGGGGAGGAAGAGGAAGGGACAGAGAGAGATGGGACGATGGAGGTGAGAGAGAAACAGAGACAGATACACACACAGAGATATATAGAGACAGGGACAAAAAAATGTAAGAAAGGAAGGAGGAAAGGGAAGGGAAAGGGAAAGGGGAAGGGGAAGGGAAAGGAGGAGGGAAAGGGGAAGGGGAAGGGAAAGGAGGAGGGGAAGGGAAGACAAAAGAAAGGATAGGAAGAAGCCTTTAATAGCTTAAAGCTGAATTAAGACATTTGGGACACCCTGCATAAATGCTACCTGTCATAATGATAGCCGAACCCCTCCATTTTACAGATGAGGAAAATGATCCCCAGAGAGGTGAAGTGATTAATAATAGCTACCATTATCTAGGTTTGCAAAACATTTTCCATATGTTGTCTCATTTAATGCTCACAATAGAGAGAATATAGGTGCTATCATTAGCTCCATTTAGCAGCTGGGAAAACTGAGGCTCAGAGAGTTTGGATGAGCTGCCCAGGATCACAGCCTTTGAACTCTGGCTCTCCCTACTGCCGTTTGGTGCCATAGCTGTTGTAGAAGGTCACATATAGGTAATTAAAGTCAGGTCCTCCGGATCCTGGGGAAGGCAACCAGGGTCAGCCTCAGAGTCATCACCACTCCCTCGATGGCTCCTTCCTTGCCAGTGCCCCGAGATCCATTCTGTGCACTCTTGCCCTGCCTCCAGAGTCTCATCTATGGCAGCCTCATCACGGCCTCCACCATCGCCCCAGCCTTCCTCTAGCGTCCTGTTTCCATGACTCCCATAGTCTACTAGATACTGCCATGGAGATGTTCTCCATCACCACAAACTCAAGGTCTACAACTGAACACAACAGCATTCCCCTAGACTCTCTCCACATTTTCAACCCCCCAGTTTCCATGAATGATGGAAACCATCCTTTCAGTAATCCAAATGCCCAAACCCAGTGGCCACTAAGTACTACTAAGTCTCCTTTCTAAGTTCTATTACACCCACCCTGCTATTTCCATTTCCACCGAGGAGAACACTTTATCCTCTCTCCTTCCAGAAGCAGCCAGGTGGCACAGGCAAGTCAGGAAGGTAAGTTGAGATAGTACCTCTGACTCTTACTAGCTGTGTGACCCTGGGCAAGTCACTTAACCATTCTGTTTGCCTCAGGTTCCTCATCTATAAAGTGAGGATAACAACAGCATCTACCTTTCAGGGTCATTGCGAAGATAATGAGATAAATATATATATATTATATTTATAATGAGATAATATTTATATAGTGCTCTGAAAACTGTAAGGTAATGTGTGTGTATGTGTATGTGTGTGCTTTCATCAATTAATATTTCTTTTTTTTTTTTTTTAAAGCAATTGGGCTTAAGTAACTTGCTTAAGGTTATACGGCCAGTCATTATTATTTATCTGTGGGTACTCATTTTCTGAGGCTGGATCCGATCCTGGGTCATCCCCACTCTGGGCTGGCACTCTTACTCACTGCGCCCCCTAATTAATACTTCTTATTACTAATAACAGTATTATTCTTCTGAGTGGTATCCCTGCCCACTCTAATCCATCCTATGCCATATCAATCTTTTAAAAACAAGGTTTTCCTTTTCAAACATCAATTCTTTTCAGTGCTGATTTTATACAGGTGCTGTATGGCTTATGCTATTGTATGGCTATAATTTGTGGGATATTATAGTCCTTGAGCAATTGCATGCCACATAGAGGGCAATGCAGAATCACACAGTGGCCATGAGCAGGCAATAGGGAGCCATTGAAGATGATTTTCCCTGGGTGTTCTGTCTGGCTGTCCCCATGCCTGGAATGCTCTCCTTCCTCCACTCTGACTACTGACTTCACTGGCTTCTTATGTTTTATCTTTTACTGGAAGCCTTCCCTAATTCCTCTTACTTCCAGTGTCTTCCCTCTGTTAATTATTTCCTATCTGAACTATATATAGCTTGGCTTGTATATTTGTATGTTTGCATGTTGTCCCCCCGTTAGACTGTAAGCTCCTTGAGGGCAGGGAGCTTTTGCCCTTTTTGTGTCTCTAGCAGTTGGTATACTGCCTGACACATGGTAGGTGCTTAATAAAAGTCTATTGTTGTTGTTTTTGTTGTTGTTATTGACTGATTAAAGAGGAGGGAGGACAGAGGAGTGGAAAGAGGTGATATACTCAGATCTCTGTTTTATGAAAATCAATATGGTAGCTGTATGGAGGATGATTTGGAGAGGGGAGAGAATGGAGGCAGGGAGACCCATCAGGAAGCTCTGAAATAGTCTAGAACAGACAAGATGGATGGGGTCTAAAACAGAACAGAGGCTGGATGTTAGGGAGTCAGATGGGGACAATCAACAGAACTAGGAAAATAGAGGATGAGTTTGGGGGGCAAAGAAGTTCTGTCTTGGGCATGTTGAGTCCCAACCACAGCAGGGATCCTAATCTAGCTCCAGCTTGGACTGGAGGGTCTTTGAGGTCCCTTCTAGAAAGTCATTTCAGAATTGATCACTAATTTAGATCAGAAAAGGTTGTCAGAAGCCATCTACTCCAACCTCTTCATTGTATTGATGATGAAGCTGGGCCCCATAAAAGTTAGATGACTTGCCCAGGGTTGCACAGCTAGCAAGTACCTCTGGTGGGATCTGAACTCCCATCGTCTTCCACATCCAATGCCCTATCCATGCCACTGCTCAAGAACTTGCTAATTTTGTAGCTGTATCCATTTAGGCTGACCATAACAGGGCAGATGTTTTTCCATATACAATACAAGCTCTTTCTTTGAAGCAAATCTCGATCTGCTAGAAGCTGCCTTATCTCTTCCATGTCCCTAGGGTCTGAAAGTGACTGGAATTCCCATTTCTACTGTGACTTTGCTCCTGTGTCTGGTCTCTATATTGCACAGTTCTTCCTATGGTAAGAAAGAAGGAAGGGAGGGGAGTAGGGAGAGTCATGAGCACAGTGTGAGATTATCCAGTGGTGACCCAGGGGCCAAGCAACATTAGTGCATTCCAGGAGGAGGCCCATTCAGCAGTTCTGGCTCTGCAAAGGTCACTGTGATGCAAGACCCAAGGGAAGGAAGGGCTGAGTGATTGGCCTTCCAGGAAGATGCCTGAGGTGGGGAGGGAATAGTCCAATTAGGCCAGGGGCTTGGAGAGCCTGGGGCATGTCTCTGACAGGGGAAAATATTCAGCAAGTAGACTGCAGCCCATTTCCAGTGATGACCTTTGTATATGAAGTGCACTTGGGGGTAGTGGACAGGCAATGTACCGTCTGATGGGGAGAGTGTGGGATAATGAACGGCTAGCCCAGTGCTGCATCAGTATCCAGGAAACGGAACAAGATACAAGGCTCCTTAACCTTGTCTCATTCCTGGAGTCCTTTGGCAGCTGTCTGGAGAAACCTATGGAGGCCCTAGTCATAAGCATGTTTTAAGGGCATAAAGTAAAATACATGGGATTGCAAAGGAAAACAAATATATGGGAACACAGTTATCAAAAAATATATAAAAAATACAAGTTCACACACTGTAGCTTAGGAAGACCTGGCCTAAAAGAAAGCCTTCAGCATTCTGGATGGATTGAAGAATTGTGTAAACTGAAAGCTGGGAGGGACCCTTCTGGCCATCCTCACCCAAAATGTATCTGTAAAACCAGCTGAGCTAGAGCTATGGGATGACAAAGCATGGCTAGGCTGCAATCTGCATCAGTGGGGAGGCTTCTCCTTTAGAGAGATCACAGATCACTCAATCAACCATGGGCAAGCATTTATTAAGTTCTTACAGAAATACTGAGGCATAAGAGATCAAATGGGAGAGACAATATAATGAATCCTGGTTTAAAGATTGGCTGGGAGGAGAGAGGATGGCCAAGGCCTGAATTCAGGAAGACCTCGGTCCAAATCCGAAAGGTTACTTAACCTTTGTCTGATCTGTAAAGCTAGGATTTTCCCGGGATTGTTGTTAGGATACAATGAGATGATATTTGTTATTTTTGATTTGTGAATCTTAAAGCACCATATGAATACTGATGAGGGTGATGATGATGACGGTGATGGTCATGGAAAGGGCAAATAAAGCAATGCCCAGGTACTAAAGGCACTTTATTGTGTGTATGAGTATATGAGTGTATGTGTGTATGTGTGTGAGTGTGTGTGTGAGCTATGATTTCATCAATGTGGGAAACTCCCAGAGAAGAAAATTCCTCCACTGATGTGGAAAGGCACCTTGAGGAACTGAGAAATTAAGTGACTTACCTAGGGTCATCCAGTCAGTATGTGTCTTAGGGGAGTGCTGAACCCTGGCCTTCCTCACTCCAAGACGGGCCCTCTCTACTACATCATATTGCCTTTCACTTCATTTTACATGGCAGGAGACTGAGGCAGAGGAAGGTGAAGTCATCTGTTTAGAGCTACAGAGCTAGTAAGTGTCCCAGGCAAGATCTGAATTCAGGGCCTTCTGGTTCTAAGTCTGGTGCCCTATCCCCTCTGCCACATTGCCTCTCCAACATCAGAAACAGAGAAATGTCCTTTCTTGTTTCTTCCTCGTCCCTGCATCTCATAATATTTGTATAGAAAGGCACACAAAGACCATCAAGTTGAATTAGTTCTAATGATCAATTTTAGTTCAATTCTAATTAAACAATTTCAATTTAATTAATGCCAGCTAAGAAATCAGCCCAAATTACAAATGTAAATGTTGAACTTTAAATCCAAGGTCCTCCCTGCTCATTGCACTTTAAAGAATTCGCCTTCGAAGGCAGATGGGAATTTTAACCTCTGTCTCCTCCGTGAAGGAGAGAAGCTGGGTGTTCTGTGGAGCAAGGAGAGCAGAGAACGCTTAGTGCAAGTAGCAAACCAACATGTGCACCTGCCCACACTCCAAGATGTCAGTGGGTATGGGATCTCACTGAAGGGATCTCAGGCTGCACCGCAGAAGACCAGGTCCAGGGCTAGAAAACATCTGCTAGAGATTGATCAAGACAGCAAAGGGCTTTGAATTCTTGTGATAGGAAGACTGGGTGAAAGAACTGGGGAGGTTTAGCCTGGAGGAATGAATACTCAGGCAATTAGGCATTTGAAGAGATGGAAAGAGCCCTGGAAAGCAGAACCACCAGGCATGGGCAGGAGGTGCCTAGAGGCAGATTTAGGTCTGCGCTCCTAAAATATGAGCCATCCCAAAGTGGAAAGGTGGTGGGCTTCTTCAGATTGGAGGTCTTTAAGCTGAGCCCAGATGTCCCTTTGTTGGTAATGTCATGGTGAGGAATATTGTGCAGGTATGGTGTGGACAGGAGCTACACACACACAATGCCTGGTAAAGTGGGTGCTTAATGAAGACTGACTGAGGGTCCAGCTAACTCTGAGTTTCTGTGGTGTTTTGTTTCTTTTTCTGAATGGGAAAGAAAGTTTACTTTTGGAGAATTATTCCTATAACTCTAACACTTTTTGATACTTGGCTCGTGAAGGCTGATTAATAATCTATGCAGAGCTCAGATCCTGGAGTTTCTCCCAGCACAACTATAAGCCACAAACCCAATATCTAAATGTGAACTATTATTCATAACAACGATGTGTTCTGGTTTTGTTGACTCAGAAAGGTCCAGAATTACAATCCTATCTCAGACACTTAAGAGTTGTGTGAACCAAGGGCAGCTAAGTAATGAGTTCCAATCTGACCTCAAGTATTCACTGGCTGTGTGACCCTGGGGAAGTCACTTAACCCCTGCCTATAAGTAGAGAAGGAAATGGCAAGTCACTCCAGTGTCCTGGTCATGGACAATTGGTCCATGGAGCCACAAAGCACTGGACATGACGGGATATCAACAACAACCCTGGGTAAATCACTTAGACCTCTCTAAACCTGAACTCCCTTAACGAAGGTTTGGACACAGCAGGCTCCAAGATCTTTTCCATCTACATGTATGATCTCTTTAGAGCTTACTAACGTGTGAGGGGAGCAGGTGCTTCTGGCAGTTTCCTGGGACTGATCCAATGATTCATGGTTCTTAACCTAGGGAGGGGTCCCATGGACAGATGTGTCTGTGAACTAAGATGGGAAAACAATTAACACTAAATTTCAATCCTTTACATTTTATTTTATGCATTTAAAAACACTGCTCTGAGAAGGGGTATGTAGGCCCCAGTAGGCTACCAAAGGGTGTGGAGTCTGTGAGACAAAAAAGGTTAAGAACCACTTAATTAAGGCACAGAAAGTGAATTGGAAAGAGCTCTGGATTTGGAGTCAGAAGTCCTGGGTTCTAACTCTGCCTCTACTACTTATTACCTGAATGACCTTGGGAAAGTCAATTTAAATGGGCCTCAGTGTCCTCTATTATATACTTTCTCCCATGGGATCCCCCATTGATGATATTTCATCCCAACCTTTTCTCAGTGAAAAAAAGTGATTGGGAGATAGTCATTTGCCATTAACGTTTCAAGATGAGGTAGCAGAAGGGCGGGGTCATAGAATACTACAGTTAATTAATTTAATAATGCCATTAAATATTGTCATGGCTCTTGGATCATCCTTAGCTTGGTTAATGCCCACAGTCCATTCACTTGCTGACTGCCAAGGGTGACCATAGGCTTAGAGAGGTTAACTTCTGCCCCACGGGGATGACACTTAGCCCATCTCATTGAATTTCTGACCTTCACTAAGCAGTGAGGTCCTAATCCCTTGATTTTTATAATCTTTAGTGGGAAACATTAAAGCATGGAGAGACTCCAGTTGGCAGAAATCTTTATGTTCTTCTCACAGCAAAAGCCATAAATCCGAAGATTGACCTTTCGTATGCAGGTCATATATGACACCTGGTTCACTTTTGTCCATTCATATAGGATTTATGGGAGGGTCTAGAGATACAGGGCATGAAAGATGAACTTTAATGAAATGTCTTTCAAATATGCATACTTACTAAAAATCTCACCTACACATTACCTGCCCCCTCTACCACAAAAAAGCTGGCATATGTCCTTTGAAAAATTACATCCTGTCTACAATGCTGAAGCCAGTCTCAACTGAATCTCTATACCTTCCTTATATTGGATTCCCCTAAATCAGTAGTAAATTGCATCTGGAATATGTGGATGAAAATGTGTATAAGATTTAGGGAAGATGATCTCGCCAAATTCCAACGTTATATTTTCAAACTTGTAAAAAATTCTTGAAGTGTTCCTCCCCCTTTTTTTCTGCTTGGAGTCCAAACCTGCCTTCCTCCAAACTTTTAAATTTTGGTTGAGGGCACCATCCTCCCAGCCTCCCAAGTGTGCAACCTTGGAGTTGTCTTCCACTCACGGAATCAAAGCACCAGAGATTTAGAAGTGCACTGGAGGTCATGAAGGTCACCCTCTCATTGTACAAATGAGGAAAACTGAGGCACAGTTTCCTGAGGTCACTCAGATAACCCATTTCTTCCTAAGTCCAAGTCCAGTGTCTCATCCCCCATGTCCCATATGTTGCCATGTCTTGTCAAGTTTATCTCCACAACATCTCCTGGGCTTCTCTGTTTCTTTTCATTCACACAGCCTCAATCCTCATTCAGGCTCTTAGCCCCTTTGGCCTGGATTATTTCACCAACCTCCTAATCATGTCTTTCTTCTTTTGGTCTCTTCCCTCTCCATTCCATTCTCCCCACATTGCAGCCAAATCAATATTCCTGAACAATAGCACTGACGGGGTCATTCTCCACCCTACTAACTCAACTTTACTCAAAAAACCTCCAAAGGCATCCTATCACTTCTAGGAGAAAAGAAGAAATCTTCAGTCTAGCACTGAAAGTCACCTATTTGCTCTCTCTCCCTCTCAGCTGCCCTTCTCTCTTACTTCATAATGATATTACTCTTTTTCACATACTTTACATTCTAGCCCAGATGGCTGAATAGCTGAAGGCATCACCTTCCTCCACACATTTGCCCAAGTCTCCCCCTGTAACTGAATGCCTTCCTTCCTTACTTTTATCTCATAGTTTCCTTGGATGCCCAGTTCAGGTGGCTACGTGCCTACACAAAGCCTTGCAGTTACTAACACTTTCTCTCTCTGGAAATGACTTGGCATTTGCTTGTGTTCTTGCCCCATCCTCCCAAGAGAATGTAAGTTCCCTGGGGGCAGGGGTTGTTTGGTTTATGCTTTTATATCCCAAGGACCTAACATGGCAGGCATGCGATGCATATTTATCAAAATGAATTAGGTCAGTCATCCAAATTGGGAAAGGCCCTTTGAGGTTGTTCAGCCCATCTTCCTCAAGGTCCCCATCAAGCCTGGGTCAAATGCTTCCAGGAAGAGGCAGCTAGCTCACTGACTCACATGATAGCCCGCTTTCTCTTCAGATACCTATGAGTCTTAGGAAATTGTCCTTTTCTGGAGCTGAAATCTACCCCTCTGGAACATGCACTCCTTGTCCTCAGCTCTGTCCTCTGCATACATACAAAACAAGTCTCCTCTCTCTTCCACATGATGGCCCTTCAGAAATTTGGGAACAGCCAGCCTATCTACTCTTGCGTAGGCTAAACATCGCCCCTTCCTATAGTCAGTGGTTTTATGTCCTGTCACATATAAGGTCCCCTCCCTCTGAACACACTCCAATGCCCCCCCCCCCAAAAAAAAAAGCCAGGGGCCCAGAAATTAGCACACGATTCTAGCTGAGGCCTAACCATCAGGGGGAGGGGGCACCATGGGACTGTCAGCAACCTTTTTCCTGGATACTATGCTACCACTAATGCACCATTAACGCAACAAAATGTGGAGCTAGCTTTGGGGGCATAAGGGCATAGATGGAAGGGCCCTTAAAAATCACTGACTCTACTCCCTCATTTGTCAGATGAAGGCAATGAGGCTGTAAGAGGTTAAATGTGTAGGTGGCTAGATGGAGGGGGGAGAAGGCATGGATGATGGAGATGTGCCCGCACATATGGTGCATGTGTTCTCATATGCTTGTCAGGGGAGAAGGAAAAGGGCTGGAAGTGAGTCAACAAGGCTAGAAATGGAAAACTAAAGCCTTAGCCTCCTTGTGTTTCTGGGGACAACCCTATCTGGAAGCAGACATGTGGATCCTGGGTGGAGGCGTTCAGAGGGAGAGATTCTTAATAGTTAGAAGGTTAAGACAAATGCCCCATGCAGGCTTCGGCACCTGGGCTATGCTTGAAGGAAGCTAGGAGTTCTATAAGGTGGGGTGAGGAAAAAAAGACATGGGGGAACACGTGGGCAAAGGTGTGGAGGTGGGAGATGGAATGCTGAGTTTGGAGAACAATTATTAGGCTAGTTTAGCTGAAAGTGTGTATGAAGGGGAGGAATCTGAAAGAAACTGGAAGGGAAGGTGGGAGGCAGAAGCTGCTCTGTGGGGGCCTTCAAATGGTGGGCAAAAAGCAGTAGGACTCTTACTCCAACCCCTGTCTTCCCTCTGAGGATTATTTCCATTCTATTCTGACTACATAATTGTTCACATGCTGTCTCCTCCTTCAGACTGTGAACTCCTAGAGGGCAGAAATCTGTCTTTTGCCTTTCTTTGGATCTCTTGTGCTTAGCACAAGGGCTGGGACATAGTAGGTGCTTAATTTTTACTGCCTGAGCTCTTTTTTTTTTCACTGCACCAGGAATGCTTCCTTAGTCCCACTCCAGAAAAGCAATTGTTTTTCACAATCTCCTGCAAAAGTGGGCACAAATAATAACAGGGCTGCCCAGTGTACTCCGAGCTGTGCCATTGGAGAGAGATCCATGCCTTTAGAAAGGCCCTCACCCCATTCCGACTGTCCCAAGGAATAAATAATGTAGAAAGCAGGGAGGAAGTTGATTAACTTAGGGAGAATGGTCTTTGCTATGTAAACATGTGAAGATATCAGAGGCCCCCCAAAAGGGAAGGGAGAACAAACACCTTCCTCCCTTCCTCCCTCCACTACCGTCTCACTGTCTATTCTCTCCTTGTAACAATGATTGTACTAGCCACTCTGGAGGAGTCGATAAATTGACTGGGGGCCCTGGCGCAGGAGCAAGGCAGGCTAATCCAATACCCCATTATCTGTGATGGAGAGAGCATACACATGTGTGCATACGCTTGTGTGTGTGTGTGTGTGTGTGTGTGTGTCCAGAGGGAAGGGAAGGAGTGAATCAGTAGAGCTAGAGATGGGAAACGGAGGCCTTCGTTGTACTATATTCCTAGGAACAAGCCTATGGGAAGGGATATGTGGGCATCCCGTGTGGGAGCCCATGGGGGTGGGGTCATGGAGCCCAAGGGTGGTGAGACAGAAACTTCACACTTGGAGAAAACAATGCAGGCTCACCACAATGTATGTATGTAGGGCTTCCTGAAGTCCCTGTAGTATTTCCGTCACTTAGACGATCTCCAATTCAATGAGGATCACCACCCCATTAGAACTGATTATGTCAGCTGTGTATCTGACAAAATAAACATTCAGAAGCTGTGCTCCCAGGCTCATAACTGGGCTCTGCACCCACTCTCACTTCCCACAGCCAGTACAAATTTAATAGTTTTCTAATACATTATTATAAGCTACCCAGAGACTCTCCACCAGCACTTCTCTATCCATTTCCCCAAATAATCGGAGAGTGCTGCTGCTGGCAGTGCTTGGACACCCTCGCTGAGACTATGTTAAGCAGGTTCTTAATAAGTAATATCAGCCTACTGATTAATGAGAGAATTAATGGCACAAGTTATGGGAAACTGGAGGAGGGGAGACAATGACCACAGGCCCAGTGAGGAACAAGGGGATGCGGCAGGCATGATGGTAGCCAGACTTAGCGGTGCCATCTTCAGAGAAGAGCTGCCTGCCCCCCACAGAAATCTGCTCAACTATTGCAATGACAAGGCTGCTCAGCACGAGTTGGGGGGCCATGCCAGGTCTTCCCTGCCTGTACTTGTCTCACCCAGAACTCAAGTCTCAGCTAAAGTCCCATCTTGTAGAAGAAATCTCTTCTGTTCCTCTTAATGCTAATGCCTTCCCCCAGAAGAGGATGACCTGCCAGAGCTCACCCCACTGATAGCACAGACCCCCAGGACCTGGGGTCCCCTCCCTTCTCAACCTAGACACTGCCTTGACTTGGGTGGTTCCTGTCTGACGTAGGCAAGTCACAATTTCTAGGCTCTCAGCTCAGGAGAGCCCTGGGAAGTAGGTGCTATTATTACCTTAATTTTGCAGGGGAGGAAAGGGAGGTAGAGATTAAAATGAGTTGCCGTGGGTTCCATAGCTAGGAAGTATCTGAGGTCAGATTTGAACTCAGGAAGATGTGCTCCTCGCTCCAGACCTAGGGCTCTATGGAGCCATCCACCTGCCCACACACAAGACCCAGCTGGCATAGGCATCAAGGCCAGAATTGACTGTCCCTAACTCAGCATCCTCTAACACCGCACAGTGAAACTATAGCTTATTTGCCCACAGGTTATTCATCAGTTAATGTGCAAAGAATTTTGGAAGTGAAAAACCAATTAAAGTGCTAAATTATTTCTGCTATGAAATGGAGAATTCTGATGCCATAGGGAAAACTGTCATGTGTGTGTTTCAGGGAACTGAGAGCTGGGGAATGACATTAGATGGATGGAATTCATGGGAACATCCCAAACAGGTGTTCCTTGGATAAAAGCATAATAGCTAACAATAACAATAGCTTCCATTTATACCAGCTATTACATAAATATAATATGGGGTCAAGGTCTTCCTGATTCCAAGTCCAACACTCTCTCCACTACACCAGGCTGCTTTTGCAACCTTCAATATTCGGACTGCGAAGTTGATGCTGTCACTTAACACAATAGACATATTTTGAAAAAAAAATCCATTTAGCAAATACTGAAGTCCTTACTGTGTGTCTATATAAGGACAACTTCCTAAGAATTACAGCTGTTTGGGGCAGCTAGGTGGTGCAGTGAATAGAGCACAGACCCTGGAGTCAGGAGGACCTGAGTTCAAATGCGGCCTCAGACTCTTAACACAAAAACTAGCCATGTGACCTTGAGCAAGTCATTTAAACCCAACTGCCCTCCAGAAAACAACAACAAAAAAAGAATGACATCAGTTCAGAGCATAGTGAGCATTCTCAATGGTGCGGGGAGTGGATTTCCTCTCACTGGAGGCCTTCAAGTAAAATCTGGATGACACTTGTCAGGTCTGTGGTAGGGTGGGGATTTCTGTTAGGGCATCCGTTGGATGAGGTAGGATTATGGGATTCTGACATCTGCAAAGCACCATGTTGTGGATTAGAAATAACAGGATGGAGAATGACAAGACACTTTTACTTGAATCAGGGAGATGTCCATGGATAGGTGGGACAGGAGGCAGACTGTGGTGAGTGTGTCTCAGAGTTTGTAACTGAAACGATTTTAAACGGCCCTGGAGACACTGTGACTTCAAGGAATCTTATGCTGTAAAACAAAAGCATTCCCCATGGATGGATCCCCCATGCTGGCTGCCAGAATCAGGCCCTACAGAGATATAGAGGGCCAGGGCTCTGAACTTAAGTTGGGATCTTTCAGATTTCAAGGCTTCCAGGAACTTTTTTTTTTTTAAATATCTGGATAACTGTATTTCAGTATAATTATTTTCCTGTTATCTGGTGTATTTTATTTTACATGTTTTAAAACATTATCCTGAGAAGGGATCCAAAGCCTTCACCAGACTGCCTGACTTAAACAACTAAAGAGCCCTTGGACTAGAGCAAGGGGCCAAACACAACCAAAATTCAATTTCATAGAGATAAGTGTCTTCAAACACCAGGTTGGCCACAGGGTGTGGCCACAGCAACTCAAGTCTGTGCTGCTTAGGGTGACCAAACCAGCAGGACAAACTTGAGGCTGGGATGCCTGGGGGAGAATGGTAGAGGGGTTGCTATTGGCATTAGTAGTGGGCGTATTTCCACCGACAAAACTGGAGTTCTTTGAAGTAATAAGGTAATCAAGTTCTAAGAATCAGCTGAACTAGCAGAGGACCAGATAGGTGTGGTGGGGCAATGGTTCCTGTGAAAAAGATCTGGGTGGTTTGAAAGGCTTCCAGGCAGCAGAATTCTATGGAAACTCAGCTGATGTTATCACAGGCAGCAGAAGAGACGTGGAGTCCAGAATCAGAGAAGCGATAGTCCTGGAGTTCTGTGCCCTGAGCAGACCATATCTGGAGTTGTGTGGGCACTTGTAGGCACCATATTGAAGGAAGGGCATTGACAGCTGGAGAGCCACCAGAGAAGGGCAGCCAGATGGCAAAGGACCTCACAACTGGGTTCTGTGAGAAGCTACAGAATGAAGAAGACTTGGAAGTCTTCTGAGAAAGGCAACTAAGTGTACTCAGAGAAACAGCTAATAGGTATAGGTTGCTTAAAGGGTTGTTTTTATTTACTTATATATACTTTTTATATTTATATATTGCTTTAAGGTTTTTAAGATTTTTATATACATTATCTCATTACTTTTTTAAGGAGATTGACTTCTAGACCATAGTAAGAGAAGTACATTCAATAAGGACATTAGGACATTTGGAGTTGATTCAGCTAAGAAACCTTGCCTCAGTTTACCCATTGTGCTCTGCATGGTATATTTCCTGTCATAGTTGCGAGGGCCCTCAGAAGGCACCTACTCTGACTCTCTCATTTACAGATAAGGATACTAAGACTAAGGAAGAAGTGACTTCCCTAGGTCCCTCAGAGAGTAAAAGGCAGCGCCAGGATTAGGGTTGCCTTACATTCTGGCTGGGTGGATTTGAACTCAGGTCCTCTGACTGCTAAGTCACCAGTCTTTCCACTGCATCATGATTATAGCTCAATAAAAGGAAATATTTCCTAAGAGCTTGGACAAACTGACCTGCAGTATAATAAGCTGTCTCAGAAGATGCTGAGTCTCCCTTAGAAGCCCAATCTCCTGTAATGGAAATGCAAATTTAAAGATCTTCCCTGCCCCCAGCTTAAGTGCACCTGGAGCTTGTGGTGGGAGGCTTGTTTTTCAGGAAAGCCCACACCTTGATACTTTGTGATTGGGCAGTGGGTCAAGGAGGTTGTTACATTCTCTGAGCCAGGAGAAGGCTATATAAACTCTGATGAGAGGCTTTGCTTTGGGGCTCACTTTGAGAAGTGTTGTGTGATTTGACCAGTTGAGACTCTGGGAAGCCGTTGTTGAGAGCACCCCCCCCCCCCTGCACTTTGAAAACCCAGATGTTGGTGCTTCCCTCTCTGGTAACTGTGATTTGGTATTGATATAATGGTTGGACAGTTTGGAAGCCTGTCTGTTTAAGTTTGGGGTGCTGACTTTTTCCCCCTGAACTAGGTAATGTGTGTTTGTTTGATTAAAGTAAGCTTGTTAAGTGATTTTGAGTTGCTTTCCTTTACAAAAGCAGATCTAAGAACCTGTGTTGGCAGCCACTCTGGGAATGCTGGGGTGCTTGCCGCTACATCTCCCTAGGGCCTCAGTTTCCTCATCTGTAAAGTGGGGGGGCCCTTTGACATTTCCTTCTGCCCTAGAGCTATGATCCCATAGGATTCAAATCTCAGCTTTGCCACTTGCTACCTGTGTGACCCTGGGCATGTGCCTCAACTTCCCTGGGGCTTTGGTTTCACACCTGGAAGTCACTGTGTGGAGGATGGATTGTCCCCTGCCAGGAATGGGGAAGGGTTCCCTCTTCATTTTGAAGCTGTTCCTTGAGGGCAGCAGAGTGAGCCTGGCAAAGAATTAGCATTTACCAAATGCTTGTTGAACTGCCTTGGGTTTGGATTGCAAAACCTTTTTTTGGGTGATCCAGTAATTTTGTTAAGGGAATCTTAAGCCCCACCTAAATCTGGACGTTTCCACCAGCAGGGATCTTCAAGTGAAGCCCTTCCTCTGGACATACGCCCAGCATTGGGGCTGGCCTTGCCCACCCCTGCAGTTTGTCTCTCTGCCTGCCCTCCGAAGCTCTGTTTATCTGAGCGAGGTAAATGCTCTTTTTTCAGAGGAAACATCTGGTTCCAAGAATATGGGAGATGTTGCCGGCTGGGTGATGAAGTCAGTAGCCCAGGAGCCAGAGGGTACTATTTCATAGGCTTTCTCTGCAGTCAGACAACAAAACAACACAACACAACCCAACTCAGCCCAGGAACAGCCCTCAAATGCTGCCTTCTCCAGCTTCCGTTTACTAGGAAAAAGTAGGCCCTGAGATCTGCTCCTTCTAATCACTAATCTGGGATTCCTAGGCCTTGAATGAGATGCTCACTCCACAAAGAATGTGTATTCTCTCAGTGTTTCCAGGAAACTTCCCAGGGTTGTAAGTTACAGATGAGGGAATTTCCACACTGGATGTTCATCATATTGATGAAATCACAGGTCTGGACCCTCCCCCTTCTCCCCTTCTACACCCCCTGCCCCAAATCATTAAGCTGTTTTTCCTTAAGTCTAAATCTGCCCCTCTCCCTCTTGTCCCTATTCTGTCTTCTTGGGCCAAAGCAGAAAGAGTCTAGCCATTTTTTCCATATTAGAAGATTGCTCTCACATTCTTCCCTCTGTTCTCAGTCCCCAAACAGGCAGAATACCTCTATTTCCTCTAACTGATTCTTATATGGCACAAGCTTTTTGCCCACCATCTTGCTTCCCTTCCCTTAGTTTAACGATTTTCAACCTGGAGTCCACAGATTTCAAGGGGTCTATGAATTTGACAGTCAAAAGTTTAAAAAAAAATTATTAGCCTCTAAGTCTAACTGAAAATTAGCATTTTCTTCATTTATTTAAAAACATTATCCCCGGAAGGGATCCACAGACCATCCCAGATTGCCAAAGGAGTCCGGCCCAGAGCTGAACACAATACTTGGTCCATATGATGCAGCCCCGTGAACTAGGATTTTCCTCATTCTGGACATTATTCCGTCTAATATCATGCTACTTCTGGTCCTTCTCCTTTATATTAATGGAGTCACATTTATGGCTTTAGTGGGTTTAACTGCTTCACTCATAGGCCTCGAAGGTCAACGGATGAAGGGTGGGCAGGCAGGGTAAACTACAGCAGGTCTACAGGAACCCTCCTGTGGTTCAGGACAGTGATAAGTCTGGAGACTGGGCTGGACAAAGGCTAATGGAAAGAACTAGGAATGTTTATTTAGCCCAGACAAGAAAACATCTGAGGGGGACACAGTATCTATCTTTACATATTTGGAGGCCAAATTAATATTTTTTTTATTTTACTTTTTCAAATTTATATTTCTAAGGAACTGATCAGAGACTGAGTGATGTGAGATTACCCTGCTTAACAGTCTTCAGGGGCACCCTGTTGGCGACGAGAAAAACGAGCTTTTTAGTCTTCTACTGAAATCTCTGTATAATCTGAATCTAGATGATGAGTCCCCTATCTTCTAAACTCTATTCAAATCTGTTTCCCCCTAAGTTGATCTTTCCTATACTGTCTCTATGCCTTGGCAGAGGCCTAAAATGCATTCCTTCTTCATCCCCCCTTCTTGGAATCCTTAGCTTCCTCCAATACTCAGTTCCTGTCACCTCCTATGGGGAGTCTTTCATGATTTCTCCTACTGCTGAGTGATCCCTCTTCTCTCTTCAAAAGATTTTATATTTCTTTGTTTTCACATGTTCTATTTTTACATTTGTTTCCTCCAATAGAATAAAAGCTCCCCGAGGGCAGAGCCTATTCTTTTTTTGTGTGTGTATCCTAAATGCCTTGGAATCAATAAATTAAGCAACAAATATTTATTAAAGCATCTATTACAGGCCTGCTATTGTGCTGGGGACATAGAGAAGGCGTTTTGTGATTACTTATGAAATTGAATTGAAGTTTGCTTGGTCTGCTTGGTCCCAGATGGCAGAAGTAGACACAATGAGCAGGAGGCAGAGAGAGACAGATTTGGGATCAAACTATTGATAATGAAAACTTTCAAAAAATGAGAGTTGTGCCCCTGGTGACCGGCTGGGGATGGCCAATGCAGGCAGCATACCCTGCTCTGTTCTGCTTGACTATAGACGTCTTTTTTTTTTCAATGGGGGGAGGTGGAAGGGAAAAAAACCCCAAATTTTTCTTAAGTTGAAAAAAAAATTAACTTTACAAAAAGGAATGAGAGCTGTCCCCTAACATAATGGGCTCTTTAAGGAGCTAGGGAGCTCTCTTTCCTGGAAGTATTCAGGTTGGGACTGGGGGACCATCTGTTGCTCTGGAAGGGTTACTTGATCAGGTACAGGCTGAGTGAGATGGTCCCGAAGGCCCCTTCCAGCTCAGAGAGTCTGGGATTCTTTGCAACATTTTCTGTTTGCAAGCATTACTCAGTCCATTTGTATCATGTGCAGCTGGTGGGACCTTGCTGTAAACAAGATGGAATCCGGCTCCGAGGGCCAAGAAGACCAGAGGGTGGAGCTGAAGGGAAGCTTTTGGGTCATCCATCAGCAGCTGTGACAGAAAGGGATGAGGGAGAGCTCCCCTCCTCCCCCCCAAGGAGCTATATCTTTGTCCCTAATTCTCCTGACTGGGGAAATCTAAACCATGCTGGCAAGTTCCATTTGGAAATAAACAAAAGATTCTCTTTATTGAGAAAAAATTTTTCTTTTTTGGAGGGGGTGTTTGGAGCCTGCAAAAAGCTCTGGCAATTCAGTGTGGGAGATGCCTAAGATGGCCAGGTTCATTTCTGCCTCGATCAGTAAAGAATTAGCGAGACCCAGACTGGCAGGAACCAATGACCTCTCCTGGGGGTCATGAGCTGTCTGTGTCACCTACAAGATGGAGCAGAGGATGGATGGGGGAGGGAGGAAGAACCTCAAGGTCCTGACAGATCACTCCTCTGGCCTTGGATCTTCATCTTTAAAGACCAGAATGTGAGGGCTTCTAGCACCCCTTCCAGCTCCAGGCCTATGATCCTGGGCCTTGGCTTCCAGTCCCTTATCTGTAAAAAGGAGTGGCCTCTGTTGGTCTCTAAGGTTTGCTCCAGCATCGATCTCAGATCCTAAGGCACTTGTCTGGCTCCCAGCTTCCTCATCGGGAAAGTGCACATCCGTGATACTATTCTCTCCCACACAGCAGCCGCTGTGAGTCAGGCCTGCTCAGGGATTCCTTTCCATGGTCAGGACTCCCCTGAGCTAGAAGAGAGACCTGTCCTGGGCATATTAAAAACAACAGCTCCTGTTTATACAGAGCTTTAAAGTCTACATTTCATATATTATTTCATTTCTTTCTGGGAAGCACAAGCTATAGCTATCGTTATTCCTATTTGAAGTCGAGGGAAGCAAGGATCAGAAAAGTGATTTGCCTAGGGTGACAAATATCTCAATCAGGATTTGAACTCAGGACATCTTGGCTCCAATTTCACGGTTCTATCTACTACCCTTGACTGCCCCTAGTGGGTAGTAGAGGAAAGATGGACCCAACAATTAAACCATTTGATCTGTGTTTTTCCCCCTTTCCCAGGATGTCTATTAGCACAGTAGCTGAACGTCTGGGACCAGCACACAGCTTGAATTTAGGTGGTTCTGCCTGGTAAATCCTCACTCTGCAGACTGCATACCCCCGTTATGGCACAAAGATTCCATCACCTCCCCACGTAATGCCAGGGCATCCCAAAGTGTCCTTAGGCATTCTTAAGAAAGGAGGGGGATCACAGATCATGGGATCGAGAAATGGAAAGGATTTCCCAGATCAATGAGCCCAACCAGGCTCTAGCAGGCTAAATGACTTGTCCGAGATCATACAAATAATAAGCGAGTGCCAACATTGGAACCTAGTTCCTCTGACTCCTAAACTAGCCTCCTCCCACTGCACTGCCCTCCAGCTAAGACTCAATGCCAGCCAGGAGGCTTAATTCACATAATAGGACCCCCTCGGAATTTTCATGGAAGTAAATGGCAAAACCCCTGAACCCCACCAACACCACCTCTAATAAAAATCCCACTTGCAGTAGAATCTTTTTTTCTTTTTGGAAAGTGAAAAAATAATGCTTCACTGTGCACTCAGAGCTCGTCGGTTTTCTGGGGGGGGGGGCATTTTTCATGGTGGGACCTCATCGTATTGATCCGCCTTTCAGGGTTGATCACCATAATGATTTTTCTGATAACTGCCTACATGATCTCTTGGTTCTATAGCAGATTCTTAAAGAGAAAATCGGTGCCCGCTACTTACTGGCCAAATAGCCAAAGGAATAGGCAACAGGGAGGGCATCTGCGTGTTCTCTAAAAATGTGCTTTGCCCTCCAACCAAGTGCGATTCTGGCAGTGCTGGGGAAGGGGCTTCCTCTCTCCCTCCAAGGGGGCTGGGCCTTGCTTCTGGCTGTCCCCAGCTGCTGCAATGAACTTCTCTGCTTACTCCTCAGGGACTTTCACAGCCCTGAAATCAGGAGGCGAGGAGCTCCTCCTCCATGCAGGAGGCAAGGGTCAGAGGTGAAGTGCCTGGAGGATCATTTCAGCTCATTGAAATGCAAGGTCAAATGAGGAAGATGGAGTGGGAGGAGGTGAGGGAGGCAGGGGAGGGGCAGCTGAGACCATCCACCTGCGGCCAGTAGCTTTTAATTCTAGCCCAGGAGAACCAAACTCAGCCCATTTCTCTGGTATAGATGGGCTGGATCAGCCCATTTCCTAAATCACGGTTTGCCAGGCACAAATGAAAAAAGGAAGGAGGAACCAAAGAAATGCTCTCTACATGCATTGAAATGACTTAATATTAATGTAACTAACTAGTTACTAAGCATGACTTTGGATATCACTGCTTAATGTGATTTCTAGCAAAACACTGAATTGTTTTTTAAAGAGGGAGGAAAAAGGCATCCAGACAATACAAAATCTATATGCTTAAACTAAACCAGGGATGTGAAAATGGATTTTGATATGTTTTCCAAGCTATCTGTGGTTAGATCCAAGATGGTGCTCCATAACAGAGGGGAGAGATTCTCCTTTGTAACTCTGTGTTCTGGGGACCTTCTGCTGTTAGTACCAAACCCCCAAACAACTCTGCACCTGCTTTGTATGTGTATGTAGGTTGTCACCAGCTGGCCAACTTGTAAGTTTCCTGAGGGCAGGGAATGGTAATTCATTTTTACCTTTGTACCCTTAGTGCCTTGGGCATATATATGTGTGTGTGTGTGTGTGTGTGTGTGTGTGTGTGTGTGTGTGTGTGTGTATACACACATACATATGTGTATATACACATCTATATGTGTATATATTATATACATAGTAGCATATAGTGAATGTATAGTAGGCATTTAATCAATCTTTGCTGATTGATCCTAGTTAAAAGATCACAGGATAATAAAATCGAAGATTTAAGAGATGTAAGGGACCTTTCAAGGTCATCTCTAGTCTAAAAGATTAATTTTACAATTGAAGAAACTGATGCTAAGAGGGGGGAGTCACTCAGCCAGTATCACAAGGTAGGAAGAGGCTTGGGTTGGGATTTAGGGAGCTCTGGGTCCAAATCCAGCAAGCTTTCCATAGCATCTTGCTGATTCCTAGTCACATGCATTCATTTCTTGCCCCATTTATGGAATTTAAGCCCCATGAGGGCAGGGACCTTGTCTTGCTGAAGCTTTTCATTGCTCCCAGTACTGATCACAAAACTCTGCCCATGGGAAGCAGATGGTAAGTGTTTACTGGTTTGATTGGCTATAGTATTTTGAAGTCCAGGTGAGCCTCTGGTGCCCCCCCATTCCAGAATTCCCTCATTTTCCCAAATCTCAAAGTTGTAATGGACCTCAGTAGCCACTGAGTCCAACCTTGTCCAATCTCTGCTCATCATCCCTGACAAGTGGCCATTGGTCTTTGCTTAAAGACCTCCAGTGAATCTCAGGGTGGGAAGCGACTTTAGGAGCCAACTAACCCAACTCTGACCCCCAACAGAACCCATCCCACAAGAGCCTCAAAAAGCGGCCATTCAGACTTTGCTAGGAACGATGGAGAAGAACACGTGATTTGGTTATCCCAGGGCCTCTCATTATCTGCTTGTCTCCAGAAAGATGGGCTGTGTATCCCACCCCTATATTTGTAAGTCTCCCAAGGTGGAAGGAAATAAATCATATTGCTTGCAAGTCAGGCAGTGAAATCATTTAGTAAGCAAAGGTTACAGCAGCTGTGTCTTCTTTGTCAACAAATCAGGTCCTTGCCAAGCCAAGTGATTCTTGTAATCACCCAAATGCAAATGGTAATTCAGCTTTAAATGGCTTTTCAGACACTATGATGCTGGGGAGCAGGAGCAGGGATTGGGGTGTGGGTGGCCACGAGGGGTGCTCTGGCTCACTTGTGTCTTCACTGGTTCTGCTGGGGAAGCTTTCTACTTTGAACAACGATTAAAAGAGTGCCCAGCCCTAGGTAGGTCTTTGTTTGGGTCTGCCTTCAGAGGAGTAACTGGTACTGCCATTTGTAACCCTGCTAGGGAAATAGTGACATTCTTCTCTAAATCAACAACTTTGCTTAATTACTCACATTTCAGGGATCAAAGTAAATTATGAAAAACTGCTGAAATAACCATTGCCTTTCTGTTGTGTTTGGGGCAGGCTCCCATTCTTGTCTTGGTTATTAGGGATATCATTCATTAGAAGTGCAAAGGCCCATGGGATCAGAGTGTGAGAGCTGGAAGGAGCCCTCCAAGGCCATTGAATCTGGCCCTTTCATTTTATAGAGAAGGAGCCTGTGGGCCAGAGTGACTTGCCCCAAGTACTTCAGGTCCCAAGTCACAGGCTCACAGACTGAGCTCACCTCTTACCCTCTCTGCCACGAAGCAGTGAGGGGACTCCTGCATGGAGTGCGAGGCTGGACGAGGGGATTGCCAGTGAGATTCTGGAGGGCCATGGACTGCTCGTGTTTATTTCTGTATCGCCAACACCTAGCATAGTGTCTAGCAAGAGCAGGCATTTAATAAATGCAGGGTGCTTTTTTTCCCATCAGACCAATCATATTTAATTTTCTAAATGTAATTATTCAATTCAAGCCTCTTCCTTCCTTATTCTATACAGCCACTCAGCATGCTACAATACAGAGAATGCTGACTCTGAAGATGGGTGGCCTAGGGTCGGATCCCATTTCTTTCTATACATTTGTCACTGGGGCCAAATCACTCACCCTCCCTGGGCCTTAGTTTTCTCCTCTGTACGCTGTCAACCACAGTGTGCCAGGCACTGTGCTGAGTGCTATAATGGGAGGGGGCTGGACCACTCTGCCTCTAGAGCTGGAATCCTTCTACTGAATAAACACATGTTGACTGATTTATTGTCTCTATTTTTAACATTTTAACATTAACATTTAACAAAAGATCATCTCTGCTTCTTTCATGGAATTTAATTTAACAAGCATCCATTAGGCACCAACTATATGCCAGGTGCTGGGTGAAACAATCTCCATCCTCAAGGGACTTACAATTTATTGGAGATTTGAAAGCGCTTTAGTGGCCCTAGCATGACCTCTTCCTTTCAACATTCTCTGCCAAAGATATTCCAGCTTATGCTTGAGCACCTTCCATGACGGGGGACTCACTCCCTGGAAGGCAACCCATTCTCACTATATTCAGAAAATCCTTTCTGCTCAATGGATCAGAATCTTCCTTTCTATTAACTTCCATCCACTGGCATTCATTCTGTCCTCTGGAGAGCAACAGGCAGCATCGATTTCTTGCATTTTCTATAGGAAAACGAAGAGAACTTTACAAGACAGCTGGGGATGCTGGGCCTGGAGTCAGGAAGATCTGAGTTCAAATCCAGCCTGAGACACTTACTAGCTCTGTGACCCTGGGCAAGTCACTTAGCTTCTGTTTGCCTCCATTTTCTCAACTGTAAAACAAGGATAATAATAATACCCACCTCACAGGATTACTGTGAAGATAAAATAAGATAATGATTGTGAAGCCCAGAGCCTGTCGTGTGATGAACAGTAAATGCTTCCTCCCTCCTTCCCTCCCTCTCTTCCTTCCTTCCTTCCCTCTTCCCTCCCTTCCTCCTTCTCTTCCTTCCTTCCTTCCCTCCCTCCCTCTCTCCCTTCCTTCCTTCCCCTGCCTGAGGGGTTCCCAATTTTAATGCTTGTTAAAAGTGAGGTCTTGGAAAACATACTTAACTTCTATAAGCCTCAGGTTCCCCCTCTGTAAAGGCAGGGGGTCCTCCAAGGTCCTGTCCAGTTTTAACTGGATGATCCTGTGATCCTACTGGACCACTTTGTTTTCTCTTTTGGAGACCAGCTGGACAGTCCCCATGGGCCTGCTGAAAGATAAAAAGGCTGTGCCAGCCACTCTTGGGCTCTTGGTTTCCAGTGGGTTAATATGTTTCCAGAACGTATCTGTCCTTACAACTCAGATACCTTCAGAGTCAGATGAGGGACTGCTTGTGTCAGCTCTGGGAAGATAGGTCACATGCAAAGTCACTAGTTGGCAAACTGCTTTCAGGTTTCCGTAATGAAAAATCTCCTTTCTCTTATGAACAAAATATCCTCTCAAAAGACAGCAGTGCATTTGGAGACGTAAGCTTATCCAAACTTTGAAAATCCCTAAGGAGCATTCTGACATAACAGCAATTTATCAATTTACCTGCAATATGAAAGATGCTGAAATAATTTTGCTTTATGATGAATTTTTATGGCCAAAGCAAGGATATATCCATAAGCACCAGTGGTATCTTGATAATACATGGAAGATTTCTTCAAGGTAGAAAACACCACAGGGGCTACCAATATATATATATATATATATATATATATATATATATATATATATATATATATATATATATTTAAATGAATTTATTTTTTGCTTTTTGGAGGGGCAACTGGGGTTAAGTGACTTGCCCAAGGTCACATGGCTAGTAAGTGTTAAGTGCCTGAGGCCGAATTTGAACTCAGGTCCTCCTGACTCCAGGGCCGGTGCTCTATTCACTGTGCCACCTAGCCACCCCACTATCAATATTTTTTAAAAGAAACCACTTATGGCTGTCTCTCTACGTGATGTCAAATATCAGAAACTAATATATAGTCATGCCCAGATGGCCAAATGTACAGTATCTGTATGATATCATATGTAAGTCTATGATATTAGACATATAGGTTTAGGGACGGGTGGTTGGGAAAGAGGGTGGCTGTCTTCAAATATTTGAAGGGCTATTGCCTACAAGAAGGATTTAATCTGTTCTGCTTGGCCCCACTCAATAGAATCAGGAGCAATGGAAGGAAACCAGAGGGAGGAGAGTGTAGGCTAGATGTGAGGAAGGGCGTCCCCAGAGGGGAAGGGGTTGCCTTGGGGGTGGAGGGCTCCTCCTCAGTAGTGACTTTAAGGAAAGGTGGCCAGACTACTTGTTAGGCATGTTACAGAAAGGACTCTTCTCAGCCACAGGTTGTACTAATGGTCACTGAGTTTCCCTAACAATAAACACGTGCTTGCTGACTGACTTCAGAATTCTGTGACTTTGCAATTTTGATATGAATACCTGCATTTCTTAATTTTTATCCCTTGGCCTTGGTATTATGATGGAAACTTTGTTGGGCAGCTAGTGTGCTATAGTGTGTGATAGAGCTGGATGTGGAGAAAGGAAGATCTGAATTCAAATCTGGTCTCAGACCCTTACTAGCTGTGGGACCCTGGGAAAGCCACTCTACCTCCCTCTGCCTCAGTCTCCTTGCCTATAAAATGGGGACCATAATAGCATCTAAGTCCTAGGTTATAATAATAGCACAACCCCAGGTGGTTGTGAGGATTAAATGTGATATTTGCAAAGAACTGTAAGACATATTACTTGCAAAGTGTTATATAAACACTATTATTATCATACACACAGAAATATAATTATAGCATCATAATTAGATCTGGAAGGGATCTCAGCGGCCTGTCAATTTAACTCTCTCATTTTGCAGCTCAGGAAACTGAGACCCAGGGAGGGGTCACCGACAGGGACCAGAAAAGGTCCTCAGAGGCTGGCTAGCCTAGCTCCCTCATTTCACAGATGAGGAAACTAAGGTCCATGGAAGGAAAGTGATTTTCTCAGGCTTATATGACAAGGCCTATAAACAAATAAACTAGAATACAGGGTCACAGATTTGGAGGTCATGTCATTTAAGCCTCTGATTTCACAGATGAGGAAATGCAGTACCATGGTGGGGGTTGGGGAGGGGGGCTAGGTGTCACAGAATGAAAGGGTTACAGATGTAGGGATGGAAGGGACCTTCGAAACCCAACAAAGTTTCCATCATAATACCAATGGGGCCCCTTGATTATACAAATGGGGAAACTGAGGCCCAGAGGAAAAACAAATGACCCCAGATCACAAAGAGAGTAAACGGCAGGTTCACTTGGATGTGAACTCAGCTCACACCAGAGGAAGGAAGGCATCTGCTGGCTGTCCTCTCTCTTACAAGGATCTATAATCTGGATGGAACTCAGGGTCCCAGTTCAACATTGTGCAAAAACCCAAAGGGATCATTCAATATAATGGGCAAGCTACAGTTTTTTTGTGGGGAGAGGACTGGCTAGTACTTAAAGGGTGCACAAAAATACTTGAAAAAGTCTGAGAAACAGAACAAAAGAAAACCAAAAAATCTGGGAGAGCCGTTGTCTCTGTGAGGTCAGCTTTCTGGAACTATAATGGAGAAATAATTATATATATATATAATTATATATATATAATGGAGTGGCTAAAGACATTAACGGCACATCCCGAAAGCCTGTTTTCTCTATTTTGGTTGATTGTGGGGAGCTTAGAGATATTTTTCAAATCATAGGGAAGATCTGGGCAGTGCAAAGTCAGCGCTGAACTTGGAGAGTTTTATGAGAGGCGCTGAAGAGGGAGGCTTCTACCCCAGGGCTAGGACGGGAGCTGGATTCCCACAGATGGAGGAAGAGGTTGGGAGGGGAAGAGTTAATCCCCTCCTCCTCCTCCTCCTCTTTTTACCTCTCCCTCCCCCACTCCCACCCCAGCTGCCTGAACTGCTGGTGTACTTTCTGTGACCCTGTTTAATGCAGGGAAGGTCTCAAACACAATGTCCTGTAACCTGTACTGTTGACATAGTCATAAAATAGAACCCTTTACACATGGAGCAAACAGTCCCGGCGCGGCAAATCCATCCTGCTTATGGGCACCTTGTCCCTTCTTACAAGCAGAGATTAATAGGAAGCAATAGAGGAAGCCTCTGGAGGTGACGTGGGCATGCACTGGGAACACACACAGAAAAGCACAGATCATCTCTGACACAGTGCTGGGGTTTGGGTGGCAAGCACGTGCGGGGAAAGTGGGTCCCGTGCCCACTTCAGACGAGAGAACAGATGCTTGGGTTCCCAGCCTGAACTGAGAAAATTCTTTCTCTCTCTCCCCAGTGATGGAGATCAGTTTTTGCAGAGTTCCAAATCCCTTGACTTGGTTTACCTTTTGACAGCAAATGCCTAGCATTGTCTCTTAACTGGTAACAGCCATTTTGAAATAGCTGTATTGTTTTAACTATTTTTTCACCCTGAAATACAGTTGTGAAATGATCCTAACACAACAGCTCGCTCTATTCTGGGACATGATTTTCTTGCCTACCTGACCCCATATCATGGTCTACTATAAATGTTGCTTGCCCACCCCCACCTCCACCCCCCACTTACTGCACCTTACATCTGGCTTGAATCAGTCACTAACAAAACTGCCAACAACTATTTTTTGGACCAACCCCAAGAATTCAATAGGGCTCATAAAACTTTGTCTTTTTCCCAAAGGGACAAACAACAAGCACAGAAAGATCGTCCTGGCTCCTGATTCCATTATGAAAAATAGAGAGTCACTGGTTTCCCAGTTCCCAGAGTCAGATAAAGCAGTAAGTGACTTGCTTTTGCTCAAGTGTGGCTGACTTCCTGGCTCAAGTTTTTGGGGAGAACAAGGCAGGAGATTGAGAACAGCAGTTACAGTCTCTCCCTGGTACCTGGAAGGTTTCCATGCCATCCCCTATGCAGCCCTAGCAGGGAAGCTCTCTCCTTCTAGTCCCTAAGTGTTACAGGTAACGTTTTCCCTCACGAGTTCTAAGGACACACAGGGAATTAAGGAAGCAGGACTGGCTGGAGAGCAGCGCCTCTGTGGAAGGACGAGACAATGTAGCCGGCTGTGCCAAGAACCAGTGGAAATGTACCAGATGCAGAAAAGATGAGATCGGCCCACCTGTGTCTGTTGAGGGATATTTACAAAGCTTGGATCCCGGGGTCCGACACTGACGAATCGGTTTGCGGGGGAGGTGCTGGGTGTCGAGTAGGCTGTGAAGGGAAGGGACACATGCGTTCAGGAAGCAGCTCCAGAATGCACACAAACAACACCAGAACACACATTCTCAGAGCCCAAGCAGCTGATTAACAGAGAAATGGGCACACATTTTAGCTAGCGAGGCTTTGGGGCTAGTGAGAGCCGTCTAGAAAATAACAAAGAAGGGGGAAGTGGAGGTGGGGGGAATCATTTTTCAAATGACTGGTAGATAAAAATGCATTTTTAAGGGGCATCTTGGCTTCCTCCCCCTCCCCCCAACCTCTTACCACTGAACAAATTAGGAAATTACAATGCACTGGCAAAGAACGCCACCAGAATTCCACCGGAGTGCTTGCATGAAGCACCCTTGGCCTTTAGGGCACAGGGAAGAATGAAATGAAGTCGGGAGAACAGCAAAGCCGTTCATTTAACAACCCGGCTTTTCACCCTGATACATTTCTGAAAGTTACAAAATATTGGTGTAATGCTATAATCTGGATAAAGCCTTGAAAAAAATCAGGAATTCAATAGGTCTAGGGGAAGAATAAAAAACCCACTTTAAACACGCTAGTTTTCTAGGGCCCACGTGGTGCCTAGCATCTTTATGACACGTCAAATGGAGCCTCCAGAAATGGGAACCCTCGCCACCTGCATTTACATCCCACTGAGAGCTAGCAAAACTACAGTTATCCAGCTACCATACTGAAAAGCCTTTACAGTGACCTCAACATTTTTTTTACCATTTTTAAGGGTTCCATACTACTTTCATTCAACGACATTAATGCAATTTAGAACTGGGGTTCCTGAAATTATTTTTAATAATGTATTTTGATAACTTTATAGCTATACAATAGATTTCCTTTTGCAATTCTGCGTTTTATTTTATGTGTTAAAAATACTATTCTGAGAAAGGATCCATAGGTCTCATCAGACTGACAAAAAGGATCCTTGGCACAGAAGTTTCAGAACATCAGATTTAGTGGGTTCCATTACTTTGTTCTGTTTTCACTGATTTTTACTCCTGCTGTGACAAATCAACGAAAGCTCATGGCCAGGGATTCCTATAGGATAGGGAGGTTTGTAGTGAGTAGTGACCTTCACCTTTGGAGGAAACGTCAACATTGATGATGAACGCACAGAACGCACAGGGTCACAGAACTAGGTAGGACTGGAAAGGGCTGTAGAGGTCAATAATGAAGAGACTGTGGACTAGATGGCCATAGTTCTAGGGATGGGAAGGACCCAAGAGGACATCATGTCCAACTCCCTCATTTTTCAGGGAAAGAAACTGAGGCCAAGGCAGTTTAAGGTCACACAGAAGTATTTGATTAGGAGCCAGAGGAACAGTGGAGTAGCTGGTATGTGAAGTCATTCACATAATAATAACAGGCTCCCAGGATGACAGAGTTAGACCTGGAAGGGTGCCAGAGTCATCTAGGTCCAACACTCTCATGTTACAGATGAGGAAACTGAGGCCCAGCTTCCCCAAGGTCACCCAAATAGCAAGTGGCAGAACTGCCGTGTGAACCTGCCCCCTCTGGCTCCAAAACCCATGGCTTTTCAATCATGAGCACAGCTTGGGGAGGGCAGGTGGCTTTTAGGAAGGCCTTCTTGACTTTAGTTCAAGAGTTATAAGGGATGCCCTGTCGATATTTTAAGATGCTTGACACAGTGCCTGGCACACTAGGTTCTTAATAAAAAGCTTGTTGACTTAAGGACCACAGGGCACTTTCTATTAACCAGATCAAAATGAAAGCCCTGTCTCAAATCAAAGCCAGCTCTCTTACAGAAAACACCAGAGAGTTAGCCTTTTATGGGAATTCTGCTGTAACAGCTATGACAAAATCATTTCCAAAAACACCTAAAAACAATTCAAAAGCAACATTCTTTCTTTGGATTAACTGTAAGCTGTGCCTTCAAATACAAGGGTGACAGATTCAGCCATTTTTGAGAGCAAGGGTAACAGGCCGTTTTGTTTTAAAGCATTTTGCCAGATTATTTCCCACAGGGAATGGAGAGTAGGTCTACCCTATTTCTATTTTTTTTCTCATAGAATTGTGTTCCCAGGTCTTGTTTCCTTTGTTAGATATATCCCGAGATGAGATTTTTTACCATGACTAACATAAGTGCCCTTACAGCCTTCCTTGGTAGGTTGTCATGCTTTCCAGTTGGGCACAGGGACATTGTAAAAGTTACATTAGATGGCTATTTTATGGACAGGGCTGGAAAAACCATTCATTGTGTAAATTATTCCTAGTAATAATTTTCCATGTAATGAGAGAAACAGGGTAGCTTTAGTAGGTGCCAGTGAAATACTTTCATAATGAATGTTTTGTTGTTGTAGCATTTCTGGCAATGGGGTTTGGTGTGTATCTATATCTTTCTTTTTCTTTTTTTGATTTTTAAACATGGACAGTTAGTATGCTGCAGAACACCCAGAGGCCTACAGGAAGGTCTGTAGCAAAATGCACAGATGAAAGGAAATGGATAAAAATGGACACAGATAAGAAGGTATGGATGGAATCCGATTGGCACCAGAGTGCGTGGGGGAGGATAGGAACCAGCGGAGGGAGATGAGATGAGATCACAGATTCACGAAGCACTGAATCATTTAAAGGTAGTGTATGGGGTATTTTAGCATCTGTTGGAAAGTTGTAATTTCAGAGGACCAACAGTGATAAGGTCCTAAGTCTAGAGCTAGAGGCCTATGGCCCAATACCCTTATTTTTACAGTAAGGAGCCTATGGCCAAGGGTGGGGAAGTAACAGGATAGCTGGAACCTAAATGTGGAGCTGGGAGGGGTCTTGGAGGCCTTCTGGCATAACTCTCTCATTTTTAGATGAGGAAACTGAAATTGTAGGTGAAGTAACTTAGGATAATGAAATCTTAGATGTAGGGTTAGAAGGCCCTCAGTGGTCATCTAGTCTAATTCATTTTAGAAAGGGGAAAAACAGAGGCTCAGAAAGGGCGACTTGCCCAAAATCATATAAGCAGTACATGGTTGAAGCAAAATTTGAACACAGGTCTCTGTATTCAAATCTAATATCTTTTTCCCCTTGTACTAGGTTTCTCTCTTTTGCATCCCCAAGTAGAAGTTTCTGAAGAAAACTTGTAATTCTTTTAAGGGAAAAAGCAGGGATTTCCCTTCCCCATTTTTTCTGGGAAAGCAGACTGAGAAGGGTACTCTGCTGAGTTGAGACCTTCCTGTTTTCAACCTTCTATCTCTGTTTCCAAGTAGACAAGTTTTAAGAAATTTCAGGAGCAGCACATGTCTCTGAATTGCCAGCTCCTGGCACAGTACTGGGCCCACAAAAGATGATTAATAAATGCTTGCTGAATTAAATTTAGTGTCCTGGGTGGCCTAGGATAGCCTTGCATGACACAAGTTCTCTTCACTATAACCTTAATTCAATTAAACAATTCATGAGGGAAAAAAATGGGAGCTGGGAGGAGTATTAGGGAACATTGAAAGAAATACTCTTTCAGGCTGGTTAGTGGGTTAGGACATTATTCATTCTTTCACACTTGAAATGTTAGATGGGTTAAGAAAGACCATGAGGGCAATGTAAGTTAATGTGAGAGTTTCAAACTAAAGCAAAGCAGCTGGTGATTGGGAACCCTCATCCCATTAACTTCTGGTTTTGAGACCCCAGGAAAACATCGTAGAACCCCAATTAGCCCACACATTCTTAAATGGTGGGATTTCCATAGACGGTGTGGTGCAGCAGAGACGTGGCCATCCCTGGAGTCAGAGGATCTGGATTCAAGTTTTACCCCTGAAACGTGATGGCTATAGGGTGATGTCCAATGACCTGTGCTCCTGGTGCCCCCATGCAACTCGTAAGGTTGTAAGCTATAGACCGGTGGACAAATTGTATCACTGGACAGTTTCCATGCTAGGAGATCTCCTGATTGATGAAATCACAGGTTTGGACCAAAGGAAATAAAAGAGAAAAGAAAAAAAGAAAGAAGGGAGAAAAGAAGAGGAAATGGAAGAGAGAAGACAAAAAAGAAAAAAAGGAAAGAAAATAAATGCAAAGGAAAGATGAGAAAGAAAAATCTCTATTACTGTTTTCACCCATAAGGATTTCTGATTTTTTCTGCTTTCTTTACTGTGGCATCTCTTCCTTCAGCACTAGAAATAGGAATTAAATACCTAGTATATGCACGTATGAGCAGTGTGTGTGTGTGTGTGTGTGTGTGTGTGTGTGTGTGTGTGTGTGTGTGTGTGTGGTGAGGGAAGCTTAGATTACAAACTTCAGAGCAGGGACTCTTTCTGTCTTTGTTTCACCAGTACCTAGCATAGTCAGTGTCTGGTATACAGTGGAACTTAATAAATACTTCTTGAACTGTGGCACACAGTAGACACTTGATAATTACTTCTTGAATTGAATCTAAGCCAGTTGATTTCCTATACCAGTTTGACAACCCCACAAACTGGGCTCTACTTTTTCACTGCTTGGTAAAAACAAAACTCCCATGAAATTCATTTCCATGTTTAAAAATCCATCGTCCAGCTAGAGGGAGCCTTGCGTGTGTTTGTTGGAGCTCAAAGAAGATAGCCTGCTGAAGCGACCCCGAGTCTGGGAGGCAGGGTCTGAACAGGGCTGTCAGCATCAGCTGGCCATTCAGGCTGTCTGGGAAAACAAATGGAGCTCAGGGAAATGTACTCTGCAGAATGGCTGCTTCTGGAAAAAGAGGGGACCAGGGAAGAAGGGAAGGAACTCACATCGACTCCCCACCATTTCTGCTGTGTTGCTGTGATACTGGGCCGCTTTGGCACTTATAGCTGGATGGGATCTGTAACCTGGTCATGGCAACTCAGATTTTCCCACTGAAACAATGGAGTTGGAGGAGAGGGGACACTCTGCTCCTGACTAAGGACTAGGTGCTCCTCAACTTTCTCTAGTCATGGCTACAAACACTCTGCTTAGTCCAATAACATGACCGATCTGTGCAGTACAGAGCTTATTGAAGCGTTTATGGGAGCAGCGACTACCTTCTGGGGTGTGGGTGGGGAGGGGAGAGAATAAGCACTTTAACAGCCCCTGCTATGCAAGAACATGACAGGTGCTCTACAAACATGTGAAACATCAGCATTCCATTTGATCTGTGGACTGCTTTGAGGCCGAAAAATGATTTTTGGACATACTGATTCTCACAACTCAAGTTGCTGTCCTATTTCTTCATAATTCTTCCTCTATTTTGACTGCAGGAAATCAAGATGTAAAAATATATTATTTGAGAAACCAGTCATGAAATTCAGAAGGACTGAGGATCATAAAAAATTAAGAGTTCAAAGTGATGTACATTAGAGTCACTCTGTTCAATCATTTCATTTTCCAGATGAGGAAACCAAGGCTCAGAGAACTTAAGAGACTTGCCCAAGGTCATGAAGCTAATAATTGGTGAGACAGGATCTGAACCTAGGTCTTTTGACTTCAAATTTAGAATGTCCTTACTGCACCATTCTCCCTTCTTGTGGAAAATGCTCAAGTCCTTCCCCTGGAAGTCTATGCACTCAGTAAAATTATGCTGTCACTACTCAGGACACTTTGGGGCCTCTTCTTTTAGAAATGCCTTTGGACAGGATCAAAGAAGACAATAGAACAAGCAGGAGGTGGGACAGGAGGGAGGGAAATACAGTCAGTCTTTCACAATATATCCACTATGGAAATGTTTTGCGTAGCTACACATGTACAGCCATATTGAACTACTTATCTTCCCAGTAAGGGTGGGTGACAAGGGAGGTAGGGAAAGAATCCGGAATTCAAAGGTTTAAAATCAAATGTTTAAAAATATATATTATTATTATTATTATTTTACATGTAACTGGGAAATAAGATATACAGGCACTGGGGCATAGAGATCCACCATGCCCTACTGGAAAGTCAGAGAGGGGATGGGGGAAGATATGGGAGAGAGCAGATTGGGGGAGAGGATATTCAGTGGGATCACTGTTTTGCGGTGGAGGGTAGGGGAAAAAGGGGGAGAAAATTTGTAACTTTTAAAACCTTGTGGAAATGAATGATGTAAACTAAAAAATTAAAAAGAGAGAGAGAGAAAAGAAATGTCTTTGGATGCAGTTTAGTAGTCATAAGAAGCAGGTCAGAAAGTGTCTTAATGCTTATTAGTAAATTAAGATACTTTTCCTTGGGCAGCTCCAATTGGGACCATTCCATAGAAGAAATCGTTCAATTGCTTGGGACATGTTTAGTCTGGAGGAGATAAGGCTGGGGGGAGGGGGCAGGAACAGAATAGCTGTCTTAAATATTTGAAGGGATGTCATGTGAGAGGGATTGGAATTGTTCTTCTCAGTCTTAAAGGGAGCAAAAAATAAAGAGAAGCCGTAAAGAGGCAAAATAAAGCTGGACATCAGGAAAAAATTCACTAACAATTTGTTGTTGGATTGTTTCAGTTGTGGCTGACTCTTCCTGACGTCATTTGGGGTCTTCTTGGTAAAGGCCTGGAGGGGTTTGCCATTTCCTTCTCCAGCTTATTTTACAGATGAGGAAACTGAGGCAAACTGGGTAAAATGACTTGCCCAGAGTCACACAGCTAATGTCTGAGGACAGATTTGGACTCAGGTCTTCCTGACTCCAGACCCTGATCTATCCACTGCAGCTCCCCCTAGCTGCCCTGGGTGTCCTCATGGGCTGCCTTGGGTGGTGGAGGTTCCTTTGCACTTCTCCTGGGGGCTAGATGACCAATTCTAGAGGGTGGCCTGGTAATGCACAGAGTCAATGAGATGATATCTGAGCTCCCTTCTATCTCTGAGATACCATGATTCTTTGAAGTGACTTCTGGAGGGAGAGCGGGGTCCCTGGATGGCTTTTGCTGAACCTGATTCAGGGACATCACAGCAAGCTGCCGTCTTAAACTTCAGGCTGCTCTTCTCTCTTACCTTTCAAACAGAAAGGCTTTCCTGGCATCCCCAGCAGCTGTCTCATCAGCACTAGGAGCCTCCCCTTAGGTCCTGCTTTTAAACAAGACCTACCTGTCTTCAAAAGGCATGTGCCTACCTGTTACTCTATCTCCTCCTCTAATCCCTGACCCCACCGTGCCTTCACAATTTGGAAAAAAAAAAACGATTTAAAGCTGTGGCTTGAATGGGGTGCTTGGAACACTCAGTGTGATCCTGAATGCACTAAATCGTCACATTTCCATCTCAGCTGAGAAACCTGCACATTGCCTTTAAATGCAATTATGTGATCCACATCTGAGCAGGGATTTTTCCTTAACCAGTTATTTCTGACATTTTTAAGCCTTGTGTGAGTATAAATGAATGATAATTTAAAAATAAATAAGGGAGTTAGCTTGCTATAACAAAGAACAATTAAAAAGAGGCAGGAGAGCCACAGAATATCCTCAGCTTAACCACTAACTAGGCTGGTGATGTGGGGCAGTTATGAGGACTCTCCAAGCTTCGATTTCCTGATCTGTAAAATACATGGCTTGGACTCAGTGAACCTTCTAAATCAAAAATCCCATAATCCTAAACACTAAAATTCCCTGTGCCAATCAATCAACTAACAAGCAAATACCGAGCTTACTATGTGTCAGACACAATATAGGCACTTTCCAGGAATCTACATCAGAATAACTTACACATCCAAATGGGTACAGTCCTTCAAAGTAGTCCCCTTGGGGAGACTCTCCACTTATTCCAATAAAGCTTGCCCTGTTCCAAATGTTTTAGGGACAACCTTAAGTGAATGGATCATGGACTCAGAGCTCAAAGGAGTCTTAGTGTTTACCCCCATCTTACAAAGGAGAAAAATGCAACCCAGGAAGGTTGGAGTAACTTTCTGAAATTCATATAGGTGACAGTCAGGATTTGAACTCAGGTCCTCTGACTCCACTGCACCAAGACCATTACCGTTGGCTACACGGAAAAGTCTTGACTTAATAACAGAGTGAGATACTCTCCTTTGGCCAAATGCCTTCTTATTTCTTGCTCTTGGGGGAGCTAGGGAGCACCAGAGTACATAAAGCACCGGGACTGGAGTCAGGAAGACTCATCTTCTTGAGTTCAAATCTGGCCTCAGATATTGTGTGACCCTGGGCAAGTCACTTCACCCTGTTTGCCTCAGTTGCCTTATTTGTAAAATGAGCTAGAGAAGGAAATGGCTAACTGTGCCAGTATCTCTGCTAAGAAAACCCCAAATGGGGTCAAGTAGAGTAAAATAAATGCAGCTGAAATGACTCTACAACAAGTACTTGCCTTCTTTCCCTGCTGGTTCAGTTAGCTTCTACTCTCTAACTTCTAGGCCCATGCAAATGCTGGCCAGAGCTAAGAGATCTGGGGAGGAGAGATGGACAGAAAGGGGTGTCTGGGCTTGCCTGAGGCAGGGACACAGGGCTTAAGAATGGCAGGAAGCGGGCAGAAAGATCGAAGTCCATCTGGGTGCTGCTCCTGCACCTTGGGACGGAAGGTTGGGACTGCCTGGGTCTTGTGATTGGATCAGGACCACCTGCCTGAGTTACTGATGGCAGGCCCCAAGTTTTATTTAGGAACATCGTTCCCTAAAGCATACCCAGCCCTGGGTTCTCCAAACATGGAGAAGGAAGGTGAGCAGAACAGGAGGAAAAAAATCCACTCAAATCCAGTAGTGATGGAAGGGGAAGTCTCAGTGGAGAGAACTCCCAGGGACCCTGGAGAAAGGGACCCTGTGGAGGAACTTGGAAAAAAAGAGGAAGCTCAGAGTCCTGACCAACCATGACCGTGGCTGGTCTGCAATCACCTGGGACCCACGGCTCTGATCCACGCTGCAGGGCAGCAGGAGGATGGACCACCCACCACCACTGCCCTTCCTGCAAGGTAGTAACAACCTAGGAAGAGGCCTTGAACCTCGGTTGCCTGACCAAGCCTGTGAGCTCCCAGAAGGTGGAAGGCCCTCCATTTTCCTGCTTTGGGTAAGCCCTTCTGGTGCTACTTCTGTGGGGAGAGGAGAGGAGAAGACGTGAGGAAGAGCTGCCAATGGGAGTCTGCATGAAGGACGGAAACTCTTCCTCAGGATGATGCTCTGGAAGGCTTCTGGGTCCTGCATGAGGTCCTGGGGCCATGATGCTCCACTAAGGGATCCTTCGCCTTTTTTGTAGAGTGAAGCTCTTGGACAATCGGATGAGGCCAATGGATGGCCGGCCCAGAATAATGCTTTTAAGTGCAAGAAATACAACAGCCCTTTGGGCTGGTTCATAGGATTATAGATTCTGCCCTACAAGTGAACTTGGACTGGAGGAAGGTGGATTTAAACCTAGCTTTTTCCATTTCATGATAAAAACACAGGACCTCCTCCTTGTTGCCTCCCCCACTGCACACCCATGTCCACATACACGTGTGTAAACACACACATAATCGTATACAAACTCCCCCAAAGCCACGTGAGGTATCATGGTACCTATTTAAAGGGGGAATGATGGGACTTCCCTGATGCTCTCCTCTCTGGTAATTAAGCCGTGCTTTTCTTTGTCCTCCTATAATGAGTGAAAGCTATGCCTGGTGGCTGTGGTGACAAAACTAGTGTGAAGCTGAAGCAGACAGTGGGACCTGAGGAGCCCTGAGGGCCCTCCAGCTCTAAGGCTCTGATCCCAGGAGCCTACTGACTGGGGATGGCTGCTTAGAATGGCTTTGTTTCATCTGCTCTGTCTGCATTTCATATCTGTGAATGCATGTGTCCTGTTAGAATGGAAGCTCCTTGAGGGCAGGGGCTGTTTTCACTTTTTCGTTATGCCTCCAGGGTAAACGCTTTACTTAATGTTTGCTGACTGACTGATTGCTAGCAAAGCAGTGTTCCGGGCTGCTGTGATACAGTGACATCAAATTCTTTTTTTCTGAAGAACAGAAAATTCAAGCCTCACACAAACAGCCATGCTGCTTTCCAAGCAACTTAGCAGGAGGAGTTGAAGGCTCTAGATTTAAAGGGATTAAAGAATAGAGCAGAAAGGCCAGGCCATCTAAACGGATCTGAAAGAGGATTCCTGGTGGTTCTCTAGTGAGGCAGGGAAAATGATGACTGAAGAGCCTTCCATGATGCCTCTGGCTGAGTGAGTCTTTGGGAGGAGGAACCACCCAAAGGGGAGACAGGTCAGAGTGCTGGGCTGCCTCTCCTGTCCCAGCGGTGTCTCTTCTCGATGGGCTGGACTCCACTGCTCAACAGGCCATTTCCATCATGATAATGCTGCCAGCTAGAATGGAGGCATGGCCCATGCTGAGTGACAGTTGTGTTCTTCCAAGGAGGGGCAGGGAAGGGAAAAAGCCTGTGCTGTGATTCCCAGGTTCGGATAATTCTGTAATGAGCCCTGCCTTTAGGGTAAGCTAGTTCCTACGTGAGCAGAGGGGGCAGCAGTGCCAAGGCAAATAACAACCCACATTCATACAGCACTGTAAAAGTTGTAGAGCGATTTTGTATCCACTAGGTCGCCTGAGTGACTCACTGTTCCCATTTTACAGATGCAGAAACTGAGGCTTTTTGAGGTTAAACAACTTTGGACAAAACACAGCCCCATTTTTCTCATCTGTAAAGTTAGAAGTTTGGACTAGATTTTTTAAAATTTCCAGCTTTTAGCATAATGCTGAGAACACAGTAGGTGATTAATAAATGCCTACTAATTGATCAAGAAAATAGTTTTTATTTATACATTTGATCCTTTGATCAAATGCAGATAAATCACAGAATCTCAGAGGGTGTAGGTCGAAGGGACCTCAGAGGGCAGTCAGTCTGGACGCCATATTTTAGAAGGGACATTAAGAAACAGGTGTAAAGAGGAGGGTAAGCAAGGTGGTAAAGGTCCTAGAACATGTAACTACAGGTGCTAGTGAGAAAGAGATAAACTGAGGCTAGAAAGCAGGAATAACTGAGAGCTGTCCAAGAGGGGAATGGACTGTCCTAGGAAGTCCTGGATTCTCCCTTACTTACACTTGGATATTCTTTTATTTGGTAAATTTAACTAACCACAGATTTAGAGCAGGGAGGGCCCTCACAGCCTTTGAATCCAAACCAATCATTTTATCGACAGGGAAACTGAAGCCCAGAGAGGGAAAGAAGTGATTTGCCCAAGGTCACATAGGAAATAAGTGGTAGAACCAGAATTTCAACTCAGGTCAATTAACAAGTATTTGTTTTAAACAAAGAATTACATTTTCTTTCTTTCTTCCCCCTTTTTTTTTTTAAAGCAACTGGGGTTAACTTGCTCAAGGTTACATGGCCAGTCATTATTTATGTGTGGGTGCTCATTTTCTGAGGTTGGGATTGATCCTGGGTCATCCGGACTCCAGGGCCTGTGCTCTTACTCACTGCGCCACCTAGCCGCCCCAAAGAATTACATTTTCTAAAAACAGATTTTTATTGATATGTGTTCCTTTAATATCAACTAGATTTCTCCCTGTATCTTGCTTTCCCTTCTCCAAGAGCTATCTCTTATAACAAAGACTTTTTTTTTTGATGAAAATAAATAATCTTTTCCAAGTACAGAGGATTCTTAGAAACCACCAATTTCAACCCATTCATTTTAGAGAAGAAACTGAGGCCTGTGGCCATGAAGTAACATAGCCAAGGTTGTGAACACAAGAAAGCGGTTGGATGGCAGTGTCAGAGAACACAAAGAGAAACGGCAAAACCAACATTAATCTCTGAGGACCAAGGTTCTGTCTACTCTACACCAGACTGTCAGAGTGGAGAAATCGTATAAACAGATGCAGGAATGTTTTAATAAATTGTCAACTAAACCCATTAATCTGGCCCCTTCCAAATGAGGTTCCTTGTATTATGTTTTATGAATGGAAGGTATTTGGGAAACAATCAATTGCTCACTGAATGAATAGGGTGACTAATTACCAAAGAGAAATACTTTTTCTAATCTTTTGTTTAAACTATAGTGGCATTTATTATAAAAAGATGCTCCTGAGAGAACTTTCATTTTTAATACATGCAGGAGCTGTCAGAGGAAATGCTAGTTACTCTATAAATAAAATGCATTCATTAAAGTAAATGAGCAAAACCTAACTCCTGGGCATGGTTGGAAAGGTAAGAAGACTAAGGAGTGATGCTGGCTTTCCACTTTATCAGAGATTCCTTTGGCACTGACAAACTGGCATGAACCAGTCAGGGTTAGTGACTCTTTTCTATAGATGCACAGGTCATCTTCCTTGACTAGAGTATCAGCTTCCTGAGGGCAGGGATTATTTTCAAATTGTACTTCCAGGTTTTACCACAGTGCCTCTCACACAGTAAGCCCTTAACAAATGTTTGTTGATTGTTTGATGGGCAAGGGTGCCTTCTCCAAATGATGTCAAACAGCTGCAGCTTTAACATATCCCTGGACTTGACTGAAGGTTTTAATTTTCTTCCAGACCACAGAATCAGAGATTTAGGGCTGGGAGAGACAGTAGATATTATCTAATCCAGTAGTTCTCAAAGTAAGCTTAGTCTCCTGGGGTTCCCTGAGGTCAAAACTATTTTAATAATAATACTAAGATAGTATTTGGTTATTAAAATACTCTTTCCTTATCCAACTCCCTATCTGTGAGAGGTCAGGTTTCTTTCATTTATTTCAACTATATATATATCAAGAGATTGAATTCAGGAGCAGCTCTGAGAATCTAGCTGTCTTCTTTCAAGCCAGACATTAAAGAGCTTTGCAAAAATATGTAAAATCAAGCCACTCTTTTCATGAAATTTTTGATTTGGGAAATATGGTTACTTTTTTTTCATAAAATGTAATTTATATGAATATGATGGGCTTTATCACTATCCTAAAAGAATTAATATCCATTTAAAATTGTTTTGATTTCTAATATAGTAAATACCAATAGATAGAACCCATATAACTAAAAGTTTGTTGTTTCTTTTTTTTTAAAATTAAAAAATTTTTTTTTTTTAAAGCAATTGGGGTTAAGTAACTTGCTCAAGGTTACATGGCTAGTCATTATTTATGCGTGGGTGCTCATTTTCTGAGGCCGGATCTGATCTCGGGTCATCCCAACTCCGAGGCGGTGCTCTTACTCACTGCGCCACCTAGTCGCCCCTTTAGGGCAATTGGGGTTAAGTAACTTGCCCAAGGTTACACGGCTAGGTTTTTGTTTGTATGGATTAAGTGTCGGAGGCCGGCTCCGAACTCAGGTCCTTCTGACTCCAGGGCCAGCGCTCTATTCACTGCGCCACCTAGCCGCCCCTGTTTGTTGAGTTTCTTAAGAAATTTTAAGAGCATAATGGAGTCCTGAGTTTGAGAACTGATGTTCAAGTCCTTAATTTTATAGATAAGGAAACTGAGGCTCAGTGAGACTAAGTGACTTTGCCAAACTTAGCACAGTCTTAGAGCTGGGATTTGAACTTAGGTCCTTATGGTCAAAGCTCAATAGATGTGATGTGAACTCATTGCCTTAGGGATGTGGTATGACTTTGCTTCTGTCTGGGTGGCTGGCATGGAGAGGATGTGGGACTGGGATTTATAAATGTCTCTTTCTGTTTCTGGAAACAAGGACTGAAGAAAGGATCCACATCTTTGATGATGAGATAAAGGCATGTTGATCTCCAGTAAAATATCACTAGAATTCTCCCTATGGAAGAAAATGCGCCTGCGCTCCCAGTGGGAAGCAGCATTTGGTGCCTTCCTTCTCACAAGGCTAATGCATTCCTCCATCTAAGATGCAAGCCACTCCCTCAACATGTACAGTAACAATCCACCTGCCTCATCGACAAGATCATGGAAAGAATAAATTTGCCAGATGGTGACAGCTGGTCGGAGTTTCCACTTCTATCAAGGACGATCACACGCATGTTGGCGCCCAAAGCTGAGGAGCTGGATTCGTGATTATTAGGGGACCGTGGGAGAAAGCTGGTGGTGCCTCTATGGTGCTGGCCATTCTGTGCACAGGGACATGTGTCTCTGCCTATGTGCATGGGTGAATGTGTAATTTTGCCAGTGTGGGCACGGCTTCTGTTGACACAGAAGATGACATTTTCATACACTCACTGCCTGGGCAAATCCTGCCCATGGGAGCAACTGTGTTCTCCTGTACATTGTCCCAGGACGAGCTCTCCTTCCTATGCTTTCAATGCCTCAGGGGCACCAGCATACGCCCACCCTGTGTCTCTCCTCTTCACTGTGCCACTGGCCCACTTGACCTCTAACGGGCTATGATCCATGAGAAAGTGAAGCACTTTTGATGGGTATTTGGAGGTCTTCTTCCACTAGAAAACTTATACTAACTTTCTTTCTAAAGGAACTTCTCAAAAGTTTGGGAAAAGTATTTTCTTTCTCAGCTGGAAGCAATATCCCTTTGTCCTTCTGACTTGACAATCTAAAATGAGCCAGACGACCCAGGTTCAAGGCCCTGTGACCTTGGGCAAATGAATCAAACTCTCTGGTCTCTTCCTCATCTAGGCGACCTCTAAGGGGCCTTCTACCAGTTGAGAAGCATTTATTAAGCACCTACTGTGTACGAGCTAGGCACCCTGTGAAATGTTAAGGATACAAAGACAAAGCAGCCTGCCCTGAAGGGGCTTTTATTCTAATAGGAGAAAGCATGTACTTTGGGAGAGGGGCTAGTCCTGTGAGTTCCTGAGGAGAGGGAATCCCGCGATGCAGGTTGGTACTCAGTATACAATATATAGTCTTGATTAGTATCCTGAGACATTCAGTGACTACCCAGGGTCAAGACTGACTTGGGCCCTCTGAGCTTGGCCCCTTCACCTCCTCCCTCTCCATTCATGTTCTATCCTCTCCCATTAGAACTGAAGCTACCAGAGGGCAAGGATTGTCTTCCTTTCTTCTTGGCTTTAAATTCCCAACACTCAGCACAGTGTCTGGAACACAGTAAGCTCTTAATAAATGTTGAATGACTTGATTTGAACTCAGGTCTTTCTGGCTTTGAGGACAACACCCCGTGTGTGTGTGTGTGTGTGTGTGTGTGTGTATACATAAACAAGTGAGAATAGATATATAATATATACAGAATGAATAAAAGTTAACTAAGAGAGGAAGTGTACTATCTAGAACTAAAGTTAACTGTTCAAGTCATCTCCTCAAGGAGAATAAGCATTTATACAGCACCTACTATGTCTCAGGAAAGGTGCTTAGTGCTTTATAACTATTTTATCCTTACAACAATCCTGGAAGGCAGGCATTATCATCATCCCCATTTTACAGATGAGGATCTGAGGCAATCAGGGTTAAATGACTTGCCCAGGGTCACAAAGCTAGTAAGTGTCCGAGGCTGGATTTGAACTCAGGACCTTCTGACCCCAGACCCATTATTCTATCCTCTGCCTCACCAGCTGCCTCTCCAGTTCTGGATTGTATTCTCCTCGTGGTAGAGATCCATGCCTTAGTCATGTTTACATGCCCTGGCAGAAGGTCTGAACATAGCAGGCCCTCCATAAATGCCACCAGTGAATGAATGAATGCTTTATCCTGCCTCTGAGGCATAAGCTAAATTCTATAGCTAATGGAAAGCTTTTGACTCATTCATAAAATATTTCTTTTTGGATGTTATTCAATGTCTCGCAGAGAATTTGCACTTAGTCATAGCAAGCTGCACGGTGAATGCATCGGGAAGGACTTCAGAGATGGTTTAGACTAACTCCTCCATCTGCACAGAAGAGAAGAGATGGGGGCGAGCATTTATGAAGCCCCTACTGCATGCCTGGTGCTGTGCTAAGCCCTTTCCAAAGATGATCCCACTTGACCTGGCAGATCTGGAGCTGCTGATGCTTCTGAGGTCATTTCAACCATCTCCATCTCTCTGCAGACAAGGAGATTGGGGCATGAAGAGATGGGTGACGGGACCAGGTCACCCAGGTGACAAGGCAGGAAGCAGGGCAGGGGCACAGCTTCCAGGTGCTGTGGAGGTGTGCCATGGGCACATAAAGAGGCAGCCCCTTCTTCCAGGGTGCTGCCTGACCAGGAGTGGTGAGAAGACACAGGCTTGAGGAACTGGAGTAGTGCAAAGTCCAAAAGGGGCTAATCTGTAGCACAGAGGACAATCAGGGAGGACTCCTCCATGGTGATGGCATTAGATGGTATGGACCTAGAAGAGGCTGCTAGGGGCACCACAGGGCAAGAGCTCTGGGCCTGAGTTCAAAGCCAGTCCCAGATACTTACTAGCTGGGTGACCCTGGACAAGTGGCCTAACCTTCATCTGCCCTGCTTTCTTGGTCTGTAAAATGGGAATAGTAGTGGCACCTACCTCCCAGGGTAGATGTGAGATTAAAATGAAATAATAACATTTATAAAGTGATTTGCAAAGCTTAAAGGGATGTTGGTCATAACAGCCATTTTTATTATTAACTTGTGAAATGGAGTCAACATACGAACAAAATTCTGGACAAAGCACAAGGCGTAAGAACAAGGGGCCTGAAGTGAGGGGCGACACCCCAGGGACGGGCCACGTTCTGTCCCCTCCTGCAGATTCTCCTTCCCAGGATGGCTCCTCTTTCCTCTCTGGCTCCTCTGCCCTTATCTTTCCTTTCCTGCCCCTCCCTGACACTGTTTATTTGCTGCATTAAGTCAGAGACAACACTCCCTGCCAAAACTATGTGAAAAATATTTTTACAGGTCCCTGAGGTCTTCGAAGGAAGGGCTGATGGGAAAAGGGAGAGCAGGGAGTCCCATGGAAAAGGATCCACAGAGGGTCCTCAAATGCCCCTTCCCTCAGAAACGTTTATAACATGGGTTGGGGTCTGACATAGGCCACTGGGTTGGCAGCCTCAAGTTGACTCATTAAAGGTCCAGATGGTGACACAAAGCAGGGCACAGGGGGCACAGTGCTGGGGCCTCAGGGGTCACAGGGATTAGAGATGAGGGCGACCTCAGAGAGGTCATCCAGTCCAGCCCCCTCCAGAGAGGTCATGGATTTGCAATGGATTTTAATTTCTATTTTATAGGGGCATGCCAGTGGAGGACATCCAACCCAACCCCCTCATCTTACAGATCAGGAAACTGAGGCCCGGAGGGATTCATGGTATAAGATCATGGATTTTAGTGCTCAGAGGGATTTTTGAGGTCACTGACTCCATCCTCCAAGATAAAGAAACTGGACCTCAGGGAGGTTAAGAAATTTTATCAGGGTCATTTGGGATTAGAACCTACATTTTCCAGGGCTTGATCCATGATGTCAGACTGCCATGGAAAGCAGAATCTGACTGAGGGTCTCTCACACTTGCTGGGTGACCAAGGGAAAGTTGGGAAACTTTCTTCCCCTGGAATTGGTCAACAAGTATTTATTAAGCACTTACTATGACCTGCATTTATAAAACACTTATTATGACCTGCATTTATTAGGCACTTACTTTGACCTGCATTTATTATGGATGTACTATGACCTGCATTTATTAAGCACTTACTATGACCTGTATTTATTAAGCACTTACTGTGACCTTATCATTTTTGCCCAAGGACCCTTTCGCTCAGCATCAAATGACCACTGAAATCTCAGCACAGAGGCAGGCAGAACCACACGCCAGCCCCACCAGGCAGCTCCTATGACATTACTTAATATGGAAATGCACTTTGTTGATGGGGGGGGGTACCCCAGCTTCATCTACATTATAAACATTGGTCTCATTAGTACCCACCTGATACTGCTTGAAGAGAAATTCTAGATCTTAAAAAATGAAAGGGATTTATAAAGAAGCCATGAATGATGCTTATGAGTCTTTTATGAATTTTTAAATCAAGTTGTTGCATATCTTAATTGATTAGAAAAGGAAGGCTAGCCAGTTTTATTTGAGTTGTATTCATCATTATTCAAAAAAGATTTCTTTCCTACAGAATTCTAAGGCTAAATTGCTAAGTTCTTTTGTCTTTTTGTGGGGGAGAGGAGGATAATATAATATATTTCATTTTAAAGGGTAAGATTAGAAAAAAATTCCAAGTCCAACAGTCTGACAGCAATTCCCTCTAATTCTTTAGGTGCTATAGCAGACCCAAAGGAACACATTTCCATGGTCTTAAATGCTTGGAAAGGAGCCACTCACTAGCTGCCCTGGCCAATCCAATAGGGTCTATTTCCTGCCCAGGTGTAAGGCTCCAATATGGGAGCTCACTGGTGGGGGCCCAGCACGTGACTTCCCCAGGACTGATTATCATGCAAGTTCGCACTTGTGGTTGCCATGGCATCCTGGGGAGGCATGGCTCCCACTGACTGCTCACCAAATACCATGGCCCAGAAACCTCCCCCCACATGATGGGCAGTGGCGCCCAGCCTGGGGACGGAATGCTCAGATCATTTGGAAGATTCTGGGGCATGGATATAAATTTTTAAAATTTGCTTTAAGGAATGTATTTTGCTCTCTGTGAAAAGCAGATTTCCCCTCTAGATCCCCTTTCCCCACTTTTTTTTTTTTTGCCACAGCTGCCAGGCTGGCTGTTGGTGCCAGAGGCAACTGATTAGTTTTAAAAAAATGCACTCCCTGGCTTGCTGACATCCATTTGTATTTCACTATGTGATGGCAATAATAATTACACCTGGCATTGGAGCAGAGAACATTTAGAAACTTTTAGAAATGTTTCTGTCTGTTTCGTTCACTGTCACAATGAGGTGGGCAGGGCAGCTGTTGGGCTCCCCATTTAACAGATAAGGGAACAGAAATGACTTAGCCAAGGTTACAAAGGGCTATGATGCATTTTGTGGTTTGTACCTCCCTATCCCATCATCATCAGAATAATTCTCCACTTCTCTGGACCTGGAGTTTGGAAAATCTGAGTTCAAATCCATTCTAAGACATTTGAATTGAGAGTCTCTTAACCACTGCCGGCCTCAGTTTCCTCAGCTGTGAAATGGGGATAAGGACAGCACCTACCTCTCAGGGTTATCACAAGGGTCAAATGATATAATATCTGTAAAGTGCTTTGCAAAGCTTAAGGCTTTATACTAAGTATAATGACAACCCACTGAGGAAGGGAGTTCAGATGTTATTAGCCACACTTTAGGGATGAGGACACTGAATGACGGAATCATTAGCCAATGCTGGCTAAATGCTGGCCACCAAAAGACCCATTGACTGTGCAAGCTAACAGGGAGCTGCAACAGGATGCCCCCATTTTACAGAAGGGGAAACGGACGCCCAAAGAGTGGAAACGACTTGGCCGAGGTCAGGTGTACTGACCAGTGGGATCTGGAGCCCAAAGATGTATCAAGGGGGTAGTCAGCAAGGCAGTTAGAGAGTGAAACTGGAACCCAGGTCTCCTGATTCTAAATCAGGGCTCTTTTCACTACACAAAGGTCCACATATCTACTGAAACCTGCCTATTTCAGGGAAAGTTTCTTAAATAAAGGTGTACCAAAGTGGAAAGGGGGGCAGTGCATAGATTGCTGGCCCTGGAGTTAGCAAAAAGACTCTTCCTGAGTTCAAATCCAGCCTTGGACACTCACTAGCTGTGTGACCCTGGACAAGTCATTTAATCCTATTTGCCTCAGTTTCCTCATCTGTTAAATGAGCTGGAGAAGGGAACGGCAAACTGCTCTAGGATCTTTGCCAAGAAAATCCCAAAAATGGGGTCCTGAAGAGTCAGGCACAACTGAAAAAAAAAGACTGACCAACACAAAGCAGCAAACAGTGGGCTCTTGGACCTCACTGGCTCTCCTGAGTCAGAGGCTAGAAGAGCCCTTCTGGGGAGTGAGGTGGAGGGTGTTCTTGTTCAATGCTAGGTTTGGCTGGATCAGGGGGGTCCATGACTGTGTGTATGTGTGCATGTGTGCGTGACTCTGTGTGTATGTATGTGTGTGTGTGCGTGTGTGCGTGCGTGTGTGCGTGACTCTGTGTGTATGTGTGTGTGTGTGTGTGTGTGACTGTGTGTATGTGAATGTGTGTGTGTATGTGAGTGTGTGACTGTGTGTGTGTGCGTACATACACTTGCATAGATTCTGATAACTGTATGTCACTATAATTAGTGTTCTTTTTAATCTTCTTACCTTCTGCATTTAAAAAGATGCTTCTATAGGCTTCCCCAGAAGGCTAAGGGGGGTCTATAACTCACACAGAAAGTTAAGATCCCAAATTGTGCTATATAAATGGCAAAAATAATATTGATGATGGTGACACATGGAGTACTGTGTTCAGTTCCACATTCCTGTGGGGGTCATTGACAAGACAGACAATGCCCAGAAGCCGGCCACCATAATGGCAAAGGGGACAGAAAATGATGACCCATGGAACAAGGGAAAGGACTGCTTAGGATATTCAGGGATGGGCTAAGGTGGGATAATTACCTTCAGCTATGTGAGACGATTTCTTTTGACTAGGGCTACCCTAGAGAACAGAATTAGGACCAGCTGGCAGATGGAAGTCTCAGGGAAGATTTTGTTGTATCATAACTAACTCTTTAATAATTAGAGCTAAAAAATGTGGGAAGCCTTGTGAAGTCATAAAACTAACATTTTTAAACTAGCACTTTTGAGTTTACAGAGTATTTTCTTTGAAAAAAATATCCCACAAGCTAGAGAAATTATTCCCTGTCTTACAAGTTCAATTGAGATTTTCTAACAGCCTCCTATGTAAATGCGAGACAAAAGGCAGCATGGTTTTGTAGTCTAGAACATTTGGTTCAGAGCTGGAAGGGAACCCAGATGTCAGTGGGTCCAGTACTCTCATTTTTACTGATGAGGAAACCCAGAGAGAGAGGATGGAATCTGAACTTGGCTTTCTTGATTCCAGGGCAATAGAGGGAAGAAGGAGCTGGCCTTGGAATCAGGAAGATTTGGGTTCAGGTCCCCTCTCTGAGACACCCTGGGGTACTGCGTAAGTCATGGCATGTCTCAATGAACCCCTGGCAACTTTTTGACCCCAGAATCTGTTAAGTAGGTGTCAACCTGCACTGGAAGATGGGGGTTTTCTTTTCTTTCTTTTTTTTTTCTTCAAGCAATTGGGGTTAAGTAACTTGCTCAAGGTTACCTAGCTGGCTAGTTATTTTACGTGTGGGTACTAATATTCTGAGGCTGGAACTGATCCTAGGTCCTCCAGACTCCACGGCTGGCGCTCTTACTCACTGTGCCACCTAGCTGCCCCTAGATGGAGTTTTCTAATTGAGAATTCCCTTTCCCATGGGTCTGCTTCAAAAAATAAGCTTGTTAGGCACAGCCCTGGCCTCTGGGGATAGAAATATAAACAAGCTTCCTGTCTTCAGCCAGCTTACATTCTTGGGGAAGAAGGGGAGGTGTGGCATTGTGGAGGCATAGGATGATCTGACCTGACTCCCCCAGCTAGCCAAGGTCCAATCTCTCCCACTTCTGCCCAGCTTCCATGAAGTTCTCTCTACAACAAGGAAAGAATGGCTCACATGGAAGGTGTATCAAGGGCGTAGGGACTTCAGGCAGAAGCTGGACAATGGCCAGCAAGGGACACCAGAGGAGAGCTTCTGGCCATGAGGAGGAAAGGAACTGGGGCTAAATAAATCGTTCCCCAGTCTCCTTGAACCCCTGACTTGAAGAGGAGAGAAGCCTCAACACCCAATGGAAGGTACTGGTATTTCTAACGCTCTTGCCAAGTGACAGTCGGGGAGGGGGCAGAGCCAACATCACAAAGAAGAGGAGTGGGTTTGGAGTTTTAATTAGAGTGACACAGGATTGGGGCAGTAAATGATGACTCTCACCATATGTCGCTGTCTGATTAATGAAGTAGAAAATGCGGAGATGACAGATAAGACGTTATGGTGGCAGAGACCACAGTCTAAACCTGCCTAACATGGGGGGAATGGCATCAATGGGGCTTCCTTTTTGCTTATATATTGGTCGCCCCTCTGGGAGCAGTAGGCCCCAGAGCCAAGGGCCAGACCCCTGATCAGTGGGCCCTGAACCCTGCCTTCCCCTTCCCCACTGCACTGAGGGGCCCACAAACAGGCGGGGCATCCCTGAGGACCGTGGCCCTTCCCTCCCCTGACACTAGGACCCTGCCAGAGCCAGAGCATGGAAATAACAGTCACTGTTGGTGGCTTCTGTTTACACCTTGTGGGTAGATGTGTGGGACAATGGGAAAAGAGCCCAATTTGGAGACAGGAAACCTGTGTTCAAATCCCAGCCCTGTCACTTACTACCGACAGAGATTTGGGGCAGGTCACATAATAATAGCTGGCATTTATAAAGCGCTCTAAGGTCTCAAAAGTGCTTTACAAAAATTATCTCATTTGATCCTCACAATAACCCTGGGGAGTAAGTGCTATTTTTATCCCCATTTTACAGACAAGGAAACTGAGGCAGAGAGGTTAAGTGACTTGTCCAAGGTCACACATCTAGGAAGGGTCCAGCAAGACTTGAATTCAGGTCTTCTTGACATTATGTCCAACACTAGCTATACCAGTACCCCTCTCTGGGCCTTAGTCTCTTCATATGAAATGAGAGGGTTGGGCTATCTGACTCTGTTGTGCACTCCAGTTCGAAGTTCTCTGACTTTTCTCTCCTCTGAGTTGCCCTCCTCCGAGTTTATGGACATAGGATAGTCCTGGGCTGGACTCCACCAAGCTCTCTATGAGAACCCAAAGGGCTGCTTGGCCTTGCCTCCCCTTCCTCTTTGAACCCTCAGCTCTTAGCATGACACTTGGCATATGGGAAGCACTGTGTCACAGGTCCTGCTGTGGACGGTCTGATGGCACTCTGCTTTCTCTCCTCCTGCCCATGCTGAGGGAGGCGCTTTTCTCTATGTTCCAGACAAGACACACCAAACCAGGACTCTATGGAGGGAGTAGCCCTCAGAGCTCTGATCGTGGGCCTACGTTTTATTAAACATGGCAGAACTGTGGCCCAAGTCGCTCAGTGATCATTGATATTCAGGCAGGTTCTCCCTCTGTGCCCACGGTTCTCCCTTCTGACGCTCCCCTAGAGCTTGAGAGCTCCATCTGCAAGACAACACGTCTTGGGGGTCAGTTTAAGGGAATCAGAAGAGAGGAGAGAGTGGTCACTTTTACTCTTCGGCCTTCTTTGGAACCAAATGCAGAGGCTGGTCTGTCACCGACAGATGAGGACCTTGGGATCACTTTCAGCTGAGGGCTTTCCTTCAAAATATCACAGACTTAGGATTGGAAGGGACCCCTGGGATCAATGGGTCCAATGCCCTCATTTCACAGAGAAATCAAGAGACTTGCCCAAGGTAACAGAAGCAGCAAGTTTTAGGAGTGAGAGTTGAACCCAGAGCCAATGACTCCAGGGTTATCTCTGCTCCATCAGGGAACATGTACTGATCTTTACACAACATCCTGGCTCATCAGGGTATGGAAGGTGTTCTGAGCTCTGAACTCTTAGTTAGAAGGGACCCCAAGGGCAAGGGAGCCTAACCCTTATGTGAACAGGGTCCTGCCTCAATGGTCTTCCAGCTTCTACCTGAAGACCTCCCGTGGGGAGGAACCCACCACCAGGCCACTTCTGTAGAGCTCTCACTGGTAAGCATTTTCTCTTTTCATGGGGGCTCGATCTCAGGTTATACCCATAGAGGACCAGGTTCTTGGCAGGTTCTCCCAGGCTGAGAAGGTAGTAAGTGTAGTCCCAAGGACAGATGGGGTTTGCTGCCCAAGTACTGTCCCAGAGAGATGGAGTCCAATGCCCTTATTTCACAGCTGAGCAAAAAGAGCCACCGAGAACTTGCCCAAGGTGTCCCAGGTGGTAAGCAGCTGAAGTCTTTCACTATGAACATACAAACTCTCCCCCCATAATAGCCTCCTGGGTCTAAATGCTTCCCAAGCTGAGTAGTTTTTTCCATCCATTTCTCAGATCTGTCTTCTTCCTATCATTCTCACCAAAATGGCCAGAGCGGTCTCAGAATCTAGTCCCAGAGAGCGTGAGGGACATCCCTTCCTTCGCCTGAACTTTTGGTGGTCTCTGACATATCCAGCTAGATTGCCTTGCCATGTTTATCTCATCTCCACCTCCTGACTCTCTTCAAAAAAGCACCACTTACCCCACTCCCCCATCATTTAAAGTAGCCCACATCAATCAGAGACAAGCAGGCGACTCCTCTCTCTTCCCTTTCTGTCCCCTCCTGCCCCAAATCTAGATAGGATCTGTTTCTCTCTCTGAGCCTTGCTTAGTAATGGATTTCCTCCTCTGCCATCATCCTTTAAATGCAATACTGTTGGCCCACATAGAGGATGTCCCTTGTCTACTCATGTGTTGGGTTAATATTGATATCTACTGTCTCTGCTGCCCTAGGCATCTGTATCAAGGTGTCTGTCTAGGAGTGTGAGTTTTCAGAAATCAGGAGCTAACTTTCTCTGTCCTCTGACATGGGCACCTAGGTATGTCTTAGATGGATCCTATCAATGCTGAAGAAGGCCTGTATTCAGCCATCTCCACCATCAACACTACAGTTCACTCATTCACCTGTCCCTTTCAACTACAAATTCAGATTTAATTATGTGGTTATATAAAAACACCTGATTAGTCAGCCACAGAGAGGCATGGGCATGTCTAGACTATGTGAAAAGTCGCTGGGGCTGGGAGCAGTGGATCCAGGGTCTAGGCTAAGCTACTCACTGGCATATCTTTGGGTCCATGGTTCCCCCTGTCTGCTGTGGTATACCAGCCAGGAAGAGTCAGTTTCTGGGGTTTGATGGGGTTGATGGACTGGTCACAGGGGAGGTGGGGAGTGGGGTAGGCTGGCCTAAGCCATACTTACTCGGTGAGGTGGGCGAGGTGGCACCTCCTTCTGTCGATGTGGTTGGAGGCTTTGTGTCTGGCACGGGCAGAGGCACAGGCCTGGCCATTGGTGGTGGAGGTGGCGGTGGCAACATTGGGGTGGGAAGGAACGGGTTGTGCACCTTGCCTTGGCTGCTACCATTGGGCTGTGAGGGGGAAAGAGGCAGACATCAGCCATCCGCAGCTTCTGATCACAAGAGAATCATCACTTGCCTCCAATATAAATTATTAAGTGCTCTATGCTTAGGGGGCAGCTGAAGCCTTCCACAAGATCATATACACATGCAGGATTATTCTGGTTTGGACTTCAAGGCACTCGACAAAAGTATACTCTTAGCAGCAGAGATAAAATGTATTCTAGAACCTTCTCTTTGCATCAGTTTGCACAAAAGGACATTTGGGGGGGTCATTCTGAATTTTTCATGGGGCACTTTGGCTGAGGATACAGCTACTCTGAATAAGTGATTGTCATCACTATCATGAAGATATTTCTGATGAGCTAAGCTCAGCAAAGTGTCTGCTTAGCGATTGCAGCTTCTCATGACTAACTGCAGAGATACTCCTTAGACCCTGGAACTGGAGGCGAGCATGCTGGACTTTGCCTTAGAAATCCAACATGACATTACATTGAACAAATATGTTAACCATTGGAAAAATCCTTTCCTCCTACAGTCTCTAACATCAGAAGCAGAAACTTTCCCGCTCAAGACGGAAGTTCAGCCTGATTCTGGATGCAAATTTTATAACGTAGAATACACCACAAAGTCCCACTTCTTTGGTGGGATGATGCTGGGAGGGCTGAACAAAGCATACAGCTCTTTGAAAGGAGAAATTATTCTTTGAAAAATACCTTCCATAGCATCAAAAAGAGGCATTTGTTAAAAAGCTTTTTGAAACGATCCCCTTTAAAGAGGACAGCTGAGATTGAACAAATTTTTACAATTGTGTAAAACCAGGAATTTGAGAGGTATGTGAGATGTCAAAGCTGCTGAAAAATAGAAACGAAGGAAGAATGAAGGAAATGAAAAAAGGGAAAAAAGAAAAAAGACAGAAGGAAAGAGATAGAGAGGAAAAAAGAAAGGAAGAAAGGGGAAGAAAAAGGAGAAGGAGTAAAAAGGAAAAAAAAGAAAAGAAAGAAAGGAAATAAGGAAGAAGGGGATTAGATTAGAAGGAAAGAAAGATGAGGAAGAAAAAAGGAAAAAAGAGAAAGGAAGAGAAAGAAAAAAAAGTCAAGAAAGGAAACAAGAAGGAAAAAGATCAGAAGGAAAGAAAAAAAACAGAAGAAAAAAGGAAGGAGGGAAGGAAGAAAGAAGAAAAAGGAAATAATAAAGGAAAGGAAAAGAAAGGAAAAACAAAGAAAGATGGAAAAAAGTCCATAAAGAGCTAGCTAGAAAGAAGAAAGAAAAAAGAAAGGAAGAAGAAGGAAGGAAGGAAAGAAAAAGGAAAGAAGAAAAAAGATCAGAAAGAAAGCTAGCTAGAGAAAAGAAAGGAAGGAGAGAAAAAAGAAAAATTAAAAAGGACAGAAAGAAAGAAAGAAAGACAGAAAGAAAGAAGTTAGAAAAGAAAGAGAAAGGAAGGAGAAAGACCGTTTACTAGTCATTCATGGTGCTGGGGACCAGATGAGTTTTGACATCACTTCCCAACAAGGCCTTGTTGCTTGCCTAGGTATCAGATGGCCAGTATTCCACTGAGGATAGCTCCCTGTCTTGAAGCTATAGCGTCAAATCAAAATGGGGCTGGAGAAAATCCCATTATCCCAGGGTTTCATTTTTTAAGCTTAAGTAATTGGGCAGAAGCATTCTCCCTCCTTTCGCTTCCTCTCCTTCTCTGTCCCCACCCCAATTCACTTAGGTATTTAGCTGTTGTTTCTGGAAGACCATGGTGTCTGACAAACAGAACCTTGAATTGCTCTGCCAGCAAACCCGGATGGCAAGTGCTATTTCAGAGAAGGCTAAAAGTCCATAAGTGAATGCTTTAGGAGAAGCAAGGCACATGAATACACAAGCAAAAGAAAAAAAAAGACATTCTATTGATTTGTTGTCTAGACAGAAATGTATCTGCTAACATATCGCTAGACATTAGTCAAAGCTGTCAGTCCTGGCTCAGATGTGCAGAATCAGGTATTTCTGTAGGGGGTGGAGGGGCAGGAGGGGGAGAAAAAGCCAGTGGTGAGGACAGAGTGACTAATTACAGAAATATCCTTAACCGGGCAGTGAGAATTAGGGCTAATCTGTGGGTATGTGAGCAATCTGGACATTAGGATAAGGAGAAGAACCCAATTCTTGCTTCCATCATAGTGGTTTTAATCTAGTGATGCAGCAATCGTCTCCTTTTCCCCCTCCCCCCAAAAGAACCCCAAACCAAAACCACCAAGACCTCGATTTGAAATTCCACTTATCATCACCTTATCATTTCTGGATTCCAGCAGAATGTTATTTCAATCATGCAATTATTCAGTTTATTTGAGGGGGGGAGAGAATGAAAACACTCATTCAGAGCTATCAAATCCCGTTCAACTTTATACCAAGATAAGTGAGAAAGATAACTGATTACAGAAATAACAAACTGTAATAAACTTTGCTTTTGGCATCTGGGGTTCATGCAGTGGTCAACTTGATTTAAAGTTCTATAAAGCCGTATTTTTTCCCCCAAATCAACTTGGTTGATTCAAAACATCTGTCTCCCTGGCTTCTCCCCACCCCTTCCAATCACTCCCCCATATAATTTTGAATAAATGATTTGCATTTTTTCTATTTTGTTAACCCTTACAGGAACCAAGGTTAGAATGCATGAGGTTGACTCATCAGCCCCCAGACCTTGGAAGGTTAGGGAGTTCATCCTTGCTATGATTTATCTCCCCAAGCCCGACACTTGCAGACTTAACACAAATACTGCTGTGACCAGTTAACTTTCCCACAATCTCGAGTAAACCTGACATCTGACTGGAGTCAGTCAACATGTCCTTAGAGCTCAATCTCGCCTGAGGAGAATCCCCCACCCCCATTGCTGCAAGTTTTACATGAAATTAACATTTCCCAAGAAATTTACCAAAAAAAGGGTCCTTACATTGAGGAACCCCACCTGTCCGGCCTGCTGACCAGCATCGGGACAGACAAGTTGGACAAACTCTTTCAGCGTCTCCTGAGGGTGGTAGCGAATTGCCGGGTGTGAGAAGTAGGGCCCAGGCTGCTGGATAATGGGAGATGTCGGGAAATGTAAAGTTGATGGGGTCGCATGTGGACTTGCTGTGGGAAAAATAAGGAAAAAAACAGGAGTTATAACAAGATAGACTTTTTTCTTGTCCCCGACATCTAGACCCTACTTCTCCCCTGCACAGGACTCACAGAATTCCTTGTGTGACTGATCAGAAAATAAGTCAGTTCTGATGGGTTTTGCTCCTCTGGGCTCTTTAAGACAACATGGAGTCTGGATTAAGCAAGAATTTCAAGCTGCCTTTGTATTTTCAGTGGACATGAGTTATAAAGGCATTAATAATCCTGGGTGAAACGGAAGATTATTCATTACCTTAAGAGCTTTTTTAATGAAGCAAGCAATAAAAAATGTATCTAGTAGATTAGGTTTGATTTAACTGACACTACAGATGACAAATTCCAGTTTTCACATATGGATCCCCTTTCGTTCTGAATGACCCATAGACGATAATTCATTCTTAGAGCTCTTGTCCCCCTTTCAGTGAAATTTCGAGGGACTAATTCAGGATGAACTTTTTGGGAAGGATGTAGTACATGATCACATATTAAAACTAAGCCATTAGTGGGGGGCATTAGATGGGAAGGGAGAGGAAGACGAAGGGGTGGGGGTGGGGGGATATGCTCTCTTTGCACTCAAGGCTGTGTCCTCCTTACAATAAAGTTAAACTCTGAAATGCTCCATGTTCCAGGGGGGACCCACATGCCGAGGGAAGGAGTGACCCCTACTGAAATGCTGGCTCGATGCCCATGCAAACTTCGAAGAGGCAGGCGTTGAGACCTCCTTTATATACAAACCCTGTTGAATTTCATTTGCACAAGAAGGAGATTAGTTGTTTGTTTGTTTTAAAGAAACCTATCCAAAGTATGTAATAACTTTTGCCCTTGGCTTAGGCAGAGGATTGATAAAACCCACTATGAGGCCAAAGCACTCTGTATACAGCAAGTGCTTAATAGATGCTTCATTGAAGAGAATCAAGTCATCTGAACATGACCTTCAGTCCTCCTGGACAGTGGGTCACTCATCTTTATAATTTAGGACACTTCATGGCTAAGAAAACCTTTCTCCCAACCCCTTTTAGGCAGTTATCCAAGCATTGCTGGACTTTTTCACTAATTTGCTGCTGAGGAAATTAAAAAGGAAACTGCTTCTTGAAGTCATCATGTAACTTGCAAGTCAGTATCAGAGCTAGGACCCAAACTTTCTGGTTCTGAGACTTTACCACGCCATGTTCTTTTCAACCAACCAACCAACCAACTAAATGTGCACTGGACTGGAGTCAGAAAAATTTAGGTTCAAATCCACTTTGGAAACCAACTAGCTGTGTGACCCTAGGCAAGTCACTTAAATTCTGTGCCTGAGTTTCCTCACCTGAAAAATAAGAGAGTTGGTCTCTGGTCTTGAAGTTGTCTTCCTGTTCTAAATCTATGATTCTATGAACAATCATATTTTTTTTTGGAGGGCAATTGGGGTTAAGTGACTTGCCCAAGGTCACATGGCTAGTATGAACAATCATTTCTAAAGCACATGTTACTCTCTCAGCACTGTGCTGGGCACTGAAGATAAAAGATAAAAACGAACCAGTTCCTGTGTATTTCTGAGCCCTTTCCCAAGTGACAGCTGGTCATCATTCTTCTCATTCTATTTGATGGACATTGATTTAGCACTTATTATATTCCAAACACCGTGCGAGATAAAGGAAATGATAGTGTGCCTGCTCTCTGAGGGCTTACATTCCATGCTCTGAATTTAATTCATAGAACCTGGCAGATGCCTAGAGAAAGGGACCGTGGCATCCCCTGAAGCAGTAGCCAGACCTCCAAGGGAGACGTTCCCCAAGAATGCACCAAGGGAAAAGGAAGCAGAACTGGGAGAAAGATTCCTACGAGACGAACGACTCAGAAAGAATCCATCCCTCTGTGGGTGGGCGCAGAGGGTGACTAAGCACCATCCCTGGAGGACTGAGGATGGACCATGAACAAAGAGGCGAAGGGCTCTTTAAAGAGCCCATGTAGACACGGCCAAGGGGGTAAGCTGTTTTGGTTGATGATGCATGTTGGTTATAAAGGTTTTGCTTTTCCTTGATTTTTTTCCCCAATGGGAAGGGAGAGGTAAGAAAACAGGTTCATTTGCCTATTTTCAATGGCTGGCCCTGATGCCTCCACTTCTCTCCCTCCTCCCCTCTATCTCCAGTTTTCCTTTAGGTCTCAGTGCAAATCCCACTTTCTACAAGAAGTCTTTCCCAGTCTAGTTTTCCTTAATGTTAACTCTGCTCAGGAAGTGTCCCTCTCCAAGAGGCCTTACTGGGCCCCCTCAGCTGCTCCAGCCTTCCCCTCAAGGCTTCCCTTGAATCTGCTTCATATACACTGACCAGAGGATAGGCATGCACGTTGTCTCCAGCATTTGAAGGCAACCCCCTGGAGACCTATTCTATCACTCAGCACAGTGGCCAGCACACAGTAGGGGCCTAATAAATGCTTACTTATTGCCACCTTTCAGTGGCAGCATCTGGCCTGCCACTCCACTCCTGATGTAAGATCTTCACTGGTCAAACTGGGTTGACAGAAGCCCCTTTCACTGGGACCTGAATAAGTCTTCCTAAAATGTGCTTGGAGATCCTTGGATATACCAGCAGAAAGACAGAGCCCCTTCATCGGAAGCTGGCACGCTGCTGCTGAAATCCATCAGGACGAGCACGATTCCAAATTTTCAACTGGGGAAAACAGCGCTTAGTGTGGTGTGAGCCCAGAGTCGACACAATAAAAAAATTAGAGAGCATTATGTAAATGCATATTTAGACCCTTTAAAAATGTGCATTATTTACTTGAGAGTCAATAAAGGCTTTTCTCAAGTGTTTCCAGTTTATCGCGGCACATCCATCTGCATCCATGTTGACGTTAATACAATTTGGTGTATTAAAAGGCCCTACAAAATTGGCTGCGGCAGCGGCTGCACAAGGGGGCTCTCGTCAGCCCGAGGCCAGGCCCAGCTGGGCCTCATAGCATCGTGCAGCTCGGGAGGGCTCTCCCTGCATGACAGGGTTTCCAACTTGTCTCAAAAACAACATTTCAGGCTTCTGAAAAGTCCTATTGATGGGCAGGGCAGTTTCATGAGGTTCTACCTGCCCAAAATACCACAGAGGAGCACTGTGCCTGACAGAGAGTAAGCATGCTTTCTCATTCACCCTCCATCAATGTAAATCAGCAACCTGTTGGTAACTTGTGGCCTTAAAAGAGTTTGTTGGAACACTGAGGGAGGGTGAAGCAACCTGCCCTTGATCCCACAGCCCACAGATGTCAAAGGCAGGACTTGAACCCAGGTCTTCCTGGTTCCAAGGCTGGTTCTGTGTTCATACAGCTAACGCTTAAAGCTTGTCTTCGCTCCATCTACAGGGATCTCATGATTCCTTTTTCCTTTTAGGTATGAGTTCAGTGGTTTATTTCTCTCATCTCAGAGGCCATCAGAGCCAACTCATAAAGGAACAAGAATCCTCTCTACACCATCTCTGACAACTGGTCCTCTGTCCAGCCTCTGGCCAAAGACCTTCAGAGAGGGACGACCCGTGATCCCCATTACTGCTTAGGAGCAGCAGGGCAGGTAGTGCAATGGATGGAGCAGATGCAAGGAGGATCCCACCCCACCCCACCCCCTGGCCCTGAACACAAGGACTCTTGGAGATCATCTGTCAAAACTATCTGGGCAGCTGGGTGGTATGAAGGTTAGAGCCCTAGACCCGGACCCAGGGGGCCTCAGGTCAAATTCTGCTTTAGAAACTCGATAACTGTGTGACTCTGGGCAAGTCAACTAAGTCTCAGCTTTAGCTTCCTCGTCTGTAAAATGGGAACAGCAATCGTACCCCCTTCACAGAGTTACTGTCAGGATTGAGGGAGACAGAGTACTTCAGTGCCTTACACATTTCAGCAACCATCATCATCATCAGTATCATCATCATCATCAGCAGCAGCAGCAGCAGCACCACTGTCCCTCCATCTCCCTCTTCTTTCTCCTTCTTCTACTGAAAGTCATCTTTCCTATAACTCTCCATGTCAAACTCCCTTCTCTGGCTAACCATTGAATGGAAGTTCCTTGAGGACAGGGTCTATCTCACAGTTTTATCTGTTCCTCCAGCATTTAGTACAGTGCTTAGCTCCTGGAAGGAGCTTAATAAATAAATGTCTTTCCATCCATTCACATAGGAGATGCAATCCACATTAGTGGAGGAAGAATCCCCACTAATGAATTTATATTCCTGAAATATTGAAATGAAAACCTGAGAGAGAGAGACACACAGGGAGAGAGAGACTGAGAGAAAGAGAGACAGAGACACAGAGAGAAAGAGAGAGAGATAGAGAGAGACAGAGAAAGAGACAGAGAGAGAGACAGAGAGAGAGAGAAGAGAGAAAAAGGAGACAGAGACAGAGAAAGAGAAGAGAGAGGAGAGAGAGAGGGGGGATAAAAAGAGAGAAAAAGGAGAGAAAAGGAGAGGGAATGAGGAGAGAGTGAGCCAATCTCCGTCCCCCCAGCTTCTCATCGTCCTCATCATTGCCAGCCTTGCCTCCCAAGCTCTCTTTACATGCATCCTCATAACCCCCTTACCTTCTTCCTCTTACACAAATGCAGTATATTCATCGAGGTCACCCTGATGTGGCTCTAATGGCCTCTTCCCTCTTCCCTGAGCTGCTGTGGATTCGCATGCATTGGGCAGGGGCTGAGATTTGCACTTTAGCTCTTACTTTCTGGCATTGGCCCGCAGACCTTCACCAGGAAGATCAGGAGAAATGCCATCAGCAGAACAATAAAAGACACAGCTGAATCCTTCTTTGGGTGCTCTTAGGATGGCATTTTATGATAAGGATCATGGAGAACGTTGGACTTGGAATTAGGAGGATGTGGTTTCAAATTCCATCTCAGACACTTCTTAGCTATGTGACCCTGGGCAGGGGGCTTAACCTCTCTGTGCTCTAGCATTTGCAAAATGAAGGGACTGGACTGGGGGCTGTACTGGCAAATATATAATAACCAGTTCTTCAGAAAGACATGTACATGTGACACACTTTTGTTCAATCTGAATCACTAATATTTTCTCCATCTTAAGTCTAGACAGTCAATAAAACAATAAGCTAAGACTTAATTTGGGGCATTTGCCAATTTCCAAAATGTAAAAGTCCTCATTGAAAATTTAACAACTGGCTCTTGCAAGCTGGTTTGAGCTGGCTTCAGCACACCCACAGATTGGACTCAACGTGGCTTTCAAAGTTCCTTCTAGTTCTAAACCTATGATCCTTCCCTTTGCAAACCTGGCCTCCAATTCTTCATTTTGTGAAACTTTATGGAATTTTTTATCTCTTCTTTGTACTGCCACAACTCCATTCCATAAACATTTATTCAGTAGATACTACAAGAACAATATTGTGCTCCCACTGGTGGGGGCTCCTCACCTTCAGTAACCTCTGGAGTAAAATACCAAGGTCTAACTTTTGTGTTTAAAGCTCTTCACAGTCTGGCCTTAGTGTACTTTTCTTGGTTTTGCTGCACCTTACTCACCCCTCCCATAAACATTCATATCAAACTGGCTTATTTGTTTGCTCTTCCCTAAGTCTGACATCCCATCTCCAGCCTCTATGCCTTTGTACAAGCTGTTCCCCATGCCTACAATGCCCTCCTTTGTCCCCTTTGAGAATCTTCAGCTTCCTTTAAGACAAGTCTTCCTTATCAGTTAAGCCACAATGCTTCTAATTCTAAATTATGTATTTTAAAAATAACTAAAATTTAAAAATAAAAATAATAAATAAATAAGTTTAAAAATAAATAAATAAAATTATTTAAAAAATAAATAATAAATTTAAAAATAAAAAATAAACAAGTAGTAATCTTTAAGCTTCTACTTTGTGTCAGGCACTGTGTTAAGTACTGGGGATATGAAGACAAAGTGAAATCATTCCTGTACCCTATCTACACAAGGTGATTTCAGGGAGGAGACATTAAGAAGGCTGGAGAATGAGACCTCACATAAGGCTGAGCTTTCAAAGATACCATGGACTTGAAGGCGTGAAGGGGAGAAGAGAATGTCTTCCAGGCATGGAAATTTCAGCCTAAGCAGAGACACAGAAATGAAAGATGGAGAATGTATTTTATTTAAAATAAAGACACAATAAACCGAAACCTGAGAGAAAATTAGGTTAGGACAATAAACCAGAGATCTCAGTGGCTCATCTCTGCAAGATCCTTATTTTATAAATAAGGAAACTGAGGCCTATGTAACTTGCCTTAGGTCACAGAGGTTTCTAAAAGGAAACAGTCCATTCCACCTCTCATTGGTCATCTAGGTTTGCAGGTGAGATTTCAACCCAATTTGAATCCTCTCACTGTTGAACTGTATATAATGCTTTCTACTCTAAATCATGCTACCTTGGGGGCATGTGTTTCTCTTCTAGGAAAGATAATGACTGGGTGGGTACAAAGAATTATTTTATAAAATCACAAACATCTGAATACGATGGTGCCATTTACTTGCCTGACAAAGTCCCCAAGGGGCTCGAATTTCTGATAGCATGAAATGTGGTGGGTGGACCACTGCTCTCCGGGCTCTCTCTACCCTAGCATCCCCCTGAAGGTACCTATTTTCAAAATTGACCATATTATCGCACTAATTGGCTGAGCCTCCATGCTGGCTGATGGGAAATGCTTTCAAACACCACGCAACAGCTGTGTTTATTGGGAATATGAAGAGTGACTTTTTAATAAGCAAAGTTGGCCAGGATCCAGGTTCCTGGAAGGGAAGTTGAACTTGTATATAATATGCCAGTGATGATAGGAGACAAGAGATAAGGCAGAGAAAAATAAAATAATATTTCAGCCACCCCCACTTCCACCCCCACCTCCTCCCAATCAGCCATCTTGCAATGAATGAGCAGTTATCTCAAACAGGCTGGATTCTCTTAACTACCTGCTGGGAATACACAGAGGGTATTAAAAGAAAGCCCTGGGAATTTATGTTGGAAGCAAGGTCCATTGGCAGTAAAAGGGTCCAAGATGGCGGATATGTTGGGAGACTAGGACACTTCCTATGTTATATCTAAGGTTGCTTCCAGCTTAAAATCTACTAACCCATGAATCTACTAACCCATGATGGGGAAAGGGAATAGTGTTTACATAGCACCTATGATGTACCAGGAACTGTACTAAATATTTACAAATATTATCTCAATTGATGTTCACAACATCCCTGGGAAGTAGATGCTATTCTTATCCCCAATTTACATTTGAGGAATATGAGGCAAACACAGGTTAAGTGACTTGCCTAGGGTCACATAGCTAGTGAGTGTCTGAAGTCAGGTCCTCTTGACTTCCAGACCCATTGGCACAACCTAGCTGCCAAAGGGTTGGTTTAGGTGGCCTTTTCAGCTCTAAATGGATGATCTGAGAATATATTCTAAGGTCCTCTAAGGTTTGAAGGTGAAAGGTTACCCTTAAATCTATGACCTGATGATCTCTGAGGGCCCTTCCAACACAAAATATGTGACTTTATCCCCTGTGCCCTTTGATTCAGTTTGTAATCCTTTCTACTCCCATAACACAGGCTGATTACCTTTGATTGTCTCATACTCTAGGTTTTAGACACTGGAAAAAAACTGTTTTAAAGAAAGCAACAACAACCAGAAACCACAACTAGGTAATGAAATGGGCATCCTGAGAACACAGGCAGGCCCTCCTCCATAATGCCACCACCCAGAGCTTGAGCCACAAGAGGCAGAACTCATGGGGATGCTGCCCTTCTCATCTGGCTCCCCATCCTCATTTCCAATATCTGCAGCTCCCCTGCCCGCCTGCTCTGCCAGAGATGGTAAGCTGACACTACATAAATGCTGTCCCAGAGACACTAATTCACTCAACTCGGGCCATGATTTATGGCTCTGTCAATGAGAGGCTGGAAATCCTGGGTCGACACTTCAACGTGGATCCCATCCCTGAAGCCGCACATGCCCGTGAGCCCAGAGTTCAGTCCCTCACTCCTTCTTTGTATCCAAGTTAATCAAGAATTTGGTCTTGTCATTGGCTGGAGATAACGAGCATGGAATAATGGTGGCCGTCTCTCCCCTGAACCGTCCAATCACTGAAGAATATGGATCCACAGTCATCTGTAGGCATTCTGCCTGGGGGCCATGAATTTGTTTTTCAAATATTTTTATAACTGTATTTCAATATATTTGTAATCCCGTGTGTTTTATTTAATGTATTTAAAAATGTGGTTCTAAGAAGGGGTCCTCAGACTTGCCCAGTCTGTCAAATGGCTCCATGAATCCCCAAATCTCTGGTCTCTAGTAAGAGAAGGCACATTATGGGGACCAATGACTGATGTTTATTCCTTTACTGTCAGCCCTCTCCCGATATCCCAGCCTTTGCAGGGGGACACAGGAGGGCTGAGGGGGTTCATCCCTTTTTTGCCCAGAGAGGATGGGATCCCAGTCCATGTGTCCAAGGTGGCCAGTCATCCCATTCATCTCCTTAGCATGTCCCACCCCCCCACCAGGGCATATTGCTTCTTTGAGAGATTAAGCACCTCCATCCTCTTGGGGCTCCAGCGAGTCCTCCTCATTGAATGGAGATGGCCACACAATTCCCCAGCAAAGGAGGCCTCTTTAGAAGTTGGCTGCAGGGATGACAAATGAACCCAGTGGGGGGTCCTACCCATCTATCTCAAGACAAATTATTAGTGTAATCGAGCTTTTACTTATGCATTTATCTGGTAATTATTGAACAGTTACATGCAACAAAGCTAAGCCATTGGGGCACTTTTATGAGCCCTCGCCCAGTCGGGGGGCCTCTCGGTTAATTTAAGGAGGCTTCCCAGGCAAGTGGGGCGCTTGAGGATAGGCAGGCAAATTCTGAGCCTGGCGCCATTGTCACATGTCACAGAGAAACCCTTTACAACCTGGTAAAGGGTGACTTTAATTACACTCGTGTTTAGGTGATGAGGTTTTGGAAATATTTTCCTAGTGATTGTTCCTGTCCCTCCCTCACTCCCACCTCCATTCTACTTCTGGTCCAGGGTCACCTTGGAGGAATGAATTTCATGATTTTAGGCCCCTGTCTCCATTGGGATTGCAGATTTCGAGGTGAGACAGACCTCAGAGTCCACTGACTCCAAGCCCCTTGTTTTAATGAAGGAGGAAACAGAGGCTCAGGTTGGGCAGGGACTGAAGGGTCAATGCTTCATAGGCTCAGAGCTGGAAGGTACCCTACTGGCTCTCCAGACCAAGTCCCCTCTTTTTGAAATTCGCAGGCAGGGCCTACTTTTGGGAAGTGACTTGCCCCAGAGGCCCCACAGCTAAGACAGGATTGAACCCAGATTATCTGACTACAGATTCCTAGACCTTCCCACTGCACCAAAACTGCCTTCACTATTTTTCTGTTTTCACTATTTTATTATTTTCTTTTTCTTCCCAGAAGGCAGAAAATATAAGAATATTCTTCTTCTTTTTTTACAGGTATTCTTTACTATTCAAGTGACTCCAATTCTGCAGCCAAAGCTGAACCTCCTTGACCTTGCACGAAGGTCAGCTCATCTTGGAGCATTCCAGGTGACTCTGCAGTGTCATTCAAAGATCCCAGCCCCTCGCTGACATTTATCTGGTGTTGTCTTCACAAATTCTCAGGAAGGGAGCTGTCACTTTCCCATCACAGGTGAGACACCTGGACCCCTGTACTTGCCCACAGTCACCCAGGGAGGAGGTGGGAGAAGCAGAGCTCACACAGAGTGTGGTCAGTCCACAGCTGCCTTGAATCATCCCTGTTTCTTCAAAACATTATAGAATTTTATAGCTCAGGAAAGAGAAGGTTAAGGGGAGGGTGGGAGGGAGAAAAGCAAGAATAATCTCCAATTACCACAAATAAAGAATTGTCATAATTAAATACTTGACTGTGACCAAAATTTCCAACATCAGTCAAGTCCAGTGTTTGGAAGCCTAGCCCACCATTAGCTTAAAGTACGTGGTAATTGTCTGTAATGTATGAGGCTTGCATGCCTGGATGGGGATGCTTATTTCTCCTTTCAATCCCTTTCAAGTTGGAAGTGCTTAACCGACGTGAACTAATCCAAGCCATAAGGAGAAAGACGTAGCACAGTCTTATCCTCAAGATGCAGATGGGGAAACTGAGGCCACAAGGTTAAATGATTTCTCCAAGCTATGGAAGTAGGAAGCTGAGGAGCCCCTGGGACTGCCAGACTACCTCCCTCCCTCTAGGGTACAAGGAGGGAAGTGAGCCTGAAAAACCCAAATGCTGAATGTCTGGAACTAGTCTAGGCACTCAAGATCTTCCTCAAGATGGCATATTCATACTGGGTGTGGTCTTGACAGACCATGGATTTTATTTCAAAAGAATGGACCCAATATGGCCACAAATAAAATAATTTGTGTATTATTATAAAGAGGTGACTGTGGCATAGTAGGGTGAACTCCAAGTAAGGAAAAGCTGGGTTTGAATCCTACCTACAACATCGACTAGTTAAACCAATAGCCAACATCAAATGGAAACTCTCTCACTGGGCATCTGGAGGCCAGTCTGGCTCTGCACTCACTGGGCACTGATGACACTCCACTCTTCAGCTTCTGCTATGTGTTCCCAGTTTCTGATATTCCATTTCCCATCTCTGTGCCGTTGCAGACAGGCCATCCTGCCTGCCCTGAATGCCTTCCACTCCTGTCTCTCCCTACAACCACCCCCCACCTCCCACCTCTCTTCCACTCTCATCAAAAGCATCATTCCTAAGCAAACCATTTTCCTATCACTCCAATCGTCATTCCTTTCCTTTTGATTACTCTGAAGGTATCTGGCACTTAATTATCTAGGTATATACCCCTCCCCACCCCCATCCTACCGCAGAATGGAAGATCCTTAAGGGCAGGGCCTTGCTGGTTTTGTCTCGACATCACTGTCACCCAGCGCGGTGCCTGGCACACACCCAGGCTTAATTAACTTAGGTGAATTGTTGAGCCAAATTCAAATCCTCCTCATCCTTCAAGGCCACACTCAAGTACCACCCCTTTCTTTCACTTAGCCTATTAGGTGGTATCTAAGCAGCACTAAATTTACTGGAACTGGGAGAAGCATGTGGTTAACTTAACCAGGGAGACCGGGTGCTATCACTGGGTACGTTTTTGATTGGTTTGTTTCTCGGGCAATTGTAGTGGTGACGACAGTGTAGCATTTCAAGGAATGTCAAAATACAAGAGGGATTAGTCCCATTCTGCTTGATCCCAGAAGGCAGAATCACTTGCAGAAGTCGTGAGAAGGCAGACTGAGGCTTAATTTCAGGAAAACGCTCGACCAACACTCTAACCAAACTATCTGAACGTGGAATGGGCTGCTTTAGGAGACCACGCAGGTAGTCTGAAGCAAAGGCAGGTCCTCTGACTCCAAACACAGGACACTTTCCATCATTACTACACAGCTTCTTACCCCAGACCGTCTTCTGCTTTTTCTTGGAGGTGTGAAGATGAATGTGTGCCTCAGTTTACCTTTTTGTTAAATTTCACCCACAACAAGGCCTACTCTATAATGTGAGAAGTTTTGAATGAGAAGACTCCTTAAAGACCATTTAGTCCAATGTCCCAATCTCAGAGATGAAGAAAGATGAATGAGTTTCCCAAAGTCACACAGTGAGTTGGCAAATTCTGGATTGGAGTTCAAACCTCTAGGCTCTCAGTCCAGGGCTCCATCTAGTATATCTCACTGTCCCATGAAAAGCCCTATTCAGAGCCATTGTTTAACAAATTTAAGGGAAAATAATTAAAACAAACACTAGTTAATACTTTGAGCAGCCCTGACTGTATTAGAAAATAACATAGAACACTGGCAATTTTTCCATTGGTCAGTAGGTTCTTCGAAGAAGAGAATGAAAATCAATCAATCAATTGATCAATCAGTTATATTAAAGGTAACACTTCTCCCAACAGTCAAATGGCTAATTCATCTTTTTCTTAAGGAAACCACATGTGATTTCTTTCCCCAGCTTGACTTCTTTAAATCTGTTGTAGCGGCAGAATTTTGGTTGGATGAAATGAAAACTTCCTAACAATGACAGTCATCTAGAAGTGAATTAATTGGCTGCCTATGGAGGTGGGAGGGGGGGGTGCTTCCTCTCACTGGACGTCTTCAAAGAAAGGCTGGATGACCGCTTGTTGGGTAGATTCTTGTTTGGGTCTGGGTTGGACTATATCACTCTTGAGGACCTTTGGGCTCTCAGGGGCTGTGGTTCTATAATGACTGGCCCTGCTTTTCAATTTGAGTTAAATTATTCCCATTCTCCCAATGGCTCCAATAATTCTTCTTTAAGCAATGATACCTAGAAACTGTCCTGGACTTACTAGGCATGCTGATCTTTGGCTGGGTAAGCCATAGAAGGGGTGCTCAGATTCCAAGAGTCCCGGGTTCTGTCCTAACTCTTGAGTTTCACTGACTTTTTATGGCACCATTTTGCCGATCTGTTAAGTTTCCTCTAGAACAGATCAAAGGTAGCCTGGGGTCTACTATGGACAAATTTCAGGGAATCTATGAACTTGAAGAAGAAAAAAATTATATATATTTGTTTTCACTAAACTCTAACTGAAATTGAGCATTTCCTTCAATAATTTAAAAACATGATTCCTAGAAAGGGACCCATGATACAAAAAAGGTTAAGAATCCCTGATCTAGAAAGATATTCAGTTTTAGCAAAGGGGCATGGATTATGGAAATAAGATAGGGATCGATCCATGGGAAACCAAGAAAAGGGAAGGCCAACTTCCCAAGACATAACTCTAAGAAGAGGAGGATATCCTTTTCCCACATGTGTTTTGTGATGCCAGCTGAGTCCAGAGACACACGTACACTTAGAGAAAACCATCGTCTCCCCTCTTAAGCAAACCAAGACCGTCTTTTCCTCTTATGCTCTGTTCAAATTAAGTGACTTGCTGACATTTGCTGGAGGCTAGGAGTGTGACCTTAGAGCAAAATACAAACCGTGCCTGCTGTGGACACATTTTAATAATCAACTCTCAAAGCACACAAGACCCGAATGATGGAAATTCTACAATGAGAACCAGACAAGCCACCCACCATTTCAGAAGAAAGCAGGGAGCAAGGAAAGCTTTGTGCTGCTCATACAACATAATGGATGATGAGATGAGGATGTGGGGGAAAGAGGACTGGAACACATTCAGGAAGAAAGCAGGTAAAGGCCATTACGTCCCATGAGGGCTCCCACCTTAACTGAGGGCACGGAGGAATCCTTCCCTTCATTTTCTGTCCAATATGTACTCTGCTACCCCGTTCTCACTCTTATTCTCCTCCCACAATGCATTTCTCTGCCAAAGTCCCGCCACCAGCCTGGATCCCGTTTTTCTAAAACACATTCTTACCTTGGGATGACCCAAAGCATGGGAAAGCAATCCTATCTTTGTGTTGCTGAAATGACCGTAGGGTCTAAGGCATCAGAGTATTGCTAATGAGACCTCTGCTGATGGCTTTCCATCTACCCTCATGCTGATCCCTGGGTGCTGAGGCACTGGTGTCTGCCTCCACACAAGTGAGGGTGGGTCCCCCGGGGAAAGCCTCACCTCTGGGTCCTGTAATGACAGGCCGATGATGCTGTGTGAATGCCGTTCCCAGGGAGGAGGTCTGCGACGGTGAGGGGCTGCTGAAACCAGACTTCTCTGACTTCTTTAGTGTGGTTGGCGACGGCATCCCTGGCAAGAATGATCGATAAGTTCGATTTAATAAGGCGAAGTCATAGACTGATGGGCTAATGTAGCGGGGAAGAGGCTGAAGGAGAAGCCCAAGAAAAGTGGATGGACAAATAAAATTGAACATGACAGCAAATGGAAGTTTGGTGCTTAGTCATGGACTTTTGGGTTTAGAATCATAGATTCACAGCTGGAAGGGACCCTGAGGGTCCTCTGTTCCAACTTCTTCATTTTACAGAGAAGGAAACTGAGGCCCAGAGAGCCCATGGGGTTTTAACTTCAGAGCTGGAAGGGATTGGGCAGGTCAGCTGGTTCAACTGCATGATTTTACAAAGGAAAAAATGGAGACCTAGGGAGTCCCAAATCACACACATATTATTATCAATGTGCCTTGGTTCTAGACCTGACTGCCACGTTCCCCCACCCCAAATCACATATGCTTTCCACTATACCTGTCTGAGCTTTCTAGGACCAATACCTGCTGGTCATTGTTAATCAAAACTATGCCAATGAAAATTACTATTTGATTTTCTTTTCCAAGATTTCCCCAGATTCCACAAAAGCCATCAGGATGAGCTTTGTATGTCCATGCTAGGGGTACATGGTGAAATGGAAGAGCTTTGGATTTGGAGGCTGGGGACTTGGGTGCAAATCCTGGCTCAGCCTTACTAACAACAGTGCGACTCTTGGGCAAGGCAATGAATGTCTCTGAGACTCTGCTCCCTTATATCCGGAGGGTGAGGTGGTGGGACTAGGAGAAAGTAGTAGTTGGCATCTATACAGTATCTGAAGGCTTACAAAGAACTTTCTATGTACTAATTCACTTGCACACATTATCCTGTATAACCCTGGAAAGTCACTTTATCTTTGGGGGACTTGGACTGAGGCTCCAGCCCAGTAGCCCTCTACCTCAAAGTCAACATGCTGGGGGAACCCCATCTCCATTGAGGGGTCATTTCTGAGTAGATTCTAGCTGGGCTACAGTCATATATGTGAGAGGCACAAAGGTAGAGGCAGAAGGTATAGCTCTCCTCAAGTGCTCTGCCCACAGGTTTTCTCAGAAATGATCAACCAAGTAACTAACCTCTGCCAGTGTTTTAAGGTGCCAAATTTCACCCTTACTCACTCTTTGGCTTCCCTCTGGGTGCTTTTAAGTAACAACGTAGCAGAATAAGACTCCAAAGAAGGAGACCTCCAATATCACAAGAGAACACATATTCGTCTACAAGAAGGCACGTGGAAAAATGGATAGAGAGCTGGCCACAAAGAAAGTCCTTGGTTCAAACTCTACTTTTGGGTGCTTGACTCTGGGCAAATAATTAGTCTCAGGTGATTCTATAAGACTAAAAGTGACGAATGAAGATGGAGCAGCAATGGGAGAATGAAACCTTTTTGTTCAGCTGTGGCAGATTCTTCATGGCCCCATTTGGGATTCTCTCAGCAAAGATAATGGAGGAGTCTGCCATTTCCTTCTTTAGCTCATTTTATAGATGTGGAAACTGAGGCGAACAGGGTGAAGTAACTTGCCCAGGGTCACACAGCTACTAAGTGTTTGAAGTCAGATTTGAACTCAAGAAGAGGGGTCTTCCTGACTTCAGCCCCCGGGTTCTATCTCTGTATCTCTTAGCTGCCCTTTGTTAGGAGTGATCAATAGAAATTACGTATCTGTACTAAAAATGGAATATAAATTCATGTTGGGATTCTGATACACAAATTTATTAGTGAAATTTAAAGAAATGATCTCCTTAAAGTCCACTGTCAGTCTGATATAGCAGGTAGAAAGTGAGGTCACTCCACAACCGTGTTCTGAAAAAGCGATGCTGTGTCCCAGTTTGACTCAGCATCACCAACATGGAATGCTTATGTCTAAAATGAAAGCCAGTACCTGCAGAAGTGTGGCATATGCTCGATGACATAACTGTAAGTGTGATAATCTCCTATCCCGAGGCATTTTCATTGGAATGTATTAGGGAAATGATTTTAAATATTCCTCAAAACATGCAGGACAAAACGTCATCTAAGATGTAAATGAGCCAGTCAATTCATTAGAACCTGCCTTGGGCCCATCATTCCTGGTTAATTTGTTTATATATTCTCATTTTATGGGCTCAAAATGAAAAAAGCTAGTCTACTTTAGATCACGTGTTGACAGCAAGAGAACATGAAGCTTAAGTATAATTTTTAATCACAACTGGGCTTCCTTTCATTATTTTGCCCATTAAAAATCAGCTCCATTGTGCAAAAATTGTGTAGACTAATCATGCAAACAAAGAAGTTTCACAAAGCATGTCTGGATAATTGAAGGGATGGTCTTCTGATATCTCAATAATTAAAAATGACCACATTAATTATTTTGTTGTCTATACTTGTGATTTCATTGGTGTGGAAAGCACTCAGGTGATGCAGTGGATAGAGCCCTGGGCTTGGAACCAGAAGCCTTATCTTCCTGAGTTCAAATCCTGCCTCAGACACTTACTAGTTGTGTGACCCTGGGTAAGTCACTTTACCCTGCTGGCCTCAGTTTCCTCCTTTGTAAAATGAGCTGGAGAAGGAAATGGCAAACCACTCCAGTATCTTTGCCAAGAAAACCCCAAATGGGATCACGAAAAGTCAGACATGACTGAAATGAGTCAACAACAACAACAAACTTCCTACAATGGTGCTAAATGGCAAGCACTCATAATTTATAGTCTTTGAGGATTGGGCAGTAGAAGGTGAAGGGTTGCTGACCCAGGGTCACACAGTCAGTATGTGAGAAATGCTCCACTTATACCCTTATCTTCATGACTCCAAGGTTAGCCTCATCCTCGTCACCATACTGTCTTAAAAATGCCAAGTTTTATAAAAGGATAAGGATTCATTAGCAGAGGAAATTCAGAGCCCAGAGAGTCCAAGGTCACACATGTAAGTAGTAGAACCATGATGTGAACCCAGGTACTTTGGCTTCAAAAACAGTCTTTTTCCCCCTGTTATTGTTTAGTTGTGTCTGACTTTTTGTGACCCGCTTGGGATTTTCTTGGTAAAGATACTGGACTGGTTTGCCATTTCCTTTTCCAGCTCAATTTACAGAGGAGGAAACTGAGGCAAACAGGGTGAAGTGACTTGCCCAGGGTCATACAGCTATTAAGTGTCTAAGGCTAGATTTGAACCCAGGTCTTTCTGACTCCAGACCTAGTGTTCTAATTCACCTAGTTGTCCTATTCTTCTTCTCCTACACTATCCACTGCAGCTTCTGTCACCATCATCTGACTGCAGTAGTTCTCTAGAATAAATCAAATGACCTCCTCCTTTCAAATCTAATGACTTTTTCTCTATGTGCACCAGCCTGGACCTTCATATGTGGCTGCTGGCCACATGTTCCTCCTTGAAATTCTTTCCCACCTTAGCTCAAATTTAAGGGACTTTAAATTTTACAAACTGTCTTCCTTCAAATAGGGTTGGGAAGCAGGTGGTGTAACTGTCACTGTCCCTACTTTATAGCAAAGGAGACTGACCCTCAGAGATATAAAGTGACTTGTAGGTGGCAGTGTCTAGACCTGAACTGACATCCAGGACCTTGGCATAGTACGAGAAGCAATTTCACGAATGGGAAGAATTCTGATTTGGGAGTCAGGACTTAGAAAGCTGGATAACCACAAAGGCTACTTAGCCATTCATATCCTTGGCGTCCTTATTTGGAAAATGGCAAGAGAAATTCACCATCTACCGAAACGAATCGTGATGAGTGCTGGACCAGGGATTTCACTGAGATAAGGAAAGTCCCTTTGCCAGTGCAGGCTGGCACCTTCTCTAAAGCTCAGAGCTTCATCTAGACCTTTGGGAAGTCAAGTGACTTGCCCAGGGTTGCATAGTCAATATGTGTCAGGGACTTCAAGGCCACACCTCTCTGTCCATGTCACCATGTTGCCTTTCAAAGTTTTACACAGATCACAACCAAACTCATGAACCTTTTCTTACTGAGTCAATGAAAGCATAATTACTAAGTTAAACATAAAAAAGAAAAAAAGAACCAGAGCATTTTATAGGAGTAGAAATGCAAATATAGGGTCAAAGCTTTCCTTAGGTTTTGTGTTTTTGTCCCCTGATCACCCATCAAACTGCCATTCCCGTGCTTTAGGAGGTGATCAAAGTCACTTGTCAGTGTCCAAGGCAGGATTTGAACCCAGCTATCTGCTTATCCCAGGTCAAGCTCACATTCCCTTAAACCATACTTGTCTGTCTCTCAAGGACACAAAAGATCCCAATGCCGTTCCATGAGCCCTCCTTCTACCGCTACCTAACAATTCTGAATCTCTTTCTTTTCAGCCAATCCCCCTACCACTGATTTAAAGCTGTCTTTAGTTAACAACTTCCCACAGCCCCACGCGGAACTGAAGTGAGTCACAGCTGTGAATAAGAAATAAAAAAGAAGTAAAAAAACAAAAAAACAACCCACACCAGTAATTAATTTCAGTCCCAAATGAAGAAAACGTCCATATTTTTATAACAACAATTCCACAGCTAAGTCTTGTAGAAAGTTCCCTGGGGATGACAAGAATGGGGAGCCCGTCTCTTTGTGGGAGAGTGAAAGGGACCTATTTTTAGAGTCAGAGGAGCTAAAATATTAATGGGCAGAGGGGACTTCCCTTAAACCGATCACAGTAAAATACAATTCTTTCCCACAGGTGGGGGCAAGGGAAAGGAATGCTGGATGTTGAATAAAAATGGGGAAAAATGCTGTTAGTACCGAAGATGTTGAAGGAATCCTTCAAAAACTCATTCTTCTGTGAAAATTACCCCAGGAAATGCTGCTAAGGTCAGCAAGACCTTGTCTTATCCGCCGTCTAAGTGCTGGTCATGTAATTCAAGTCGCCACCAAGAAGATTTAACTAGCACGCCCAACTTCCCTCAAAGTTCCTGAGCCACGCACCATAACTCCAGTTACTATAATTTTCACTCCTGTGTCATGCCGAGCTCAGGAAAGGACCCTGGGCAAAAACAGCAATGCTCGAGTTTTTGTCTGACTTTGAAGCTTGAAGCTGAGGTGGCTGGAAGGGCTCACAATGATGCTGCTTAGGGGCTGGGGCCTGAGCTTAGCACTGCTTTGGAATCCAAGGAAGGTGCCAACCATTCACCTCTTCTGGGCACTTTACAGTTTACAAGCCAGATGAAAGGGTGGGACAGAGGAGGAAGAGAGAGACAGGAGGAGGGGAAGGGGTGTGATGCCACAAGGGAAAGGGAGAGGAGGGGGCTATCAAGAGGAGTGGGGATGGGAAAGATGACAGCCAGGCCTCTGAGATCTCTCCAATCCGTGAAAGTGGAAACCAGGACAAGGACAAGGGACAGTGACAAGGTGATTTAAAGTCTGCAAAGGCCTTCCCTGCTCCCCCGACACGATCTGGTTTGAAAACTCCCTAGCACAGGTTCATTTCTTGTGTTTATATCCCCAGGCCCTAGAATACAGTAGATGCTGAATAAATGCTTGGTCAGTGATGAGTTGGTTTCTTGATTCTGTAGGGCTATTTATTATCATTACAATTACTATTGTTATTCTTGTCAATTACCGTCATTATGATTCCCATTTCTCTGATGAGGAAATAGCCTGTCCCAGAAACAGGATCCTAGCACTGGACACAATGAGTGGTCTTAGAGATTTTTAAGTTCTTATTTAGGTTTATTTAGTTCAACTCCCTGACTTTGAGACTAGAGAATGAGGCCCACGGAGCCCAAGGGCCTTGTACGAGGTCACTAAATAAGGTGAATGTAAAAATAACAATACTGGTAGCAACAATCTCAAGAGTTCCCACGTCTGTGTCACTTTTAAGTTGACAAAGCTCCTTAGGAAGTGGATAGTGCAAGTGGCCTGATTTTACCAGTGAGAAAAGTGCTGATGGGAGTGTTTAAATGATTTATTCAGGGGCCTCTAGCAAGAAGCCACTTCTGTGCCCCAGCCTCGGTTTCCTCATCTCTAAAATGAGGGGGCTAGTTGTCTCAGGAGCAAAGGGGCCAGGAGGTGCCTTTAGCTCTATCTGATGATTCTGAGGGTTTGAAGCAGGACTGGAGGTTTCTGAGGGCCAAGGGGATGGAGTCCATAGAGCTTGGGTGGCCGTGCCATGTTACAAAGCTAGCTTGTGTCGGAGTCAGGGACTGAGCCGAGGTATTCCTGAGAGCAAGGCTAGCCCTCTCCAGCCATTAATGCCCCCTAACCTGGGAAAGATAATGATTATGTGGTACCATATCCTAATGGTATTCAAATGTAAGATCACTGTAAAACCCAGCAAGTCAGCAGGGCACAGTGACTGGAGGATGGGATGGATGCTCTGGGTGCCTGTCGAGCTTCTAAAGATTGAGGTCATAGCAACCACCAGGTTGAAGAATGGGTATATTTAGCAGGAGCTACAGATGGAAGAGAGGAGAATCTGACAGTCCCTATTGCTGCAGGTTTCTAAGAAGGCTAGATGGCCAAAAGTTCTCCCTGGGAGGGATTGACAAAAGAATTTAGTGGAAGAGACTTGGCTGAGTACCAACTGCTCCCTTTGAATAATGGGCACAGCTTACTGAAGCTGTTTGGGGCTAGCAACAGTCAAGAGCAGGACCTGAATTCAGGTCTTCTGACTTCAAGCCTAGATGGCTTGCCTGGATACCATGCTGCACCTCTCCAAGCATGACTGAGGATTCTAAGCTCAGGTGGAGACCCAAGTAAGTGTCATGGAGGGAGCCTGAAAGATGGCACCAGAAGATAGCTTTTCAGCTAAGAGGGAGCAAGTCACAGGCCAGGCGAGAGCAGTTCCTGGGCCTGATGACATTAATGGAAAGGGTGTTAAATTTAGATTTGGAGGGACTGGGCTCAAGTTCTGGCTCTTTGACTTTGTAGCAGAGTGACTTGGGAATAAATGCTTGCTGACTAGAACTGGCAATCCCATGAGTTAGGTTATCTGAGTGTGACTATTCCTATTTTACAGATGAGGAAACTGAGGCTAAGAAATTTAGCCAACTTGTCAAAGGTCATGGCTATTAAGTCTCAGAGGCAGGATTCCCCTACACAGCAATTAAAGAATTACAGACTTTCAGGGTTGGACAAAAACAGAGAAACCATACAATCCAAGCTAGAATTAAATAATTATATTCCTTTCCATGAAGAGTGGTCAGCCAACCTTTGCTTGAAGACCTGTAGGGCAGGGAAGGCCATGTTCTCCTAAGGCAGACTGGTCCACTTTGGGCCAGCTCTAATCCATGCTCATGCTGATTTCAAGCTCTGCCCTTCTGCAATAGCCACACAGTCCTCCTGGTTCTGACTTCGGGGGTCAAACAGGGCAGGTCAAATCCCTTCTCCACAGTGCCCTCTTTCACCTTATACTTGAGGGCATTGCTCATGTTCCCCACAAGCCCTCTCCTTTCCACATTAACAACCTCAGCTCCTTATATCAATCTTTGTATCAACTCAAGGCCTTTACCAAGCAGGTTGTTCTCCTCCTCCGAAGAGCCTGTAGTTTATCAAAGGCTTCCATAAGCTCTGCGGTCTAGAACTGAATACAACACATCAGATATTTCTGACCAGGGCAGAAAACAGAAGAACCACCCCTTCTTTAGTTAGTCCTGGCCTCTAGACCTTCCCCAGTGTAGGCCATGATCGCATTAGCTTATTTTATTGGCTGTCCTTTAACAGTGTCAGCAGACCCCTTGAAAGACCACAGCCAATGGTCTTAGGCAAGGTGATGATAGTGACCATTCTGGAACAATTCTGTGATTCTTTGTGTATAGAAACTTATAAGAGAAGGTTCCGGAAAGATGCAAATGGTCTTATTCATCAACCACATTCACTGGGGTTTCTTAGTCCCAATGATGCAAAAACACCATCTATCCTGATGTAATTTATTCTAACCTCAGTGACTAATAGCCTCAAGTGCTATAAGTAGAGGAGTAAGATAATTCAGCCTGACCTTGGCTACAAGATGAAAATGTTTTAAAATCATTTTGAGGATGGCAAGAAGTAAACGAGATTTAATCTGGGTTCCAATAATACTACTTAATGCATGTCTAAAGGGCTCCCCCTACCCCTCCAACATCAAGGTCCTGTAAATGAGCTCTGAGTGACTGAAAGGGCCTTAAGACAGCTATGACTTCTTTAAGTTCTGAAAGGATAATTTGGAAATGAGAAAGGTGCAGATCACTCAGAAAAGTGAAATGAAAAGTTTTCCAATGGGTCCATCTTTTTCCTAGCAAAAACTGGGTCTCTATGCTAGTGGGGAAAGTCTTCTGAAAGCAGAGTTTCCTCTGCTTTCAGGGAATACACAGAAATCCCAGTGGCATGGCAAGAATGAATACACCTGCATTTTCATGACAGAGAACCCTGTGAGGGCTTGAGGAAACCCAAGACCCTAAATTTGTTTCTATGGATTTAGATACGATTAAGGAAGGGTAAATTCACAGAAAGTCCCTGAGGGTAAATTTACTGGGAAACCATGTATGGAACCCAACATCTAACTTTTACAGTGACTAGAGACCTGCAGGTGCTCAGTAAATATTTTGTTGATTGGATTCTGATGGTGATTTCATGTGAGGACAATGGCAGGAGACCTAACTGTGGAGGCAGAAACCCTGGGTTCAGATTCTAGCCCTGATACCTGAGCTTGGATATATGGGCTTCCAAGATCGGACTGGATGACTGTGAAAGTCTTTCTAAATCTCAATCTATGACCAAAGATCCATTTGAACCCAAATAGCCTCATGTTGATCAGGACCAGGAATGATTCCAAGGAAATTAAAGTGGGGATTACCCAGAGATGAATTTCAGAATTTTCTCAGACACAGAGCAGACAGGGGCTAGAGACAACTAGAGAAGAAGGCGCCATTTTGATGAGCAGTCAGACCACACCAGCAGGCAACAGCTCATGTGGGGGAGGATCTCTCAGGTAAACTGGCTTTTATATCATATGCCTCAGGGAAACCAGAAACTATAATGAGACTCAGTTTCCTCCTCTACAAACTGAGGGAGGCGGATTAGATGATATCTGAGGTTTCCTTCCATCTCTAAATCCTATGGCCACCCCTGCATTTAGCAGAACTGCGGGGGAGATGGAGGCAAGGAGACAAGGTCCCAACAGGATGGCGAAAGCAGTGCTGAGGACAGCAGAGTCTCACTTCATTCTGGAAGTTTATGTGACTTTTGTTTTTCTCTTTTAAAATTTACTGATTGAACAAATCAAAGGGTTCTGTGCAAAAGAAACTTGGGAAACAATTTGGTGTGGACTCTACTGGATTTGGGACTCAAAGCGGTTTCAGTCCTTATGCAAAATGGAGGTCTTAAATAACACTTTGGTGCTGAGATGTCCAATGTCTCTGTCACTGACTACAAAGATATACTCTTTTGGGGCTTGGAGTTAGTTTTTTGAATTAGGATTGGTAAAACAAATCCCGGTTCTGATGCTAAAAAGCTAATTGTTCCCCGAACCTACAACTAAAGAAGAGAGGCTTATTCCTAAAATAATGGGGATGACATCTACTGCTACTGCTGCTGCTGATGTTGCTACTACTACTACTACTACTACTACTACTACTACTACTACTACTACTACTACTACTACTACTACTACTACCTGGGATAGGTCATGAAATCTGTAATTTCGTTGATATAGGGAACTTCTGGATAAGGAGCCTCTCCCTACCAATTCAGGTTGGTTCATTCTCTAGAATTTATCACCTTATCAGCCTAGAGCAGTAAGGAGTTAAGTCACTTGTCTACAGTCACGAAATCAGTACGTGTCAAAGACAGACTTTCCTGGCTCCATGGCTGGTTCTCTACCTACTACATTATGGCAGCCTCTAATTGACCATCATAGTTATTCTACTACTATCATTACCACTACATTTATGAATGGTTAGTTCCTGCCTCTGGAGGCAATACCGATATATTTATTAATGTTTCAGGCAAAACATGAAAAATCAAATTTGTAAGTAGCTTGTTTATCTAGGTGATGAAACTTGAAGACTATGTATATTTAGCATGAAGGTGAGAGAGAAGATGACCAAATATCTGGCGAGATAAATCATGGATGGCCCTTGTCCTGCACTGCTATCCATTCAGTGCCAGGAAATGTATAGGAAGATTCCTAGGACAGTAGGTGCACCCTTGTAGAGTACTTATGGGAAGATAGGGAGGAGAGTCCCTCAGATGAGAAAATAAGTTGGATGGGTTGAGATCTGTTTCAACAGAGGGGTCATGGGCCCCATTGAGGAAAATGAATCAAAGTGAGTTTGCACTGACTGAATATTAATAACACAGGATTCAAAGCAAGGAGGTTATCAAATCCACTGGGATACTGAAGTAAGAAAATAAGAGGTCTCAGGCAAAGCTGTAAAAGGTCCCTGGGTGGACCTGAAATCATACCAGGCTTTATCGAGGAGGCCAGGCAGGACTTCGACACTCCAAGAGTGCCCTAACTTTATTTCAAGTAAAAATTAGAAACTGATTGAAACATTGTAGAGAGGAGAGAAATATAATTTTAAGCCTTTTAAAATTGCTTGAACTGTGAAATCAAGTAATGATCACTAGAAAAGGTTCTGTCAGCTGGAATCGACACTGGGCCCTGTCAGCATTTTCCTCTGAAACCTTATTATGGTGGAGCTTTTGATTTCTCATCTCTGCACGATGTTCTTCCCCACAAATAAACCACCATGACCTCCACCTGTTACCTAGTGAAGCCTGCCCGGCATCCCTCAATAAACTCCATTCTTTTCCTTCAAAGGCCTTTGAGTTGCAGGAAAAGGAGGAAGATACAGTTGTGCAGTGATCCACACTGAAGGCACTTTATAACGACATGGCAGGTCAGAGCCCCTGCCACAAGCAAATTAATTTCAAAAGGAGCAGTGCCTGTGAAAGCTGGAAGGGGGCAACATATTTCATCGTTTCAACGTGAGATGTTTCACAGAAATAGGTCTCTCTTCCTTCTTCCCTCCCTCCCTTCCTCTTTCCTGTCCTTGAGCCCTCCCTCTCTCTCTTTCCCTTTGTGTCTCTCTCTTTTTCTCCTCCCTCCTCTACCTTGTTCTTTCTAAGTTTCTCTTGTCTATTTCTGTCTCTCCTCTGTCTGTCTGTCTCTCCCACATTCTATATCTCTCCTCCTCTCTCTCATTTCCTCTATATCGGTTTCTCTGTCTTTGTATTTCTGTGTCTGTCCATTTCTCTCTCTTCCATCCCTCTCCCTGTCTCTCTCCCCTTCCATCCCTCTCCTCCTCTCTCGCATTCCTTCTCTCACTTTCTATCTCTGTGCCTGTCTGTCTGTCTCTCCCCTTCCATCTTTCTCCTCCCTCTCTCCCTCTGCCTCTTTCACTTCCTCCCTTTCTCCTCTGTTTCTGTCTCTTGCTCTCTCCCTCTCTGTGTCTTGCTCTCTCTATCCCCTTCCCTCCTCTCTCTGATTTAATGAAGGAACTCTGGGCACAATCCAGAGTCATGAAATCTCTTGAAAAGTGCACCCTGGGAGGCAAAGAGAAAGGCCTTTATTTTACAAAGAGACAGAATTTGAACCCAAGGCAACACGCAGAGCCCTGTGTGGCATGGAAAGTCTTTCATAAACCAGCCAGCCAGCCAGCCAGATTTTCCCAGCTTATTGCACGTTACTTCCCTTGACACAGTCTATGCTCCCAGAATAACTAACTTACTTGTTTGTTACCCATACACAACATTCTATCCACCACCTCCATGCTGTAACCCTAAATCTTTGCTTCTTGGAATCTCTAGTTCACCATTCAAGGCTTATGTCAAGCTTTATTCAATCAGGAGGCATATCCTAATTCCCCCTACTGTGAGTGCCTTCCCTCAGTCAATAAACATTTATTAAGCACTTACTATATGCCAGGACTGTGCTGGGGATATAACGAAAGGCAAAAGACAGCCCTGCCCTCAAGGAGTTTCCAGTTTAATGTATTAAATGTAAACAAATGTATAAAAACAAGATACAGGACGAACAGAAGATAATCCACAGAGGGACATTGTGGGGGGCTCAGAGGGAGAGTAAAGGCTTCTAGTAAAAGGTGGGATTTTGGCTGGGGTTTGAAGGAAGCCAGGAGGCAGGATGAGGAGGGAGAGCATTCCTGGCAGGGAGTGGGGTGGGTGGCGGTCAGTGAAGATGCCCTGGTGTTGCTGTGTGTTCCCAGTCTGGACATATCAGTGACCCTGATGCAGCCCCCTGGTAGGATGGAAGTTCCTTGAAGGGAGGGTCTGCTTCACTCTGGTAACTGCATCTCCAGGGTCTATCCCAGTATTTGGCACATAGTAGGTATTTAATGAATGCCTGCCTGTCTCTTGATTGTCAAAAGCCTGCTAACGCAGCCCTCCCAGCTGCCCGTCTGGAAATCAAGCTGAGAAGGATCTTATTACATCTCATAGCTACATTTGTCATTTTCCCAAGTACAATATCTTGACAAAATAAGTGGTTTTCTCACAACAATGACATATCAAAAAGAAGGAAAAAACCCATCTCGGGGAAAGTTGGACTTTTCCTGGTGATTAATGTGCCAAGCAACAAAGAGACAGTGTCTGTCTAATTACGTTAAATACTTATCTGCTCAGGATTAGTGGGGTGTCTCTGCTCAGCGTCACTCTTTGTGACAATGTAATGATAGGTCAGTTTACTTAGGAGCACAATTAGTAAAAACCATGCTGTTTTCTACCCGCCTTCGTATGTGGAAGTATTTTATTAAAGATAACTTCTCTGACCCCAAGGGTAAGTTCCTGGCAACATTTCTTCTCTCAATGAAGCTGACATGGTCTATACGGTTTTGCTTGGGGGACGGGCTGATCCCCAAGATGCCGAACCCCCTACATGGTGCCCAGTGCCTGGAATATCCTCCCTCTTCACCTCAACTTTTTGGAATTCCTAACGCCATTTCTGATTTGGCTCCAATGATATCTCTTAGATTTTTTCCATTAAAATCACTTTTTATTCAGGCAGCTAGACCTGAAATCAGGAAAATCTGAGTTCAAATCTGGCCTCAGACACTTACTAGCTGTGTCACACTAGGTAAGTCACTTAGCCCCTGCCTCAGTTTCCTTATCTGTAAAATGGGGGGAGATAATAGCGCCTATTGTTTGGCATTGTTATAAGGATCAAATGAGAATATCTGTAAAGTGTTTTGCAAACTTGAAGGCACTTATTAAATGGTAATCATCCTCTTCATCATCATTTTTATTAACAGCACCCACCTCCCAGGTTTTGTGAGGATCAGATGAGGTAGCCCTGGTAAAGAGCTTTGTAAACTTTAAAGCAATACCTCAATGCTGGTTACTGTTATTGTTAACAACAATAACAATTATTATTGTTACTTTTTATGTTTTAGATTCAGTTATCTGTGATTGTATCTCCTGAGGGCAGGGCTGGTTTTCTTTTTCTTTTGTTTTTTCTCTCCTCAATGCCCAGCACATAGTAGATACATAAGAAATGCTCGCCGAATCTCAGCTTCTGGGCTCCTAGGACTCTACAGCTGGGAAACACTCAGATGTCAACTAGTGACATGGGAAAAGGAATTCCCTTTATCCCACTCCCCACAACGTCCTGCTTGAAGACTTCCAGGGAAGGAGAAGTCACTCTATTCCAAGGTAACCCCATACTCCTTTCAGAGCTCTACAAAACCCTTCCCTTCTCTCCAGAGATCTGCCTCTCCGCCCCTCACACTCATCACTCTTCATTATGAGCTTAGGGATCCTCTCCTCTCCCTCCTTCCAGAGGAGCCCTAGAGGAGAGGAGCAGATGAACCAGGACAATAATACAGTTTTCTTCACCCCCTGTGGAGTTCTCTTTCTCTATTGCTTTTCAGTCTGATGCGATGGACCTAGGGCTGGGGATGGAAGTCACAGGAACCGAGTTCAGTTCCTACCCTGCTTCTTCTCAGCTGTCGGGATCTTTGTCTCCTCATCTGTAAAATAAGAAGGGTTGAACCAGATGCTCTTCAGGGCCTCTCCTATTATAAGCCTATGATTCAGTGAGTTTCCAATTCACACAAAGGCATTTTTTTGGCTACTTTGCCCAAACCATAAAGTTTAGGAATGGTTTAAACTAAAAATTGTTCCTCACTGACATTTTCCTCGCAGACATGAGTTAGCACTTCAGTCTCACTTTCACACATCTTCTGGAACGAAATGAGGCTTCCAATCATTTTAGAGAAACTTCCCAACAGGCTAATCCAGTTACTGGTGAGATGGGGCCCCGTCCTGTCTCCTGACAGTCATGTCATAAACCTAAGGAGAGGGACCGCTGCAAAGCCACGGGATGGGCAATGGATTCCCATAAATGGAGATGGGCTCAGTGTTTCTCAGGAGGGAAAATGGGCAGTGGCTGAAATCCAAAGATAGACTTTGGGAGTTTAACATGATATAACAGAAAACCTGGGTCTGAATCTTTATGAGATTCATGACCTTGGTCAAGTTTACAACCCTTCTTAACCTCAGTTTCCTTATCTATAAAATGAGGGGGTTGGGCTAAATGACTTTCATCTTTAGAACTACAATCCTACCTGTCTTATGTAGAAAGAACTAAAGATCAGAAAGAAAGATGGTGTCCTGACCACCTGGAATGTCTCTAGACCACATAGTCTAATAATCAGAGTTGTTAATGATGGACTGGGCTGCCTCAGGAAGTGGTGGGAGATCTTCCAGCAGAGCCTGAATGGACCACTACTTGTTTCCTATGGAATAGTTGGCATTACTTTCATTAAGTTAGTCAGTCAACAAGCATTTATTAGGTACCTACTCTGTGTGCTAGACATATATTGAGTTAGATGGCCAATGAGGTCCTTTCCACCTTTAAAATTCCATGATTTGGTGATAGTGCTGAGGACAATGGAGATGTCAAGCACCTGCTTGATTAAGATCAATAATAGAATGGAAGATCCTTAAGGTCAGGGATTGTATCCCTAACACTTAGTACTATGCCTGGTATACAGTACGTGCTTAATAAATGTTTGTTGCTTGCCTCAATTAGAAGAGCTCAGAGATGTGGAGAAGAGAGGACCCAAGGCATCATGATGACCCAGGGCACCAAGTATCTGAAAGGCTATTATGTATAAAGAAGGGATAAAATATGCTTTGTGACTCTCTCTTCTTGAGAGAAAACTAGGACCAATGGACAGAAAGGAAAGGAAGGCAGGTTTCACATAAATACAAAGAGAAACCTCCAAGGCAGCCAGAGCTGTCTGCAAAGGGAATGAACTGTCATGGGTGACAGTGAGCTCGAGACTACTGAAGGCACCCCAAAAGGTGCTAAACAGCACCTTTCCCATAGTAGAGTAGATTATCTTGTGAGGTAGTGAGTTCATTCTCACTAGAAGCCTGGAAGGTGAAGCTAGAGGATCACTTGTAGAGAATACAGTGGAGGGGACTCTGGTGAGAATGTAATAGACTAGATTAGAAGGTTTCTGAGATTCTACAATCTTGCTCTCACTCAGGTGAATGATTTCCAAAGGACAACCATGTACAAATATTAACTACAAAATGGAACCTTTTTGAAAACAAAAATCTATCTCCCTTTTAGTCTATTTTTTGATAACTACTATGCAGTCTAAGAGGATAGATGCTAATATTCATTAGTTAGTTAATATCTACTAAAACAGCCTCAAATAAGTTATTGATTTTTTTTCTTTTTGGAGGGCAATTGGGGTTAAGTAACTTGCCCAAGTCACATGACTAGTTTTTGTGTTGTGTCTGAGGCCGGATTTGAACTCAGGTCCTCCTGACTCCAGGGCCGGTACTCTATTCAGTGCACCACCTAGCTGCCTCAAATATGGAGACAGTTTCCTGGAGTCTGATTAAAATATCTCAGTGCAAGTAGTTCTCCTCATCTGGAATTCTCTCCTTCCTTACCCTTGCCTTGGAGACTCTCTCAGTGATTTCAGAACCCAGCTTAGGTGCCAAGTCCTACATGAGATGCCCCTAGTAATGAGAGCTTTCTTCCTTGAAATGACTTTGTATTGGCTGGCAAATACTATGTGCCTTCTTAAAAATGGACATGTTGGATTTCATTCAGTAGTATGTAAGCTCCTTGAGTTCAGGTACTGTTTGTTTTTGTCTTCACGTACCTAGAATTTAGCACTGTGCCTTACCCAAAGTAGTAGCTAAGTAAGTGTTTGGAGTGAGTTGTTACACTGATTTTTCAAAAAGTTAATGTCTCAAAAGTCTCAATGCTGATGGAAACAGCATGTAAGGAAAGAAAGAACAAACACATCAAAAGAAGTAAAATGGCTACTTTAGTATTTTGATGATATGTTTTTCATTTCTAAAAAATATCATTTCTTTGGAGGCAAAAAACACAACAACCCAAAGTTAAATAAAAGTATGATTCTCTGGAGGAGATAAGACCCCAAAGAACAGAAGTTAAAGGAACCAATTTAGAGCAAAGGACTGTGCCTCCCAGTTACCCCCATCTAGAGCTATGTGTAAGCTGCCTGCATAGACTGCAGACTCTGGTGGGACACGAGACCCCCACTGCAGCCATTTTGTTCAATCTCCTTTCTCTCCTTCATGAAATGGCAGAAAAGCAGATGGTGAATACTGACTTGTGTGAGCCATAACTCAGTATAACATCCTGGAATTCATCAACCCTGAGTTCTAATCAATGCTAAGTAATTACGGATTGGCTTGGCTAGAGGGGCAGTATGATTTGGTTCTACACAGGACACACGAGATTCAAGAGGGATTTCAGATTCTCTGTCTGGCTGATTTTCTAATAGTCTGAAAGAAAGGACTGACTTCTTTACATTAGGGTTACTTGCCATAGAAATAAGCCAAGTCAAATCAAGAAGTTAGGAATATTGCATCCAGAGTAGCAAACAACAACAAAATAAACTGATATGAAAATCCAGGAGCAAAGTGGGGAGGGGTAAATAGAAATGAATACTGGGCTTGAGTAGCCAGCTGAAATGTAAGGGCACACAGCAGGTCAGGATGATCACTGAATGTCAGACACCTTGTGACAGAGGTGACCTCAGAGGCTAGCCAGGGACACCCAAGGATCCCTTCTCTAATATCCTCAATCCAATTTACGCTCCAGCCATCCAATTGCTCATTCCCTAAATGAGGCAACAGATCAGATCAATAAATATTTACTAGCTGCCTACCACATGGCAGACACCGTGCGAGGCACCGGGAATACAGACACAGAATGGAACAATCCTTACTGGCAAGAAGCTTACCTTCTGATGGAGGGAATCCCAATGACAAAGATCAACATACACAACAAAAATGGAAAGGGAATAATATAGAAATAAGATAGATATAAATACAAGGTGGCTGGGGGCAAGGGGGCCAGAAAAGGCTCCATGTAGGAGATGAGGCCTGAATTTAAAAGAAGAAGGGAATTCTGAGCCTGGGAAAACTGGGAAAGGAGCCACTCAATGTTAAGGGATCCAAAAAAGGGCGAGGAAAGGTTTCCAAAGTTCCCCAGTTCGGGAGGGAGGCTGTCATGTCAACAAGTACTTCATTCTGAGGAGACAAGTCAATTACTGTGTTTAAATGAGTTCAGTCATTTTACTCCAATTTAATTTTTCATTATGTTTCAGAGATGGCTGGCTATAAAGCGACCATTTTCCCCTGGAATTTTTGCCCCTCCCCCATTTGAGAAATCCATTTTCAGCAATTTTCAGTGTCTAGCACCTAGGTTTTTGCTTTTTCCATTTCGGTTCTTGGTGCTTCGCTTAGGGATCCTATCAGGAAGGTCTCTGATTTACTCTGTTGATGGGAATACTTCTCGTAATCTCCCAGGATGTAATTCACCCATCGTCTCCAAATGGGTGCCATGCCTTTGATTAATTGATGAGTTGATGATGTGTTTGAAATCTTTGGATGAGAGGGGCTGGAGCAAGAGGCATTATTGTAATTCTCTGTGTAAGGCAGCATCAGAGCTAGGCACGGCTCTCCAAGCCCATTGCTAAATAGTTCAAAGTATAGCCCAGCAGGAGCAAGTATCTGGTGGCTGAGGGGTGTCCAAGGGAACTGGCTGGACACTCCGCTGCCTCCTTGGGCTAGATAATCTTATTTGGGGGGTGGGGATGCTTTGAAAATGGATGTTTGCAACCAAGTGAACTCCCTATCACTTTATTAAAAACATCAAGGAGTTGGAGAACTGTGGACCTAAATATGATGATAAAATCTTCCCTTTGGTTCATTGGTTAAAAGGCAGTGTTGTACAATGGTTATAGCCTTGGCTTAAATGTCCAAGCCCTCGATTCATATCCCAAATCTGACACTTACTACTGGTGTGACCTTGGGAAGTCACCTCAACCTTTCTGGGTCTCAATTTCCTTAGATTAAAAATGAGGGGATTAGATTAAATGAAGATGAAGTTTCTTTCCTGGTCTAAATCTACAGTTCTGGGACATCACTTTCTCTAACAACATGGAACAACGGAAAAGGAAGGAGAGTGAGTAGATCCTGGATCTGCGACCTGCCATCTGTGACCACAAGCAATTCAGCTCAACAGGCATTCATTATGTGGCTACCAAATGCCCAGCAGTGGGCGAGGTGTTGAAGATACACAGGAAAAATGCCAAGAGGCTCCACTTCCAAGGGGCTCAGTCTGCTTGGGAGAAAAAAATGGGCATATGTGAGGAGATATGAAGGGAAGCAGTCATGAATGATGGGGTGAAATGAGGGAAGGCTTCATGGAGGAGGTAGAAATTGACCCGAGTCTCAAACAGTGCTATTAACCTTTCCAAGAAGTAGAAATGAAGAGGGAGAACATTTTAGGAAGAAAAGAAAGTTCTTGCAAAGGCATGGAGGAGGGAGATAGGGTGTGGTGTGCAGGGTGCAACAAGTGGAGGAGTTGGGCTCCAGCCTAGAGGGAGTGCCGTGAAATCAGTCTGGAACGGGAAGCTGGAGACAGATTGGGGAGACCTTCACATGTTCAAATGCACTTCCTCTATCTGGGCCTCAGTTTCCTCATCTATAAAGAAGGCAGTTGTACTAGATGCACAGCACCCTGCTCTGTGCTGGCAATTTTATCCCTACACAGGAAAAGCCCAAGATTATTATTTTGTTTTTACCTCCAATGTATTTTACCTTGAAGGATGGGACGATGGATCATGAAATATTCATCATGGTGAACCTTACCATTTATTTATAAAACATATATGTTTTAAAAAGACACAACAGCATGGCAGGGACAAAAGACAAGCCGGCTTCTCTTTCAGTTCAAACCAAATGGTATTTTTCAAGTTTATGAAAACATGTACCGTATGTTGCCGGAATTAATTTGCATAGCATCAAAAGGCAAAAGGAGAAGAGGATATTGTTTGAAGCGGGGTGGATCGTAGAGTTCAACACCACCTGCTGTTTAGGTTCCACAAATATTAAATAATATTCCAAAGTTCTGGAATAGGATGGATAATTTTTTTTAAACAACACCAAGAAGCTAAACTATTGAAATCATGGGTTCTAGAGGAAACAGACCAAATCCTAAACTGCATCTGATCTAGATTTAAACTGACTTCCTCTTTATTCCTTCTCCTTACAACAGCCTTCTCTTCTTTGAGGGCCTTTATCAGCACCCTTGACCACTGTGGATTTTACTGTCAATTCTTTGTTCAGTTTCTAATTTGACTAATCATAGGTCAAAAGGTACATGGTTAGACATCTACCCAGGGTCGGGTTCCTGTGCTATCTATCTATCTATCTATCTATCTATCTATCTATCTATCTATCATCTTCTTTGTCATCATCAATAATTACTACTATCTGTTGTATTCCCCCATATATCAGAGAGCCAATCAACAAGCATTTATTAAATGCTAACATGTTTTCGAGATAAAAGAAAATGCAAAAACATGGTCCTGGCCTTCAAGTAGCTCATCTGACTTCACTGGTTTCTTTGGGCTTTTCCCATCTATGGATTAGAGATGCCCCAATAGCATCTCCTTTAGCAATGGTGTCTTCAGGCAAAGGATGATGACGTCTTGCTGGGTGTGTGGCATGCAGCTCGGCTTTCTTACATGAGTAGAGGTTCTACTAGAAGGTTTCAGAGGTTTCTTGCCACTTTTAGTCATGACAATCCTGATTCTATGATATTAGGGCCTCAGTGCCTTTCTGAGCATGGAAAAAATATTTTTGGAACTAAATCACAGACTTTTTTGAAAAGCAGGCAGAATGCTCCTTTCAGCGCCCACAGGTTTTTTCATTCTGAATTAAAGAAAGGCCCCAGGTCCCTTGTTCATCTCTACATGTTCCTTGGTGCCCCCACCTCGAATGAGAGGATGCCAATATGAAGGCGATAATGGAAGAGGATGTGGTCCTGGAACAGAGGCCTCCCATTGTTCCCTAAGCAAAGAAGCAAAGCCAAGACATTGATCCTGTAGCAATGCTCTGAAACAGTGAGTGTTCCTATTACAACCCATGATGGGAGGAGATCTAATCATTTCTCCCTAATATATGCTAATGCAGCACAGTGTCCATGATCAATGAGCCATTGTTACCAGTCTGCTGCGTTCTTATTGGCAAGGATAATGCTCCTCCCGTGGACCTTGAGCTAGCCAAGTGAAAGGTGGTAAACACTGCCTTCTATGGCGTTTAGGATGGGAAACAATCAGTGAAAAGCAAGCCAATCATCCCATGGGCATCCAAAGGGCTATGAGAGGTGATCTGTATACATTCAAATGGATTAACCTAATTCTCAATCATGGGATTGCAGGCCTGGAAGGGACGGAAGCTAAAGGGAGAGGCCAGGGAGGACCACTCCTTCATTCTGGAGCTGGAGGGACAGAGGCAGGGAGGGACTGGTGATGCCTTGCCCCAGCACCATACAATGCAAGAGCTATCAAAATGTGGAAACAGGGCAACTGCCACAGCCAAGCAACCCCCTTTTTACCTGCTGGCCCATCCAAGAGTATGCAGAATGCTGGGCCAACTTTCTTTAGCAGGTAGTAGGGGAGAAGAGGTTTCCAGCCACAGGAGAGGAAGGCCTGGTGTTTAAACCACACCCAAATATACTGGGTCTAGAGTCTTCACTACTCTCAGTATGCCCCCATTGATGCAGCCTGCCACCAGCTCATTCTTGTTCATCATCTCTACTATCATCTGTTATTTGCCCAGTACATCTAGGATCAAACAGAAACTCCTACGCCTAACATTTCAGGCTCCTTACAACCTGGCCCCTTGTTGGCTTTTAAATCTTTGAATACATTACTCTCTTTCCCCCCACTCCCTCCATATACCCTAAGGGTTCCACCACAGGTGTCTAGCTACTGGTCCTCCCACATGATGCTTCATCCATCATCTCTAGGCCTCTCAAGTGACTGTCCCCTACACTTGGAAGTCATTCCCTCCTGAATTCTGACATTGAGAATCCTGGGTCACCTTCTTCAGGAGACCCTTCCTGGTGCCATCCCCTCTGAGGTCACCTTGTAACAAATGTATATGGATCACATATGCACTGACGTAGGCACACACTGTCTCTTCCATTAGAATATAAGTTCTTGGAAGGTAGGAGGCTGCTGCTCTTCTTGGTTTTTATCTCTAGCACTTAGCATGGCGCCCAGGACTGCTAAATAAAAGTGCACTGATGGGTCACTATCATCCCCTAGGCTCACCTTAGGCCCTGGGGCTGGGGGTGGAGGGTGGGTGCTTCCTCCATTTTTCTTGACATTGAGAAGACCATGATGGAACACAGAGACTTTCTCATGCATCGCTTTCGCTCCCACACTCCTTTGGTGACATCCTCTACTCCACTTGTCTACCCTATTTCCCCACTGGCCATTGCTCACTCTCATCACATCCTTTCCCACTGCTCTCTGGATGGTCCTCATTTTTCATCCTTCAGAAATGGAAGCATCCTCGGCAAGTGACTTGGAGATTAATTGGCATCTCCTCGCTAATGCTCGGTGTCCTACGGATCACCCACAACTTGGATTCTTTGGAGATTATGATTAGCCAAGATTCAAAATCTGACAGCACTGCTGGAAGGACATTAACGCTTAAAAGCCAGGTTTTGGTGCTGGGGAAAAATGAGGGATCATTAAAGAAGCCGCTAGAAGTGGATAGAGCATGGGACTTGGACTGTGGAGCACCTGAGTTCAAATCCTGCCTCAACAGCTTACTAGCCGTGTGACCTGATCAAGTCCCTAGACCTCCGTCTATCTCAGTTTCTTCAACTGATAAATGGGACAATAATGGTATCTATTTCCCAGAGAATCAAATGAGATAATTATATAGTGCTTTGCAAATCTCACAGTGCTATGTACATGCTAGTTGCTGCTGTTGTTAGTGATGAAGACGATGATAGCACCGTGTACAGTGTTCAGGGGAATCTAGTCCACTCTCTTCCTTGCAATCATCTGTGGGTCCAATTCCTGCTCCATCTGCACTGCCTGGCCTGGACTTGCATATTTCTGTGCTAATTCAATGTACCCTCCTCCCATCTCTGGCACTGACAAGATGTACACATATCTCTAGCTATAGCTATATGTATATCTAATCTATCAATAGATAAAGACATAGATATAGATGTTTGCATCTTTTGAGAGATAAATATATTTGTGTATATATGTATATTAGTAGATAGATATATGTGTGTGTATATATATATATATAGCTATTGAAAGGTAGCTATCCATTTATATATTGATATAATATATATATATATATATTTGTATCTCTGTGTGTGTGTGTGTTAAAATTTATTTATTTGTCCATTTAGTTTTTCCTACATGGATTGGGAGGCTATAGCCCATCCCTTTGAGTGACTTTGGGTCTCACTTGAAGGCTCCCCGTGCTGTTCTGGGGCTTGGAGAAACCCATTACAAAGTTATCCCCAGAGAGGGGCACCTGGAGGCCTCCTCCACAGAAAGCCCCCCAAAGCATTCAGAGCAGGGCTCAGACACCATTTTGGGGGAATACCCTAATTGTATCAAATAATAAATCATGCCTTAGAGTTTCCTTTGGGGAACCATGAAGAACTCTGAATGGCCCCAACTTTCTTCCTGAAACAAAGATCCATTGTTTTAACAGCCCTGTTGAGGGCGGCTACCCAAAACTAACCAGCTCTTGAGTCCAGCCCTATGAGTTAAAGCCTAGCCTTTTATTTTGACTATGTTTGTAACTTTGAGCAAGCTACTTTACTTCCCTGGGCCTCAGTTTCCTTCTCTGTAAAAAGAGTGAGTTAACTGGAGGGCTTCCAAGATACACTCCAACTCAAAACTCTGGGATTTTATGATCCTGTGATGAAACAATGAGGCAGCAGGGAGGGCAAGAATTAATAGCCCTATTTTACAGGTGCATCAACTGAGGCCCAGAGAAGCCGTGACTTGCCCAGTGCACATGATCTACTAAAATGTGGCTTCTGAGCCTGACGACTGGAGCTCCAGTGTTCTGCTTAGACCATCCTCTGTCTTTGCTGATAGCACCTTATAATAAATACATCATGGACATGACAGGCAATATATTATATTATATTGCCAAGTGACTTGGATGCAGTGGGCATCAACAAATATTTGTTGAGTCGAATTGCACCGAATCTTATACTCTGTTGGCTATAACTTTCCCTTTGAGATACAAATTGCGACCTCAATCTTACTAGAGGAGAAGTCTGAGAGTAAGCAGTCATGCTTAACTGGTGTTAAGGATCCTTTCTGTCCTACAGATCAGAGGTGAGGACAGGCAGACAGAGAGAATGGGAAATGGCTTCCCCACTTTCCCTCCTGAGATCGTCCTGAATTTTTGTTTTTGAAAGGAATGACCAAAACATCCACCATAACCAACTGTAGAAATGCATGGCGAAGCCAAAGAAAATGAGTTAGGAATGGAATCTGCTTATTGGGATTCTCCATGCCTCCTCTCCACCCTCCTAATCCCCAATTAGTGCAGACCATCCAGAGTTGACTGAGTGCATGAGATGATTTTGCCCCATAGAGTTCTGCAGAAATCATTTCATTATAATGAGTTCCGAAGCTATAAAACTCAACTGGCAACCTTGGTTTTTAAGATAACTGGAAAACGTAACTCCACAGGGGTGAACAAAGGCTCTGTTTATTAGCAAAGTGGCCACAGTCAGTTGGAAGGCTGTCTGGTTTTTTTTTAACCTCACATTTTTAATCTTTTCTGCCTTTCTTCCCTGTTTGTTAGAGTTATGCACTAAAAGTGCTGAGATAAAGTAATGGAAAGAAGTGTGCCACCATAGGTATGAGAGAGACCAGAAGTAATTTACGACTTGTCTGGTTGTTTTACTTTCAAAGCCTTCCGGTCGCTCCAGGAAATTTGTCTCTTCTGGCAGCCTTCCTCCTGACTTTGGCCTGGAGAGCTCCACCATGATCCCATGGGCCCAGGTGAAGGTGGGAGGAAAACAGGACTTACTCTACGTGTCTCAGTGGGTCTGGATTGAAAGGGAGACCTCAGTCCTTACTTAGGAAAATTACTCCACCCTAAGGAAACTAGAAAAAGTGCTGATACTCCTCTCAGACCCTCCCCTTCCAAGACTATTTCTAGGGGTAATTTACATGAGTGAACTGCTGAAAGCCTCCTGCTCAATTAACTGTCCTCCTGGGAACAGATTCAGAGAAGTGTGGGTACAACAGAAAGGTGTTCCCGGTGCCAAGGAGGGGATATGGCCTGATGGAAAATGCCCAGGCTGGACCATCTGGCAGCATAAATTACCCATCTCAAAGAGCTGGTGAAAGTTAATGACACCAAATTCACCATTACCATGTGTGACATCCTTGGGTTAGGTTTTAAAGGCCCCTCAGGCATTGTTTCAATTATGACTTTCTATTCGGAATATGGTTGGATGGAAATCTCTCCTCCTCCCTCCCCCAATCCTGATTTCCATAACTGAAATTATAATGAAAAGATGAGATTGGAAAGATAGGGACTGGGTCCACATGACTGTAAGACCACAGATTTAGATCTGGCAGGGACCTCCTTATACAGAGGATTTACTCTTTGGGCATCTCTCCTGGAACAGAATGTCCATCTACATAGGGTCACACTAAGCTAGTAAGTGTCTAAGGCCAGAAGTGAAGTCAGATCTTCTTGACTCCAGGCCTGGCACTCTATCCATGGTACACCTAGCTGCCCAGGACATATTAGGAGCTTAAAGATAAATGACTGATCAGTTGGTCAACACCAAAGAAGTCTCCTCTCTATCACCCCCAGTATCATAAATAAGAATAACTAATAGTAATCGCTATTGCTAGCATTTATGTAGTGGTTTAGGGTCTACAGAGAACTTTACACAAGTTATTTCATTTGATCACAACAACCCTGGGAGGTAGGTGCTATAATTATTCACATTTTACAGATGGGGAAATGGAGGCACAGAGAGATGAAGTGACTGGTTAGATATGAACCCAGGCCTGCCTATCTCCATGGGCAGCACCCCCCCCTCCCCCAGCTGCCTGATTATCACAATTATGGCAATGTAGATGCATTTATCACCCTCAGGAAGAAGTATGCCTATACCTGGGAAAGGGCAAACCCATATCTTCATTTCACCGAAGGGAGGAATGGACACAATTACCTGTCAGGCTCGCCAAAGAGACCCAAAGTCATCCTTTGGCCTGTGACAGTTTTCCAGCAGCCTATAAAATTCTCATTAGCACTTAGCAAAGGTCATAGAGAAGACAGAGCCAATGTCATTGGTAGTCTGAAGGAGGAAAGTGCTAATGTCATTCCACAGCTCTCCTATTTCCAAGCTCATAGATCACAGCTCCTTTCAGATAAGGCTAAGCTGGTTTTAGCCAAAGACCTGTGGCCCAATGCTAACTTTCAGGTGGGCATCTACTATGGACTGGTCAAATGTATGACCTTGGTGAAGGGGGCAGAGCTGGAGAGTGGAGGTGAATTGAAACCCCGTACCCTCAGCTATGGCTAAGCATTTTTGCAAATGCCACAAAAAATGAACAGAAAGGAACAAGGCTAGATATGGGACAAGGTCTCCCATTTGACCGACTGCCAGCTAAGTTAAGTTTCATAGATGGTCCGAAAAGTCTGGGCTGCCCGCCTTCCTATCACCATGATTGCAGAAACAAAGGGGGGACACCTAGGAAGGGAAATCATCTGATTCTGGCTCCAGTGTTCATTACTGAACTACCACCGGGGAGCCTCTCCACACATAGGGGATCCTTCTTGAAGAGTAGCATGTAAGCTTATTAAGGGCAGGCACTGCTCTCCTGACATCCTCAGTAGGTAGAGTAGAGCCTGACACATCATACGCACTCCATGCCTGAGGAACTGAATTAAATTAGATCACAGTGTGGTGGAAGGCATGTGCACAGCAGGCACCCTAGCACAGTCAAGAGAGAGCTGGCTTCAACTTCAGGGAGACGAGTTCAAATCCCACCTTGATAGGTAGTGGATGAGTAACCAGTCACTCACACTTCAGCACCTCAGCTAACTCTACCCTTAAAAGCTACAGGGAATCGTCACTCAGCAATGGAGGAGGGAGTTTCCTCACTGAGAGTTCCAAACTATGATAAACCTACACGTTCAGACCCAAGACACACGGAAAAAACAGAATTTTGTCAGCACTTAGGTCAAAGATTTTAAAGATCATAATTCCAAGAGATGGTTTAAAAAGGGGGCAGGGTAGTGCAGCTAGGTGGTGCTATGAATAGAGCACCAAGAGGACCTGAGTTCAAATTCAGACTCAGTCATTTGACACTAGATGTGTGACCTTGGGCAAGTCACTTAACACCAATTGCCTTGCCTTCCCTCCTCCAATAAAGGGGCTGGGGTGGGGGGAGTCCTATTTTCCAAGAATCTAAGCTATGCCTTCAGGCCCAAAAGGCTCATTCTTCCTTCCAACCGCTGATGGAAAATCAGATCACTCTTTAACCAAGATTCCTAACAGACTATCAAGAAAACACACTGGTTACACCTTAATGATCTAGTAGGCAGCACATTAGGTCACTGGGCAGTGATGTAATGTAAAGTGATGTGAAGTAAGCCTCTAACACCAAACCATGAACTCTGTTGGCCCTAGGCCTTTAGCCCAGCTGAGCTGTCCCACAACTGGGCTGCCACATTTTTAAAAGGGAGGTTTGCTCTCAAAGCATCCTCCAAGGGAACCCAGATGGATGATGAGTGCCATTTCTGTGCCATGCTGCTCTGCCTTGGGTCCTCCTCCCAAGCACAGCCCACACTCAAGCCCACAGTGCCAGCTTCTGGCCACCTTTACCTGGCTCTACTTCATGCCATCCGCTTGACTGGCTGCCACTTCCCGGGGAGCGTCCTTGGCTTGTGTAAAAGGGCTCTTCACCAGGACTGTCCATCTCATCCTCCACAGATTTGAGGCGCTTCGTCGAGCTAGAAGAGTGAAGGGAGATGTTTCAGAAGGCAAAGCGATCATCTCTCCCTGCTGAAAACCTCGTTCCAGGCTTAGCAAGGAGGGACAGGAAGAAATAATTCCTGATTCGCTCGTTCAGTCATGCATCCAACATTTTCCAAACACCTACTATGACAGAAAGGTAAAGCCTTGTGCAAGGCACTAGGGGCAGGCAATATATTGACACAATCCTCCACTAGTCAAAGAGGACTGGTAGGGGAATACCAGAAAGGGAAGGTGGAGGAGGGTCCTGGATCTCATGGAGCTTCCCATGAGGGGAGAAAAGACAGGCATTCAATATGCATTTATCAAGTACCTGTTATCCCAAGAAAAGACAAGGGGGATATGAGAAAACAATCCCTGCCCTAAATAAACTTCTTTTGAAGGAAGGGGATACTGACAACAAATACTCAGATAAAGAAATACAAAGCAACTTTGGGTGGAAAGAGAACTAAAATCAGGCAGCTTTCTGGAGCCCTGAAGGAAGCTATGGTTTCTAACTAGTGGTGAGAATCTGGGGGACAGTGCATGTAAAGGCAGGGAGGTGGGAGATGGGAGCATCATATGTGAAGAACAGCAAAAATGCTATTTTAGCTAAACTATAAAGTGTGTGAAGGGGGTATGGCAAGCAGGCCAGCATGACTGAAATGGAGAAAGCATGAGGGGGAAGAATGTGAAATCTGCCAATAAAAATAGATGGGAACCAGACTCTTGTGGGCTTTAAATGCAGACTAAGAAGTTCATATAAATATCATCAGTCAATCAACAACCAACAAGAATTTATTAAATGCCTACTGTTTAGAAGACAGATGACAGGAATATAAAGACAAAAGTGGAAGTCCCTGCCTTCATGGAGGTTATATGATGTGTCATAAGAGATAGGAACCAAATAAGATACTTATTAAATGCCAGCTGTATGCAGAGGCAATGGAAGAAATACAAAGTTTAGATAAACATGGGTGTTTTCTTCTTGAAATTAACAGATTAGTAGGGAGATAAGATGACACCATCAATTACACACAATATTACATGATATGTCAATTAGGGAACTGTCCAAACCAAGCCTGCAGGTATATTTGGTGTAGTCTCTGGCACACAGTAGGTACTCAAACATGGCTTATTTTCTTTTCTTTCCTACCTATATGAAGTCTGAAGGGGAAAAGAAGGTCAGGGACATTTCCATGTTGGGCAGTTTCATTGAGGGAAGATAATCAGAGGATTCTTAGTTCATATTAAATCTCAGTGATTCACTGTATCAGTAGAAACACAGATGTTTCATAAATTACGGCAAAGGGTTGGCTAAAATGCCAGGAAAAGGCAAAAATCCTGACAAGAGGGACGTGGGAGAGAGACAAAGATAGGCTTTGCCTAAGTGACAGACTTCACAATTCAAATCAACTCGGCTAACACTTAATCAGGACCAATGCTGATTGTGACTATCTTTTTTCTTCATTTTAAATGAGAGGCAACATGGTGTATGCCCTGTTGAAGGCCCTACCCAAGGTCCTAAATGACTAAAATACCCATTAAAATAATGATAATGGCACAGAGCAGACCTGCCATCTCCAAATAGATGTCGTATATACAAAGCACAGCATCCAAGACTTCAGGCTGAAGGTAGCCATGGAGCCCTAAAGACAATGTCAGGGAAACATGAGCTTTGGAAGGCTTGGCCCCACTGGAAAGGCTTTAAGGATTAGCCCGGTGACATTTAATCTCCTTTCCAACTAGGTTCCAATCTATCTGGTTTCACATTAACTCCCCTTCAGAAACTCTACATTCCAGCCCAAATACCCCACATTCCATCTACTGCCCCCGTGCAATCACCTCTGCTGTCCTGTAGCCCTTCCTCATTGTTCCCTCTTGGGATTCTCCACTTGCCTCAAAGCTCAGATCAAGGGCTACCTGCTACAGGGCACCTTTTCTAATTTCACACCCTCTGTCATGGTCTATGATCCAGCGACACTGGCCTTGCTGCTCTTCATCCCATGGCACTCCAATCTCCTGACTTGGTATTATCACTGTCTCTTTGTGCTCTGTGCCCTTTCCCAATCCCCCTGACCACTAGTGTCTTCCCTCTGAGATATCTCCAGTTGTATGTAGTTGTTTCATGTGTCACCTCCCCTGTTATACTCTGAGCACTTTGGGGCAGGGGCAGTTCTTGCCTTTCTTGTCTGTGCAGGGCTTAGTGTGGAGCCTGGCACACAGTAGGGGTTCAATGAGTACTGTGTTTACTTATGAGTACATGGCGGCTCCCGCAATGGAATGTGAATTATCAGAATGCAAATATTTTCATTTTTATCTTTGCATCCCTGGTACCTATCGTGGTGCCTGACACATAGTAGGTCCTAAATGTATGTTTGTGGATGAGGATATATTTCAGGAAAGCACCTTTTCTCTCAAATACATAGCAAAGTCCAAGGCCAATTAAATCCAACAGGTCCCCAACTACTGCCCTTAACGCTACTGACATCTAAATAGTGCTTTAAGGGTCTGCAAAGTGCTTTCCAGACATTATCTTTTTGGAGTGTCCCCACAACCTCATGAGGTATGCTAATAGAATGGTTATCTCCAATTTACAGACAAGGAAACAGCAACTGAGGGACCTCGGGTGATTTGTCCAACGTCATACATCTGGCAGGAGATCTGAACCTGCCTTCCTGACTTCAAGTCCAGCATTCAAAGGGTTATGGAATCGAAGGCTTAGAGGTCACTTAGAGGCCATCCAGTCCAAGGCCCTTCATTTACAGTTGAGGAAACCTAGGCCTGCAGAATTTAAGTAACTTGAACAAGACCACACAGGCAGTAAGTGAGAGAGACAGGATTTGAACTCAGGTCACCTGGGTACAAATTCCACACACTTTCCATGTTGACTCTCTTTTGTATTACTCTGTGTAGTGACTTTTGTTTGGTATTGGGGAGGCAAAGGTGAAAAATGTTTCAGTTCCTGTCCTCAAAAAGCTTACAGTCAACTCCAAGGCAGGGGCTGTATTTCATCATTTCCCTCTGTTCCACAGCAATGTGGACAATGTCTTATACACATCAGATACCTGTATTAAGCCACTGATGGATGGCCCTTTCTCTGTAAAGCTCGGCTATTCTGGGCACTGACAATGCTGCTGACTTTATGCATTTAAAGACTTTTTTTCCAGAGCCCAGCTAGGAAGCAGCTAATGAGAGAAGAGCAAACATATTACTGAGTTATTAACTAAGGAGGCTGTTTATAATTAGCTTCTTATCAGGGTTAGCTATTTGCAGAAGAACACAAGGACCGTGATCAGGCCTCTAAGTGACATTAATAACCTGCCTTTCTGCTCCTTAAGCCAAAAGAGAAGACGACGGGGCAGAGTCGGGCCTCGTCCTCTGGATGTGAAAGCCACACATGCCAAACACACATGAAAAACAAACAGCATGCTAACTTTTAGCTGAGACTGTCCACATCCAACAAGCTGAGCCTTGATGAAAGGACCTTCCCTCCCATCAGAGAGCGCTTACCCTCCTCAACCTTGCCGCCAAATGAACACATTCACCATCTCCCTGCTGCGATAGGGGACAACAAAAATACAACAGACCCTCCCCCCGACCCCCAAAACATTGAATTTGACCTGTGCTTTCGGGCAGTTTGTTTGTTCTGGATAACTGGCATTTTCAACAGCTGAGAATGCGAAGCATCAGCTGGGGAGGCAGGATTCACCACGCTCAACCTTCCCTCTTCCCTTCTCCAGTAAGATGGAAATCTACAAGGGCGGCAGAACGGAGGGGACGCTCGGCTGTCAATCTCACTTCGGACATTGGCCCCAGAGGTGATTAGGCAAAATAAAGAAAATATGGGCTTGTGAATGGCAAAAAATATGCAAAGACAAGGTAAGGAAAAGGATTCACCTCATGTGCGGGAAACAGTCCTGTGAGTCACTATTGCCCTCCAAATCAGGCTTATTAGAATTGAAAACTTTAGTCCCTCAGCTTGGAAGGAGGAAACTTCTGCCCCAATTTTATAGGGTTTATATAAATATAACCACATAGGCATACATGGTTTTATAGGAAAACCTGTTTAAAAGCAGGAACCATTTGCCCTTTCGTTTTTGTATCCCCAGTGCCAAAAGAGCAGATATTTAATAAATGCTTGTTGAATTGAAACACACGGATGTCAAATTTCTTTCTGGGTTGTCACCTCCTCCACACATTGTCATAGTCAAAGCTCAAGTTTATTTAGAAAATAATATCATCGTTGGTTTATTCTAGAGATAGACTTGCCTAGAGTGGATAGAGGGCCTAGCTTGGATCAGGACGACCCGTGTTCAAGCCCTTTCCCTGAGCTAATTTGGCTATTTGACCTTGGGCTAGGAATTGAATCTCTTTGTGCCTCACACAATCAATATATCTGGGAATGGGATGCCAGCCAAGATTCTGATTTATTTTCCTGCAAAAAAACCCCACTGTTTCCTTTTTAATTTTAGCTGCATTGATTTTGTTTGTGTAAAAAATGATCCATTTTTATGTAATCAGAGGAAATGGGTTTAAATTCTACCTCTGAAGCTTATAACTTGTGTGATTATCAGCAAATTACTTAACCTTTCTGAATCTCAGTTTCCTCATCTGCAAATTTAACAGGTTAGACTAGAGAGCTTCTAAGGTCCCTTCCAGTTTTAGAACTATGAATGACTCACAGCTGAGGGATGGAAGGGATTCTCATACTAGAATTTCCCCATTTCCATGAGGATTAAATCCCAGATGTTTTATTTATTTGCTCTATTTCATTTCTTTGCTTCTGATACAGATTACCTAGAGACAACACACTGACCTCAATGCTCCTAGGAACAATGATTTTATCAGTGGTGGTCCTTCTCACACCAATGCAAACTGGTACAAACTGTACAACTTGATTGAGGGTCTTTGGAGTCTAACTTTTTCTGCTTTATCCTTTCCTGGTTTTGGCTATCACAAATTGAGTTTGGAAGCATATTTCCTTTTTCCATATTTTAGAATAATTTGTGTAGTATTGTTATTTATTATTCTTTAAAAGTTTGATAGAATTCTGTAAATCTGTCTGGACTAAGACCACTTCAACCTCTCATTTTGTAATTCCTATATAGAGAATTCAATTTCTATTTTTGTATTTGGATGAAGTTCTCTATTTATTAGTTTGTTTATTTGGTTATTTTTGTAGATGATCCTTTATTTTTAAAAAATTCCTTTTTTCCTGACATATAACTACATTTGGTAGGTTCTAATAGTTTCTTTTATTTCTCCACTGTGATTTTATTATGTTCATATAATTTTTTTTAAATATGATTTTACTCAATCTTCTTTTTACTCAGGTTGGCTAAAGGCTTATTGACCTTGTTAATCTTTTCAAGAAACCCCAGATTTTACTGTTGTTTATCACTTCTATGTCTTTTTTGTTTTCAACTTACTTATTTCTCCTCTAGTTTTCAAGATTTCTACTGCTCGGAACTTAGGTTTATTTGTTGGCTTTTAATGTTCTAATTGCATATTCAGTTCATTAGTCCCTATTTTCTATTTCATTAATGTATGTTATAAGGGCTATAATTTTTTCTTTCAAGATTGTTTTACATGTATTCCAGAAATTCTATATTTTTGGTCTCATCATAGAGTTACTAATGTCTCTATGCTTTATTCTTTACCCCATTCATTAGTCAAAATGTTTTTGTCAGGTTTCCACGTGGGGCAAAAAGATTTTATTTATGTTCTCTATATGAATTGCTACTTTTACTACATTATGGTCTGTATAAGACATTTTAATATTTCATTTTTTATATTTATTTATAATTCATGCATTCACACATGGTCTCTTTTTATAAAATATCATGTACTGTTGAGAAGTATGTATATTACTTAATGTCACCCTTCAAAAGACACCTTAGGTCTTTGGGGTCCAAATCCTCCAACAGTTGATTTAGTTCTCTACTTTCCCTTTTGTTTAGCTATCTGATACATGTGTCTAGATTTAAGGAAGAAATCTTATCACTTTTGCAAATCAGTTAACCTTTCCTTTATGAATTTAGATGTTATGACACTTGGTGAGTATACATTTAGTAATAAATATCTATCCTCCTTTAAACATATATAGCTTCCTTATCTCTACTGATATTATAATTTTTTTGTTTTGCTTTTTCAGATTCACCTGATGCCTAATTTTTGTTCTGACCTCTCATTTTGATTCTGTGTAAGTCTGCTTTTTCAATGTTTCTTGTATGCAGCAGGCAGCTGGGTTGGGTTTGGTTATCCATTCTGCCTTCTGTCCACTCTTTCCTTCTACTGGATGATCTTGGCTGAAGATGTATATTACCTAGAAGTCCACCTGGTAATGAACCCTGCCTGCACATAGACTGGTCTAGCAAAGACAGACAACAGTAGTCCACCATTGGGCTTATCCTGGAAGCCTTTTAGCTTTCTAGGACCAGTTGGAACAGATGAACCCCTGCACAGACTCTGAGAATTCTGGGCTCCTTTCAGGCCATGATGATGACGCATTCTAGGACGCATGCTAAAGGCCATCTTTCTTTGCAAAATGCTTAAGTTTAATTGTGTCCTGGGGACCCTCACTAATATACTGATTAGCACTTCTTTAATTAAGGCCTAGGACTCTGTGACTCACCATTTGATCCCTTTTTGCTGAACTCTTCTCCTCAATTTCCAATACAATTCTATTTATTCATTCTGCTCTCATTTTCACTTCCTTGCTTTGGTTCAAACCATTCTCCTTCTCACTCCTCTCCAAACCCTGCCCATTTTCTGGGTCCATATGGAGCCTCTCCACCTTCATGATCCCCTCCCTGAGTATCCCAGGTCCAAGTGAGTCCCCTCCTCATCTGTGTGCTCTGGCAGCATTTCTATCCTGGAGCCCGAGATTTTACACTCATTAATATGCTTTCTCAGCACTCGCCTCTGATATTATTTGGGTACCTTTGGGCAGGGTTTTTGGCTCTCTATTTCTCTGTTTCCTCATCTGTCAAATGGGATAATGACTTCCATAGCACCTACCTCACAGGGCTGTTGTCAGGCTAGAATGAGATCACGTTTGTCAAGCATTCGCCACATCTCAAAGCACTAACAGGAAGATGTCAGTGATTACTGTGGCTCTCTCCTTTTTGGGGGTGGGGGATGATGGCTCCCATTTCCTTTGAATCCCCCACCCTTGGTGCTTGGCACGATTCTGAGCACACAGTAGGCACTAGAGAGACACTGATGGTTCCTGAGCAAGAGGGGCACAGAATGGGCAGGCAGGGATGGGCTGTGATCTGCACTGTGGAAGCACTGCCTACAACAGTGAAGTCACAGAACTATTGGAGGAGTGTAAAATCAAGCTATTTAAATATGACACAAGGCTCTCTCTACACCTTGTTGCAACAGGAAGTAGCTGACATGCAAGCAAACACAATGCAATAATAAAGACAATGCTGGTGATGTTGATGATGATGAAAGGCAGCATGGGGGAGTGGATGGAGGACCAGCCTTAGAGTCAGGTGCAAGTCCAGCCTCTGACCTTTACTGGGTGCATGACTCTGAATAAGGCTCTCAGACCACAACATGCAGGTGACAGGCTGAGTGGGGAGGGAGCTTCCACACCGGGAGTCCTTGATGCCAATGAAATCATACGCCTGGCCCAACATCATGAGCAAGAGCAACAACACACAACCCCCCAAACCAAGTACCTGGTTGAGGATGTACTAGGTAAAGACCTCCTCATCGCTCCTGGGCTCATGCTGTAGTAGGAAGAACTTTCCAGATCGGAGAGAGAGAAATTGGGGCCAGTTCCTGCAGCTATCGGTGCTAGAAAAACAAAGGGAAAATCCAGTTAAGTCCTGGGAAGAAAACAGTTAATAGAAACAGCCAAATTTAGCATGGGTTCTCCTGTAGTATAATCAAAACAATCAGTCATGGGCACTTGAGCCTTGGAAGGAGATCTTTCTTTAGGGCGCCATCTTTCTTCTCCTCATATACTTTTCAATTCCCTGTATTGTCCCTAGCACTCCTGGAATGACTTTCAGAGAACCACAGCTTTCTTGGGTCTCCAACTCTCCTGGAATGAACCTAAAATGTTACCCCCCTTCCCCCCCATGTTGTCACCTACAAGCATCTGTTAAACATCTTACTACAACACACCAATATGATCTGCATTTACAAAGACAAAAGCTGAATAGTTCCTGCCCTCAAGGGGCTTCCAAGTGCACATGTCAATACATATACAATTAAGGAGAAGTGAAGGGAGTCACAGATGATTGGGTGGGGGAAGAGGCACTGTCTACTACAGCAAATAGAGCACTCAGTAAAAGAGTGAGAGAGGCAGAGAAAAGTGAATACAAAATCTGTGTAAAAGAAATAGAAAGGGTTGCTTTGTTCTTTTGTTGTTTGTTTTTGCAAGGAAGAAAGCAATGATAATCGGGGAAACAGTAAAGGTCTTTTGCAGGAAGAGGTACCTGAGCTGAGCTTTGAAGGGAGCTGAGGGTTTCAAGGGGAAGCAGTAAGGTGGGAGGGCACTCCTGGTATCAGGGATAGCCCTATGCAAAGGTAGGTGGGGGGAGGAGATGAAACATGATCTATACCAGCAGCAGGTAGGACAGTTTGGCTGGAAAACAGAGTGTGCAACCCCTGGTCTCTGGAAGCATCAGGGAATCTCACACTTGGAAAGAAGTCCTGTTATAATCTCATTGACTCTCTTCCTCTATTTGAACAAGAAGCCCTCAAGCTGGGAAGCTTTCTTCTTTCCCTCAGCTCTGGAATCCTCGTCTTCCTTCAAAGTGAGTCCTCCCTTGGGCATATCTCCTCCCGACATCTTCCCAGATGGCCCTGGATCACCCCAGTGGGGATGGCTCATTCCCTCCACCAATATCCTTGCACCACAAGTAATGCTTATGACTAGCTAACATTTACATAACATAACATTCATGCTTTAATGCTTGTGAAACCCTGGGAGATGAAATGATAATAATTATCATTCCCATTTTATAGATGAAGAAACTGAGGTCCAGAGGAGGCCCCAGGACTTCTGAGCCCAATTAAGCAGCAGGGCCTGGAGTCACAACCTGGGCCAACTCCAAGAATAATATTCTTTCCAATGCACCAAGGATGATGTTCCTGGGTAAAAAGTTCTAACAGAAATTCACAGGGAATATCGGAGACAACTAGGTGATTCAGTGGGTCGGAGTCAGGAAGACCTGAGTTCAAATTTATCCTCAGATACTCAGCAGCATGTGACCCTGCACAGACCACTTAATCTCTGTTTTTCTCAGTTTCCTTAACTGTAACATGAGGATGATCACTGCATTGACCTCAGTGTTCTTGGGAAGCGCTTAGCTCAGGTAGGTGCTTAATAAATGCTCGCTTCCTTCTTGCTACCCCCAGGGTTACTGTGATGACCAAATGGGATCATATTTGGAAAGTGCTTTGCAAACGTGAAAGCGCCACATGAATGCCAGGGATCGTTTATTATTATTATTATTATTATTATTATTATTATTATTATTATTATTAAACAAATCCATAAACCAAGACCTGTTTACACAGAATAAATGTAATCACTTTTTGTGATTCATGTTCTCACTGCACCCCTGATATCATAACAAGATGAGAATATTCACAATGAAATGATCAGTTCATCCATTAATCCAATGCCTCGGCCTTCAGTGCACCCACTGCAGTAACGCCAGATGGGAAGCCTGCTCTGAGTAGCAGAGGGGCTTGGTCACGACTCCCAGAGCTCCCTAAAAGCAGCGAGCTAGATAGAGTAGGAGAGATTAAGGGAACATGGGAGTGCCGGACGTGTTCTAGACAAAAACTTCTGAGAGGAGTGCATACTGTGTACTACTGCATACATGTGTGTACACACTCACTTATCTATGTATAAGCATGTGTAAAATATACGTGTGTATGTATGATGGCAGCTAGGAGGCACAGTGGATGGAGTGCAGGGTCTGGAGTAAAAAAAAGTCCTGAGTTAAAATGAGTACTCAAATATGTACTGGCTATGTGACCCTGGGCAAGTCACTTCACCCTGTCTGCCTCAGTTTCCTCATCTGTCAAATGAGCTGGAGAAGGAAATGACAAACTACTCCAGTATCTCTGCCAAGGAAATCCCCAAATGGGGTCACCAATAGTCAGACGTGACTGAAAAACCACAAAATACATGTATATACACATATATCCACTATGTGTGTATATATATTTACCTATTATATATAGCATGCCTATATATTTTATGCATATGTGTGTGTATATACACATATATTCAGTCTCAAATTCATTTTTTGTGGGGAGGATTATTCAAGTCTCTGGGTCCCAAACAACTGACAACCCTAAAAATCTTGAGTAATAACCTCTGTGATTCTTTTTTTTTTTTTTATAAAGCAATTGGGATTAAGTAACTTGCTCAAGGTTACACGGCTAGTCATTATTTATGCGTGGGTGCTCATTTTCTGAGGCCGGATTCGATCTCGGGTCATCCCAACTCTGAGGCCGGCACTCTTACTCACTGCACCACCTAGCCGCCCCAACCTCTGTGATTCTTAACTCCCATTTACTAAGGAGCAGCAAGGACACTAATTAGTGCCAGAGAGACAGTTAACTCTTCTACCTTTTCAAAGTCCTGGACAGACTCGGACACCTTTGGTTCTAGAGGAAGATAAGTCAGGCATCTGCTTCCCCCAAGGTCACAGCTCATATGTCCCACCACATGATAGAGTTTGTTTTGTTTTTTTAGGGGAGGACAGAACCTTATAATAATGTTGATGTTCAGTCATTTTTTCAGTCATGTTTGACTCTCTGCAAAAACCCATTCAGAGTTTTCTTGGCAAAGATACTAGAGTGGTTTACCATTTCCTTCTCCAGCTTGTTTTACAGATGAAGAAACTGGGGCAAAGAGGGTTCAGTGACTTGCCCAGGGTCACACAGCTGGATTTGGATTCATGAAGATAAGTCTTCTTGCCTACATTCATAATAGTAATCACCCATTCATGTCTATACAGTCCTCAGTGGTTTTCAAAGTACCCTTTAACATTTCTACTCCAGGGGAATTAGGAATAAGACCAAGATAAGGAAGAACAGTGGGGAAGGGAAATGGAAGAAAGAGTTCTGATGGAATTGGAGCCATGGCCCCTTTCCATCTTTCCCCCCACCCCACTCTTGCCAGTAGCTAGCAGCCAGATGCACCTTTACTTTGACCATTTGTCTCTGTGGGGAGGACAAAAAATGTTTTAGAAAACCTTGCCTTAGCCTCATCACTTTGTAAAGTGGAGGGAGGTGGGAAGGATGGGGAAAGTGGATTGTGTAGGGAAAATATTTTCCTTGATGAGATCACAGATAACATCAAAGTTCCAAAGTGTCTTCTTAAAATGTCAGAGAAGACGGGAGCGTGTGCAGGGGGAAATTACACGCATGAATATGGCAGGCCCGAATTTAAAGAGATTAGAAAAGAGAAATCCCACAGAAGTAGAGCTAAAAATACACCTTCTTATAGCTGGTTTTAATTTAAATCTTAACTGCTCAAGTATTTCTCAGCCGTGGGTGGAGTACTGGGCCTGGAGTCAGGAAGACCTGAGTTCAAATCAGACTAGTTGTGTGACCCTGGGCAAGTCCCTTAACCACTGTTTGCCTCGGTTTCCTCACCTATAAAATGGGGAAAATAAATGCACTTACCTGGCCCCACATCACCTGTACCGGGATGATCATTAATATACTAGATAAAAGTAAATGAAATGACCTATTTTGTCATGAAATAACAAAAGGCATGATAGGGTTCCAATCCAGACCCTGCTACTCATCCCTGGTAGAAGGGCCACCCAATCCAATTTTCTTTGGGAACTCATCTTGAGAAATAATACAGAAAAAATAAAACATGGCTCTGTGGACCCCAAAACAATGACTGTTGCTTTGAAATCAAGAAGGACTCCAGCTAAGTCTTTTCTCCTTTCTGAGTCTCTGTTTCTTCATCCAGAAAAGGGGACAGTAATGCTTATCCTGTCATAACCAGGGTGGGGGTCACTGAGTCTTTTGCCAGGGCCCCATGTCCATTCCTTTCCCCTCTCTAGGCCTCAGTTTACCTTTGTGGAAAATGGGGGTAAGCATCTTTGTCTTAACTATCTCTGGCCCTGGAAGGATTGTTGTAAAAATCATTTAGTCTATCTAAGTGCCCTAGGAAGCTCACTAAGATGGCAAGTTATAGACAACGTACCAACATTTATTAGTGATGGGAGATTCCACACTAGAAGCTTCCCACATGGATGAAATCAGTGACTCAGACAAAAGCATACTTAAGACTGATAAGTATCAGGAATATAAAGAATCTAACTGGTATTACAGCGATTAAGAATGACCATCTTTTCTATAGCACTTTGAGGATTCCAAAATGTTTTCCTCACAACAAATCTGGATCTTACCTTCCAAAGGTATAAAAAGAAGAGCTCTATATCTATAAATCTGTTGAGTGTGTTGTATTATAATTATATATTATTAATCATAATTATATATTATATAAATATGTATTATTATTAATTATAAATTATTCTCCCCATTTCAGAGATGGTAAGAACTTGCCCACTGCCCAGGGGGCTATAACTAGAGCCTGGATTCAGAGTGAGGATCTGTTTACACCATATTTTGTTGCCTGTCCATTCTAAGAGAAGGGACCTCTCTTGTTTCCCACCAAAGCACCTAGAAAAGGGCTAAGCCCATAGCTGGAGCTCAGTAACCACTAGCTAGATTGAATCATAAAAGAAAGAAGAGTGGATTTGGGAGCTTCAGTACCTGGGGCCACATCTCAGTTCTGAACTTACTTCCTCTATGTGTCCTAACACTAAACCAATTAACTAATTGTGGTTAATTATTGTGACTTAACCAACCTGCAATTCTATACTCCTTTACAGCTTACAAAGCCTCTTACTATTTCCGAAAGAGTTGGGAATAATTAGCTCAAGTTTTATCACCCCATTCTCCAGAGGAATAAATGGGGTCCAGCTAATAAAGTGACTTGCCCATGTTTACACTGATACAAGTTAGAGACAGAATTTAGTCTGTTTCCCTAATTCTAGGACCCACTTCATGCTGCCTTTACCTGAAAATTTGTCAAACAACTGGAGGGGAGAGGAGGGTGACCCAAGAAGAGTCTTCCCCAAGGGATGGTAGTAGGGAGAAAGGAAGTTTATAGGATTCAAATTCACTGACTACTACTACTACTACTAATAATAATGATAATAAGCAATTATTAAGCACCTACTATATACCAGGCATTGTGTTTTATACTTATTATCTCATCTGATCCTCACAACTCTGGGAGGTAGGTACTACCATTGTCCCCATTTGAGGAAACTCAGGCAGAGGCTAAGTGACTAGCCCAAGGTCACATAGCTGGTCAGTGTCAGAAGCCACATCTGAATTCATGTCTCCTTGACTCCAGGTCCAGCACATTGTGGCACCCGTGGCTGCTTTTTGGAATAATAAACCTTTAAGAATTCACAATGAGAGACTGGACAGACCGAGAAAAAAATAAAAAATAAAAAGCCAGTGGCATAGGCCAGCACAACTTATGATTGTTTTTAAGGGAGATTTCACAAGGAAGTTCATGACACTGCTCCAAAAAGAACCTGTCCAAATCCTCATCATTCTACTTACAAATCCTTCAGCAAGACACTCAGGACTATGAAAACTTGAACAAACCAGGAATTATTGTGCAAAGAAATCAAGAAATTAAGTCAGGAGGTAATTTAGGGCAAGAAAACTCAAGTCCTTTGTCCCTTCCCTTTTCCCATAATATTCCTGAGCATTAAGAGAGGGCTTGGGGGGAGCAGGCATCAGTATAGTCAAATTAACCCATTTGATCAATTTGTGCTCTCTTCGGACTTTCCTGACAGTCCCTCCACGAGGCTGTAAAACTGGAGAATTTGCATGAAAGAAGAAGGCTGGGTGAGTAATCTGGGGATGAGGCTGGGGACCACCATAACTTAGTTGCCCTGCAGATCTGAGGATACTGCCGTGGGAGTAGCTCTGGACTAGAGGAATGACCATGCTGCAGTCAGCCAGCCTTGAGTGGAAATTAGTCATCCAGGTATCTGTGGGCATTGGCTGCTCAAAAACCCTTCTGGACCTTCCCTGCCTGAAGCTTTTGGCCCAGAATGCTGCCCCTGCCACCTGGACTTCCAAACCACACCCAACCCTAACCCATCTTCTCCAAACAGGAACATACAGAGAAAGGCAGCAAAGAGAAAGAAGGGATGTCCCTGGGAGAGACAATGAGTTTCCCAGATCTTCTCAGATGGACAGAATGTTTAGTGGCTAATTAACCCCTTCTGTGATGCTGCTTTGAACACAAGAGCTGGAAGGGCCTGGAGGGGTCAACAATAAAAGATCTCAGGATCACAGATTTTGAGGAAGAGGCCATCTAGTCCTTGTTTTACAAATGAGGAAACTGAGGCCTAGAGGAGGACATGCTAAAGATCAGGTCCTCTGACTCCAAATATAATGCTCTTCCCACTGAACCACACTGTCCAGCAGAAGGAAAACCACATTTATCTGGTTCTGGGCAGTGAAGAAAAAACATACTAACTACCTTTGCACCTTGGGCAAATTAATCCCCTTGGGTCTACATTTCCTCCAAGAAAAATTCCTCATTTGTACAAATGGGGAAATGGAGGTTCAAGGAGGTTAGGATAATTTGCCCATGCTTACACAGGCAGAGAGTGAGTGGTCTTAAGTCCTCTGATGTGTGATTTGTCCTCTTTCTACTATGAATAGTTCAGACATTCATTTTGTCCTATGGAACATAAGCTCATTAAGGGGAGGGTCTGTATGATGTTTGTATTTAGATCACTAGTATTCCTTGGGTGCCCACAACATGGCAGACAGACCCTTAATGACTGGCTGCCTGATAACTGACTGATTAAATAATGCAGGGTTCACCAAAACCAAAGACTTGGGCAGCTTAGCTTTTGCCTTTCAGCCTGCAACAGTGGAGGGTCAACTGCTTAGCAACACCTTTAGAGCCCTGAGACCCCAAAAGGATGCAATGGTAACCTGGAGAAAGACCATCTGTCTGTCAATCTGTCTATCCCCAAGCCCTCTTCCCCACTTTCTGTACTTACATGTTAAATAATCACATCTGAGTTCCACTGTGGGCCCAAAGTCCCATGTATCTCATACTATCCATAGATAGAGCGTGTGCCTCCAACCTCTACAAGTTCTTACTGCTATGTATTTTCTGATGTGGCTTCTTCTTAGCCTAGAGCTGAAGTCAAAAGTAGTCCCCATTCAATTCTGGACCCACTATTGGTCCAGGGATTGTGTTAGCTTGGTCTGGTTAGCATTCCGTCTCCAGGGATTGGGTTCATCTGGAATAGTTAGCCTTCAAGGCCCACAGATTGGGTTAACCTGGTACAGCTAGCCTTCATGCTATGATCAAGATTTTTAACCTTTTTTAAAACAATGGACCCCTTTGGCAATTCTGGTGACACTTTCTGGATCCCTTCTCAGAATCATACTTTTAAATGTGTAAAATAAAATCCACAGAATTAAAACAAAATTAATTAGCTGAAAATACAATGATCAACATTCTAAAATAAAAGTGCATGGACTTTGGGGTAGGAAGCCCTGATCCAAAGGATGTTTTCTCTCTCTTAATTTGTACACTCTCCAAACCAGAGAAAGGACTCTATGATGTGAGTCCCCAAACCAGAATGCACTGGGAACATGCTAAACATTAGCACCAGTGTCAAATAGTGGCCAAGTCTACTTTCGTAGGGTCTGTCCTCCAAGGCCCTCGTCCACAGCCACCACCCTAGTTTAGGTCCTTAATCATCATTCACCTCGATTCCTGTCAATATCCCCTCACTGATCTCCCTGCCTCAAGCCTGTCCCTTTGCCTCCTCCACACAGCTGCCAAAGTGCTACTACTTTGACAATGTCACTCTAATGCTCAAGAGTCTTCACTGGCTCCCTACTGCTCCTCAGATAAGATACAAACTTCTCAGTCTGCCAATTAGAGCCTGTTGAATTAAGGCTCTGGACTACCTTTCCAGGGTTACTTGATATCACTCAGATTCAGGGTTCCAGCTAAAATGCCTATCTGCTTTTCCTTGACTTTATCAGACTTTTCCACTTGTTTTTTTTGGCATTCCACCCCTCTTCTATATTGGAATCTCCTTAGCTGTTTTCAAAGTTCAGCTCAGGTAGCCCCTCCTCTACAAAGCATTTCCTGATCCACCCCCCCAAACTGTGAGTATGTTGTATGGATTTATTTGTGTAGATGCTGAATCCCACCAATAAATTCTACATTCTTTAAGGATGGGCAATTCTGGTTTTTGTCTTTGTATGCCCAAAGCCTGGAACATCGTAGGGGCATAAGAAGTGCTAAACAAAATGGACTGGGATTTCTGACCCCAGTTTGGTGTTGGATCATTGCATCTGAATGTGCCAGAGTACATTCTGAAAAGGTTGATGTCCTTGTTATTTGGGGAAGGGGGAAAGGAAGGGGCCACATCTGCTATCTTGTGGTCTGAGGACCCTTCCACGAGGAGTCGAGCATTCTTTCCACTGCACCATGGCTCTCCCTGTATCACTGCTGTGATTTTTATAAAAGCCCTTCCAAGCACATGAATGCTCTACAAATGGCAGTGGTACCCTGGCTGGATGTCTGCATGAAAAAGAGATGAGCTGAGCCCCAGCCTCCAGGTTTTTGAGAACACTAAAATGCTGGCAGGGATGGGGGTGTCTCCACCACCCTAGCTTTGAGGCCAGACCATGAAGATGTTCAATAACTGGTGAATTCTGCAGAGTCTGCAACTGAAATGAGAAAAGGGCTTGACACTTGACCTTGGAGCAGGCCCCAGTCATGGAGCCACCTGGCCAATGGCTCTCCCTGGGAAGCAGGGAGGGGCAAAGTGCTTAATGGAAGAGAATGGGCCCTCCACTGACAGCTCCCTTTGATGGATGGTAGTGGTAAGTGAAGGGACTCCTTTGGCATGGGCTCCAATTTCATCTCCCAGGGTGGTCTACATGCCCTTGTGCACGTGCTTTTGGACATGCACACACACACACACACACACACACACGTCAGGGACACATTTCAGTCACTCCTCAGAGGATGTGGCAGTGGAATAGCCAAAGGCAGTGAGCCTCAGAGAGAAAAAACCCTCCCTCCCTTGGTCCCTTGCTCTCCACTGGGGCTGAGGGCTTAGGAAAGGAAATCTTTACAGGCCACCCACCCCGTTTCTTGCTCTTTGAGGATAAATGGAAGTCAATGGAAATCATTACTTCTGCCAGCCCATTCCTGCCCTTGCCAGTCTTACTGCTCAAATATTCACCCCCCCAAATGTAAAGAAATGTAAGAGAAAAATTAACCAAAAAAAAATCCCTCTTCACTAATTCAATTTTAATATTTATTTTGGAAATTGATTGAATTATAGTACAGGAAACCCACTAAATTAGGCCAGTTGAAGCGATATATTTTTCTTCCTGAGAATATGGCACTATATATGATTCCATATTTGTTTTCCTTTGAGAGTTGATTAGAACTATGAAAATATCTTTCCCAATGTCACAATGGATTTGAGGTAAAATGAATTAGACAAGGGGAAGGAAAATTATGTCGAGCAGATAAACTTTGGTGATTCTGTTCTTTAGAGACTGGGGCGGGGGGAATTTGGAGTTTTCTGAGCTGGCAAGAAGGTCACTAGTTTCCAGGGTCTGCCTTTGCCTTGCTCCTCCATGTTGTCCCCTCCTCCTGGTAGACGGGCTTGCCCCGAAAACCTCCTGCTAGAAAATGGGCGACGCTCATTTTGCAATGACTAGTGCAGTCTGCTATTGACCATCTCATTATGCCGAGTTCCATTTATAAACATGGCTAACCGCGAAGTTTATGGAGACTTTTTTTGTGCAGCTTTAATAGGATATTGATCGAGAGCATGGCTGGAGTGGACTGCCATTGAATTGCGGAACGGCAGACAAAAAGCAAGGTCATAGGAACTCTTTGGTCTATGCCTGCAATCTATTTTTTATTATAATCTTTTTTCCCCTCTTTCTCTAATGCTGAAGCCCAAAGGGTCCATTTCAAACATCAGGGCTGGCTAAGCGATAGGGACAATTTTTTAAAATGGTAATTTCTGCATGACAGAGTCTTCTCATTACTAACAAGGGGAAAAAACCAATGGACCACTCATTCAAAGAATATAAATTTAGGCTGGATTTACATACATAAACACACACACATATACATACACATACGTGTGTGCACACATATCTCTACATATTATGCATATTTCTTCTCTATATAACACCTATTTCTCTATACATATAGGTAGATCTCCCTCAAACCTATCATGTATATGTACATATATGTGTTTGTACATACATGTGTATCTGTATATAAATACATATGTTTAAAAAAAGTCTAGGGCATGTCCTACAAACCTGAGCTTGTAGCACAGTGGAATGAAAGTATAAACAGGGAGGTAGAGGTCCGGGGTTGGAATATTGGCTACCTGTGTGACCTTGGAAAAGTCATTTCCCCTTCTTTGGGTCATCATTTCTAAAAGGAGAGAGCTGGACTTGGTGTTTCTTAAAGTCTTTTCTGGCTCCAAACAGATACTGGGAATCATGGCCCCTCCCATTGCATGTAAGCTCCTTAAGGAAAGGGTCTCAGTGATGTTTGCCTCTGGATTTCTAACACTTAGCACACAGTAGTATGTGTTTGCTGAATCAAATTAAATTCAATCAGCAGGAAAAAGCTTGAATTAGAAAATAAATTCTGGGGCACGGTAAATGGAGCTCTTGATCTGGAGTCAGAGGCCCCAGTGCCCCCACTCTGTCCTTCGCCCCAGCCCTGTGTAAGCTTAGGCAAACCAGAAGCTCAGCTTCCTCTTTTTAAAAATAGAATGCTGGAGGAGATGACCTTGGAGGTCCGTTCTGTCGGCCCTATTTCCTGTATGCTCAAGCTGTCTCCCCCATTAGAATGTAAGCTCACTGAGGGCAGGGGTAGACTTTACTTTTTCTTTGGCTCTCCAGCATTTCCCACAATGCCTGGCTCACAGTAAGGGTCTGATCAATAAATGCTTGTTGGCTGATTGACCCAGCTTTAGATCTCTATCTCTGCCTGGAATGACGGAACAGAATGACACTTCTTTAGGTACCCTGTAGAGGAGACACATATCTACAGAAAAGCTGAGACAAAATAGATTAAAAAATGCAAAGTCATTTTTTGGAGGGAACAGGGAAACTGTTGCACTAAGAGCTTGGGAGGACCAGGAAAAGCTTCCTATAGGAGGGTGTACCTGAGCTGTGCTCTGAAGGAAGCCGAGGGATCTGGGAAGATGGAGGGGAGAAGGGAGAACATTCCAGGCCTGTGGGGCCAGCTGGGCCAGAGCACTCTGAGTCCACTCTCTTTGACCATACTCTTCTGCTTGGTAGGAATGCAGCAAACTGCTTTGATTCAGCCACAGGCTGAAAATGAGAGCCTGCACCTTGAGGCAGGTACCCCCAAGCTCACCCTCAGGAGGCCCCCTGGAGGGATCGGCTTCTGAGGGCCCACGGAGGCTGCTGCTGGGGTGGGGGTGCAGCAGGAAGCCAGCATGGTTTAAAGGCACCGAGCTGCCACTAGGGTGCCACCTCATGCCAGGCTGGAGACCAAGCGCTACTCCATTCGCTTCCATGTCCCATTGATGAGCAGCTCTGGAATCCTGCAGCACTCTGGGAGGCCAGGCCTGCCTGCGGCCGGGCCAGGACAATCCCATGGCTGGGGCTCTCATAGATTCTGCAGCAAGGCAGCCGGAACCCCAAACCGAGCTGGGTCACTGGGAGGGCTTTTTCACACCCAGAGAACCCACTGCTGGCTCTGAGAACCCTGGCTTTATCCAAATTCCAGGGCCCTGAAGTCATCCCCAGCCTCGGAGTTTACTTAACCCTTGCAGCTTCTGAGGATGGAGAAACCATGGGGAGAGAAGAAAAAGCCTTGCAGCCCAGAGCCACAATGCCCTCTGTGTGTCTTCGGGTTCCCCTGCCTCACCCAGTAAAGCAGCGAGGGCTTAAAAAGCACTCCACCAACTTCGGGTCTGACCAAGTCAGCACTTTCGAAGGAAGTGGGGAGAGACAAGGGAATTTTTTCAGAGGACGTTAGAATCAGGAAAGCAAGTTGACTGCCTCACTTCCACAGACACACACCCACACACAGGGGGTACAGCTGGCTACAGAGTAAAATGAAGCTGTGGATGGGTGGGTGGATGGGTGGATGGGAGGAAGGAAGGATGGATAGGTGGCTAGATGAATGGATGGAGGGGTGGCTGGCTGGATGGGTGAATGGAAGGATGGGGGTTGGGGTCATCTCCCTGCATCAGTAAGCAAGCTTCTAAGGAGAAGCCAGATTGTGGCAAATGCATGGGAAACAGACCAATCCAAGAGGGCCTCCTTGAGAAGTCTTTGTTTGAGAATGCACCATCGGGCAAGAGCATCTCTCAACAGATGGTTCCTGTCTCTTTGCTCATGATAATATGCAAAAACAACTTTAGGGATTCTGTAACACACAGAAAGCCAGAGATGATTCTTCTTTGGCTTCAATATAATACAGTGCAGGGGAAAGAGTTGGCTCTGGAGAGCTGGAGGTCTTGGGTTGGAATTCACGTTCTCTCCCACCCTCTCTGTGTGCCCCTTAATCTCTATGGGCCGTGCAACCCAGGGACGAGTAACAGGATGATAGACTGAAAGGCAGAAGGGCCCTTGGAGGCCTTTATTTCACAACTGAGGAAAGTGAAGCACAGAGAGGTTATGGAATCTGTCTCTGGGTACACAGTAACTCAGGGCTTCTAAATCCAGAGCCAGGGCTCTTTCAGTAAATGCGCATTTATTAAATGCTCACTGTGTGCCAAGAACTGTGCTTTCAACTGTCATCACAATAGCTGCCACTGATACAACACTTGGAGGAATTCAAAATGCCTTAGATGGATTTATGTTCTTTGTTCTCCCAATAGCCCTGTGGAGCAAGCTAACCATCTCTGGTGTAGAGGTGAGGAAACCAGGCTCAGGGATTGACTCCTGGTCCTACAGCTTGTGTCTCAGGGATGATTCAAACCCAGATCTTCCTGACATAAAGTTCAAAGCTCTGGCTGTATTCTGCTCTCCAAGCCTCAGTTTCCTCACCTGTAAAGCAGATGCCTCACAAGGTGGTGATGAAGGGAGAGCTTGGTGAATTCAATTCCAGTTAAGATAGGACAGGACACTCTCAGACTCAGAAACTTCATCTACCATGCAGACTGACCCCTTCCTTGTAGCTCTGACTCTGAGAGAGTGTCTTTTCTGACTCTCCCCAGATCCTAGTGCCCCTTCTTTCAAATTATTATGTATTTATAGACTTAGAGTTGTACAAATTATTTCTCCAATAAAATAGAAGATCCTTGAGGGCAGGCTGTGTTTGATTTACATCTTTGTATCCTCAGCAGCTAGATGGCATCATAGTGCAGGGAGTGCTGAGCTTGGAGGCAGAAGACGGGAGTTCAAATCTAGCCTAAGACACTTACGAGCTGTGTGACCCTAGACAAGTCACTTCACCCTGTTTGTCTCAGTTTCCTCATCTGTAAAATGAGCGGGGGAAGGAAATGGCAAATCGCTCCAGTGTCTCTGCCAAGAAAACCCCCAATGGGGTCACAGAGAGTCTGAGGCCAGAACTGTACAAGAAGAAACCTCAGCATGGTACCAGGAACATGGGCAGAACTTCATAAATGTTTGCTGAATTATCATCATTTCTGTTACACAATCTCGAGCTTCCTGTCCTTTCTGCCTCCCACTGAAACTTCTGCAACACTGAAATTTTCCATGTCTACATTAACCGTATGATTACCTAGGGAAATTGAGTGTTGATAGACTAAGTAATTGATTTCAACTGAAAGGGGGCTGATCCAGAACCCCAGAGGTGGGAGGAATTCTCACAGTGTCCCCGGAGAATGAAGAACACAGAGGTCTTAGAAAGGGGCACCTCTCTGGCTGAGTGACAAAGGGAAGCCAGGGTTAGTTTGGGGTTTTCCCTCTTTCTTCTTCGACAGTCTCCTGACCTTTACCAGCTGGGGGCCCTGAGCTGATGAAAACAAAGCTTCCTGAGGTGGCCACTGGTGGGAGGCCCTAACTCCATATCCTCAGGGACCATTGAGTCAGGCCCCGTTTCTGCTGCCGGGCAGTGACAGCACCTGCCTGGCTGCCCAGGTCTCTTCAGGGTTTGTCTCCTGGAGCCAGCAGCTCTCCCTTGAGCCTCTTTGGCACCCCCACCTTTTAGGGAACCCTATGAAATACAGCAAACTTTGTGGGGAGTTATTCTCCAGTGCTACCTAATGAAGGAGCATCAAAAGGGCAGGAGATCAATTAGAAGAAATTGGAGAAGAGCCAAAACCAGATTTTACCCTGGAAACGGAGGGGAAGACAGAGAAGGATAATATCAAATTCAAATGCTCACTGAAAGAATGCCACAGGTCCTCTAGACTCCAGAAAATGCCCCGTAATGGGCACTGCCCCAGGAGGAGGCAAATACCCAAGGTTGTAAGTGCTGTGCTGGACAGGCCAAAGGAGGAGAGGACAGGCAGTGGAGGAGGCCGGGCAGTCAGAAGGCTGGATGACCTCTCCAAGGTCATCTGGTCCAAATGATACCAGAACAACAGCTCCTCTACAACACTCTTTGAGGGAAGGGGATTGTGTAAACTGAGGCCAAGTGCCTTTTCTGAGGTCACTCAGAAAGTGGGAGGGACCAGTTGTGAACTCAAGTCTTCCTGAATCCAAGATTAAGATGTTACACATCCTCAAAGCCTGCAAAAGTGGGAGGCATTCTTGTTATCTGTAATGGGAGCAACGATAACTGTGTTATCTAATGCACTGGGCTGTTGTAAAGGAACGTGCTTTGGAACTTTGTGTTTCTCCAGAAAAGTGAGCTACTAATATTCATAACAAAAGTCTCACAGACTCATGAGGAACCCCATAATATGAAGGGGTGAAAGAGCCAAAGGAAAACTTCAGGACCCCTGTTAGCGACCAGCTATGACTGAGGTCAAGAGAGGACTGGGCAGAATTTCTGCACACTCTCCAGCTCTTTTCAGAGGTGGTGGACCATGGATGCAGAATGAGGCATATGCACTCAGACACGGCTCCTCCCACCCAGACCCCATTAGGCCCTGTTCTGCCTAACAATATGGCTCTGTGCAGGGCAGGGGTCTTCAGGGGCACAGAGTCATTGGGAAGAAACAGGAATGTAAAAGGAAACTGTGTCATTTAATACAATACTGTTCCTTTTAAAAAGAGGAAAACAGCTGGTGAGAGGCGTCATTATTTGGTCTGATGTCTTTTTATTTAGCAGGTATTCTGCTTGAAGTAAATGTCCTTGGCTTTAAAAAAAAATCAAGCTCACTCTCAGTATCACACACCCTGCCCCCAGCATTTTTTTCTGACTTAAATCTTTTAATGCATAACAGACAAATTTTAAAAACACTTACTTGTTGGGAGAAAAAGAGAAAATATGTGATGAACAAACACAGATAAGACCATTCCCCCAAAGCCCAACAGACTTGGGAATGATGGACACTGGGACAGAGAGATAAATGACAGACAGACAGATGAATAGGTAGACAGATGGATGGATAGATGGGTAACTCCAGGCAAATTTCCAAACCTCTGGCTGCCCTTCTGCAGAATGGCCAATAACAACAGTGCCTACCTCTCCAGGCTGTTGTGGGGATAGAGGAAGACAATATTTGTGATGCACTATGCCTGGCACACAGTAAGGGCTTAATAAATGCTTGTTTTCTTCCTTCCCCTGAGACATGGGGCTGTGTGATCCTGGGCAAGTCATTTAACCACGTCCATATCTCACTATTTACATGCTGGCTGCCCCATTACAATGCACACTCTTTGAAAACAGGAGGTGATTTAGTTTTTCTTTGCATCCTAAGCTCTTCATATAGATGGTATCTGGCTCACTGGAAGAGTGTTTTTAAAATTGTGTGCTCGGTGCTTAGCACAGTAGTAGGCACTTAATAAATGCTTATCCACTAGACTGGTTAAATGCTTGTTGACTGACTGGCTAAACCTCAAAGTTCGCCAAGGCAACACTGCATCCTCCACTGGAAGAGACTCTCCTTACCCAGAAGTTCCCTGGATCAGTGAAATCACAGGTCAGGTCTCTATCCAAGCTGGCACAAGGCCTTGAGTACATTGGGCGGCTCCTCAATGGGCCATCCCAGAGGGCAAGAAGGATGGAAGGTCTGGGACTTGCATCAGTGGAGGGAAGAGCCACACTGAGAGCTCAGAGAGGCACCCGAGTGCTGAGTATAACCACTCCAGGATTCCCCAAGGAGGCTCCTCATAGGTGCTGGGTCTACAGGGCTTGGGATTGATTGATTTCCGACCTCTACCACAGTAATGGCAGCTGCCTTAAGTGGAGCACTTTCAGGAAGGTGCCTGGCCTCCACAATGTTACCCAAGGGGTTGTCATTGTTTACAAGCTAAAGGGTGCTTTTAGAAAATCCCTAGATGCCCTTGGCCTAATGGGCCCCGGGTGGGAGGAGCCAGAGCCCCTGGGAGCTGCAGACCTCAGCCTAGCCCAAGGTCATGAAGAGCCAACAGCACATATTGGTCTCCATATGATCAGCAAGAGGCTGGGTTTAATTGAGGCCTGGATAGCCAGTAGAATACAAACCCAAAGAGGAAACCACGAGCAGCAATGAGCTCAAAGCAGCAACATCAGGGTCCCAGAACCAACTCAAATAAGCCAGAACATTTCTCTGTGTTGGCTCATGCCATATTTCTTTCTCTTTTTTTTTGGTGCTTTTTGGGGGGCAATTGGGGTTAAGTGACTCGCCCAAGGTCACACAGCTAGATTTTGTGTTAAGTGTCTGAGGCTGTATTTGAACTCAGGTCCTCCTGACTCCAGGGCCTGTGCTCTATTCACTGTGCCACCTAGCCACTGCGCCAACAGCTTGCTGTTGGGAGTTCTCCCTCAAAGAAGGCCTCCATGTCAGCCCAACTGGGATCTCTTGGCCATGCCCTTCTTCTTCCAATTTCACTACAGGAGATGCACCCACCAAACTGGGGACCCTTCTCACCTTTTCTTGACCTTGTGAGAATGCTGGGTGAGCACTTAGGCTCCTCATTCTTGATACTTGGTCAGACCACACAACTTATTTCCTCAAAGAAAAAACCAAAACAAAGCAAAAACAATTGCCACAATTTGAACCAAACTTGTTCTATGTTGCCAGCTTTCTCCCATTAATCAGGCTCGAGATTGAGCAGCCCTGGGAGTTTTTCTTTTAAAGGCAAACCATGGTAGCAAGAAGTGAGAAGAAAACCTAAAACAGCATCAAACGGAGCTTTGGAGTCAGAGAACCTGAGTTCTAATCTCCTTGCTGCTTGTGAGACTTCCTACACCTGAAGGTGATAAGACAAACTGTCTGTGCCAAGTCTCCTCATCTTCACCCTTCCTTCCCTTATATCATGCTACCTAGCCTATCTGGAAAATGGAGGCAACAATGCCATTTGCTACTTTAAGTACATGGCAGTATAAGCTCTATGCCATATAACAGTGACCATGGGAAAGTCCCTTAACATCTCTGGGCCTCAGTTTCCTCATCTGTAAAACAAGGGAGTTGGACCCGATGGCCTCTGAGGTCCTTCCTTGCTCAAGACTTTGATCCTGTTATGCTTTTAGTCTCAACCTGGCTCCCAGGCACCCCACCTTCTCCCACCCAGGTAGGAGAATAAGTAGCAATCCTCATTTCTCCTTCAGCCACCTTCCCCTGCTGCCCCTGAGCTCCTCAGATCACTGTCATACACAACTGCATCCCACCTCCCTCCTCCCTGCCTGGCCATCTGTGCGCTGCTTTCCTTGTCCTCCAGTCCCCATAGATCTGCCATCTTGGCCCTGGCTAAGAGTCAGTCAGAGATCAGAGCAGGAAGAATCAAGGCCCATTGATGAGACCAAAGATAAGTCAAGGGCAGCTAAGTCAGAATTTAGCATCCCCGTCCTATATACAGCCAGTGAAGCTGAGACAGGAATTCTATGTTAAGTTGGGAAGTAAACAAGTGAACAATAGAGGTCTTCCTTTTTTGTGGGATTGTACATTCAGAGCAGGAAGAGAGATTCAAGGTTGCCTAGCACAGCCCCCCCATTTCACAGATGAAGAGATGCATTAAAGTGACTTTCCCAAGGTAACAAGATGACAAGTGATCGAGGCGGAATTCCCTCTAACCATTACACCGCATGGCCTCTCCTCTTGAATTATTCTGTGGCCTTCAAAACCATCACTCTCTGTCTCCCAGTACCTAGCATAGTAATATGACTATTTCTACATTTATTCCTTTATTCTAATTTTTGCTTTTTTTTTTAAATGCAACCAAAGGCATATTGCTACGACCATCGATAAAGCACCTAGACTAATTTCTGAATCAAGGTGTAAGTGATGCTAAGTAAGAAGGATTAGCTTCATTCTGCCTGGCTCCTTTGGGCATCCAAAGTGGCGTGCTGAACAAGGGCTGGAATGCTGTATTTATCTTTCACCTCCTTGGAGGGGAGGGGAAATATACAGCCAGGAGTGGGACTGGTGAATTATAGGGTATGGACCTATTTATTCACTTTTCTTACAGAATGGAAGGAAATCCCAAGGAGGCAAAGGAAAGATGTTCCAACAACTCAAGCTCTCCCACAGTAACATGGGCTTCTGTTCATAGAAATCAGACACTCCTCTCTGCTCCTCCCATCTCCCCTTCCCTATTCACATTGTAGGTCTTCAAGAAAAGGGTAGGAAACTACTGGTCAGGTTTGGGTTGGCCTAGACAGACTCCCCAGTTCCGTCTCCACTCTGAGGTTCTGGTATTCCCCGATCCAAACTATATAGCTCTTCTTTCAATCGGGAGCAATCCCTAAGTTAAACATCAAGTATTTATTAAGCACCTTTGATATACCAGGCATTGGGAACATAAAGCTAATAAAAGGAATAAAAGAAGGGCTGTGTGTGTGCGCGTGTGTATGTGTGTGTGTGTGTGTGTGTGTGTGTGTGTGTGTGTGTGTGTGTGTGTGTTTGTCCCAATCTCACATTTGGACTATGTGAATTATGGTGCAGCCAACGTCCAGTGGATACACCTTTGGATGAGGGGTGAGGGGAAGGACAGGTACTCTTAATTCCCAGTTGTTAGTGACTATTGGCAGACTGGTGATGATTCTACAGGGGGGCATTCATGCTGTGGGCATTAGCATTCCTAAAAGGTCAAAACCAAATCTTTTTACAAAGCAGAATGTCTCGGGAATTAGAGAAAGCTGCCAGATTTCCCCTACTGCCCACTTTAAATGAGGGAACTGGAGAGACCATTAATCTCACAGGATCATAGAGCTAGTGCTGAAAAGTACCTTACTAGGCACCAGGCCCAACCCTCTTTTGTTTTACAGATTAGAACGCTGAGGCTAAGATCCAGTGGTTAAGTAACTTGACAGACACAAGGTCATGGATGAAGACTTAGATCTGGCGATGTCTCAAATGATAGACTTGGGACTGGGAAGACATGAGTTTGAATCCTGCCTCAGACACTTACTACCTGCGTGATCCTGGGCAAGTCTGTTTGCCTCAGTTTCCTCAAGAGTAAAACTGGGATTGATAATAGCATGTACCTTCCAGGGATGCTAAATTGAGGGAATATTCATAAAGTGCTTTGTAATATGTAAATGCTAGCTGTTATTACTAACTGTCACTCAACATATCACACGGCCTCTCTAATTAGGATTTCAGTTCTTTTCCCAGGACTCCCATCAATATAGCATTTAACTTTTCCTGATTTAAATTCTTGGCTGTCATGAGACAGCATTCTTACAAAGAATCTGGAGTGAATTTGGAAAGTTTTTGAGGACCCTTGGGGGGACAGGTAATGAACTAGTCCAAAGGCAGCAGACATGGGCATGAAATAAAGGGAAAAGATACTTACTCTGGGACACTCTGACTAGCTCGGTCACACTGAAAACCCCCGATGTGACGAAACTGTCTTGGAAGCCCAAATGTCCTAGAGAAAAGAAGAAGAAGAGAAAGCGTCATGAACAGGAGAGTTGTGGGCAACCCCAGACACCCAGACTGTCCATGGCTGTTTCACAATGATCAAACACGTGACCAAGACCTTGTTTCCGACTCGGCCTGAATTATTGTTTATGTGGGAGGGCTCAGCCAGAAGGGAGGATGTCTTGTGGTTAAGTCTGCAGGTTATGGTAAGTGAACATGACCCAGCAGCAACAGGATGATTTTTGTAATGGTAAAGAAATTCAACAGGAAACCTGAAACAAAGGCCCATTTCAAGAAATGGTTACCTTGGATGACCTCTGGTGACTTAACAAAGAGAAAGAAAGCATCATATGTCGGGATGGGGGTAGGACAGCTCAGTTCTATAATTGTTTTAAACAGGATTCTCTAAAGAAACATCTGATCGAGATTATCTACCCATTCATTCAATCGAAACAAGACTTAAAGACATGTTCTTCGTTTTCAGAGGCTGGGGGTGGGGGGAAAGGGGGAATCAGAAAACAGCAGCTGCTGAAAAAATAAAGAAATAAGCTTAAACTCTCCAACTTTAAAATTCATGTTTTTTTTTCTCTTTCCCCCACATACACTATGTTTCCCCCACATATACACTATACACAATTGTTTTTTTAGTAACAATTAGTTCTTTAAATTTTTAAAATTTTCATTTAAAGAAAAAATAAATATGTTCATTCCAAAACTTAAAAAAAAAAAAAACTATATCTGCTCTAGACCTTGAGTTTCCTCATTTCCTATAACTTATCTATTATCTCACTTCATGTCAGGAATATTGTAGAACAGAAAAGTTTTGAATGGCAGGAGAACATGTGCAATGCTGAATAGTAAACTCAAGATGGATTCCAATCTACAAGTGGTAGTATTTTATCTCTCTCTCACATCCCAGGAATTTGCCCCTGGAACATCATCTTCAATGGCCATTTTTGAACTCAAGGCTGCAGGAGAGATTTCCAAGATTTATGTTTTTTTCAGAAACATAAACATCACAATTGCCTGACAGGATAAGCAGCAGGTATTTTCAGGGTAACTTAATGAAAGATGCCCTCATATAATGCAAACTTTTGAGTCCAAAGGCTTAAAAAAAATTGGATCAATGCTGACACAGAGCTGGTACTAAATTAGCTTTAAATACATTTTGTTGATGCCTTTTGTCTTTAAATCACAATCAGGGAGGAAAAAAAGCTGCCTCCCCTTCCTCTATACTAAAACCACCTTTGAAATAAGGAAGAATAAGGGCGGCTAGGTGGTGCACTGGCCCTGGAGTCAGGAGGACCTGAGTGCAAATCCGATCTCAGACACTTAACACAAAACAATTAGCCATGTGACCTTGGACAAGTCACTTAACCCCAACTGCCCCCCCACCCAAAGCAAAAAATAATAAAAAAAAAGAAATAAGGAAAAATAAACAAAAATACCCAACATAGTGAACAGAGCTGACAATGTCTATGCAACCTTCTGTCCCCATCCTCTGCCTTTCTACCATAAGGAGGAAAGAATATGTTTCATCATCTGTTCTCTGAGACTATCCCAGATTTTAAGGTTACCCAGATTTTAGCTTCATTTTAGTGACTTTCTTCATTGACATTGCTGTAATCATGTATATCATTCTCTAGGGTCTACTTTACTCTGTATCAATTCAAATAAGTCTTCCCTTGTTTCTCTAATAACTCCTATTCCTTGTATCTCATTGCAAATTACATTCCATTATATGTCTATATCACTGCTTCCCCTCTTTCCCACCCCCAGACACTCATTCCCCTGCTGACCGGCATCCACTTTGTTTCCATTTCTTTACTCAGAGAAATGTTGCCAAAAATACTTTGGGATAAACTAGATCTTTTTATTTGTCTTCAAGGTATAATAGGATCCATTAGCCAAAGGGTATGAAGAGTTTAGTCATTTTTATTTATTTATTTTATATAATTTCAAATTGATTTTGAGGAGGGTTGGACCAATTCACAGGCCTACCAACACTGTATTTCCATAGCCTCCCCAGTATTGACCATTCCGATCTCTTGTGATCTTTGCCAATGTGCAGGAATGCAAGTGATACATCAGAGTGATCTTCATTTATACATCTATTACTATTGATTATTCCAAAATGGTCACTGATAGTTTGCAATTCTACTGAAAACTGTTCCCCGCCCCCCCCCCCATAAACTTTGGTGACTAAGACAATAGTTTTTGGTGCTAAATATTTGCATCAATTCCCTATATGTCTTGAATGTCAAACTTCTATCAGGGATATTGGACAAAAAATTGTCTTCCTACCCTACGATCAATGTTATTCCCTTATTCATTTCGACTGATTTTATTTGTGTAACAGTTTTTTTTTAATTTTATAAAGGTGAAATTGTTTTGTTTATCTCTACCAATATTTTCAACCCTCTGTTTGGTTAAGAATTTTCGCTTAGTGAGAGTTGTGAAAGGGTCTTCATTCCTATTCTCTAAGGTGACCTTTTACATTCTAAAGAGTGTTTATCAAACTCAATTGAATAATAGATATGTCATGATGTTATGGTTTTTTAAAAAGTTCTTGTTAATGACAATATTATCCAGTTAACCCTGGTGTCTTTCTAGAGGGGTCTAACTACCATAAGTAGAATATATATCGATAAAACATACAGTAATCAGTATTTACTAACTCTGAACATAGAAGCAATTATCATGTTTTGGGGAAGCTATAAATGGAGTTGCCTTACAAAAAATTATTTGCTTTTTATATAATTTGTGCCTTCACTCTAAGGACTGAGCCTGGACTTCTAATTTCTCACTAGCACAGGGAAATCCCACATGAGGAAACTCTCTCTACCACTACAGGTTGGTGCCTTTTATTATAACCTATAGTCTTAGTTGCCTAGGCCCTGAGAAGTTAGAGACACAAGCAGTACAAGTGAGACGGGGGACTAGCACTGCCCTTCCTGTCTTTGTGGTCAGTTCCCCATTCACTAGCATCAGGCTGATGCCTCTCCCTATGGACCTACTTTATAGGAGAGCCTTTTCTTGGAATCTGAAAGAAAATTTTCATTTAGTTTTACATCTAAAACCCAGAAACTCATTTTTATAGAAAATCCATTGTGTGTGTGTGTTTGTGTGTGTATGTATGTGTGTGTGTGTGTGTTTAATTAAGCAGGTAATTTTTTAAAATCTTTTTTTAAAACCCACAATTCCATTTCGTAGGGCTATGGAATCAGTCTCATCATATAAAAACCAACCCAGGTTGTACATGTTTTGTTTTATTTGACTTATATTTAGTAAGGGCCAGAGGCATCAGTCACTGGATTAGGGGAGCTGAGAAGGAAGAATTCTCAAACTAAGTTTTGGCACCACAGACCAAAAAGGGCCTTCCTCACTGGGCCCTGTGAGCTTCAGCCCATGCCAAGCCTACGGGCCCTCACAAAGGAACCTTGCCACAATTTATGTTAAGAGTTTGACTTAGAACACAGAGCCACAAAATAGCAAGGAAATTCATCATGAAGGCTGACAATCCCAGGCTGATCTCTGGCTTTTGCTCATGTGGGTTTACATTCACTGCCTGCGTGCAGGAGCATGTCCTGTCTAGAAGGCCTTAACTCTCTGAAATTCCTTACTTTAAGGTGGACTTCTTGGAGACTGAGTTTTTGAGGAGGTAGACTGTAGGCAGGGGAGGCCCTTTTAATTCTGCCACGGAGAGCTGTTGTGATTAATGGATTTTAATAGATATTTTTAAAAATAAAAACTAACATTTCTATAGGATGTCAAGAAGAAGCAATGGGGCCTAATGAGGAGAGGGCCAACCTTGCCTCAGTTTCCTTAACTGTAAAGTGAAAATAATAATAGCATCGAGCTCTCAGGAGTGTAATGAGAATAAAATTAAAAATAGCTGTAAAGCACTTGAAGAAGCTTAGAGCGCCATAGAAATACTAGGTGTTATTATTATTTTGTTATTTAGGGGCTGAGATGGGTTAGAAATGGGTTTCCAGTGGTGGTGGGTATTCCTTCTGCCACCTTCTCTGGAAATTAGCCTTAGAGAGATGCCCGCAGCATGGGAGGGATTTGTCAAGGTTCACAAATTCACTCTGTCAAAAGTTGGGCTTGAAGGCAGGCAGGTCAGCTCCTAACTGAGCCCAAATCTTGGCCTCTCCTTACTGTAACTACTTTTGTCAATATCATTTATGTCCCATCTCTGACCCACACCGATTGCCTGATCTCCAGGAAGCCACTGACCATCCTGGTGCTCTTGGCAGTTCTCTGAAGCTGTTACAGAGAAGCTGTTGACTTGAACCAGTAGGAGTTTTCTCTATACATATCAAAGACATCACACACTCAGTTCCTCTCCCCAATTATCATGACTTTTTTTAAAAGCTCCCAACAGAAAATCTCTTTAAAAAGACATGGGGTAATGATGTGATGTCTTCCTAATCATATGACACAGCCCCTCAGTCTGGCCTCCTTTCCATACACACAGGATCCTAGAAGAAAAGTCCCCTGCTCTATAGACACCAATGCCCCTGCAAGAGACTGGGGAACTAGGACTGTACCCTCTGCTTATTATTTGGAAACCAACTGGCAAACGGTAACACGAAGACGCTGGCAAACAAAATGATGCCCAAGGAGTGGCACAGAACTTGCCAAGATGTGGCCACCGTAATTACTAAGAAGACCTGAGCAGATTAATATTGCATTCTCAGGAACAATAGCTGAATCATAAAAACGCGTTTTTGGGAAACAAGCCTCCAATCTAGGGGCGCTATTTGATTGTAGAGCACGTCAAAGAAGGGCTTGTCTTCTCCTCCCCCAAATGGAAAATTTCACTAATTCCAAATTCCAACCTTAGGTGAGCATTAAAAAGCTTCTCAGTGGGAAGGCTGATTAGATATTCCGAGTGCCCACCCAGTTGGCTTTCCGAATAATGCTTCAAAGAAATAGAGGCAAAACACATACTTTGGTTAAGTATATCGTACAAGGAAGTCGGATTGCTAAATGATCTGGTTCTCACCCCAATTCTGAACCTACTGTTCAGAAGCATTTGGGTAGGTGATTGAAAATGAGAGAGAGAGAGATCCTTTTTCATTTAATCTAAAATAATAAAAGAAACCAAAAAACAAACCCAATTTCATTCACTGAAGTCGTGTTTAACAGAGCCCCAGTTAGAGAACAGATTTCAATCCCTCAGATTCAGTCATACTTACTAGAAGGTGGGGGACAGGGAGAAGCAGGGGCTTTCTTGGAGAGGTGAGAATATAAAGAGTCATGTACTTTGATGAACATTTAGTAAAAGCAGCTAGCCTCCTTTACCCTTGATGATATCAGCTGTTATTATGGAAAATGCCATTCTATAGCTGTGAAATCTCATTTCAGGCAGGGATTGCACATCTATCCACCTTTTTTTAAAGGCAAGAAAGGAAAAAGTTGAATTTGCCTAGAGACTGGTAACCTTGTAAGGTAGGCGAAGGTCAGGGGTAACACACACACGCACACACACACACACACACACACACACACACACACATTCTCTCTCTCTCCACCCCCAGCACACACCCCAGACCTCCTGCTTTCTTTTTCCTTCTAACAGCATGGATGAAACAAAGTCAGTTTTATAGATGTAGATGTGAATTTGGCATGTATAAATGATGTGCTCTTCTCTCGTTGGAGAACAAGGCATTATCCACAGTACTGTCCATTCTCACAACATTAACTGATGTCACAAAACTCCAATTAGAAAGAAGACTTGGGAACGTGAAGATCCCATGAGGATAAGCGTCATAAGGGAGTTCTGTAGTTGGGATTCATGACATTTGCACAAAGCTGTATCCTTCCTCTATCTTCAGCCCCTCCTTCCCCCAATAAAGGACCCTTCCTTAGGAAAGCTAGGAATGCCCTTCCCTGTCACCTCCTGCTCTTGGGCTTCTTCATGACAGCTCAAATCCCACCTTCTGCAGCAGGAGGCCTTTCTCCATCCTCGACCTTCCCACCCTCCACTCAAGCCCAGAGCCCTTAAGACTACCTTTCATTTACACTGTCTATATCTTATATCTACACAATTACTTTCATGTTGTCTCCTTTATTAGAATGGGCACTCCCTCAGGGCAGGAACTGTGCTTTTTGACTTCTCTTTCACACAGTGCCTGGCACATAAGCAACTTCTTAAAACATGGTTTTTGACCAACTGACAGGGAAGTTTTTATTTGATCTGATCCTTGAAGTAATAGGGAACTACTGTCTGATGTTAAAAGGAGCTGACTAATTTGATATAAAATAGAGAACTTTAGAACTGTTCAACTCTGAAAAATTCATTTAAGAACTTCTCAGGGCTACAGGCAACTCTGAAATGAGAAATTCTAAATGGGTTCCTGATACAGATTGGTGGAGGGTGTTTCCACACTGGAGGTACCCTATAAAGATGAAACTGCAGAAAAGAAAACCCACTGTCAACAGAAATACATACATTCTTGTCCATTTTCCACATATATGATCAGCATTCACAATGGTCAAAGAAAAGTCAATGTACTCTACTGGCTCCAATCTCTGACAGTTTGCAATATTGACCATCAGGTCTCACAGATTTCCCTATACTTAGGAACCTCTTGCTGGGGAATGACTCTGTATGTAGAATAGGGATAGAGATACCCCTAAAACAGGGGAGGTGGGTGGAGTGTTTGGGCGCTGATCAGGGATGTTAGAAATCCATTACCTTTGATTATAGTTTGGATCCTCAGGATGCCTGCAAATCAAGGAGCTACCTGCCATAATGGTCGATGGAGGACTGGGCTGAGAAGCAATGCCAAATGAAAACCATGGTCCTTGACAGGGTGGCAGAGCTCTAATGCTCCCAAACATAGCCAATGGGTATCACAAGAGCATCCAAAGCTGGCCAGCCCATTTTGTTGAGTTCCACATTTCCCAGACCTGAGGATTGCTGCCTTCCTCCTTCCATCTCCCATTTTCCTCAGGCCTGGATACACTAGTGCCTTTTCAGCTCTGTCTCTTCAAGTCCCTGGTCTCTCTCCAAATTCAGCTCAAGGGTCCCCTGGAGGACAGGTCATTCTTTGGTCCTCAGTAATAAGTGACATCCTTCTTTTCTTTTCTCCCCATTCTGAAATTACTGTCTTACACACACACACACACACACACACACACACACACACACACACACACACACACTCACACACACACAAACACACACACAGGATTTAGTTATGATGTTGTGTTCACTAATAGAATGTAAGCTCTTCGAGGGCAGGGTTGTTCCATTTTTGTCTTCATATCCCCCATATTGAGGACAACATATGAATTTTCCCGTACTTTTATTTTTTTACTTTTGTTGTTTATTTTGTTTCAGTTTTTAAGGTTTTTCCCCCTGACTGGGGGTTGGGACAGGCCCTTATAAGTACTAAGCAGGTAGTAATCCAAGATAATCTTCATAAAATGTCACTTGTCATTCGTTTGTCTTTTTATTTGGGGATGATTGTAATATCCTGGTTTAGTGGCTATGGAAGGCCTGGGCTCTCCCTAAAGACTTTTAATTTGGGAATTGTATAAAGCAGACTTAATAAGTCCTTTAGAGATGAATTAAAACATGCTCATAAATACCTGGTCCCTTTTTCTGGGTCAATGGGGTGGCAAGGTAGATAGAGCACCAGGCCTGGTTTCCAGAGGCCCTGAGTTCAAATCTGGCCTCAGACATTTACTGGCTGTGTCACCCTGGGCAAATCACTCAAACTCTGTTTTTCTCATATGTAAAATGGGGAAAATATGAGCACTTAGCTCTTCCATGGCTGTCATGAGGAACAAAACAAACAATATCCGTGAGGCATTCTGCAAACCTCCTATGTAAATGCTGCTTGTTTCGTTCTGGCAGTGTTATCTTGCATGTTGTACTGGGGCACTCCATTTTAGAAAGGACTGATAAACCAGTACATGTTACAGAAAAGGTTCTGAGAGGGAGAGATGAACAGGGAGTAAATTCCAGATGAAGGTTTGGTTTGTGAGAATAAACAGGAGAGGGAAATAGAACACCAAGTTCAAGTCACCTGGTTTGGGCATATGGACTTCAAGATGTCCACAGGAAATGTCAGGAAGAAGCATGTAGACACTAGACATAAGAGTCAGTAAGACCCGAGGTCAAATCTGGCCTCTGACGCCTGGGCAAATCACTTAACTTCTTTCATCATCAGACTCCTCATCTGAAAAGTGACAACACTTATCTCATAGGTTATTATGAGATATTTTGCAGATTTTATGAGCACTTTGCAGACAGTTTTAAATAAATGCTGGCTGCTATTATTTAATATTAATGGTGAGGCGTTCAGTAGATTGTTGGAGATGAGAGACTGTAGCTCAGGAGAAAGATAAGGACTGGATATATAGATTTGGGAATGAACTGTACAGAGATGATTATGGAGCCCACAGAAGTGGGTGAGATCCCTATCAGAAGCTTAATTGAAGCTTGGCAAAAAAACAAAACAAAACACAGAGCAATGTGCTGGGTCTGGGGTGGGCTGATCTGGAGAATCCTCACCAAGCAGGAAACTGGAGGCTATTAATGGAATTAAGGTGATAACTTTGGTGTGAATGGCAAAACCAAGAAGCTGGAAATTCAAGGACAAAATGGCTAATTACAGGCCTCAAAGGGAGGAAAATTAGGCCAGAACAGGCAAGAGAACAGAGAAGGATTGGGCAATTAAAGTCTAAACTGAGGACTTAGAGAGCAGGCTGACAAGGCAGAGGGAGAGACGTATGGAAAGGAGGCTGTACTCAGAGAGGGGAATCTCAGAGTTCAAAAACCACAGAACTGGCATTTACCTGGTCTATCTTCCCTGCAAGGATTAAAGGACCATGAATGAAAGGCTAGCAAGGTCTTTAGAGGTCATCTGGTCTAAACCGCTCCATTTAAAGATAAAACAACTAGGTTGAGGAGGGGAAGTGGTCATCCCGTCAATGACTACATCATGATGGTGTCCTCTGATTTCAAAGAAAAAGCTCTAACACATTCCTCATCCTAACTCCCCAATACAAGCTCATCTAGGGCAGCATCTGTATCCTGTCCAACTTTGTATCCCATACAATGCCTAGCACAAGACCTCAGGCTCAATTAGTGTTTGTTGAATGAATAAAGGAATACCCTTCCCATCTGCTCATCGCCAAGAGGTAACAGAGGCTTTGAGGAATTCCTCTTTATGTCCAACTCTGGGAAGGGGTGGGAGAAATGAAGTGGGCAGTAACCCACATTTTATATATATATATGTATGTATGTATGTATGTATGTATAAATAATGAGTTAAGGGTCAGGCAGCCAACCAATTCAGGTTTCCAGTTTCAAAGACCCATTTGGAGGTTTTCTGTATTTAATCAAGAAATATTCACCAATACTAACTCTCATTTGTGAGGCACCTTCATCCCAATGGCCCTGGAAAGGAGATGGTACAAGTCCTTATTATATCTATCACTTAGAGGAAGACAGTGAGAGTCTTAGGGGATGGGATCTGTCCAGCTGGTGCCCAGTTAATATGTATCTAAGGGGTGGTTCCAACCTAGGTTTTCTGATGGCCAACACACTCTATTTACTATGACATCCTCATCAAGAGGTACAGGAGAGAAAGATGGGGTGAAGGGAATAAATCCAAAGACCTCTGTCTACCAGGCTTTGCCCATCATTCTATAACCCATAATGTTAAAAGAGGAAGAATATTTGATTAAACCAGCACCAATCATTCACTGACTCAACACAAACAGGGCTGACAAAGATGATTACTGGAGCTGAGATATAGAGTTACAAGGGGCTTTGCAGGCTCTTGAGTCCCAATCATTGACAGATGAAGATATTGAGACAAAAAGAAGTAAGTCATACAGTTAGTGAGTGTCCAAGTACAGACTTGGAACCCAGGCCTTTCTGACCCAAAGTCCAGTCCCTATCCACTCAGCAACACTGCCTCTGCCTTTCAGGGATCTCATCAATGATTAGCATTCCCTCCAATCATGGAGACCGCAAACCATCCACAGATGTCCATCTTTGTCCAACTCTTGACTGAATTCTCCCTAAACCTGCCAGAATGCCCCTTCAATGCACTGCTGGACTTATTTTACAGCTCTTAACAATGACTGGAAAACAATGCAGAGACCATGGTCTACCCCTCTAGAGACTGCATTGTGACCTCCCTGAATCTCCTCTATGCCACATGACCCTATAGTTCCTTAGTTTTGTTAAGTAGACAAAGCATCAGTATATAATCCTTAATTTTTCATCTTTCACTTGGGACATTAGGAACTGTACCTTTCAAAAAAAAAAACTTCTCCTTACAGAAGTCAGCCATTTTTAATCAGGCCTGCCCCTTGACATACTAAAACCCAAGGCTTTACTAATCTCAAGCTAGAAGCATCCTTAGATGTTATCCCATAGAGTCCCTCATTTAACAAAAGAGGAAACTGAGGTCTGGAGATATTGAGAGCCTTGTCCATGTCACCCTGTATCAGAGAAGGATTTTGAACCCCAGTATTTTTGTCTCCACATTCAGGATTATTTACAGGGCACTGTCTCACCTCCATTTGGCTCAAACTCAGAGAAAAGTATGACTCAAGGATTAAAAAATGACTCATGCAATTAAAAATAAATCTCATGCTGAATTTATTCTTTAATTCAATGGGAATGTTTTTCTAAAAGTTATTTTGTATTACTGGGTTGTAAAAAAAATAACACATATGAAGAATTCCGAGAAATAGAAGAATGAAGAAAGAAGAAAGGGGAAATGATACACACCCCACAGCTCTAACAATTTAAACAACATCAAAAGGCAGTCACATAAGGATGAATTGTAATGAACAATTTTGGTCTCAGAGAACTGATAGGGAAATATACTTTATTTCTCTCAGCAGAGAGGCAAGGTGGGAACTACAGATGTGGAATGCTGTATTCCCAGCCAGTTGTCTTTGTTTAAGTACACTATTGTTGATGTTTTATTTCATTGTTGTTTCAGAGGGGGGCAGGGGATCAAGGAAAAACGACTGTAATATAATAACAAAAGTCAATAATAACTTTTTTAAAAACGCAAAAAAGGGCCCTGCTGAAAGAATACAAGCTATTTTTCTTGTTTCAACCTGACATTAAAGAAACTGATATGTGTTTTAAATGAACTTTTTCTTAATTGAAAAGCATTTTACAGTGAATTTCACTGTTTCCAATGTTTCCCCTGAATTAAGGATTTTCTAACATTTGGACAAGCACAAGCCTGTCAATCTGCAGACTGGCTAGCTCATTTGTGAATGAATGAGACCAGGTCTATAAATGGATTTTTATCTACATAGCAGAATAGGAAGAACGTAACTTACCATCTCTGACTCTATGGGAAACTGATTATTTCATATGAAGCAGACATTACATCAGTTAGTGTGAGGTCCCTGCCTGGTTACTTATACAATCAAAGAGAGAAAACTTTACTTTCCCTATTCATATTCTTTCAGTACAAATTCATTGGGACATCTGTGGTTTGAGCTGTGTAATATAAAGGGTAGAAAGGAAAATACCTAGAGGTCAGGTAACTGACTTCCTGAATCTAAAGGAAGCACTGATTTTGAGTCATCACCAAATATATACCATAAACTTGGGGTGGGAGATGAAGATGGCTTATCCCAAAGGTCACTGGTTTAGAGCTGGAAGGGACCTTCTTCAAGGTCACCCATTCCAAATCCATCTCCCATTTTACAAAGGAGGAAATGAGACCCAGAGGAGTTAAATGGCTTGCCCACTGGTCACAAAGGTAAAGGATTTGATCCTCCACAGAGGATCAAAGGATTCAATGGCATAAAATGTCTTTGTGGTAGTTCATTTCAACCGTCTTTTATACTTGAGGAAACTGGGGCCCAGATAGGTTAAGTTAGTCCAAGTCACAAAGGTAGTAAGTGGCAGGGACAGGCTAGGTCCTCTGACTCCCAATCCGGTATTTATTCCCCTCTACCAGCTTGCTTTCCACACATAAAGCGATGGCCACTATTTCTCCCCATGTTTATGGAATACACTTTAAAAAAGCAGGGGCTACATATTTCCAGGTATATGTCCTAAATTTGTTTTTCTTTTCCTCCTAGAATGTGAATGAAATTGGCTAAGATTTAGAAGTATAAAACAGAGAAAACCATTTTCAGCTACTTAGCATTGACTGCTACTTTTTTTACTGAAAAAATTAGTGGCTATTAGCTATAATAAGTAATGAACAAGGTATCTTACACATACATGCTACTCTCTTAATAAGTGTCATCTGAATAAATACTTCACTATACCCACTGCAATATAATATAATTAAGAAGTATTTTTAAGCACCTACTATGTACCAGGCACAGAGTAGGAGGTGAGAATACAAGCACAAAGAATAAAACTGTCTCTATATGCAGGGAGCCTACATTCCAATGAGGGAGACAGCAAGGGAACATGTGAGTATACGCAGAATAAATCTGAGCAAACAGACGCACACATTTACCAAATGGCTAAGGTATTTGGGAGGGAGGATACTTGTACTTAGCAAGATTAAAAAAAGCATGCATCTTAAAGGAAGAGATTATGAGGAAGAGAGGTAAGAAATATAAAGAGATAAAAAGAAATTTCTTGAGAAAATCACATTAGGCACCAAATCCTGTCCATCCAATAGCTGAGAAATAGGCTTGCCTAGCATTTGTGCAAAGTTTTAAAAGACACCACAGAAAATTCTCTGTGGAGTATCACAGGTTGAATTAGACCAGCTGTGGCCTTTATGCACTGGGGGGGCCCTCAGATCCTTCCAGGGGGTGTATGAGGCCAAAATTATTTTAATAATAAAACAAAGGTGTGATTTACTTATTAAATATTCCCTGCTTTTCCAATTCCATATCTGCGCAAGGCTATATTTTCTTCAACCAAAACGATATATCACAACAGATTGAAAGCAGAAGCAGATATGAGAATCCAGCTGTCTTCTATTAAGCCAATTTGCAAAAAAAAAAAAAAAATATGTAAAACAATGCTAGTCTCACTAAGTTTTTTTGTTTTGGAAAATAGAGCTGTTTTTCACAAAAATATGTTTTTGTGTTATCATGTAATGGGTTTCTTATTGATATTTTAAGATAATAAATAAGTATATTAATCATTTATTCATTTAAATTTCTAAAACAGTAAATATTGATAGATTTAACCCACAAAAACAAAAGCTCTTTGTGGGGTTCTCAATAATTTTTAAGAGTGCAAAAGAGTCCCGAGACCGAAAAGTTTGAGAACTGCTGAATTAGATCAGTCATGTCATGTTAAGGACAATGGATGAACACTTTTAAGACTCTAAAATCATGTAATACAATTCTAGGCTCCATCTCTCTTGTCAGGAAAAAAGTCGGATGGGGGTGATTGAAAGAGAAAAGAGCCAATATTTGACAACAGAAATCGGTGTCACCTTTTAACTGCCATGGTCATGGATGACTGCCCTTTGACCCTGGGAGATTATGGGGGATTTCAATGACAACAGCTGGAAGTGAGCATGTGTGAATAGAGAACACAGATCTGAGGCATCCTACAAAAGGGCCCACAATCCCTCCCCAGATCCAAGCGTTGATTTGAAATTGTTTCCTGGTCTTGGCTTAATAGAGCGTGATAATGAAAGTTTCTTTAACCCTTCCAGCCTACAAGAGCATCAGCAGGTCCCTTCCACCCCAAGCATGCATGATTTTCAAATCCACATGTCTGCATTTCTCATGTGGCTCTAGAAAATGTACCTTTTTTGTGCGATTTTTTTTTCAGCCAAGAATGCAAATTAGACCTCTGAAACATTGAAAGAGACCAAAAGGTTCTGCCAAATGTTTTTGTCCACTCCCTATTTCCTCTCCAAATGGATAAAACCACCTTTCATCCATATCCTGCCCTTCACTCTATTGACATGACATATTTTCCCCTTCTTCATTTAAGGACCCATACACATTGTCTATTTTCTAAGTGGACGTGTGTGTGTGTGTGTGTGTGTGTGTGTGTGTGTTCCTTTCAAAGGAATATGAGAGAGAATGTCATCGGATATAAGATCTACAGTTGGAATTTAGTCAGAGGTTATCAAATCGAACTCCATTTTACAGGATGTGGAATCATAGGTACAGAGGCTAAAAGATTTGACCAACGTCACACAGTAAGTAGCAGAGCCCAATGACAGTACTATTTCCATTGTATCATGCTGTGGTTTGTTGTTGTTTTTAATGAAATTCATGAATTCAGTTCTCTGATTTTTTTCAACCTCCCAGATTCTCCACATTGGATTTCTCACAGAATTAGGAAGCCTCCAAAGAATTGCTGAAAACCTTTTGAATGATGACTCATTTCAGCTGTCCTTTAGATATCTGGTATAGACTTATTCTTTATTGCTAGGGTTGGCTAACTGGCCCGGTTTCATTGATAAATTAGTAACGTCTTAGTGGGTCAAAAAGTTTTCCCTTAGGTACAATAAGCATGTGGGTAAGCCCCAACCTTCCTGGGCTCACTTTCCTGAACAGTAAACTGAGGGGGTTGGACCGGATGACCTCAAAGATTCCTTTCATCCCTAAAGTTATTATGGTCCTGTGTCTTGGGCTTGACAACTTGTGTGATTTTAAGCAAATCTTTTCATGTCTTTGGGCTACAGTTTCTCCATCTATAAAATGAGGAAGGTGGATCAGAGCCTCTGAGGCCCTTTATGTCTCTGGAGCTGGGATCCCATGCACATAAAGTTTCAGTGTTATGGACGTTTCTAATACCAAGCTCCCTTACTCATAAAACCACTGCTTTCTGGGGGTGTCCTTGACACACTGGGCAGGAGAGGTCATGACTCTGGGCTCATTTGCTCCTTCCTCTCAGGAAGGGTTTCTGCTGGTGATAGGGATACTGAAGAAGTGTTCCAGAAAGTTGACCCAATTTCCACTGAAGCTAGGGCATTGCTAAGCTATTCTCTCCAGGTATCAGCTTGCAACCAAGGGCTCGGACTTTCAAGATTGAATTTGTCTTAATATCAGGGTGTGAATGGTCACCGTATGGAAACTTCTCTATAGGGACCAAAAAATGAGCTGTATCCCAGCTATCCATATGGTTGCCTTTCATCTACTTTCTATACGTCTTGTATGTACCTTTAATTTGCATGTTGTCTCCACATTAGAATGGGAGCTCCATGGGAGAAAAGATAGTGTTTTCGACTTTTTTTCTTTTTTTAATCCAAAGAGCTTAGCACAGTGACTGGTGTGTAGTATATGTCTGATTGATTGGCTGGCTGGTTAGTCATTCAGGTTCACCTGAAGATCTCCTGCAATGGTGAATTCACCACCTCATACAGCAGAATATTTTATTTGGGGGCAGCTCTAATTAAGTGGTTTTTTAAAAAATTAACGGTATGGATATCTTTTGTTTTAACATGACTCTCCTTTCTTTCTTTCCTCTATTCCCCAGAGAATGGAATAAAAGAGAGAGGAAAGACAGTTCAGTCAAACTAATAGAAGTACCAAGTCTAAAAGTAAAGGTAATATTGAATATCCACAGGCACCCCATCCCTTTCCCTTTTGCAAAGAAGGGAGAGAGGTACATTTTTTCATCTCTTTGCTGAGACCAAGCCTGGCCATTATAATTACATAGTGCTCAGTTATTTTGTTGTTCTTCCCATTTACAATACCATAGTCATTGTATATACAGTTTCCCTGGTTCTGCTTATTTTCTTTGCCTCAGACTATCTCAGTCTTCTCAAGCTTCTCTAAATTCTTCCATAACATTCTGTTACATTCATGTTCCACAACTTATTACCATTCCAGTGATGAGCATTTACTTTGTATCCATTTCTTTGCTGCTACAAAAGTGGAGCCTTCTAATTGTTACAAAGCGTTCTATATATCAGCAGATATGGTCTTCCCTCCACCCATTGCTCCTACCCTCCACCCCATTGCTCCTACCAACTCTGAAGCCAAAGCGAATCAGTGTAAAACTCTCATGCACACAATGGGCTTTGGATCTGAACTTTAACTATGACAGGATGTGAACCAGCTATTATGTCCCCCAAAGGTTCCTGATTTTCCTTGGTGGGAAAAATATATTTGTGAAGGTGTCACTTAGAATTTAAATATCAATACCATTTATTAAAGCCCAGCATTATGGGCAACAGAATTTGAGGTATCTTTAATTGGTTATGGCTTTTAGAACTTGAATCCTGCCTACATGTTAAAAATAGATGGAATATCATTAGAAATTGCTGGGCTCCTCTGCCTAGAAGTGGTTACAGCATGTGAAGGGTGTTTGTAAATCCAATTTGTGTCAATCCAGTTATATCCTGGATGCACTGGGAAGCTGACTATTTAAAGGACCCTGTGGAGAATACCTGGGAACGATGAAAGATCTTTTGTAAAACAAATCAACCTATAATTTATCTGTTTTGTAAGTTCAGGTTTTTGTACACGTGTGTTCTTTAAAGTCAAGCACATCACAAGATCTAGAAAATCACTGTCGGACTAAGCTAGGCATGATTTTAGAAATCATATATGGTGAACTATCTTGAAGAGTGAGAAGGAAGGACAAGGACAGGAAATGACTTGTCCAAACTCACACAGTGAATGTAGGATTATAATTTAGGTATTCTGACCTCCAGTCTGAGGATCCTTCTAAAAAAGCTCTAATTTTTGATTGCTATGGTGGCATGTCTATTAATTAGCTAGTACTTCTAAATTTATGGAAATATGGCATAATGACCAGAGTCAGGAAGATCTGGGTTCATATCCTCCCCCTGTCACTTGCTAGCTGAGAGCCAGTCACTGTGGTAAGCCTCAGGTGTCTCTTGTATAAAATGAGGGTGATAATATTCCCCAAAGGAGGCATCTTATAAAATTGTTAAGAAGTTCAGATGAAATGACTGCAAAGTGCTTTCCAAACCTTAAAGCACCATGGCAGCTGGTTTTCTTATGCTATATCATAACATTTCCTTTATTATTAAAGTCAAGGTTAAAGCACATTGCTAAAAGAATACAATACACCTCCTATTCCTTGGTCTTCTCCCTTTGGCGTAGATGCTATCAGGCACTGCCTGGCATCCTAACCTAACTGAAGACGGTGTCACCAAATAGTTGCATAATCAATCAAGCAACAGAAATTCATTAAGCACCTACTGTGTACCATGACTGTGCTAAATCCTGGTGATACAAATATAGAGAATGAAATAATCCCTACTCTAATGGAGCTGACATGTTATCAGACAAGGTAAGAAATAAAGAAGTAAATATATACCAAATAAATATAAGAAGAAGAAATACAAATAAATGCACAATACTGCTAGGCCTATTCCACAAAGAGATCAGAGAAAGAAAAATACCCAAAAGTACAAAAGTGCCTAAAAGTACAAAAATATTGACAGTTGCTCCTTTTTTTGGCATTAAAGAACTGGAAATTGAGGAAGTACCCACCAATTGGGGAACAGCTGAACAAAGCATGGTCTATGCATGCAATGAAATACTACTGTACTGTGAGAAATGGTGACGTAGGATCGGGGAAGGCTACAGATACATACCTACACATATACTGAAGTGCCTATAAAAAGAGGAAACAATCAACAGAAGTGTTGCAAAAAGGAGCACTGAAAGATTTAAGATTTCTGATCAACAATATGGCCGACCGAAATTCCAGGGCATCCGTGAAGAAAAATGCTACAAAGCTCCTATGGGAGAGGGAAGGGACTAAATGCACAGAATGAGACACACAGTTTTGGACATGGTTCTGCCTAACTGTGCACACTGGTTACTACGAGGGTTTTGTTTTCCTTTTCTCTTTTCAGGGGAAGAGTTTGAGGGAGGGAAAAATAAATGCTTGTTGCTAAAGTCTAATTTTTAAAACTTTTAAAAGTACTCGGACACTTGAGTAATTAACTTCATCTTCCTGTGCCTCCCTGACAAAATACGCAGTCACCTTCTGACCACTGAGGCTGCAAAGTGGCCCACACTTTTAAACTCGGTCAGCCTGGGAATTCGTTTTACTCGATGATGCGAGAGGTTTTCTTTTCTTTTTCCCCCATTGAGGTTGGGGAAGTGAAGAGGAGGGGGGAGCTGGGATTTTTTTTAAATGAGAAAACAGAACAAAAGGAATCAGAGACAAGCCCTCATGGTGCTTACAGTCAAGTAGACTCAACTTACCTTTTATCTCACCTGTAGTATTAGCTCCTGAAGGCCAAGAAAGGGGTATGGCCCTCGTGAGAAGGGTGTAGAAAGAACCAGATTCATGTCCCACCTCAGACACACACTATCATAGGATCTTGGGCAAATCACTGCCCTTTTGTGGGCCGAAGTTTCCTCACATTTATAATTAATTTAGACGGAATGATTTTCAGCTCAAAATCTCAGACCTAAATATAAGAAAAATAAGGTCATAAGATCATAGATAAAAAGCTGAAAAAAGGACTTCATAGGCCAAATAATTTAACCCTTTCATTTTATGGTGAGGAAACTGAAGTCCAAGGATCACAAACGGCTTGTCCAAAGTATGAATGAATGAATAAATGAAAAAACCTTCAAGTTCTTTCTCTATGTTGGTCATTATGCTAAATTCTTGGGATACAGATGAAGCTGAGCAAGACCAGTGCCTCCCCTCAAGGAGCTTACATTGTAACTAGTAGGGAGAGACAGCACATGTATCTGGATTTGGAAAGGGAGCAAGATGTTTTTGACATGGGATGAAGTTGTCCAGAAAGTAATGGGCAGGGCTAGACTGGATCCCAGGTCCTTTGGGTCTCTGCCCCTCTCCTTTCCACCACACTATTCTGCTTCTTGGCAGTCAGGGATTCCCACTGTAACTGAGGCACTAGGGCTATACCACTTTCTTGGTCTTCAGGAGCTAATACTACAGGTGAGACAAAAGATAAGTTGAATCTACTTGACTGTAAGCACTGTGAGGGCAAGGATTGTGATTTATTGTTCTTTGTATTCCCAATAGCATGTAGCACTGGACATCCAATATACCACACTGGTTCCTTAAGTGATAGCTCAAGAATGACTTGGTCTGGGGTGGCTAGGTGGCACAGTGAATAGAGCATTGGCCCTGGAGTAAGGAGGACCTGAGTTCAAATCTGACCTCAGACACTTTATACAAAAACTAGCCGTGTGACCTTGGGCAAGTCACTTAATCCCAACTGCCCTCCAAAAAGCAAAAAAAAAAAAAAGAATGACTTGGTCAATTAGTGAATGAAAGATTATTTGATTTTCTCTCACACAGCCATGTTAAATAAAAGTTTCTAGAGATGAGAAAGGATGTATTGTGGATTCCACACATTGTGTAGATTCTAGTGTCTGAAAGAGACACCAGAAATACAAAATGAAATGATGAAGTCCAGCCTGAAACCAGCATGCACTTTGGACCTGGAGGAAAGCTGGGGCAGATGGAAGACCCCTAGTTCTGCCAGGAATACAAGGGGTGCTTAGGAAAGCTGAACAAGCAACTTTCAACACCTTTACAACTGGACCCAGATTCAAACTCAGGTCTCAGTGCCTTGGCTGCTAATTGAGAATCAGGTCAGCTCCTTCCTCCCTGTCAGCCTCTTCTCTTGGCCATGGGGCTATTTATTGATTATCTGTCATCTCTCCAGGAACAGAAGGCAAAGGTGGCTCACTATTGCTGGTTTGGCCTCCTCCTCTCCAAGGTGGACCCCCTGAGCTCAGCAATCCATAAACCTGCCAATATCCACATGCAGTGAGAGGGCAGAAGAGGAAGCTCTGTATGTGTGTGCATCTATAGGGTGTGTGTATGTGTGTGTGTGTGTGTGTGTTTGTGTGCACATGTATGTGTGTGTGTGTGTGGGGGGGTGTACAACTCCTTCTGCCCTATCAAGAATCCATACTGTGAAAAGTACTTTCAAATCAGGAGGAGGCTTCTAAGTGGTAAAGAAATAATGATTCCTCCTCCCTGTCCATTAAAATAAGAATCATAGGTTCAGGGAGTAGGAGGGGACTTCAACAGCCATCTGGCCTAACCTATGCCCCTCCCCCAAATAAGACTGCCCATTACAATCCAGGTGACCTAGGATTAAAAATATAGCATGTACAATCTCTAAATCACCTAATCCACAAATGGGAAGCAGATAATTCAATGTATCATCATTATAAAACCAGATTTTACTGTAACAGTAAAGTTAACTATTTCTTTTTGCTACAGGTTACATAGAAGTACTAGCTGATGATGATGATGATGATGATGGTGCTTCCCAAACCCTAACTGGTGTCCTTTCCTTCACTATCTCTACTCTTTAGTTCTTCAGGAAGAAGCTAAAAACATTTTTAAAAGGTCAAGCTTAAATGTGCCATTCCCCTGGTCAAAAGGCTTCCTGGATCTCTTCTACTACCCCTAGGATTAAATACACACTCAGTAGACACTCAAAAGATCAGAAACATTTATTAAGCACTTACTATTGGCTGGGGATACAAAGAAAAAGCAAGAGGTACTCCCTGATCTCAAGAAGCTTATACTCTGATGAGAGAAATGACAAACAAGAAAATATTCAGGGACCTCCTCAGTGGGGACTCCAAGATAACTTTCCCAGCTTTCTTTTATATTATTCCCAGTCAAACTGAACTACTTGCTGTTCCTTGAATTCTATGATGCCATCTCCCACCTCTGTGCATTTGCATTAACTGTTCCCCATGCCTGGCATGCCCCATTCCCATCTCCACATTGAGAATCTTTGTCTTCAAGGTTTAGATCAGGTACTGCTTCCTCTCTGTAGCTTTCTCTAATGGTCTCAGAGGAACTATTCAGAACCTCAGGTGGGCTCTCCTTCCTCTGTGTCTCACCCAATTCTATCCAATGGATGTTTGTCTGGCATCTCTCTTTGCCCCTTGGCATGAGACCTACTTTGTATAGGACCAATACAGAGCTCCTCCCATGTTCAGTGCCTAAGTGTCAGTGTCTTCTCCCACCTCCATTTTGTTGTATGGACATTTCAAGGTCCCTCTAAGGGAATATAACTTCCCTGAGGGCAGGGGCTATTCCACTTTTGTCTTTGTATTGCTATAGCCTAGCACAGAGCTTGGCACACAGTAGGTACTTTAGACATGCTTGCTGCTGGACAATCAGTTGACTGGCCACATTTTTAAGATCATAAAACTTAAAGTTGGGAGGACCCTCAAGGATCACCTGGTACAGGGTGCCTCTTGGTCAGTCTGGTGAAGTCTACCAATTGCTTCTCCAAAGAATCTTTTTAAGTGCATAAAATAAAATACATAGGAACAAAGGAATAAAAGTGCTTGGGGTTTGAAAAGCACTATGCATATGTGATATTGTTTAATCCTTACAACAATCCTGGCAGGTAGGTGCTATTCTCCCCCCATTTGACAAATCAGAACACTGAGGCTGAGAGAGAAGGGTTAAGTGACTTGGCCAGGATCACACAGCTAGTAAGCATCTGAGTCTGGATTCAAACTCAGGTCTTTCTGACTCCAGGTCCAGCCTGCTATCCACTGTGCCATCTCACTGCCAAGGTAACCAATTATACTGAAGTGCAATCATTAAAACATTAAAAAACAAGATCACAGACCCAAGTTTTAGAATTCCCAATCAATTGCTTCATTTTACAGGGGAGAAAACTGAGGTACAGACAAAGGCAGTCACTTGTCCAAGGGCATACAAAAAGCAGAAAAGAGGGGTTGGACTTCAGGTGGAATGAAAGTGTACATATGCTAGTAAAGAGTTTTCTAAGTCTTAAAGCTATTTATTCTTTTTTTGATTTTTGGAGGGCAACTGGGGTTAAGTGACTTGTCCAAGGTCACATGGCTAGTTGTTGTGTTAAGTGTCTGAGGCAGGATTTGAACTCAGATCCTCCTGACTTCAGAACCAGTGTTCAGTTCATTGTGCCACCTAGCCTTCCCCAAAGCTATTTATTCTTACTCTTTTTATTATAGGTTTTATGACTCCAAATTCTGTATTCCTCCCCCTACACAATATCACATAGCAATAATACATACTTTCTTTCATCCTGACCACAGCTGCAAGACCTTAGAATGTGGCCACCAGCCCAACCCACTCAAAGGCTCTCCACAACACAAAGGGATGAGTATTTCACCTGAGAGATGTATTATGGGTCTTGACTGAGGCCCTCCAGCTGGGTCTAAGCTTGGTTTAAAAAACAAGCCTCCCTGTCCTCAGTAAAGCTCTCTGGGCAGCCTCACTCATTCAGAACACACACAGAGGCTCCCATGGAACCAGCGGGCACTAGGAGCACACTGCCCTTTGATGTGTGCGCCTTCTAGGGGAGGACAAACAACGGAGAAGCACCACCCAGATTCCTAACGTTGGCGTTTCTGGGGGTGGGGGTGGGGGTGCTTTGGCTGAAGAATTCCCTGAGCCACTGAGGGCTTAGAAACCAAACCTCTGCAAAAACAAACCCTGTGAAGAGCTGCTCTTTTTCTCTCTCGAAGGCTGAAACCCAGAGTGATTCAGTGAGTGAGGGAGCGAGTAAGCTCTGGTGCAGGGAGGAGGAGAGGACCCAGTCAGGAACACCAGCTTACACTGCCAGGGCCACAAGTGGCTGACCTGGAACAGGGTGAAGTTCCTGGATGAAGCCTCTGGGCCTCTCACTGCTCCTGGAGCACTTTGTGGTGGATAGAAGGAGGAGAAGAGGAGCTGAGCATCAGATTTGGAGCTGAAGGGGACCCTAGGGCTACCTAGTCCAATCTCCTCATTTTATGGATGAGGAAACTGAGACAAGGAGTTGCTGACCTGCTCAGGGTCAGAGTTAGGAGGCATCTGAAGCTGCATTTGAACTCGGGTCTTTCTGATTTCACACACAGCAGAGAATAAGCCAGGAAGAAAGGGTGTCCTGGAAAAACAAGGAAGGCAATGGCAGTTTTTCAGATTTCTTTGAACTTGTATTTCCCCCATATTTAAAGATATTATTAATGAGATGACTTGTAACCCAGAGACATATATATCATATAGGCATGTACAAAGGACTTGGGGTTTTCTTCAGAGAGGAGAAATACCAAGGCACACTAGATATATTGGGGGATTGGGAGTCAGAAATGCCTGGGTTCAAATTCTGTCTCAGTCACTTTACCAGTTGTGTGGCCCTGAACAATTCACTTGGCCTCCCCTAGACTCAGTTTCCTTATCTGTAAAAGGAGGCAGTAGAACTAAACAGGCACTAAGGTCCTTTCTGGCTCTAAAGTTCTAATCCTCTGATGCCTAGTTCCTGGAAGGAAATGTACCTTCTATTTTTTTCTCCTTCTGCAACACTCTTTGAGACTTATTCGAAGCTATTGTTGCTTACTTGCAGTTTAAATTTTTAAAGACAATAAGTTCCAACTCCCAGGTTGCCCTGGTAGACTCATCGTCCATCCGGTTGAGCTCCAGAAGGGCATAATGATCTGTCAGAGAAGCAAATTCATTACCAGGAAGATAATATCCTAATAGTCCCAATGCCCATTTCACAGCAAGGCGCTCTTTCTCAATGATGCTCCAGCACAGGTCTCCGGGGAGCCATTTGGTACTGACAGAATAATAATAACAACAACAACAACGGACATTTTTATGGAAGATGATGGTCTATATTTCCTGCCTCTGGACGAAGAATGGCTCCCAGCTCAAGTGCAGACCTATCAGCTCCCATTAGAAAAAGCAAGGTGAGTCTCACCAACAGAAACCTGAGGAAGGTACAGTCTTCTAGTCATGGGCCAGTAAGCATTTACTAAGTGCCTACTATGCACCTCACACTGTGCTAAGTGCTGGAGATGCAAAGAGAGGCAAGACCGTACCTGCCTCTCAAGAAACTCTCAAAGATCTAAATCTTCAGAAAGGCAGAATTTGTGACTCAGCTCATCTTTTCACAGGCAGTGGTCAATAAATCCTTGTTAATCACCTACTTAAGGTCAGGCACTGTGCTAAGAGCCAGGGGAGAAACATTCAAATAGAAACAAAGATGGTCCCTGCCCTCAAGGAGCTTATAATCGAATGGGGAAAATAAGACACAAAAGGAAGTTGAAAAGGTGGGGGTGGGAAAGGGTAGGTAAGGGGCTGCAGAGCCCTTGGGGACCTGCACAGGAGCAAAGGGTTTCCTCTCTGGGTGTCATCTCCCTAAATAAAATCATGGCTTTAAAAAATTGCTCTGTTTTGTCCTTTGGTCTGAATGCATGATTCATTGGGGGTAGCTAACAGGCAATGAAGAAACTCATCCAGAATGTAGATGCTCACTGGCTCAGTATCTCTGATATGCTAGTTCCTATTCTGAGAGGTGCTTTGGGCAAGGAAAGGTGAAATAACACATTGCCCAGGGAGCGACAGCTAGACGTCTCAGAGGCGGGGCTTGATCTTGGATCTTCTGGACTCTAAGGTCTACTCTCCGGCTACTAATCCATTCTGTCAGTCAATCAAGCAACAATCAAGCAGCAAGATTTTATTAAACTTTTACTGTGCTAGGGCTACAAAGAAAAAGAGAAACTAGTCCCACCTTCAAGCAGTTTACATTCCCAGAGGAGAGGGGACCAAGGGCACATGGCCACGTCTACATGAGATACATACAACATTGTGGTCAGGCAGCAGGGGGCCAAACTTAGTAATACACATGTCTTTTTTCCTCCAGCATCCCAGGATCTCGTCCAAGTGTCCCCAAAGGCTGTTCCCTGGAGATAGCTCTGTGGGCAAATGGGGTCCCCACTGCAATTCAACTGAGTCCTTATAAGGCTCAATTCAATTTAGTGAATTTAAGTGCCTTCTATGTCCCAGGCACTGGGTTACTCTTTACCGTGAGGAAAGAGGAAGGAGGATGGAAATCTCATTCTGAAACTCCTCACATGCTGAATTACCGAGATGTCATTGAAGAACAAGATCAATGGGTTTGAGGGTGAGCTCTGAAATGGTCCAGAGGTGGGCAGGCAGCCAGATGAAGAGGAAGAGAGGAAAGCTTCGCTAATCAGCCCCTGATTAATCAGGACTTGACGGTATCTGGCTCCTGGGATAGAGGGGGCTAAAGAATGGTTTTTGGTTTTTTGCCCCAGAACATTAAAAATCCTGGACAGGAAGTTGGAGAGGTTGTAATCTAATTCCACCTACCTCCTGGGTTATTATTTTACCAGTCTCATGCTGGGGAAGTCCCCTGACCTTCCTCAGCCTCATTTTCCTAATCTGTAAAGTGGGAAAAGATAAATTCTACTCATTTCGAGAATAATTAAGCATTTATTCCTTTTCCAAGCACTTCTAGGCACGTGGGATATAAAGACAAGACGACATTCTCCTGGTGGGGGGAGGTGTTACATAACATGTAAATGAGAAATAAGTAAATATATATTCAAAACAAATGGTGGAGGGAGGACTAATGAGCTAAGCCTCAAAAGTTCCGAATTCCAAGAGGTGCAAGGAAAAAGGGAGGACATGGCAGGCATTCAGGCGGCTTGTGCCATAGGACAGAGAACGCACACAGAATGTTTTGTACAAGGAACAACCATTGGTTTTGGTTGAAGCCTAGAGTGCATGATGGGAATAAAATGAAATAAGTCTTGAAAGTCTGGCTGGAACCAGAATGGGGAGGCCATTAAATGTCAAGCAGAGGAGTATGCATATTCTCTCAGTGATGAACAGGCAACCACCAAAGCATCTTTAACAGGGTAGCATAATGGTGAGAGCAGAGCTTTAAGAATATTCCTTTGTTGACGTGTCTGCATAAGACCTCTTCTTCACTGAGTCTTTCTGCACCCCTCCTCACCAGCTGCTCGTGCCCACCAGCTCGGAAAATGTTCCCACGTTTATTTTGTATGTAATTCTACAACATGTATGAAGTCTCTTCCCAGAGTGTAAGTTCTTTGAAGGGAAGAATGACTTTTGGGGCCTTTCTTAATCCTTGTATCCTCGGCTCCTAGCATGTTGTCTGACACTTAGTAGGGACAGGGATGTGACCCATTCTTGCAGGGGTAGAGGCAACTCTCAGATGAGCAAATTCTCTCTACCAATGCAGGCCAGCACCTTCCTCAATGTACAGCTTTAGAGAGTGCTTCAGAGCACTGAGAGTTTCGAGTGACTTACCCAAAGTCCCCCCCCCCCCCATTCAGGATGTATCAGAAGTGGGACCAGACCAACACAGAGTGCTTGAAGTGCCAAGCACTACCCTAAAAGCTGGGGATACAAAAACCAGCCACAAAAACACTCTCTGCTCTTAAGAAGCTTACATTCTCATGGGGAGAAGATGAAATTCTACCCACTGAACCATTCTGTCTCTAGAACATATCAGGTGCCTGGAAGAAGGATTAGAAGCTATTCTAAAGTTATTCTAAACAGGGGAATGATTTCATCTAAGTGGTGGCCCCCAATGGATGCATTCAGCAGAGGAATGCCATGATTTTTGCTTTTTCATTACAGAGATCTGGGATGTCATTGCTGTAGGAAACCTGCAGTCAGGACATTCTCTTGGGTGCACCTGAGAGCCAAGGCAACCATCTAGCATCCAGAAGGTAAGGGACCTGTCCAGGTCACACAGCCATGGAGTATCTAAAGTAGGACCTGAACCCAGATCTCCCAAGCATCAAGGCCAGCTCCACTGATGAACACTTGAGTTCAAATCCAGCTTCAAACACTGGTAAGTCCCTTAACTTCTGCTAGCCATGCTTTCCTCATCTATAAAATGGGGTCATTAAAGCACCTCCCTTCCCAGGGTTATTGTGACAACCAAAGCAGATAATGACTATAAAGGGCTCTGCAAACCTCAGCGTTCCATAAATGTGAGTTAGTCTGCGAGCCACACTGCTGCCCTGCCAACCTGCCACTGAGGCAGAGAGGGAGCGCATGGATCACGGGCATGGAGTAACCCATATGTGGCCACAGGGCTGCCACAGGACTGCAAGCCCTGTGGTCTGCTCACTATAGATGTGATGTCCGGGCAGGGGCAGGAAGGGGGAGAGGAGACATGGAGAGGAAAGGAGAAAAGGGGAGCCAGAGGGAGGTTCTGACAAAGGGCAGGAAAGGAATCGAGGAAGAGAGGCAGCCATGAGGGGCAGAACAAGAAGTTCTTGGGGCCATTCCAACACAGTGGAGGTTAACCACAAGACAGCTACTCACAACGACTGAGGCCATTTTCACAAGCCTCCCCTCCCTTCTTGCCCCTGGTCATGTGCATCTGACTGAACTTACCATTGACACAGGGTGACCACTGGCTGACCCTCCAGAAGTCTCTGCATTTCTGAGAGGGGAGCTGAAAATTCAAACAGCTGAAGTAACACTGAGTCTGGCCTGGGAAGGCCCTTCCCCTCCATCACTGCCGTCTCAGAAGAAGCAGCTTGTTCTATTTGGGTGACTGGGTTGGACTAAGGTTATTCTCAGCACTCTCCTTGGGGGCAGTCAGTCTTGATGAAAGCCCCAAAGTAGGGTTTTAAATAAGGATAATTCACATTTCCAGAACTGTAAGTCTGTAGAGCACTTCATCACAATCCTGTTAGGTGGGTGATCTGGGTATTGTTATGCCCATCATACAGCAGAAGAAACTGATTCCTGGAGTTATAAAATGACTCACCCAGAGTCACACAGGAAGGAGGAGTCAGAGACAGTATCTTGAGCTCAAGTTTTCTTGATTCAACATCCAGGACTTTCATCTACTTAAGGTCTTTTCTGAACCTATGAATCATGATTTAATTGCCTTATATTAAGCATACATAAATGTGTATGTGCCTTTGAACACACATATGTATAAAACACACACATATAAACATATTTTCTGACCCCTGACTTTTGGAACCCCCTCACCACCACTATGAATACAGACGAGCTATCTTCTCTGAAACGGCCTGTTAGAGAGTTAGCTGGGCTATGGAGAGGTTATATTAAATACAACCTGTCTGAATCACACACAAGACATGAACCCAAGTTAAACCGACTTTAAAGTCAGTCCTTTGACCACATGACACTAGGCCCAGCTATGAATTCTACCTCTGATACCAACTGTCTGTGTGGCCCTGGGTAGGGTGCCACCCAAAATCGAGGGCTACTACCTGTAGCAGGAGAGAATTTCTTTACTCAGGATGGAATCATGGGTCCTAACCACCACAAACCAACAAGAAACCTCCAAAACCTTGCAGGGGGCAGTCTTTGAGTTATCTGAGGCTACGGTAATGGGATACAAAACAAATCATTACCCAGAATTGTGGACTCTCAGACAGTGGCAATGGCTGAGTTATCCTGAACAGGGTAATGGCAATTACTAAATATGCTAAAGTGGCCAAAAAGCTAGTCCTACAAGTCTGAAAGAACTAGCTCTAGGATCCTGGGCAAGTCATTCTCTGTGCCCTACAGACAGAGGGGATGGACAGATGGATAGGTGGGTGAATAGACAGGCTGATAGCCATAGATAGGTAGACTCACAGAAGGATATGTAGATAGATGAGTGATAGATAGAAATAATTAATAGATATATTTATGTTTACAAATATAAGGAAACAAATTAAAATTAATCTTGGATTTTGCCAAAATTAATTTGAAATGTATTTTAGGCCACCTGAAGAAATGAATGAGCTGCTATATTTTTCTCACTCTGAAACCTGATTTGTTTCTATCATAGATCAGGCCAGGTCTCTACGTGGCCAACCTTGGAAGTGTTTGTTCATCCTAATTATTTTTATGGACACAATGAAACAAACAAACCCGGACCTTCAGTTGGGGAACAAGCTCCCTCAGGCACCAGGGTCCTTATTTGGGTCATTGATCTGAAGGGGATTTCCACAAAAATGAAATTCTTAACAGTGGAACACCCCTCCCCCAAACTCTGCCCTCCCGTTACTCCTACCTATTCCCTCCCAGTCATTAGTCCACTACCTTCCAGTTGATCTCAGATGGAATGATTCTGTTACCATAGAGAAAACCACCTTCCTAATTTGAGTTAGGGATTGAGTGGTACATAAACCCACACAGAGACAGATACACACCGGCACACACAGAGAGATACCCAGACACACACAGGGACACAGGGACACACACACAGGCACAGACACACATTCTCAGAGAGGTTAGACTCAGCCTTTCATACCATGAATCTTTCCATTGTGGGCAAGTCTCCTTACAGATGATGCCCAGGGATACCCCAGATTCTCTCTCCTTATGACAAATTTTTTTTCTCTCATGCCAGATGTGACATCCTAACTTTTCAAAAGATGGAAATGAAAGCGAGCTGATCAGCAGGCCCCTGCAGTGAATGAGCCAAGTGAAGAAGGCTTTGAACACCGCAGGAGGAGCAGAAGAGAGGTCATTCACAGACTTTCACATCTTCCCCTGGTAAAGGGGTCCAGAGAGGCAGGCAGCATCAGGTAGTGGAAAGAGGACCCTGGAGTCAGGAAGAGGTGCACTCTGGGGATCATCAATTCAGAGCTAGACAGGGACTCAGAGAGCCATCAAGTTCAATGCCCTCTCATTTTGCAGATGAGGAAACCAAGGCACAGAGAAGGTAAGTGTGCACACTTAATATTGGAGGCAGGGCTCAAATTCGAGGCTCCTTGACTCAAGTCTCAAGCCCTATCTACTTCACAGTAGAGTTCAAATCCTGCCTATGACACATGTGAATGGTGTGATCAGAGCCATGGTTACAGTCAGGAAGATCTGAGTTCAAATTCAGCCTCAAGCACTTGCTAGCTGTGTGGTGATGGACAAGCCATTTAACCTCTCTCAGCAACAGGTTCCTCATCTGTCAAAGGCAATAATAACAGCAGCCACCTCAAGACAGTGTTTGTAAAGCACTTTGCCAATCGTGAAGCGCTACCTGGGATTAGCATGGGATGCTGTGGAGTGTTACTTGTGCTGACTATGGAGCCTAGGAGCTAAAAACCTAGGCCATCAGATATGCTTGCTCAATGGCCTTTTCCTCTGAAATTGCAGCTAGATGTCAATTAATTGTATGTGCATATAGATGCACAAACACAAACATGTCACATACGTGTGCATATATAGTATGGAAAAAGGCAGCCTTGAGGCAAGAAGACCTGAGTTCAAATGCTGCCTCTGGTACAGACTTGTCATGTGACAATGGGTAAGTCCATTAACCCTCGAGTACCCAGGTAACTCTAAATACGTAGCTACTTTGGTGGGAAACTCCTTACTAGTGATTCTCTATCCCTTCTAGAGTAAACTTGCTGGTTTTTTCAGAATACCATAACTGGAAGGGTCCTTAGAGACAACTGAGTCCAACCCATTCCTGTTATGGCAGCCCAGAATAAGGCAATGACTTGGCCAAGATCATGCAGAGAGTGAGTGACAAAGCCTAGGGTTAGAGGTCTTCTGACAGTCTCACTTTAGGGAGGCCATTCATTAGCTGGAGAGAGTCCTGAGGAGAAAAGCCAGGACAGTGATGGGCCTCCAGTCTGGGCAGAGGATTAGCAACCAAAGGAGTCAGCTAGCCCAGAGAAGAGAAGGTAGCATGGATGGGGAGGAGGGTGGCAAATGAGAGGACCATCTCCAAATGTCTAAAGGGCTGGCGCATCCACGAGGGAGTTGGACTTGGTTTGCCTAGGTCCTGAAGGCACAAAGGCCAGCTTGATCAGGGCAATCAGTCAACAAGCATTGGCATAAAGCCCCTACTATGGGCTAGGCACTATGCTAGGACCAGAGATACAATAAATCAAACAATCCCTACTTGCTACAGACATTAATTAAGCCCTTACTATGTGCTTGGCACATGGATATAATGACAAATATGAAACTCTCCCTGCCCTCAAGGAGTTTACATTTTATTGGGAGAGGTATATGTGTATAGAAAATAAAATTATAAGGGGTGGCTAGGTGGTGTAGTGAATAGAGCACTGGCCCTGGAGTCAGGAGGCTCTGAGTTCAAATCCAGCCCCAGACACTTAACACACAAACTAGCCATGTGACCTTGGACAAGTCACTTAACCCCAATTGCCCCTCCAAAAAAAAGCAAAAAAAAATAAAATTATATACACACATACATGTAGATACATGTGTCTATATATGATATATACACAAACAGCTAATTCTCAGAGTAGCCATGTCCAGAAATGGGTATCTCCTTCTGTACATTTCACCTATCACCTCTCAGACAGGGCTGGTACCAGATGGCCATTGGGGGCCCTTCCAATCCCACAGATGGCATGATTCTATAACTCCAAATTCTGCCCTCTTTCCTCTGCTATACCAAGTGAACTCCCTCTCAAAGGGCTGACTCATTTATGAGAGAAATCCTTTCTCTATATTTCCCAATGTACTCCAATTCAATCCATAGGAACTTGCTCCCTATGTGACCTTTGGTAAATAAGTTAACCTCTCTTGGGTAAGTCACTAATCCTCACTTTCTTTCTCTGTAAAGGAAGGGGCTGGATAAGATCAATTACTCAAAAAACAAGTATTTAGCAAGTATGTACTAGGCACTACCCTAAGCACAGGACGCAAAGATAAAAAGGGAACAAGCCCTGCCCTCGAGAAGCTTACACTCTAAGCGTGAAACAAACACATAGATACATGCAGAAGAAACAGAAATGGAATATATACAAAGTAGCACCCTCTGATGTTCCTTCCAATTCTGTATCAATAATCCTACGATTGAGCAAACTCCTACTATGTTCACTGCCCCCTCACCTATAAAATAAAGGGTTTGGACTTGGAACCCTCTGAGATCCTTTCTAGTTCAGTATCTATGAACCCACAATTCTTCACTATGATTATCACTAAACTTCTAATATAGGGTTTCTCCCTGTTTATGTGACATGGACCCCTCTGGCAGTCTAATGATGCTGTTTAAAAAAATTCATAAAGGAAGGAAATGATGAGTTTCAATTTTTTTCCATCCAAATTCATGAATCTCATGGGGAGAAACACCTGGACACAGTCAAGTTAATTCAAAATAGAAACATATTGACTGTAGTAAGTATAGAGTCATATCAGTGGTCAGGCTAGCACTCATAACCAGGGGGCTCAGGAAAGGTGTGGGTTGTGTGTTCCGAAGGATGCTACAAGGTGGGAGTAAGAAGAGAAAGAGAGAGAGAGAGATTCCAGTGTCCTCAGGGAGTCTCCATTCTACTAGGGTTCAAACACTTGTACTGTGGAAAGATCAATGGAGCTGAAGTCTAGGGAGACTTGGGTGGATATTCCAATGAGCTAAGTTATACCCCTGGCTAATGTCCCTCACTACTTCAAAGCTCAGTTCCCGCTCCTGGAAAATGGGGAGAATAACACCCACCTCACAGGGCAATTGGGAGGTCCTTCAGTGCTATAAAATGTCAGTTATTATTACTATCGAAGTATTGATTAACAAAAGAGCTGGGACAAGAGCCCAGGCGCCAGGCTTCTAATCCGGTGATCTTTCTATTACATCATGTGCTTCACACAATAGATAAGGGAGTTGGAGATTGATCGGATGCAATTATGATACCCTGATTAGACTGTGGGCTGCAAACGGGAGTCTGAGAAACTTGGGAGAGTCTGCGACCCTTTCCATCCTATGCACTATCATGTAAGTAGCCCCATTCCCCACCAAGGAAATACACTTCAAAGTACTTATTAGCTTCTTATACTAAACCCTAGGTCAGGAGTGGGGAACCTGCAGCCTTGAGGTCACATCTAGCCTTCCAGGTCCTCAAGTGCAGCCCTGAAATTGTTATTCGGTCAAAGGGCCACTTGATGACCTAAAGGGCCGTGTGTGGCCTCCAGGCCACAGGTTCCCTACCTCTGGTCCAGACTTTCCATAGGCTCTTTACTTTTAGGGAAGCCTTGGACAGTTTTATAGGTTTCAATTAGATAGAGTTCTGGGTCTAGAGGCTAGAGGTCCTGAGTTCAAATTTGGTCTAGCTGTGTGACCCTGTGTAAGGTTTTTAACCTATATGCTCAGTTTCCTCATTTGGAAAATGGGATAATAATAGCACCTACCCTCTTCAAGGTTGTTGTGAGGAATAAAAATGAAATCTTTATAAAGCACTGTTTAAAACCATAAAATGCCCGTATAAATGCTAGTTATTATTATAATTATATTATTTTTAGTATTATGAGTAGTAAGTAGTATCTTTGTCTCCAATGCCTGGCATTTCTCCCCATTCCCTTCCTTATTTTTTATTTTTATATCACTAGCTCCAAGTATAAAGTTTAGTCAACAGTAGGTATTAAATAAATGCTTGCCAATTTTTTGATAACTGTGAGGCTCTTTATCTCTGACCCCTTGAATTCAACTTTTAAAAATCTACTGGGCACCTACGAGTGGGAGGTAAAAACTCTCCAGTCCTTGGCTGGAAGGACTCTGTGTTACTTACTCCACCTCTACAAATATCATTACATTTAGCATATTTTGATTGAATTGGATGGGGCCTGTAGGTCCCAGAACTCCAGAGGAGGAAACTTTTAAGAGAGTTGTCTAGGGGACCAAAGGTTAAGGTGACCTGCCTGAGGTCACACAGCCGGGATCTGAACATAGATCTCTATCTCCTAAACTATCTTGCCTCTTATATACACTATATTACACACACACACACACACACACACACACACGAAAGTAATTCAGGAGAGGAGCACAAACACTTTAGGGGGAAACAAGGTGACTACTGAGCAGAGCTTCAAAGAGAACTGGAGATTCCAAATGTGGGGGTGAGTAGAAAGAGGATGCCTGGCATGGGGGCAGGATGGGCAATGATCCAGAGGCAGGAGATATGTCACATATTGGGGACTGGCAAATCAGCTAGGTATGACTGGCCCCTCAGAATCACTGGAACAGTCAGACATGGCTGCTGCCAAGTGTCTTGCAAAGGAGAGATGACCCCAACCAGGAAGCACCTTGTGTTTTCCTTTGCTCTTCTCTTTGAAAGGAATTTTTCAGACAGTCCATCAGCAGGCCAAGAAAGGATAATGGGGCTATTTTTCTCTTTAGGAGCCACTGGCTTAAGTAATGTAAGCCATGGATCAGTGGTTTGCAATGATGGGGCTGATCGAAAGGCAATCACAGCCAGCCCTGGTAAGGTTAATGATATCTGCCTTTGAGAGAAGGAAATGTAGAAGTGGGGGAAAGGGAAGGGGCCAATAAAAACATTTACATGTGGAGAGAGAGAAAAGGAGAGGAGAGGAGAGGAAGAAAGAATAGAGAGGATAGAGGAGAGAGGGGGGTAAGGGAGAGAGAGAGAGAGAGAGAGAGAGAGAGAGAGAGAGAGAGAGAGAGAGAGAGAGAGAGGGAAAGGGGGGGTTGAGAGGGAGGAGGGGGGAGAGAAAGGAAAGAGGGGAGGAGGGAGAAAGATAGAAGCTGAAAGAGACACACACACAGAGCATGCACTTAAATGAATACCACCTAATGAATATATCTGATAAGAGACTGATTTCAAGAGAGCCCTTTTATCTGCAGAGCTTGTATTTCTATTGCAAACCTCTTAAATTAATACATGAAAAAGAATTAAACTGGTAATTATCACGTTTCATTGTGGTTCACAGAACTTGCATCAGGCCAAGGGAATGAATGGGCTATTCAGCCATTGGAGACTCTTCTCTACCCATTGATGTCAAGTGTGTCAGATCATCAGTGAAAGATAGCTTGGCAGGGGCGACAGAGCAAGAGAAATGGGTTTAAGAATCATCCAGTTCAAAGTGGGATCCGTTCCCCTCCTCCCACAAGCCAAGGTTGGGTTGGCCTCCATGCTTGGGGATCAGGGCTCCTGTTTCGGCATTACTTCCCCTTCACAGACGCTGGGCTCGTTCCACTGGCCTGCTTACTGTTCGCTCTCCCTGCTCCTCCCTCTCCATCCTGGGGTCCTGGCACACTGCTGGGCCCCAGGCCTGGGCCCCACTCACCTCTGCCTCTTAGGGCTTTCACTTTTAATTGCTCAGACAGGGAGACTGGAAGGGGCCTTCCCTGCCCAGCCCCACCCTGTCAGGTCAGGGGCATGAACTTCACGTCTGGAATCCTTAACATTCAGATTTGCCTCTGATGAAATTTTCTGTCAAGTGCCCCTCCTCAGCAGGTTTACGGTGGGAGGGCCAGGCTGGGGGGTAGAGGAATGGGTGCAAAAAGAAGCCTGTCATATTTGGAGTCTACAGTCTCACCATCTCAGGGAAGGCACCCAATAGGCACCTGGTTATAGACAGTGAGCCACTTAGGTCCTACCATACTAAGAAGCATTTATCATTAAGCACCCACCAAGTGCCAGGGTAGGTAGGAGGCTCAGCAGATAGAAGACTAAATTCAAACCCAGCCTCATACTAAGTAGCTGTCTGGGCAAGTCACTTAACCCTGTGTGCTTCAGTTCCTCATCTGGAAAATGAGCTGAAGAAGAAAAAGGTCACAAAAAGTTGGACACAACTGAAACAGTGTGTCAGGCATTGGCTAAGCCACCTTTTCCCAGCATCGGTGACCTGTGGTGCTTTGGCATCCACACTTGAGTATATACTATTTGTTCAACTGGCAAGTCTAGAAGGAACTAGAGAACAGTTCTCGTCTGGATTGAAAAACAGGAACTCTAGATTTCTGGTCAGAAGATGTGGGTTCCAATCCTAGCTCCTCACTTTTGTTTTTTGAAATACCGGACTCCCCGCAAGGCTCAGTCCAGATAACACCTCCTCCTGGGAGCCTTCCCTGATTGCCTCAGAGGTTTATTAGTATCCTCCCACCACAGTTTAGAATTTCTTTACTTTACACTTTGTATTCACTTATATGTATGTTCACCATATAAACAGATATATCTATCTAGATAGATCAATGGGTAGGTGGGTAGATAGATACACATCATATATAGGGTAGATACAAAGTAACATGCTAGGCCCAATCCTAATTCCCTCTAAAGGGAAAGGCCTAAGTAGCTGGGATGGATAGGAAAAAGAGACAAGCTACAATAAGAACACTGAAAAGAAATGTATTACTTTTAGCTGTAACAATCAAGGAAGATAAAGGGTATTGTTTCTTTAAGAAACAATAATAATCATCAAGTCCGACAAACATTTATTAATCGCCTACTATGTGGAGGTACATTAACAAAACGACAGGCCCTGGCCTCCAGAGGCTTACCTCTTGAATTTAAACCCAGAAGGGGCCATGGAAGCTGTCTAATCCAACCCCCTCTTTTTATGGATGAGGAAGCACAGGTGTGGACGTTCCCTTGCTTGATGTCACAGAGCCAGTTAATCATCAGAGTGGGAAAGTCAGGATTCAAACTCAGGGCCTCTGACCCAACCCAGCCCTCCTTCCACTATTTCATGCTGTCTCTCCAAAAAGAAGGATTTCAGCAAATGGAAAAGTGCCGAGAGAGCATTCCAGGCTGGCCAGGGTGGGGGTGGGGGTGAGTTGTCTGAATGGAGAAAGGCCAGAGTGGGCAGAATGGAATCGAGAAATAGCTTACAGTCTGGTTTAGATGGAATGTAGAGCGTGTGCTGGGGAGTGATGGAAAGTAAGGCCTGCAAACAGCATCTTCAGAACCAGCCCAGGTGGTCTGGGTGCAATGGGGAGCCATCGAAGACTGCTGAGCAGGATAAGAACATGGTGGGAAACATGGGAAGAAAACTTTGTCAAGTCTGTTTGTGTGGATCCAATAAGAAAGTTGGTCAGGGCAGGGAGAGCGACATGGAGACTTATACAAGTCTGGTGCAGAGGGGATGAAGACCCAGAGCAGACTGGGTGAGTGTGGAGGAAGGGATGGATCCATGGTGCTAGAGTCAGCCAACTTGACTGGCTGGACGCAGACAGGGGGAAAGGTGACTCGGAGGGTGCAAGGCCAGTGGCTGGAAGAGCTTGCCACTTCAGGTAAAACAGAGGCAGGGAGAAGGACAAGTGTTAGGAGGGACATATGAGGAGCACACTTAGCAAACATGGGACTCTGAGGTGCTGGAAGCATATCCAAATGGAGAGGTCTATCAAGCAGACAGGACTGCTGTCCCAGAACTCAGACAGACCAACTGGGGCTGCAAGGATAGACTCCAGGGACATCCTTACCAAGTGATAAGTGACCCCATGGGAGGAGACTTGATTGCTGAGGAACAGAGAGAAGTGAAGAGGCTGAAGAAAGCAAAGGTTAGAACTATAGGGGAGGCCTTACTGAGGGCTATTTTGAAAAAGTCTGTTCTGAGAAGTAACGGGCGAATATACAGAATGACCCCCACAGTTTTAGATGTGGGTGATAAGGGAATTTTTTTCTTGACTCTGTTAGAAAGTTATACTTTTCCTCTTTTCTTTTTCCTGGGGGTTGGGGGGGGGAGAAAATCAGGGGGGGGATATTTGATAATTTACAATAAAAACCACTTTACTTGCTTAACCTACTATTTACCTAAATGAATACCGTATTATGCTTGACTGAGTACATATATTTTTTCTGTCACTGGGAAGAGCAAAGGATTTCCATTCAGAAGATCTGGATTTGAATCTAGATGCTGTCACTTATTACATGTGTGGCCTTGGGCAATTCAATGAAATCACTCCAAATCTGTGTCACTAAGATTCCAACACAACTTACTTCACACTGTATTCATCTGTGTATCCACCACACCCAACCCTGCCCTCATGAGTTTGTCAGTTACTCCAAGACAAGGGCTGTGTGAGACATTTTTCATTTTGTATCCTCAGCACCCAGTACGGCCAGGTTCTAATTAGTGTGAATAATGAATGAATCCCATAAAGGGGGTGCACGTATTCAAATTCCCACTATTTGAAGTTGTAATTGTATAAAACACAGCTGCTGATTCTAGCCCAAAGGAAACACACAGAGAAAATTCAAATAATGCAACCATTTCATGGGATTCATTATTTACACTAATCAGGACCTAGTACCTGGCACACAGTAGGCAGGACTTCATGAATGCTGACTGAATTGACCAACAACATCAATCCTATTTTTAAACTACATTTTGGATTAAACTGACTCAGCAGAGCAGCCTAAGAGTCTAACCATCACTTACAAAAATGCTTTCTATGAGAAAATGAATCCTGAGTTTGAAATACTCAACTAACAGATTTAGGGTCTAAGCTTTAGCTTTCAGCTTGTCTGGAATGACTTACAAAGAACTGTCAGAGTGAGATGGGGCTTGGAGGGCTTTTCTGAAATGCTTCTCTGCTTCAAAACCTCCCAGCAGCCACAACAAATCCAAGCACCACTTGACCAAGGTCTCCTATCCTAGACACGAAACAAGTAAGTAATCTGTCAACGAGTCTGCTGTTCATTATGATCTCCAGGGTCCCATAAAGCTATCCCAATACTTTCTAAGGCTATCGTCCACTGTTGTCCAACCTGGCACAGCACATACAACAAAAAATTCAAAAGAGCTAGGTTCAAGTTCTGCTTCAGACTAAGCTAGCTCTGTGACCCTGGGGAGGTCATAGCATCTCTTGTGCCTCAGTTTCCCAAACTGTCAAACGAAGGGGTTGGGCTTGATGGCCTCTCAAGTGCCCTCCATTCTAAGATCTGTGATCTAATTTCTCATTCCTTTGCTAAATTTCAGGAAAGAGGAGATAGTATTTGTGTTTCTTTTTCGTCTCCTTGGTGCTGTGCAAAGTGACTTGCACATTTTGGGGGCCTCATACACTTTTGTTATACAGAACTGGCTACATTCTTTGATAATAATGGTAATTACTAACATTTATATGGTACCTTAGGGTTCAAAGAGCACTTTACTTAAATTATCTCATCAGCTCATCTTCCCAATAACCCTAGGAGGTAAACAGGATAGCTACTATTTATACTGATATACTAAATGAAGAAACTGAGGCCAAGAGAATTTTAAAAAAATCGTTAGCGACCTTACAGGGCTTTGTCATTCTAATTGTTCCATATGGGCATCAGTTCAATTGAATTATTGTAGGTAGGGAAAAAAAAAGTTCTAGAAACAATGGCACTGAGGACACCATGTTTAAATCTTTTTTTTTTTTTTGGAGGGCAATTGGGGTTAAGTAATTTTGCCCAAGGTCACACGGCTAGGTTTTTGTTTGTGTATGCATTAAGTGTCTGAGGCCAGATCCGAACTCAGGTCCTTCTGAGTCCAGGGCCGATACTCTACTCACTGTGCCACCTAGCCGCCCCTAAATCTTTTTAACCTATTGGTTTTCTGGTACCTAGTGCTGGAGTCCTCACAAAGTCAGCAGAAAGCAAGGAAGGCCCACCAGCACTTCAGATGGTTCCCCTTAGTGAACTGTGGGGTAGCCACACACAAGAATCTCATAGGTAGGGCAGGCGGGGATGGCTTTCCATTTACATTACTGAAAGGAACTCTGGAATCAATGAGTACAAGAGTTTAGCTGAACTGGAATCCACATCCTTGGGCCACAAAGTCAGCTCTGTCCTGTCTCACACTACAACACTCAGGAGTAATATTGTAAATATGTAGTTTGTGAAATAGATTAGAAAATTTAGTGACATTACTGGAAGGCAAAAAAAACAGTGAATTCTGGGAATGGTAACCTATCCAGATCAGAAAGGTTATGAAAGACAAGATAACTCATTTTTCCTTAGTCCTTGCTGTAATTGATCAAAGTGGTGAGAACACACTACCTCGAAGAGCCCTGGGTCTGCGTGGTACTTACAAACAGGAGGAGAGAACTGTCTCCCTGGAGTTCATATGAGCTGTGAATGTGGGACATATTAGGAATCAGATTCCTGGATGAATTTTGTCTTGCTTCCTTGAAAGAGAGAATTAACCAATTCTGTTAAATAATTCAGAGTTCGAAGATTAAAGGGCCAAGGCATACCCACTGATTACAGTACATGAAAAACTATAGAAATAACACTTTCCATCTTAAACCAAAATCACAGAATGTTGAGGTTTTGGAACTGGGGGCACCTTAGCAGCTACCGGATTCAAACAAAGAGAATTCCATTATAGCATCTTGGACAAGTGGTCATGGGTCTGCTGAGGAGTTCCAAAGAGGAGCTACCATTTACCAAGGCAACTCCATCCATTTTGAGATAGGTGTAACAATTAGGAAGTCTTCCCAGACACCAAACTTAAATTTGTCCATTTATTTACCATTAATAGGGCCACCAACTTTTCCAATTTTCTAAATAATTGTTCCCTCTTCTACAATATTTATTTTTAGTTTTCAACATTCATTTCCACAAGATTCTAGGTTGCAATTTTTCTCCCCATCTTCCTCCTACCCCCCACCCCTAGTGAGCCTACTGAATACCCCTTCCTCCAATCTGTTCTCTCTTATATTCACCCCCATCCCCCCTAACTTTCTAGTAGGGCAAGATGGATTTCTATACCCCAGTGCTTGTATATCTTTTTTCCCAGTTGCATGTAAAAAACTATTTTTTTAACATTTGTTTTTAAAACGTTGATTTCTAGATTCTTTCCCTTCTTCCCTTCTCACCCACCCCCACTGGGAAGATAAGCAATTCAATATAGGTTGTACAAGTATAGTAACACAAAACGTTTCTATAGTAGTTATACTGTGAAAAACTAACTATATTTCCCTCCATCCTATCCTGCCTCCCACTTGTTATATTTTCTACTTTGATCCTGTCCCTTTTCTCAAGTGTTTGCTTCTAACTACCCTCTCCCCCATTCTGCCCTCCCTTCTATCATCCCCCCTCTTATCCCCTCCCCTCTGCTTTCCTGTAGGGTAAGATACCCAACTGAGTGTGCATGTTATTCCCTCCTTAAGCCAAATTCAATGAGAGTAAGGTTGACCCATTCCCTTTTACCTTCCTGCTCTTCCCTTTCATTGCAACAATTTTCTCTTGCCTCTTTTATAAGATAATTTAACCCTTTCTCCTTCTCCCATTATATTCCTCTCACCTCTTAATTTTATTTTTTAGATATCATCCCTTCCTATTCAACTGATCCTGTGCCCTCTATGTACACATGTACACACACATATATACACTCACATATGTATTTATACATACATATATGTATGTATATATATGCACATATATATTCCCTTCAATTATCCTCATACTGAGAAACGTCTTATGTTACAATTATTGTTTTTCCATGTAGGAATGTAAATAGTTCAACTTTAATGAGTTCCTTATGCTTTCATGCTTCTCCTACTTCTTGTATTTGAAAGTCAAATTTTCTCTTAGCTCTGTTTTTTTCATCAAAAACACTTTCTTCAAAGTCCTCTATTTCATTGAATGACCATATTTTCCCCTGAAGCATTATACTTAAGTTTTGCTAGGTAGGTGACTCTTGATTTTAATCTTAGTTCCTTTGACATTTGGAATATCGTATTCTAAGCCCTTTGATCCCTTAGTGTAGAAGCTGCTAGATCTTGTATTATCCTGATTGTGTTTCCACAATACTCAAATTATTTCTTCCTGACTTCTTGTAATATTTTCTCCTTGACCTGGGAACTCTAGCATTTGGCTATAATATTCCTCAGAGTTTTCTTTTGGGATCTTTGTTCAAGAGGGGATCAGTGAATTCTTTCAATTTCTACTTTGTTCTTTGGTTCTAGAATATCAGGGCAATTTTCCTTGAGAATTTTCTGAAGGATGGTTTCTAGATCTTTTTTTGATCATGGCTTTCAAGTAGTCCAATAATTTAAAAATTATCTCTCATGGATCTATTTTCCAGCTCAGTGGTTTTTCCAATGAGATATTTCACATTGCCTTCTATTTTTTTCAATTGTTTAGATCTGTTTTATAGTATCCTGATTTCTCATAAAGTCATTTGCTTCCATTTGCTCCAATCTAATTTTGAAGGAATTATTCTCTTTAGTGAGTTTTTGAAATTCCTTTTCCATCTGGCCAATTTGGCTTTTTAAAGCATTATTCTCCTCATTGGCTTTTTGGACCTCTTTTGCCATTTGAGTTAGTCTTTTTTTAAGGTGTTATTTTCTTCAGTCAAGTTGTTGACTCTCTTTTCATGATTTTCTTGCATCATTCTCATTTCTTTTCCCAGTTTTTCCTCCACTTCTCTTACTTGATTTTCAAAATCCTTCTTGAGCTCCTCCATGGTCTATAACCAATTCATATTTTTCTTGGAAGCTTTTGATTGCAGGAGTTTTGACTTTGTTGTCTTTTTCTGGTTCCATATTTTGATGCATTTTGTCCCCCCAAAAGGATTCTGTGGTCTGATTATGATTACACTTCTTCTGCTTGTTCATCTTGCTAGCCATTTCCTTGACTTTTGAGCTCTTTGCCAAGGTAGAATTCTGCTTCCAGAGTGGAGAGAGCTGTGTCCCAAATTGCTGGGGTTTTTCAAATGTTGCCAGGGCTATGAGGAGGGTGGTCTCTCTACAGCCACCACATGCTCTGGTGGCACGCCGGCGTTTCTCACCCCAGGACCACTTCCCAAGACTGTGAACCAGATCCAAGAAGGTCAAAGCAAGAGTGATTGCCCTCTGAATGGTCACTTGATCTCCCCCATGATCTTTAGGCTAGGAGCTCCAGAGGCAGCCACAGGGTAGCAGCTGCAGCCACAACACCTCCCCCACCTCTCACCCAGGGGGCAGGGGCCAAACTGGGCTCTTCTGTCACCCAGTTCCAATAGAGTTCCCCACTGACCTTTTACTTTCTCTATGGCATTTATGGGTTAAGAAGTCTAGAAACTGCCACAGCTGCCAGTGATTCATTCTCCTAAAGTCTTCTCTGGCCAGTTTGTGCTGCTGTTCAGGGTTTGGGTTTGGGTTTGGGTCCATGTGGCTCATGCAGGACTGTGCTCAGCTTCTAGCTTGGTGCAATAGACCCTTCCTGTCAGCCTGTTGGGCTGCCTTCAATGGGAGATTTGTTTCTGTCTGTCACTTTGTGGGTTCTGTAGCTCTAAAATTTGTTTAGAGTCATATTTTACAGGTATTAGAGGTGATTGGTGCAGTGGCCCTAGATTCTTGAAGCCTTTGCTTGGGGAGTGCATAGTCTTGGTGGGTTCTTCTAAAATAAGAAGGCTCAGAGCCCAAGCCCAGAGGCATGCTGCCCCAGGATCAGATGAACTAAGTTTTGGGGGGGTGGTTTCCCATCAGGTCATTCATTTAAGACAAGGAAAGTTTCTGTCCTGGTGACTCTCAAAGACAGCCTAGAAAGTACAGAGGGGATTTGGTCTGATTTGATGGAAGGAACTATCTCACCAGGCCAAGTAATTCAAGGAACCCTCAAGCACTGAAATAAAAATTCCATTAAGCCAACAAACTCAACATAGAAGTGGTTTCTTTACAGGGAGCCTCCATTTACCCCAAGAAAAGAAGAATCAGAAGAATATAACTCAAAATGAGAGCCTTTCAAAGTAGCTCTTAAAGAGACAGCTGTGGGCAAATCATTTCATTCTCCATATCCTTGTGAATAATAGGAGGAATGAGTCTACTGACACACAGAATAATTATGAGAAGGCACTCCTAGTAAGTGTCCCCTGTTTAGAGAGTATGTTCCTTGGGGACAAGCACTATTTCAGGTTCTCTGTGTGTTCCCAATGCTTGGCACAGCCCTTGATACTCAGTAGGAACTTAATCATTAATTGATTATAGCAATTCCAGAAGTAAGTGGTGCTGCTAGGATTTGGGCCCAGGTCCTGAAACTCCCAAAGCTGCTCTTTGCCCTGCAGAATGCACCCTTTCTCCTCGCATTCTCAGGGGTCATCCTGACCCACTGTTGTCCTAGCCATGCTTCAAAGGCCAGTTCAAAGAACTCTTCCAAACAGAAGGCTTCCTTTGTCCCTCTAGCACAGAGGCTCTCAAAGTTCTTGGTGGGTTATAGGTCCTTTTGGCAATCTGGTGAAGCTTACCAAACCTTTCTCAGAATTGTTTTTTAGAAGGGAAATCAATTATCTACAAATAAAGAGGGTGAGAGAGAGTTTGTGTAGCCAAGGTGAAGAATCTGGCAGGCTGTGACCTGCCTGAAATCCAGTCTTAAAGCACATGTATCCTTCTATCATCTTCTAATCAGTTATGACATTTATCTGTCTTTATATCTTATCTCCTCCCACCCAGTAGACTTTAAGCTATTAGAGACACTAACCCTAACTTACTTATCTTTGGGTATATCCTCAGTATCTCTATCATCTTTCTATCCACATACACACACACTTACACATACACAAATACATAATATATATATATACACACACGCACATATATATGTATATGCATAAATAGGCACTTAATCGCTATTTAATAAATCAATGCTTACTTGAATTTTTTTAATGACTCAAAAGTCATTTTAGAAATCATATATTTAAAATGCTTATTTTCCCTTCTTTGGAGACCACAGCTTTGGGTAGCCTGCATGCCCCAGTGATATCCTTGAGATGTTCTAATGACTATCCAGGAATGTCCCTGAGCACACTGGGTGGACCTCCTGTGATGAATTCAAGGGAGGACATGGATGGGAGTCAAATGGGATGGACAGTGGTAAATCTGCTGTCATATCCCTCACTGGAGGGTTTACTTACATCAACAAGATGACTGATCTGTTTGAATATGTGACTATACTGTCAGAAGGGTATAAATGAATGTGATTTTTCTGGGCGTACACCTTGGAGTGGTTTATTGTTATTGCTGGTGGTTCTTACAAAGCTTAGAACAAATAATATACTTGGCTTCTCTGTGCCTTCCTTTCCTCATGTCAAGGCAACAAGCTTTTCTTAAGTGGCTTCTATGGGCCAGGTATAGTGCAAAATCCTGGAGGTACAAAGAAAAGGCAAAAACAAAACACAAAGAATACCCCACAAGCAGCCCTTGCTCTCAAGGGGCTCACAATCTACAAGGAGGCAGGGCTAGATCAACTCTGCGGGCTTATCCAGTTTTACATCCTCTTAGTCAATGATCCAAACGCCATTTAGTGAGGGCATGCATGGAGGCATAGGGTAACAGACAACGCTGGGAAAGGGAATGAAAGCTATTAAGTCCAACACCCTCATTTTACAGAAGAGGAACCAAAGGCACAGAGAGATAAGTGATTCACCCAGGGTCACAAATCTAGTAATTGTCTGAGCTCAGGTCCAGCACCCCACCCACTAAGCTGGCTGTGTCTCTGGTGGACACATTTGTTATTGTTTTTTTTTTTTCTGGTTTCTTCAGACAGTTTACTATTCCTACCAGCTGCATTTTCTATATTGAACACAACCCCAAATTCACTTGAACATAAAATAGCAAGAGTGCTGTAAACTCTATCTGGAAAGGGAGAGGAGACGCTGGGAATGTGGGGTGCCACTGGTCCTCTTTCTTTGGGTCGGGTTGGATCCCTTTGTCCAAGCCAATTGTCTGACGGTAACTGGAGCGCTGGACAAGATACATTTCTTAGTATTTGCTTCAAAGATGTGACTCAGACACTGTCCCAGCAGCTTATTCAATTAATACCCGGCTAATTAAACAAGCAAACACAACTCTCTATTTCCTTACCCACGTGGGTTGAGTGGTTCTCAACCTCCACCTTGTGTCTAGGCCTCTTGGAGCACACAAGTGCTCTATTGTTTGGCCAGGAAGACTGGGCTAAGGGAAGGGGATGGGGGAGGGATGGCCTGGCTCTCCTGTCTGGCCGTTTGCTTCCCCAAGCATGGTTCGTTTTTGGCGGGTTAAATTCCATGGGCTGGACCCTCTGTGATCTGTGAAACTGGAGAGATCTAAACTCCGAGCTATCTCCTCAAGCCTCCTTCGAGGCCATAGTTACTGTTAGTATTTCACGTTCACAGAAGCGGGTTAGGCCAGGACTGAACCAACCTGAGTGGTATGTTTGGTGTGGAGACGTTCACACCCTCCAGAAGGCGAAGGCCTCAGATCCAGCACAGATCGATTTTCTACCTCACTTAACCAGAGGAATACTGAAGAAATTCTCGAACCCCTCCCCATGGGTCCACCCCGTTTTTGTCTTATAACTTCTTACTGCATCTAATCCAGCAGACGGAGTTGTAGGTACACAGGAAAATCTGACAAGGCTTTCAGGACCCTCAAAAGTACTGTATTCCTGAAAATTATGTAAGTTCATAAGACAATATGAGTCAGGCGCAACCTCGAACCCAAATCTTCCTGGCTTTAAGGCCAGCTCCCTATGCTGGGGGTCTTTACCTTTTTTGTGTCCTGGCCCCTCTGGCAGTCTGGTGAAGTCTGGAGACCCCTTCTCAGGAAACTCTTTTTAAACAACTGAAGGAAATGCTACGTTGCAGTTAGAGGTTCATACAAAAGATTTTTTCCATCCAAGTGCCCAGAATCTTTGAAATCTATTCACAGATGCCAGCCTAAGAACTCCTGCTCTAACCATTCTGCTACATTGCCTTTCCATGATTAGGGAAAAGAGTGACAAAAAATGGAACAGTCCCTAGCCTAAAGAGGCTGACATTCTACTGGTAGGCATTAATGGGAGATTCCTGCAATCCTTTCTATATGTTGGGGAAACTTTGTAAGCCCCTTGAGGGCAAGAAATAAAGATGCTACCATAGGGCATAGAATGCCAAGCCTGGAAACAAGAAGGTTCGCCTTCCTGCGTTCAAATCTGGCCTCAGATACTTACTAGCTGTGTGATCCTGGGCAAGTCACTTGATCCTATTTGCCTCAGTTTCCTCATCTGTAAAATGAGCTGGAGAAGGAAATGGCAAAGCACTCCAGCATCTTTGCCAAGAAAACCTTCAATGGGGTCACAGAGAGTTAGACTTGACTGGAAGACTGAATTGAACCTTATCACAGGGGCAGGTACACAGTATGTAGGTACCTGATAAATGCTCAAAGAATGATTAAATCATAGAACAATTACTCTGCACAGAGACTGCTGAAGTCATAGAGTCTGACATGTCTGACCAGGAATCCCCTCCACATATCCCTGAATAGTGGGCACCCACCCTCCCTTCCACACCTCCAGGGATGGCTGTTCAAATCCACTTTGGGACCACTCACTACTGGGAAGCTTTTCCTTAGACTCAGCAGAAATCTGCCTCAACTGGAACATCACTCTGCTCACTCTGTTTTGCTTCTGGGAGCCAAGCAGAATGAGCCTAACCCATCTTCAGTGTGAAGGAATTTTAAACACTTGAAGACCCTTATCATGCCCGTCATGGCCCCAGGCTTCTCCTCTACAGTGTAAGCATTCCCAATTCCTCCACGTGATTGTCTTTCCATGGCCTCGAGTCTGATTACCACCCTGGCTGAACTCCTCTGGACAGAAACTTCCCCCAAATCCCAGAATTGAACACAATATTCCAGATGTGATTTGACAAAAGAAGAATAGATTTATAATTTCCTTTTTTTCTGGGCATCATATTTGTATTAATATAGCTCAGTACAGTGGGGAGCACATAGTAAGTGGTTAATAAATGCTTGTGGGGGAGGGGGGCAGCTGGGTGGCACAGTGAATAGAGCACTGGCCCTGGAGTCAGGAGGACCTGAATTCAAATCCAGCCTCAGACACTTAACACAAACAACTAGCTGTGTGACCTTGGGCAAGTCACTTAATCCCAATTACCCTGCCTTCCCCCTTCCAAAAAAAAAAAGCCTGTTGAGTTGATTTAAGACATCATCAATTTCTTGGTCTGTCTCAATACACTACTTTCTCCTACATGAATGACCTTATGATAGTCATTTCCTTCCCTCTAGGCCCGTTTCCTCATCTGCAAAATGAGGGTGGGTGTTGAAGTGGATGGGGTGTGAAATAAAGTGTTAAATAAACTCTGAGGAAGAAAGGCCTTTGATTAGGGAGTTATGAACAGTGTGGCACTGGCAACAGTGTTGGAATCTGAGCTCAGAACACCTGGGTTCCAATCCTGCTCCTGGCACTCTCTGGCTGTATGACCTTGGACAAGTGGTTTGACCCCTCTGAGCCTCTATTTCTCCATGTGTAAAATGAGGGGGTTGGAGCAGATGGCCAACTTCAAATCAATTATCTAGGACCTCGTAGCTCTTTTTTGGCTTTAGTTCTAAATGTCAAACTAATCAAGTTTTTAAAAAAAGCCAGACTTTTTCTCCCAGGACTCCCTCAAAAACCAAAGGCTGCTCACAGCTGTTTCTCCTTTATCTCTTCTCTTAAATTGCTGTAGGTGTGATCCCTGTGGGAGACGTGTGGCAACACTTCCCAGGTAAACTGGTGCTCTTTGAAAGCTGTGATTTGCCTCCCCCACTGAACCTGCTACAACAGGTGACACCTGGGTCTTCTGGAGAAGCTCTTGCTAGGCCTCTCAATGAGCACTTGCCAAGCTAGATCCGGCCTCCTTCCTCGATGAAGAAGGGCCGTCCACCCTTGCTCCAGTGGGACTGACCCTTGCCTATAAAACACCTGAGCTCTCCTGGAGCATGAAGTGGAGGCCCAAGGAAGGATGGATATATCCTTTTGTGAGGACTTTGTGGATTCACTCCATTAGCCACCTATGAGGACATATAACACCTGAGGTGTCCAGAGCAGTGCCTCCTGGCATTGGAGGTGACAGTCCTGACTCCAGTATGAGGCCTTAACAGGCCTTCGTCTGAAAGCCAGTGCCCGGGGGTGGGGGGCGAGGGCTCATGCTCCTCTCCTCATCCTCTCTTGTTGCCCTCATCTCCCTCTCTACTCTTTTTGCTCCAGCTCTGGGATCTCATCAGTAGAGGGAACTCCTTTCAAAAAGCAGCCCTTCGTCTGGAGAGGCCCTTGGGTCACTGTGACGGCTCCCCCAGAGTCACGCAATTAGTGTGTGACAGAGAAGATGTGAACTCAGACCAGGGCCTGGTGATTCTCCTGGCCCCTTAAATTTAGCAAATATAAGAGTCCCCTTATAATAGGCATGAAGCCTCTTTGAACCCTAATTAATCCACAGCATTTTGGTAATCACCTCCAAAGTGCTTTCTTCCCAATAGCCCTGTGGCTGGAAGGAAGTCCTGCCAATGTCACTATTCAGTGCATGTCTCTAGACAGAGATGCTTCACAAATGCTGACTGACTGACAACACCCCTTTCATCGACAATACCCATGGCCATCAACTCAGCGCCTTGGACTTTGACTCCTGCTTTATTTATGCAATGGCATTAGAGCCTTACAGCAGCCGCAGGGCACATGCTTTTGGTTTGTTATTTTCAGTTGGGGGAATCACTGCTTTAGAGCTGAGGTCATCTTACTGGAGCCCCTCACTTCACAGATGGGGAAACTGAGGCCAAGAAGGGAAATGATGTGCACAAAGTCATAAACTTGGTATTATGGGAAGGATTTGAATCTAGTGCTTCTGACTCTGGATCAAGCTCCTGCTGGCATGCCATCCTACTTCCAGATAATACCAAAAAGATGCCGATTTTCCTGGAGTTGGAAAATGTAGGAAGGCACTCCTACTTTGGGGGGGAGGGATCTGGTGAGGGAGACTTACAGATAGCAGACAGACAGACAGATGGAGAGATGGATGGATGGTAGATTTCCGTTTCTCTCCTTGGACTTTAGTCATTTGCTTCCAAAAGGAAAAAGCCAGAAGGTCTGTATTTCTCCTCACTGCAGAATTCAAACCACAGGTAAAAATCTACTACTTCAGCTTGGTAAAGGAGGATTTTTCCCTCACTTTATCTCTAGGTATCTTGGTAGATTTGCTCAGCTATCCACCGATGACTGAGGGAAACAGTTGCCTGAAGCTGTAGAAGAGGGAGAAAATATGGGGAGGCTGCAGGCAGAAAAGCTGATGCCAAAAATCCTTGTGGCTGCATGAATTTTTCTAGTGAGAAGCTAATCGATCTGGATTAGCAACTTTAAATCCCTGGATAAATTATTTATGTTGCATTCAGTTTACTGGTACACAAATGGGTAATTCTTCCCCCTCCCCCAAATAATATATGCACTTGAAAACAACAAATTAAAACTTAGTTTTCAGTGAAAAAGTGCCTCCAACACTTGCTGCACGGAAGGTGCACACATGCCATTATAGGCCCCAAATTTTTAAATGCCAATGTTTAATAGATAAGGAGGAAGGTAAGAGCAATCATTAGCTGATACACTTTGTGTCTTCTTAAATAAATCTTTGAGAAGGGATCCCTATCAAAAAAGCTCCCAATTTAGTTGTCACAAAAAATCGGGGAGGGAAGGAAAGGCACTGCAGCAGTTTCTCACCCAATGGAAGTGGCGCCATATTGCTATTTAATTGTAGAACTAGCCATGATCTTCTACTGCCATTAAAGTCTGTAGCAATGATAATACATTATAAGTCTTTTCTAAAACCTTTCTGACCATGGGTCCATGAAGCCATATGGCTAAGGACATAGAGGGCTGGTCTTAGAGAGGGGAAGAGCTGAATTCAATCCCACCCCTGACATACAAACTGGCAGTGATTAAACCCCAATTCTAGATGGTGCAATCATGCAGTGGGGAACTGGGTCTGCATTCAGGAAGACTCATCTTCCTGAGTTCAAAACCAGTCTCAGACACTTACTACCTATGTGACCCTAGCCAAGTTACTTAACCCCAGTGGCCTCAGTTTCCTCATTTGCAAAATGGTGAAAGAAATGGCAAACCATTCCAGGATCTTTGCCAAGAAAACTCCAAAGGGGGTCATGAAGACTGAACAGAACTGAAAAATGACTGAACACGACTGAAAAATTACTGAACAGTGTGACCTTAGGCAAGTCACTTAACTTTAACTTACTTAACTAAACTTAACAGAGACCCCAGAAACTCTCTAATACTCTTCTTCAGTTTCACCTGTCTGCACAAGGAGAGGAAGTTTCTACCTGGGTAGTTTCCTAAAATAATGAAATAATTGGTTCAGTATGTTTGTGCATGTGCATGTGTATGTGTGTACATAATTTAATTTACTGATACGACATGGGAATATATTCCAACATATTTATGGACATATATGTACATATATATGAATATATAGACATATATTTACATATCTTATATTTGTGGGGAGATGCAAATTTTTATAACTCTAGGTTATAAAAATATACTCCACATATAACATCTTCCTTATTTGACATGTTTTTGTATAAGAGAAATTCCTATTGTCTTCAGTGAAGTTCTGTCTAGAGCTGGGGTTCTGTATCTTTTGGGGGGATCATGGCCCCATTGGGAGGTTGGTGAAGTCTATCTACCTCTTCTCAGAATATCATTTGGTTGTCTACATTAAGAATTGAAGGAAAAGATAACCTTTAGTTGGAGGTTAGTAAAAAAAAAAATTTTGTTTTCCTCCCCAATCAAGTAGAAACCTCCCTTGATGTCTACCCTGTGACTCCCAAGTTAAGACTCCAGGTCTATAGGAGGAAGTCCAGGCCATTAAATGGACACTTTTCTTTCCTCTCTTTTGTAATGACAGCCTACTAGACAATGCCATCCCAATGCCAATGGGCATGGGAACCACCTTCCACATGTCTAGATGACATTTACATAATATTGGCAATTACGCAAAGTACTTTACAGGAATTATCCCACCTGAGCTTTACAACAACCCCGTGAGGTAGGGGCACCAAACTGAGGCTTAGAGAGGAACAATGCCTGGCTCCTGGTCACACACTGTCAGAAACCTAAAATATTATGAGCCATGCCTCTCTTTTGAGCTAAACCCAAGTGATGGGATCAGAGGATTTAGAGCTATAGAACAACTACAGAGGAAGAAATGAGGGGTGAGTGTCATGAGGAAGATGAGGAGTAAGACTTGGTCTAATAAGCAGCAGAACTGGATTTTCAATGCACACTCCCTGATTTCTTATCCAGGCTTCTCTGCTCTCTACATGATGCTGTTTCTTGCATCTGGGATGACCAAAGATTTCTCCCCACATTTCTACTCTGCAAGGCCTGGAGACCCCTGGGATTTAAAGATTAAAAAGCTACATGGCCTCCTATCCTGCTCTAAACCTATGGATCCTTACTTTGTTTTTTTTTTTGTTGGGTTTTTTTTTTGCATTTTGGAGGGCAATTGGGGTTAAGTAACTTGCCCAAGGTCACACGGCTAGGTTTCTGTTTGTGTGTGTTAAGTGTCTGAGGTCGGATCCAAACTCAGTTCCTTCTGACTCCAGGGCCAGCGCTCTACTCACTGCGCCACCTAGCCGCCGCCCCTTACTATGTTTTTTAAAGACTTCACTAACTATCAAGAAAACATGAGAAAGTTTCTAAGAATTGGTCAAAACTTAACTTATCTGGGAACATGAAAACAGTCTCAACTGACGAGATTTTTGCTGATTTTACTCATGAATAAAAAATGAAAGGAGATCACAAAATAAAAAGAGTGGGCGCTAGGTACTTGTGAAATAAAATCCACAAGCTACAATAAAGATAAACCAGCCAGCTGCACTTATAAGACAGGATGCTGAAAAAAATGCAATGCCTCCCCCAAAATAGGGGAACACCATTTTATAAATTCCAGAAATTACCCCACAGAAATTGTGAATTATGCAAAATTTCTCGATGGATAAGCAGTCCATCCAGAAATAAGTGATCAGGGTTGGTAGCCTGATTAGTCTTTGTATTAATATTTAATAATATTATTATATATTAATTTACTCTGTATCAGAGGGAGTTCATCATAAAGCCCTGGACAATTCAGCTGAGGTGCTGAGATTTCTTTCTTCAAGTGAAGAGCAGCTTTTGAGAGGACATGCTTATGAAAGAAAGAATAGACATTTGTTATGCTAGCGCCAAGCCCTGAGACGATAAATTGTGAGCTTTCACTTCGATTTGGAAAGAGCAGCCAGCAGGCCCTGAGAGCATTTCAGAAACATCGTCAAATGGAACTAGAATCTGCAATATGAGGAAAGTGATGTGTCTGCCGTTGAGATGTTGTCAACTTTAGCCATGAAAACTATCCTATTCTGAGGGCATCTAGAAAGGAGCAACAGTAGCACTGAAGAGTATAGTACAAAACAATAGCATAAAGGAAGATGATGGGAAAAGGGAAGGGAAGGGAAGGCAAGGGAAGGAAAGAGGAGGAAAGAGAAAGAAAGGAAGAAGAAAAGGAAGAAGGAAAGAAAGAAGAAGAAAGAAAGAAAGAAAGAAAGAAAGAAAGAAAGAAAGAAAGAAAGAAAGAAAGAAAGAAAGGAAGGAAGGAAGGAAGGAAGGAAGGAAGGAAGGAAGAAGGAGAGAGGGAGGGAGGGGGAGAGAAGAGGAGGGGGGAGAAGAAATGGTTAACCCAAAAAGTCAAATCCTATTTTTCCAACTTTTTCTCAGAACTAATAATCATTAGGGTGAGGTTATAATCAGAGAATGGGAGAGGAGGGCAAGGCAACAAAGAAAACATATACAAAACCATCATACTTTGCAATGAAAGCCTAGTTCTACAGACAGCCATGAGTGCAGCTGCAAGGGCCTTTTTTGGAGTCCAAGCGATGGCTGACTGTGTAGTTGCCTTAGAGACCTCTGCATTGTGGGATAGGATCGCTTGGCTGGAGAAAAGCGTGCCTTGAATACAGTGAGAGAATCATTGCTAGGACCAGACCTCACTGATAACTGAGGCAGCCCAGAATTCAAGTTGTTGGGTATGTTGTAAATGGATTCTTTGGCAGGTCAATGAGGCCCCTTTAGCTCTGAGATTCTGGGAGGATGCTATGATTTTCTGCTATTTCTACTTCTCAGATCCCATCAGTAGTAGGTCCTGTCAATTTCATCTCTAAGTATTTCTTGAATGTGACTGACTCTTCATCCAAGTAGGGACCCCCATTCCCACTCATCTAGACTACTGCAAAGGTCTCTTAAAATATCTTCCCGATTAGCTTCTCCTTTCGATGGGTCTCAGAGTGATTTATTTTACTCATATCACTCCTCCATTCAAATATTTTCAGGTCCTCCCTGTTGCCTCCGAGTCAAGATCAAAGTCTGGCTGGACATTTAAGACCCTCCATAACCTGGAACTACCCTGCCTTTCCAGCCATTTTAAAAATTAGCCTCCAAACATGCATTTTCCCACCTCCTTCCCTCTGTCTAGGCCTTTCCCTGTGACTGAAATTTCCTTCCTCCTCCCAAACCTTTAAAACATAATTTAGATTCTAATTTCGTCACAAAGTGGTTACCTGCCTGACAATGAGAGCCCCCTCAGGTATAAGCTGTCACTTCTAATACACTTCTATTGTAATATTGTCGATTATATTTATCTCTAGTTGATCTCTAGTTGATTTACCAACTAGATGATGAGTTACTTGAGCCATTTATTCAAATGGCCATCTCCCCAATGCCCAGCATGACACCTTTCACAGAGTAGGCTTGTGATAAATGTCTGCTGTGTTCTTACCTGATACATACCTATTCTATACACACACGAAGAGACCTTCACTGATCAGATATCACCCACATTCCCACCCACTGAGCTCCAAGATGCTGATACATTATTCAAGGGCTTCAGATAATGCCTCCAAATTCTTGTGGAATAAGAATTCTTGTGCAAGTGATGTTTAGGGGAGGAAAAAGAGTGGGAAAGGGAAATAAAACAAAAAGTCCTTAGAAATAACAGAAAACTTAAGACTGGGAAGAAACAGCTGCATCCACTTTAGGTAAAGTTACATGGCCGAGTTTATGGGTTTGGATGAAATGGTACATTATCATTTGTCTATTCATTCTCCATGGTTTACTAGGGAAATGCCATTCATTTCCATTGCCTCGTTCCTTGGGATCCTGGATAAGAAGAATACCATCCCCCTCCACCCATACAAAGATGGGTGAATTTGTTATCTCTTTAATTAGGGAGGAAAGTCTATTATCGTCCTTCTACCAACATTCATACATAGCTTTTCAGATAACTCGACCTGGAGTCGGGAAGATCTTAGTTCAAATCCTGTCTGAGATAGTTACTAGCCCTGCGATCCTAGGCAAATCACTGAACTTCTGCCTGTCTCAGTTTTCTCATCTGCGAAATGGGGATAATGACAGCAGCCACCTCCTAAGGTTGCTATGGGTATCTGATGAACATCCAATGAGACAATATTTATAAGGAGCTTTGCAAGGCTTAAAATGCTACATAAATTTTTATTATTGTTATTATTATGTCATGATTTACAACCATACAGGTCATCTAGGGAAAGGCTTTATTTTATAGAGAAGAAAACGGAGGCCTGGAAGGTAACATTAATTGCCCCAAATAGGTAAGTCATAGAGCAGGGATTGAATCCGAGGCTTTCTAAAGAGAGGCTCTTGAGAGTGCTCCCCAAGGAGGTGTGCCATCCTTGGTCCTTCCCCCAACAGGAAGATACAGTGTTCTCCTCTTCACAGTAATGCCAGGTAAGAGGAAAAGGTCTCAGTTGCCCATAAACATTTTGCACTGAAATCTTTATTCTCCTTTAGGGATTTGGATGCCTTCAGGGAAGAGATAAAACTCACCTTCCCCTTGAGACTCCTAAGGGTTATTATATCATCTCCTGGAATGGACTGCAGCTTCCATAGAGCCTCCCCTAAACATCTGAGGGGGATGGATTGCATCTTGTTCTTGGAGAAATGCTTAATCTTCAGTTGGGACAGGGTGAGCCATTATTCCTGCTCTTTCTTCTCTGATAGGCATGGACAATGAAGGGAAGGAATTTACATATTCCCCTATCAGCTAAGCTTTCCTTTTCACCTGATTCCAGGAGCATAGACTTGGGGCTGGTGGTCTAGTCCAACCCCATCCTGTTACAGATGAGGAAACTGAGGCTTACAAAGGTAGACTGACCTGTCTAAAGTAACACAGATGACCTAAGTAGGTTAGGATTTAAACCTGGAATATGTCTGGCCCCAGTTCCTGTGTCCTTTCCCCTGCACTATATGGCCTACGGCTCTGTGCTCAGGTACATTTGTCTGGCATGTAAGCTGGACTCGGGTACTCTTCTTGTTCCTTCAGCTGCATGATTCAAGGCTCCTGGAGCTCAGTGATGGTTACGCCTTGGATTGCAGAAAGCACAATCTCTGTCCGGCAGACGGCTCTGAGAAACGCTGCCAGGTCTCACCCTCTCTGGATTCATATTTGCATGAAAACGGACTGTCGGCCATTTTATGAAGTCGGATGAAACACAGGCTTGCCAGGGGGATGGCCAGGCTTGAATGACTAAACCCTGCAGACCAGAGTTCTATTTAAATCCCAAACTAAACTGATATATTTGGATAGGCCTATAGACAATTAGAAAAACAAACCTATAGCCCCCAGTATTGACTGACTGAGAAATGACGAATGAGGACGATTTATGACAATGACACTTTTTAAAACAATGAAAACTGCTGTAAACAATTATTAGATCTCCCCACCCACAACATCAGGACAAAATCAGCTTGAGGAGGGAAGAACCATGGATGAAATCCAGAGCTGAAAGGGACCTTTGGGAAGTCTAGCCTAACTCATGCATTTTATAGCTGAGGAAATAGAGACATAGCAAGGTGAAGGGACTTGCCCACTGACATGTTACTAGACTGTGTCAGAAGTGGAATCAGAAGGGAACTTTGTCAGCTAGCTATGCACCGTCATGGGTAGAATGCTGGACCTGAGGCCAGAAAAACCTGGGTTCGAATCCAGTCTCAGTCACTTCCTAGCTGTGTGTTGTGGGCAAGGGTAGTGGTGGAGCTGGGCACCTCCTCCCCACCCTCAACACCAGATAAGACTTTGTGAGCACTGCAGATGCACAGGGAGCATGAGTTGACTTGGTTCCCCTGTAGACGTATCCAGGATCCAGCCATAGGCTCTTGGGGCAAGGAGGAGGTAAAGTTAACTCTAGACATGAGCAAAGGGTTCTTGAGAGTCTAGAGAATTTTCTTGCCCAAGAAAATCGTTGTTGCTGTTTTTAAAACCGTCTAGGACAGTGGTGAGAATCTCTGATAGAAATGGGGATGGATCACTAAGCTACAGATAAGGATCCCTGAGGGCGCCTAGTGACTTAGTTTTAAAATGCAATGCTATTTATGTCTTATTATGTTTCTGTTTATTTTGTTAAATATTTCCCAATTACATCTTATTCTGCACTCAGGAGTGTAGCAGGAGGGCCATAGGTGCAATGCCTCTGACTTAGGAGACTACTTTTATCTGGGGAGACTTGAATATGCTTTTACTAAGAGGATTGTTTATTTGACCTCTCAAGCTCTGACCAATCCAGGGCACTAGATACAGAACTACAACCAGGAGAGTATCTGCAACTCACCTGGTCTCTCAGCTTCAAATTCCTCAGCTCTGAAATGGGGGTGATAATAGCAGCCACCTCCCAGGGTTAATGCAAGGATCAAATGAGGTAGTGTATGCCAAGAGCCCTGAAACCCTGCAAGTGCTACAGAATAATGGAATCTTTGTATCTCTAGTACTTAATTATGCTTTGGTGAACTAAAGATTCACAATTCATTTAATTTTAATTAAAATTTTTAAGTTAAAATTTTAAAATTAATTTTTAAAAATAAAAATTTTAAAATTAAAAAAAATTAATATCACCTTACAGAATGTGAGCTCCCTGAAGATAGGGTTTGGTTTGGTTTATCTGTTTGTCTTTTGTTTTTTTAATCTTCAGGGCCAAGCTCAGTGCCTGGCACAGAGGAGAGGTGTAATAAAGACTTAAAAACTGAACTGAATTGGAAGTCACAGAAGATTATGTCTAAAAAACAAACTTAATAGATTTGAGAGAAAATAAAATCACTATGAAAGAAGAAAACTCAAGACCATTTTGTAATGTATATACACACATCTATATCTGTATACACAGTTATGTACATATATATATATATATATATATAGAGAGAGAGAGAGAGAGAGACAGAGAGAGAGAGAGAGAGAGAGAGAGAGAGAGAGAGAGAGAGAGAGAGAGAGAGAGAGAGAGGAGAGAAATATGGAATGAGGGAGGAAGCTTAATGTAATAGACAGAAAGAGGCTGTCTCAGGGTCAAGTAAATTTGGGTTCAGGGTCTGCCTTTAAGATTTACTGACTATAAGACTCTGGGTAAGTCCCTTAACCTCTAAGGGCCCTAAGATCAGAGGCTGATCTGTTTTCATCCAGGAAGTACCTTCACTGGAATTTCTCTGTGCCAAAGAAATCACAGGTCTGGCCCAAAAAACAAAACTGTAAACTTAAAAGTACGTGCAAGTGTAAATTTTGTCCTTATTAGCCATACTACACAGCTCAACATAATTTCTACAAGCTATGTTGTATACACATGTGCACGTATGCACTTATACGTGTATATTTCATATAAAGTATGTTGCAGAATATAAAGGACCAGAGAAATGTCAGCTAAAAATACGTGGATGAAGTAAACAGTCGGATGAGTCGCAGAACAGTGGGGCTCCGTGCTTTTGGCACCTGACGATTCACAGAAGTGCTGAGGCTTATGGAATGAAAACCATTCTAGGACACAGGGTCTGTCTAGCAGGCAAGATCACAGAATCACGGGGGGCGGGGGTTTGAGCTGGAAGAGAACTCAGTGGCTGTCAGAGGAGGAAACTGAGGCTCAGAAAAGCTTGCCCGGGGTCACATGGGCTGTTGTGCCAGAGAAGAAATTCAGACTCGGGTTCTCTGACTCCAAACTTCTTCTTCTTCCCAAAGTATCATGGGCAGACTAGGCATGGGGAACCTGTGACCTTGAGGCCCCATGTAGCCCCCTAGGTCCTCCAGTCTTTTCATCTCTTTTTCCAGCTAGGAAAGGCACAGGGAGGTAGAAGCAACAGAAACAGTAACAGCCATCAGAGGAAGAGGACGGAATTAGCTTAGCCAGGGAAGATGGAAAAGGGTTATTCGAGGGATTTGGGTGCCCAGATTCTTGAGGGTCAACAAGCTGAATTCAGCCTTTTCTCCAAAAGTGGGAAAAATTAAAAATAAATGAAAGCAGGAATTTATAGTCATATTTTAAAAATTGTCCAAGATCATCATTCCAGACTTTCCCTTTCTGTCCCTGTCATTTTTACTAACTGGCTATGTTAGGCACTTTAGCATTTCTCAGGGGTTGCAGTGGATAGATAGCACGCTGTGCCAGGACTGATGTCAGCATGATTCACCTTCCTGAGTTCAAATCTGGCCTCAGACACTTATTAACTGATGTGATTTATTTATTTATTGTTAAATTATTATTTAAACTAAATTAAATATTAAATTATTATTTATTAAGTGATCCTAGGCAAGTCACTTAACCCTGTCTGCCTCCGCTTCCTCATCCATAAAGTGAACTAGAGAAGGAAATGGCAAACCAGTATATTTACCAAGAAAAATCTGAATATGGTCATGAAAAGTCAGACATGCCTGAAAATGATGGACACCACCACCAATATAGTAGTATGTCATATATGCCCAAGGAAGAACCCCAAAGTGCAGGATGGTTCCTCACCGGAGGGTCCATGGAAGAACCTGGACCAGAATCCAAAAGGCTGAGGTAGAACCTGATATCAATGGAAGAACAAGGCATCCTCATGAGGTGACTGACTCATCTAAGTAATGAACGAGTGATATATACGGATGACACCCAAAATATAGCATCTCAATAGAGGTAAAGTGACCGAAACCATGATTTCACTGATAGAGGGAACTCCCTTGTGAGGAAACTCCCTCCTTTCATGCAGGCAGGCACCTTCTCTGCAATGTATATAGAGTTCCCCGGAATACTGAGCCTTTAAGAGTTTCATCACAAAGAAGGATTCAGTTTGGGGTGAAGGGTATTAACATGATGGTGACATAAAGAAAAAAGGCATCAATGAAACTTATTTAAAGTAAAAGACATAAAGGGCTTCATATTTTTCAAGTTTTCAACAAAGTGATTCGTCCAGCACAAATATCTCTTTGCAAAACTCATAGCTTCCAACCCAGGTTTTGAGTTTCTGATTGAGGGGTGGGAGCTGACTTTAAATATCCTATACAAGAATGCCTCCTGAAGCCAGCACAGATACAAAGCTGGAAAGGACATCAGGGGTCCTCAAGCCTAACTGCCTTGTTATACATCAGGGTAAACTGAGGCAGGGGTGGTAAGTGCCTTATCTATGTTTATACAGCGAGGCAGGAGGCAGAACAGAGGCTAAGGCTCTCTACTCCGACTCCCAGAGCTCAATGCAGCTCCCCCTAAGTGTTTGGTGCTATTTGGTAAATAAAAGGAAGAACAACATCTCCCATCTGTTCAAAGTTTCTCATTGCTTCCCTACTGCTTTCTACTCAACAGGTACAAAGTGAACGGGGCAAATTAGGCTTGAGGGAAAGTTTTCCCTTAAAATCACCTTTCTTTCGATCCCTAGTGGTTGGCACAATTCCAGGTACATCATAGTTGCTTAATAAATGTTTGTTGATGGCTCCCTAAGATGACTCCCAAGGTTGTCCTGGAAAGCAGTGATTTCCCATCACTAGGAGCATCCAAGAGAGGCCTCGTGGCCCCTTGTTGGGGACCCTTATTCAGGTACAGGTTGGACCAGTTTCTGCTAAAGTCCCTTCCAGCTCAGAGGATTGGCAAGACTGCCTGGGGAGACCAAACGGTCAGAGAGTTCAGCATTCGGTGGAGGTCTCAAGTTTGGGAAGTTTGGGAAGTTTCTGGGCTAGAGGCACAGCTGGGGGGCTTCAAAAGGAGGCAGGAGAGAGTCACCCCAGGCTAAACTTACCATTTTCTGGCTGGTCCTTGATGTCGGCTTCACTTGGCTGGCTGGGACTTTCAGATTGACTTGAGTCTGAAAAACAGAAAAAGACAGCCAAAAATTACAGGGTCTGCTGTGGAAAGTGGTTCGTAGGCGCCAGACTTCCTCAAAAAAGGTTGAGAGTACAACCCAAGAACAAGAATGCAAGAGTGGGACATGGTAACACAAAAAGTGCTGGGTGCCTTCCGAAAAGAAATTGGAAGCTCACTTTAAACCCCCCTCTGTGGGGCCTTCAAGGGGTCCCCGAAGGTGCCCAAGCCCAACTCGGAAACTTCTAAGGGTCCTATCCTTCTCAACTGCCTTCCTTCAGTATTTATATGCTGGAGTCTGGGGAAGACTTCATCCTTCATGACACCCATCTGAGGCTTGATTCACAGCATAATAAAATGTCAAAACATATTTTGAAGCTGGTATATAAAAGCAATCAAACAACAGTAGCAAATTCTGGTGTTTTTTTTTTAAATCTCTGCAGTAAGGCTGCACAAATTCAGACTAACGTTCAGCAGTGCACACCCCATCAGAACCAACAGGGTGTAGTCTGTCTTCAAACAATATACTAACCCACAGGGACCTTTCTAAACAAACATTTACCCCATCTTAAAGGTTATATTTTTCTTATATTAACGTGTTTGGGAAAGTCTGTGAGGGGAGCAGCGAGGGGTACAGAGAAGGAAACCTCAAACTTTTTGGCCCCAAAAGGATTTTTTGTACCTCATTAGACCTGAATTTATTCTTCCTTTAAAAAACTACCACCAGCAGCAAAAGTAGTTTGGTTTCTATTTATAAAGTAACTAAGATAACATAAAATAACTTCTCTGGGTCTCAGTTTCCCCTCCTGTATCATGAGGGGTTGAACTAAATGCTCTCTACGGATTTTTCTAACTAAAACTCTATAAGCCGATGACCCTCTTCTGTAAAGGACTATGGAATTGGAACGCTGAATGAATCCAGCACCAGACTCGTCATCTCACAGATTTTCAATGTTAAAAAGGAGGGTTTAATTGGGAGGCAATGGGGGAAGAAGAGAAAAAAATGGCCATGATGTCAAAAACAAAAAAAATCATTACAACTTTAAATGTAATATATATAAAATTATAATATATAATTTAAATAAAATTCAACATTTTAGCAGTGTTAAGGCACAAGGGTTGTCGTAAGGATCAAATGAGAAAATATCCATTACAACAGCACTCAGGATAGTACCTAGCACAAAACAAACTCTACATAAATTTTAGTTACCATTATTAATCCTTAACCAGAAAATATCTTGATATGACAAACCTAATTTCAAATGTCATTGTTCTAATATCGAGTCAATTCCCAAAGACCAAAATAAAACTCTAGTGTTGGGAGGCTTTCCTAAGTGATTAAGCTTATTTGGGGGGGGGGGAGACACCAGCCAAAGGGGGTAGGATTCTGCCCGGGAGCATTGGTTGAGAACCAAAGCAATTCACCGAAATCTCCCCAAAGACCGCCATCCGTGGAGCACCTCAATCCCAACTTAACCTTGACTTTCCAAGGTTTAGAATTCACCTGTCTGAAATTTGACCACATTTTTGAAAGAAGTCAATTTAAGATCAAAAGGTCACAACCCTTCTTCATGATTAAATGGAAAATCTTACCTCTATTGCAGGAGAATTATTACAACTTCCTTCTTTTTCTTTGAGGTATTAATAACCCAGAAAGAATCAGCACTACTTGTGACCTTGGGTCAAGCAATGCTAATTTATTGCTTTAGAAACGCTCCCTCCTTTTAAGCAAATGAGGGTTTTAATTATAGCAGAGGACTATAAAGAAAATGCCTATTTTAAATATTCAGATTTTTAAAAATATCTATAACCTGGTGACTTTATAGATTGGCTACCCAGTAAATGCCTTAGAAAATGATTCTGTACCCATTAAAAGGTCCAAGGAGAAGGAGGCGAGAAAATTGAAATGGGGATTTAAGCCTGGCAAAGTCATACTTTTAATCATCTGGCAACAGCTTCTGTAGCACAAATAAAAATAAAAGTGCTAAATGTCAAAAAAAAAACTTTAAAAAGAAATCACTTACAATTACTTATCAAAAAGAACAGAAAGTCTTCACCGAAAATTGGAGAAGTGATAACGAAAAGCTTTTCTATAGGAATCATATTTTAAATGTCAATTACAGAAATTTGCTGGAGCTTAGCAGACTGCAGGGGAGGTGAAAATCATTGTTCTTCGTGCAAATTGTGTACTCTGGTCATGATAAATGATAAATCAATCTTCCAAAAATAATAATTCGACATATTTCAGTGGATGGACAAAACATTCCTTATTTCTGCCTTAGAAAGGGTTAAACTGTTGGCACCTGTAACTAGGCAAAAAGGAAGACATAATATAGTTCTTTTTTCCAGAAAGAGAAGGTTGCTCCCGCCCCCCTGCCAACCTCTATCATGTCACCAGAGGCGACCATCGTGTTTAATCCATAGGACTATTTTCTTTAGAAATCTGACTCTTCTAACTACGACTCCAGCTTTCTGTCGAGAAGCTGAGCCTGGATTCTGGTTCCTAAGCATGGTATCTTTACTTTTCACTAATTCTCCACAAGTGGAACATTTTAGGAAAATACAATTTTTTTTTGTTCCATAGGGTTTATAGTGACTGTGAAGGTTTTCTGAGGGATCTATGCAGCAAAATTTAAAATGGAGAGATGGTAGTGAATCTAAACACACACACACACACACACACACACACACACACACACACACACACACACACACACACACACACACACACACACACCCCAAATGGTTCAGTATCTGAAAGTGGTCTTCTTTGTTCTTTTGCCATTTAGATTTGGTTTTCTTCTCTACCTCTGCAGAAATTAAACATCAATGTGGCCCAAGGAACCACAAGGAAAGGTAGCTAGAGATCTTTAGGGAATGAGGTTTTAAAAACATAAAACTCATCCACTAAACAGTAAGGAGACATGGGGAAAACTGCTATGCAAGGTGACCAAGACTGTTTATGAAAGGCTCAGAGACCAACACCAAAGAAGGCATCTCTCTAACCATATTCATAAATGGAATTTTATTTCTCAAGTCGCATTCGAAAGCTGTAGATATTGCCAAGTGGGAGTGAGTGACCTCTTAAAATGGACTGTGTATCCCTGCTCACTTTCGTTATCATGGGGTTGGAGGGGCCTGCAGGATTTTGTCGCTCCTCTCCCCCTCACTCATTTTCCTGGCATATCTTTCTGACTCCAAAAAGACTTCTGAGTCCTAAGGACGCTCCACACTTGGGCGCTCCAGATAGAGACTGTCTCTGAAATTACAAGGGGTCACTAATGCTTCTGAGTGTGTAGAGGAACAGGTGACTGGCCAGAGGTATAAATTAATTTCTATCCATACATAATTTATACAAATGAAAGATCTCCTTCTTAAGTGTTTGCATTCAATCAATAATATCACTCTTGGCATAGTGAAGGTTAACAATTCATTTGCTCTTTTGTTCTCTACAGCTGATGGAGACTTTTCATAACTGAAAAGTACAGCTCATAATTGACGACTTTTTTTTTTGGTTTCACTTCATAATATTGTCAGCTGAATTTTAGCACCTATAAAAATGAAAAAAATAGTCAAAGTGAATTGAAATTGGGAGTCCCTCTTGAATCCAGAGGCCAGCAGGTGCAGCAGCTAGGAGTTGCCCTGTTGCCTTAGGATGGCTTTGGTTGAAAGCCAAAGATTTTGTATATTATGATGAAGCGAACGTTATCAACGAGTATATTTAAAAGATTTCAGATGGAGTTAGAAACATTATTGTGAGGAAGTGCATTAGAGTTATCAATTTTTCTTTTTCATCTGGGGACCGGTTTTTTGTTTAAGGAAGCTTAGACTTCAACATAACCTTGAAAAGTAATGTTTCTTTTGGTTTTTAAAAAATGTATGAGCAGAAATTTAAACCTAAAATAGACAAGGTTAGCATGCAGGAGGCTGGGATCAGACCGCTTAATTGAACTAGCATCCATCTATCTCTGCACTTTTATGGCGCCTACGGCTACATAGCCAGAGTGCTCAGACAAAGATATTTCACTATCGACAAAATCACCGGGGAAAGGAATAAAAGAAATACTAATGCGTCAAGCAGTAGCCTTTGCTTTCATAAGCTGGTTCTTTGTGAGCATCAAAAACTCCTAACTTAATTCCTGATTCATACAAGGGCCATGTATTTCCTCTACTTCTGCCTTCTCTAACCCAGCATTCCTCTCTGAGGACTCCACTCTGGTCCTGGACTTCGTGGTAACAGCTGAAGCAAGGTGATATGGTCTAGCACTGATCTACCCCAAATAGAGACTTCCCCACTCTATGTCTTATATTCCTCAGTACAAAGAAAACAGAGCCAATGGCTACATGCCTTTTACCTATTGGGTTAACTTTCTAAAATTCACTGGGTAACAACACATGAATAACATGGGAGTGGGTCTTAAAAAGAAATCATTTTGCTCCAGACCTTCACTGAAGCTGGATCTCAATACTTTACCGTGGCATACAAGTGATGGGGTGTATTTAGATACAACATCCTGGGAGGGTAAGCCTGGACTGTCCTACTAGTGGAGAAACGTTTCAAGCCTTAATCTAGTATATGAGCTCTGATGAGATCACAAGAGAAGGCTGGCTACTTGATCACGGAATCTGTGCAGGCATGAAAGGCACAGTAGAAAAAAAAAATCATTGCTTTTAGAATCAGAAGACCAGGTTCTCACATCTTCCTCCTGCCACACAGCATCTGTTTGCCCTTAGGCAAATCCCTTAAATCTTGCTTAGTCACAGTTTCCTTCCCTGTAAAATGAAGAAGTTGGACTCCGGATCTGCTGATATAAATCCTCTGCTCCTAAAAACATACATAAGATACTGAATAAAGTGGAGAAACTGCTAGTCAAATTAATGACATCATGAATATTCTTACAATGCTCTAGGACATTCAAAAACCTCTAAGTATATGTCCCAAGAATACAGGCACATAGCCCACAGAAGCTGCCATCAGGCATTTGTTTCTGCTATATTATTATGGGGACTAAGTGGATTCTAAGGCTAATCCACTCAGGAGGAGAACTGAAATGGAGAGAAAAACCATGTAGTATGTAGTCAATAGTATTGATCTGTGCCTAGGAGCTTCTCCTACAAAGCAGATACTAGGACATTGAGAAAGTCCAGTGCCAACACGTCAGGTGATAGATGTATCTTTGCATGGCAGCCGTGGACTATGGTGAAAGAAAGAACAGTCGAATAAGAGTTGAAAGAACAGACGAATAAGAGTCAAAAGAACTAGCTTTGGGTCTGCTGTTAACTAGCTGTGTATTCTGGAACAAGACTTCAACATTTCTAACCCTCAGTTACCTTATCTGTAAAGTGGAAGAATATATATAGCCACCCTTTCTTGTGGGAATGTCGTAAGGGTCTTCTGCATAGTAAGAGGCTTTAAAGATAGCAGAGCATTGATATACAAATGCAAATTTATATTGTACACATATATATTACATATAATATGTATTATATTATATATGTACACATATATTATAACTGTACATATATTTACACGTATTATGTTTGTAAAGGTATATATGTGCAACTATTATATTTCATATCATATAAAATATGTTCCAAAAGTATATAAAATGCATTCTATATGTAATGCATATGTGTCCATGTATACTTATATGTATTTACAAATTTATGATAAATGAACTGGACCCCTCTGAAAGATTTACAACAAGGAAAGCATAGACAAAAGTCCCACTGGACAGGTCAGTCACTGCAGGCTTGAAATCTGCAGTGCTAAAGGGAATGCCCACATTAATATGATCTCAGATTCATCAAAGTATCAGAGCATAAAAATACGACAAAAATTAGAAAATTAACTTTTAAAAAATTCAGACCTGTGCTTTCATTTGTGTAAGGGAGTTCATAGTGAGGAAATTCCCTTTATACACACTGATCAGTTTTTACTATACAGTCTTAGGAAGTTGTGTGGGGCACTGAAGGTTATCTCATGTTCCTGAACACCAGGGTCACCCAACTAGTGTATGTCAAGAGTAACATGAGCCCAGCATTTCCTGAATTTGAAAACAACTCTTTATCCACTGGCTGCCCTATGTCTCTCATCAATATGAGTGATACTGTAACTGAATGAAAATGGGAGAGGGAGGAAGATGCCAGTGTTCTTTGACTCTACAGGATGCCATGGGCACCCATTACCAGATGTTCAAGTTTGGAAATAAGGAAGAGATTTGAAATTGAGGGTAAATTAACCCTCTTCTACCTGCAAGCCCCACCCCTCAACAAAACAAGCAAACAAAGATGACTGATTTTATGTCATCATAAGGGGAGGCCAGGAGCAGGTAGGAGAAGAAATGAACTGTAAAAACAGGTATTTTCCTTCCACTCCTGATACCTAATGGTTTCAGGCACATGATTCACCAGCGTGGGCTTCAGTTTCCCTATTGTACGATACTTATGGAAAAGCTGAATTTAATGTCATTACTTGCAACTCAAATTCACGTCGTGTGTGATCTAACACTGCCACCCATTTTACAGATGAAGAGAACTGAAGTTCAGAGAGCTGAACTTACTTGCCTATGAATATATACACTTCTAAATGTTACCAAGAATAAGGCTTTTACAAAGAAATTGTATGTTCAAAGATTTTCTAAGCAGTATTGATTTAGAAGAGAGAGAGGGAGAAAGAGGGAGGAAGAGAGAGAGAACAATTTAAAATGTCTAACAACAGCTGATAAATTCTGGCACATTTATTTAATGGGGTGCCATAATGCAATTAAGGTCAACAAGTCCATGGAATAGAAAGAAACTTGGAAAGTCCTTTATGCAATAATGCAAAGAGAAAAATAGAACCAGAAGAATGTAGTACCTTAATTATTAATTATATAACATATATTATATAATAATCATATATATATGTGTGTGTGTGTGTGTGTGTGTGTGTGTGTGTGTGTGTGTAATCATGACCACAGAAGAAGAGGAGGAAAGAATAGAAAATTCTGATAGGGAAACAGAGGAAATAACATAAACTATTATAATATTTTCTACGTGGAAATAAATTAAATTAAATAACTAGTTGCTTTTTAAAGAAAAAGCTCAGTTGTTTATACTGATACTCAATGTTGTTTTTAAGAAAGCTGCGCTCTGGGCCATTGCCAGTTGTCCTGACTTTTGTCCTGCCACTGGACTTTGATGACTGGAGGAGAGAGTGAGGCTCAGGACTGTGGGCAGCTCTGTCTCACCTAAATCCAGTTCCCAGGAGTCAACACATCACCATTCCTCTTTGAAAATGAAGGGCAAACAACAACAGTGGGTAGGGAAGCTGATATTTGAACTGAAGGTTTCCGACTCCAAGTCTAATGCTTTTTTCACATTTAAAATATTGTTCCACATTTAAAATCAATAAAAACCTGAAAGAGGAAAAACTACAGAACACCCATGGAAAAGAGAAAGAAAAATTAGGTCTATGAAGATCCAAGGGCTCTTTACCTCGAAAAAGGGAAGACAAAATATGCAATGGAAAGGAAACATGGGATTTGGGGACAGAAGGTGGAAGTTTGAATCTGGCTCTGTTATTTATTAGATGGATGATCTTGGTCCACTCACTTCCCCTCTCTGGACCCCAGTTACCTCATCTACAGAATGAGGGGATTTCACTCAATGATCTCTAAGACCTTCTGTGGCTTCACCTCTAAGACTGTAACAAACTTTTCTTCAAACACTGTAAGTTATTCTATGACATTACTCCACAATGCAATATATTACCACGTAGGGTTATTAAATACTAAAGAGATGAAATAGGCAGGTTTGTCCCTTAAGAGCTTCCAAGGTAAGATATACAACTCTCTTTCTTCTGTGATTAAGTAGGGAGCCTCTACTTTAGACAGAGCTGAGTCACAGAATATCTTAAGGGCTCTTCCAGTTCCACCATTTTAGAATTTGAAAAGCCACGTCAGATGACTGTTTTGAAGTTCAAGATTGATCTACAGTGATCACCTCTATTGCATGATCTTTTTACGTCAGTACAGAAATCTCTTAAATGATTAGGATGGCCTGATTATGTTAGCAATCAAATAATTAAATATTTGCAGAAAAATTTTTTTTCCATAAACACTACATGAAATTCAGGAATTGTTCCTATTTTTTCCTAGTATACACATGGTCTTAAGGACTTCCACTTAAAAATGTTGTAAAATCCTTAAATCTTTTTTTTTTAAGTCTCAAAAGTTTATCTGTGTGTATAGTCATAGGCAAAGTCCAAACTTAGAACAGTATAAGCATTAACCAGCCAATTTCCATATTAGCCAGACAGTTCTGATGAAGAAAGAACAAAATGCAACATGATCACTAGGTCGGCATCATTAAAAACCAGCAATTATTAGCACTTGGAGCTAGGGATAATATCTTTCTAAATCCAGTAAGTGAGCAAAACGCTTTGCTTATTCTCCAAAAGATTTAGCATTAACCATTGGAATTTTGCCTTGATCAAGTAAGGTCATAGAAAGCAATCTGTACGTGGTAAAAGCACTACATGTATCAAATATTTCACCTATTATTATTATTGCTATTATTAACAATGATTTTTTATATATAGATATGCCTCACTTAAAAAAACCCCACAATTCTGCAAGAAATCTAATTTACAAATGCTCTTAAATTATGTGGTGATTATTTTTTTTACGACAAAATTCTTGGATTAAGAAAAGGGATCATATGAGCTTTTTCCAATTGGAACTCCCCAACGATACATTTTGGATGGAGGCATTTTTTTTTTTTGGAGGGAAGGGGCACAGGATCCACTGCATAAGAGGGTTAATTACATTTATATACAAATAATCTTAAAACCTTAGCAGCCATAAGATACTTTAGATTATGCCAATGGAGAATTCCTGAGATGGTCCTTAGGTGTCTAATGCTGTTGGAGAGAGAGGGGTTAGGAAAGAGGAGGCGAACGAAAAGCGGGGAGAGTCCTAGATTGGAGGGTTAGAACAGCACAGCGGCGGCTGCCCACTCTCATCTGGATTCAGATGGAAAGAGGGGGCTATACCCATGCGGCCAGTGACTTGGAAGGGCTCCATCAGACCACCCAGAGAGTGGCCAGCTGCTGCTCAGGAGACACCCCCTTCAACTCTCCTGTCTGACATTTTCAGGATAGTCTTCACATTGTTACACAGTTCGAATGACTGTTCTCTTTCGCAAAACTTTTTAAAATGTCTTTTTGTACAAATGCTTTTCTCAGAAAGGATTTGCAAAAATATTACTCTTGTAGAAATCTGGCTGGGCGGGCAATTTTTTTTTTTTTTTTTTTGGCATCCCCAGTTCAAGTCCCGTCTGTTTAGTCGGGACTCTGTCTGATAGAACTGTTTAGGTTGGAGAGTGAGTCAATAGTCTTACCACCTAGTCATAAACATGTTGGCTTTGTTTGTTTTTGTTTGTTTGTTTGTAGAAGAACAAAGAGGTTGAGAAGTGAGCCACTTTTTTTTTTGCAAGTTGTACATAAAATAAACCAGTTTAACTATTGTCCGGACATCTCCAAGTGCCCTGGTTTTCCATACTTTAAAAATCTCAACGCTTGGGTATTAAAACCTCCAAAAAGGGTTCAGTCTCAGAATTTTAGTCTCACACTGCTAGGTGTCTGAGGGAGAAATAACTTCACAGTAAAGCGGGAGCAAAGGCATTCTGAAGGAATGATGTTTGCTGAGGAGAGATTACTTGGTGCCATCTTCCATTTATAAAGCTAAAGTTTTCAACATGGAAAAACAGCAGAATTTTGAAAAATACAGAAAGTAAATGGGACTTTAATACATCATTGGCAAAGCACGCATCTCTCCTCTGAGCAGAGAGGTAGGGGACAACAGATGCAGAAAGACATATACACTGTCAGACATGGCCAGTGGGATGATTTTTTTTTTTGGTCCCCCTGTACTTTGTGGCAAGGAAGGGTAGAGTCATTGGGAACTGAGAGGAAGATAAAATGAGGAACATCAATAGACTATATAAAGACATATGTATGTATGTGTGTATAAATACACACACACATATATACAATAATATATATACATTCTATATATTCTATATATTGTATTCATATACAATCTATCTATATCTATCTGTGTGTGTAAAGTGTTTTTAGACCAAGAGTTCTAAACCTGGGGTCTTTGAACTTTTTTTAAATGATATATTTTTTTAAATGACATCGTATTTCATTATATTTGGCTTTCTTTTGTAATTCTATGTATTTTATGCATTTTAAAACATTGTTCTGAGTAGGGAGCCATAGGATTAACCAGACTTTCAAAGAGGCCAATAATACAAAAAAAAAAAAAAAAAAGGTTAAGAAGCTTTAAACATATATGTGTGTGTGTGTATATATATATATGTATATATATATATATAATCTATATTTCTCTTTTTTTACATGAGTCTATGATTGAAATAGATTTAAACACTCATAAGAGTTTGAAAGAGGAAAGGTATTGTTTATCCCTATTTTTTAAAAAAATAACTGAGCCTGAGATGACATGGGGGAGCTGGACTGAGCAGAAACCAAAAGCATCGCTAGACCGGGCTGTGCCATCTACACAGAGGCCTATCTGGGAGATCAGCCTCCAGATACCAAATTACTTAATATGCCTGGAACCTCTTATTCCTTTCTCCCACAGAAAATTAAATGTAAAACGTGGGTTCTGATAAGAATGGCAGCTTAGTATAGCGATGATGTGGAGTTATCTATATATTCCTAACACAGAAAAGTTCATTTCTCTTTGGGGCTTTCAGATTTCTAAAAGCAGTTCATTAATGAGTCAATAGGCAATTAATAGAGAAAGAGGCTGGGAAGTGTGAGTTATTCTAAACATTTTTTTCCACGTGTAGAAGTCTGGGAGAATTTCTTTTTTAAATAAAAAAACAAATCCCACATTAATGATAACTTAACTGCATGGACTTTCCCAGTGTCCATGCTTGTACCTTATACTCAGTGCTTGCTTGTATAACTCTGCTCATCCAGACAAATTTTCTTTTTCTCTTTTCAAATCAGCCCCAAACTTATGGCCAGTAAGCTCTAAAACTCTTCAATGCACAAATAAAGATTCTGGTGTAAAATCCCAGCAACGCAGGTCTGCTTTTTTTTTTTTTATAATTTGTTTTGTTTTGTTTCATTTTAAGAAGAAGGTTCTTAATTCCCCAATACTGGGAAAGAGATTATCACTGATAATGGAAATGGAAATCACAGCTCTCTGTTGTTTATTCCAGACAGACACTTGTGTGTTAAGTCTGTTTATCAGGCAACACTTTGTCTAAGCCAGGAAGTAGTCATCCTTTGTAACAAGATGTATGCAAATGATTTTCCCATCAGCCTCTGCAACAAAACTGTGGCACACACAAAAAAAATCCTTGTTACTTGACCAGTAAGAAGCTACCTCAAAAGTAGACACACAGAGCACGGCCAGCCAGGGCTATGCTGGTGCGTTTCAATGAGATCCAAACATGTGCTCACAGACTGTTGCTTTTTATTCCAAGCCGACTCTGTGTATTACATCTGCTTTTCAGGCAATACTTTGTCTAAATCAGACAGGGCTTTATAACCTGAGTGGAAATAAGAAGCCCCTGGAATAACCTATGTAACTCAAAGCCTCCTGGACCTTTTAGGATTCCCAGCCAAGGGGTTGGGGAATGGGGTGTAGGGGAATGTGTCTAAATCTCAGACCAACTTTTAAAAATCCATGCAGAACCACAAGGCGAGGGGGCATCGGCCTTCTGTTGAAAAGCAATCAATTTCTGCTCCTTGTCAGTTTCAACACTGACACTCTAGAATCCTGGGACAAAGACTGGGATTTTTGCCCATCCAATGCAAACATAGATGTTTGTTAAAAGCACTTTATCTTTTTCATTCCTGGCTATCAAATAAAAACAGGAAGCTTGATCAGAGAAACAGTTATTGGAAATAGTCGAAGTTATATCTACTTAGATGGCCAACGTCAGATGCCTCCTCCAGTTTATCCCCAGTTTGGTAGGGTTTTTATTCTGGGGTTTATTGTGTGATTAAAAAAAACACACTTATAATGAACTACTTTCCTCCCCTGTAAACCTGAATGCACTTATCTACATTTTTTTCCTTTCTCTTTAAAAAAAATTTTTTTTTTCCAAAGGGCTTGAAAATCCTCCCCAAAGGAATCCTATTGGTTCAGCCCCTGTCTTCCTAGACAAAATAAACACTTTAGGACTTTCCTTGTTTGTATTCTCCTCAGCGGTGGTGTATGCATCAGCAGCTAAAAACAAAGAAACTTTTTAGCAGCTCAGACAAAATGCAGAAGCGTTCCCAAACAACTGAAGCAAAGGGGTGGGGGGGTGGGGGGGAGAATAGGGAGGAGGCGACTGGGGGTGGGGAAGCATTCACAAAGTCTGACAGTCCATTCAATATAGGGATGATGGCTAAAATGCATCCAGGGTCCCCTTGCTAATTAAATATGCATTGGCACAATTCTGATCGATGGGAGCCACGGATCAGATGACACACCTGCAAAATCTTGAGCCCCAAGCTCCCAGGGAAAAAAAAAAGAAGGAAAAGGCGGCCTTGTCTCCTTATCTTTTGTTTTCAAAGGCTCTCCATTTCTGTGCTTAGATATCTAATTTAATTCTCTCACCCCTCAGCAAACTGGATTAGGGAAGTCAATACGGCCTTTGTGCATCCCAGGAACACACAGCTTTCCTTTGATTCAATTTAGCCGTGACCTTTAGACAAAGATAATGACGACAGGGCTCCAAGAAAGGGGAAGGCTTTCAGGAAGAAGACCCCCAGAAAGAGGGGTCCCCAGGGGAACCATGGGACGAGACAGCAAGGTGGCATGGAAAGAGACAACTGCCTGCTCCCCAAGGTAGTGGAGGAAAAGGAATTAGGAGGAAGGCATTTTACCAAATGAGGTCTAATTCTTAAAAACAAAAAAAAAAGAAAGAAAGAAAACCAGCTGGGCAACCTTTCTTTTGGAAAGGTGGGAGACTAGGGGTGTGCAATGGTGCATACTTCATCAGACCTGCTGGTTTTGCTTAACTGTTTTTCTTTGTTAGAAGGGGGAGAGGTGCTTTCTTGGAGGGGTTATACCCCCCAAATGGCTGTGATATAGAAGCAAAAAATTAACTGAATGAAATGGGTTAGTCCATATCTAAGATGTTTTTACACTACAGCCTTAAGCACCAAGGATAATGAGCACAAGAAAGATTACAGAGAAATCTGTGGTAGGTGTGAACAGGTTACCACACTTACCAACAGGAGAAATGTTAGAAAGGGTGGGCGAAGAAACCTACGAACAAAAAGGAAGAGAGACCAGGTGTATAGCAAGAGGGAGAGAAAATGGATGGACAGATCCATCCTCCACAATGTCAAGAGAAGTCACAGGTATACAGAATGGCCTTCCTCTGGTGAACTTACGGAAGAATCTGGCAGACAATCACACAAGATGAGGGGGCATGTATGTGATACTATCTGGATGCTTGTGGTTCCTGGGAGAGTTTCTCTAAACCACTAATAAGCAGTTGTTTTTGCCTGGGAGTAGCCACAGCAGTGAGATCACAGGTCCTTCAGAGGACTAGAATACACCAGAGCGTCAAGTAGGAGAAGATACCTTAATAACAAAGATCAAGGACGGCATGCCAGTTATTAGCCTAAAATGCCTGTCAATGAAGGAGCAAATGGAGTGTCTAAGGTGCTCTGTTGAGAGCTGGGAGGACATCCTTGAACAGAAATCTGGCCCCACTGCCTCATCTCTCTCCTCACCCAAGCCATCCTCCTCCATACAGCTTTAGGAATTTATCTTTCTGAAACAAAGGATGGACCATGTCATTCTCCTGCTCAAGAAACTCCCATGGCTCACAGGATCCCAGCACTCAGATTTAGAGATGAAAGGGAAGGCATCTAGTTCAACCTTCTCTCTTTGCAGAAAGAAAACTAAGGCTGTGACTTGAGCAAGGTCAGATAGAAAGCAGCAGAGACAAGAAGTGACTTTGCATCTGATAACTCCAAATGCAAGACTTTTTCAACTGTATATATTCACTTTCACCTATTGGATGGATTGGCTGATGGGAAAGCTGGAGGATCTGGGCACGACTATCATGGTGGCTACCCCCAAGAACCAAAGCAAGGGGCTTTTATGATCACATCAGTCTACCCATCATCTGGGCATTTCTCAGGAAAGCAAACCTTTGATTAAAGTGACACATTCCCAAGATGGACTTAATCTGATTATTTTTCATTTTCATTTTGAAAATTATTTCATCTGGAGACAGCAGGACATAGCAAAAAGGGCCTACATTTGGAGTCAGACCACCTGGGTCCGATGATTCTATGGCTTTGTGCTCTGGGCATGAACGACCTTGGGCCTCACCTTGAGTCTATTTCTGCGTCTGTCAACTGAGCAGGTTGGACTGGCGATCACTTAAAATCCTTCCAGCTTTTAACCGATGATCTTCCCCACCTGACACTGTAAGGCATTATCGATGCTTTCTTCTGTTTTTTTTATTATTATTCACAAGTGTTTAATTGCTGAAGTCTTATGATCACATCATTTACTAGATGTACTAATGGTCTTTTACAATTCTTCTCTCTTTTTTTACCAGAACTTTTGGGTGGGAAGGCAGAAGTGGGGCACATCCCTGTGGGTTCATCAGTACAAAGGAACTCCCCGTATGGAAACTCCTTTCTCTGATGGAGACCAAAGACTGGTGTCATTTTAATCTTAGAAAGATGCTGGGGGGCGAGAGAATTTGAAGGATTTGCTCAGTCAGAAAGCGAGTATGAGACTTGAAGAGTAAGATACAAATCTAGGACTTCCTAATGCCACTTCACAGCAAAAAGAGAACAAATGAGAAATTTCGTGCCATTCTGTCTGGTTTAAGCCCTGACTCCCAGATAACAGGATAACAACCTGTTACTATAGAGGAAAGACTATGTAGCAAATGTTTGTTTCTACTCCTTCTTTGGAATAGAGCACCCCAAACCTGGGTCTCATGGTCAAGAAAGCAACATATTGGTTTTTACTGATCTGAGGGAATTTTTCCAGTAAGATCCAGAGATCAGATACAAATAGGACCTATATTCACATTCCTGATAGGGAAAGCCAAGTCCACAAGCATTTTTTAAGCACCTACTATATGCCCATCACTAGTGTTAGCACTGAGAATACCAAGAAAAGAAAAAACCAGCCCCTGCCCTCAAGGAGCTTACAATCTAACAGAGGGGGGGAAAGCAAAAAACCATGTGCAACAAGCCACAGAAGGAATGAAAAGGAAGGCACCACAGAATACAACGTGGCTCTGGGCTGGCTCCATCCTCACCTAGAAATAACATCAATAGCAAGGAGGTGATCTTGTTGACCAAGTACTCAAAACCTTAAGCACCAAAGTTAATTAAATATTTAATGAAAAAGAAATGACTCAAATGCACATCCTATTAGAACAAAGTTTTCTAATGTATATACGAATAAATTAAATGTAGCAGTAATTTTTAATAGGACACACAGTTTACCACACACAATTCCCCTTCATTACTTCTGCCTACTTTTTAACTAATGAGGTGGTAAAGTTATGACCTGTTGGCAGCATTGTAGTGGGGTGGGTTGTTCAGGTACGGGTTGGACCGGCTGGTCCCTGTGGGTCTTCTCCATTTTGAGATTCTAAGATTTATGAACAAGTTGCTTAACTAATCTGGGCCTCAGTGTCCTCATCTATAAAATGGGGGAGCTGAACAAAATGACCTTCTAGCTCTAAATTCTGAACTTCAAGTCACTGAGACACTAGAGGCCTCAGTTTTCTCATCTGTAACATGAGGGGGTTGATCAAATCATCTCCCAGATCTCTTCTGACTCTAAATCCTATATTTTACACTACTTAATCACTTCAGTGAGGGGCAGCTAGGTGGTAGAGTGGATAGAGCATTGGGCTTGGGGAATCAAAAGACTCATCTTCCTGAACTGAAATGTCGTCTCAGGACACTTACTAGCTGTGTGACCTTAGGCAAGTCACTTAACCCTATTTGTCTCAGTTTCATCATCTGTAAAATAAGCTGGAGAAGGAAATGGCAAAAGTGCTCTAGTATCTTTGCAAAGAAAACCCCAAATAGGGTCATAAAGAGTCAGACATGACTGAAATGATTAAACAGCAACAACAAATCATTTTAGGCTTCAGTTTTCTTATTTATAAAATGAGAGAGTTAGAGAAATTCACATCTAAGACATTTTCCATCTTTAAGTTCACAGATGCTAAAAACATCTCCATTAGGACTACAGAATTTATAAAAGTTTCTGATAAAATTCTCTTCTGAAAATAATAGCAATACTAAAATTCTTCTTTTGGAGAGATTTTAGAAGACTTGGGGAAGACAAACTCCCTAAAGACTAAAAAAAAAAAAAGGCTTTCTGCCCTCATTTTCTCATTGTTGTAAGTTTGGGTTGTGGAGATCATCTGGCTGGTCTCTCTGTTTCAAGGCAGTGGAGATCCCCTGATCTTCTGATCCCTATCATGTGACTGAGTGACCTGTTTGAGGACAATCTATTGGGAGCACATAAATAAAAACAGTAGGTGTGAGTGCCAGAGCTGGTTCTAAGTGCTAGCTGCACTGAGTTGAGAACTGGCCGGAACTTAGGTTATGGACAAATATAACTAACCCACAATGGGCATCACTGGTGATCCCTTCCCTTGGCAACTTTTCCAAATGTCCCAGAAGCATGGAGTTTCTGAGCCCTCTTTCTTCCAAGGAGATTCCTAACTCATCCTGGCAACACTGGGGGTCCTTCATTTTTAAAAAAAAATACTGTACCATTAAATACCAAAGTGATATTAAATCAATACTGGCTCTCACTTATAAAAATAAAACATGACCTGAAATAACAAATGGGCACCAAAACTCAAACCCTCTCGTGTGTCTTTGAAATAATTTGCTCATACTTTTTCCTTCATCAATCATTTTTCTCTGAATAACAGGGTTCATGAATTCTGGAATACTGAGAACATGGTAAGAATTAAAAGCCAGGAAAACCATATGGTCTATCCAGAACTAGCTATGTACTGGGAAGAGAAATGAGCCAGTGTCATAGAAAGAAGCCCCAAATATCCAGACTTTTATTAAAGTCTCTATCCTCAGAGTCTCCATTTTTAAAGGTTCAATGAGCCCCAAAGAAAATAAATATATCTTTTTGATTCAAAGGATCATAGATTCCAAAGCTGAAAGACCTCTACTCACCTCAATATGAAGCAACAGAGTCCCTGGGTGATTAAATTATGGATCTTTGGAAAATCTAGGTTCAACCCTGCCCCTGATATATACTTACTCTGAGACCCTGAAAAGTCACTTAACTTCTGGTGATCTGGGATACTCTCTAAGACTCTAAATTTAGCACAGTATTTTATTTAATTTTATTTTTTTATATTTTGCTTTTTGGAGGGCAATTGGGTTAAGTAACTTACCCAAGGTCATATGGCTAGTTTTTTTTGTGTGTGTGTGTTTAGTGTCTGAGGCCGGATCTGAACTCAGGTCCTCCTGACTCCAGGGCTGGTGCTGGCACTCTACTCACTGAGCCACCTAGCTGCCCTTAGCACAGTATTTTATACACTTTGCCTCATAATAGCTGTGAGTTAGTTCCTACAGGTATGATTTATTCTTGTTTTACAGATGAGCAAATTGAGTCAACTCCATGCCAACAGAGGATCCCAGCTCTAATATTGGAAAGAACCTCAAAGGTCACTTGGTTTAACCTCTTTATTTTATACATATGAAGCCCTCAGAGAGGGGGTGAGCTGTCCAAGGTGACAAAGGTGACAAGAGGCCAAGATATTCAAAGTCAGACCCTTTTTCCTGTATCACACTGTTTTCCCATAATCACAAAGCTTTCCTCATAATCACACAGCTCATAAGACTCTAGAGAAGAAAACTGAATGTAGGTTCTGATTTTATGTCCAGATTTATTTCCAAAGATACACAAACAATTCTTCCATATTTATGTTCATGTCACATGCAATTATTTAAATCTGCCAAATCATTCCATTTATCAGAGACCTTCTGTTTGGGTTAACAATGCTTTCTCCTCAACATATACAATGCTAAGTGCTTTAAAATTAATTATAGTACAATATTTTAAAACTCTTTTCCATGATGCTTAATGGCAATGCTATAGAATGTGGGAGTCATGCTTGGAAAAAACTGAGTAGTTTCCAGTGAGTTCTGGAGTATCATAACAGTAGGGTGTGACCAACCATAGAACATCAAAAACTCTCCAAGAGACACTAGTCCTTAACCAAAGCCATGCCCTAACCAAAAGTACTGGGAGTGTGCATCTTTAAAAACAAAGGTGGCTGGGGGTGGCTAGGTGGCACAGTGAATAGAGCATTGGCCTTGGAGTCAGGAGGACCTGAGTTCAAATTTGGCCTCAGACACTTAACACAAAAACTAGCCATGTGACCTTGGGCAAGTCATTTAACCCCAACTGTCTTCCAAAAAGCAAAATAAAATAAAATAAAAATAAAAACAAAGGTGGCTTCACTCCCAGTTGGGTTGACCTCAAAACCATGTTTGAAATGCTTAATCAGATCTGATCATTTACCTAGTGGATCTGGGAGAACCCAGGACAAGTGGGAAGGAATAATTTGCCTGTTGGACTAGGTAAAATGGAGGCCACCAGAATCCTGGGTCTAGAGCTAGAAAAATACCTCAGAGAGTATGACTTCTGATTCCTTCATTTTACAGATGAGGAAACTGAGGCCCAGAGAGGCTGACTGACTTGGCCAAGGTCACTCACCAAGCAGAGTCAGGATTTGAACTCTGCTTACTCTACCACCTGAGAAAAGGTACTAAAATGCTTCTCATTAGAATGAAAAGACTTTGTGTTTCAGAAATTGTAGGTGCTGATGCAAACAGGAGAAAACTTAACCCACCCTATCATTGGAAACAATGAGAGCTCAAACATAGGGCGTCCCCAAATTCTTAGTGCAGTTTTAATACCTGGGGTGCAGAGACTCTGAGGACACTCGGTACAAGCATGACTGAAAACACAGATTTCAAACTCTGGGAAATTTCCATCCATCCATACCATGAGTATGAGGGCCTTCCCACTTCAAGCCCATCTCATGCCATCAGATGGTGGGGTATGATCAGTGATTTCTAAGTCTTCTTTGTTCTGTTTCATTCTGTTTTCAGAATCAATCTCTATTCTCTTCTTTGGTGTGTGTGTGTGTATGTGTGTGTGTATGTGTATGTGTGTGTATGTGTGGGTGTGTGTAGGTGTGTGTAGGTGTGTATATGTGTGTATGTGTATATGTGTGTGTATGTGTATATATGTGCGTGTGTATGCGTGTGTGTGTGTGTGTGTGTGTGTGTGCGCGCAGCACATGGGGGAGGCGAGGGGGAGATGGAGCACCTTCGATCTCTCTAACTCAGTGGGGATGAGTAATATGCTTACTAATAATCCTAAAATTAAATTGTCTTCCACACAGTTCTTACTAATAGCTTCTGTAGGATTAGCCAGATGAACTCCCTCTCCTTCGGATGTGCTCCAGTCAGTTTTTCTCTCCTGCATTTATTCTCATTAATGTCACTGAGATAACAATGGACATCTATATAGTGCCATAAAGGCGTTCTCATTTGAACCTCACAATAACCTTGTAAGGCAAGCACTTCAGCCATGATTGCTCTCATTACAAATAAGGAAATTGAGTCTAAGAAAGCTGAAGTAACTTGTCCAGGACCACAGAGCTGGTAAGTACCTAGGGGCAGATCTCTCTGATTGAAAGTCCAGCACTCCATCTGCAGAGGTACGCAGCCCTGCTCTGGTGCAGCTCTGGCTGGACTTCCAAAGTTCTCATCAATCATCTCAACCAGCTGTCTATTGTGGAGTTTCTTCTTAAACTCACTCCCAACCTCCTTAAAAAATGGATCACTTCTGTTAAAAGGATTTCTAAAAATCAACCTTCCCCATACTGAAGAATCAAATTTATTAACACAGGAACACAGATTGAGGGCTTGAAAGCAAAACCAAAAGCCTTCTTAAGAATCAGAGCTTTCTGGGCGGCTAGGTGGCGCAGTGAGTAGAGTGCCGGCCCTGAGTCAGAAGGACCTGAGTTGGATCCGACCTCAGACACTTAACACACACAAACAAAAAAAAACCTAGCGTGTGACCTTGGGCAAGTTACTTACCAATTGCCCTCCAAAAGCAAAAAAAAAGAATCAGAGCTTTCTTTAAAAGTGGAATTCAGGGCTTCTAGTGCAACCCTCCTTACTGGAGGTCTTTAAGTAGAAGCTGGGAAACCACTTGTTTGTTGTGTAGTGAAAAGGTTAGACATACTTAAATACAGGAATGAGATCCATGTCTCTGAATTCTTTCATGTGAAGAGCTCCCTTCGTGAGGAAATTCCATCTCATGTTGCAGGCTGGCACCTTATCTATAACTCACAATCTCAGACCATTGCCCAGAGCATTGAGAGTTAAGTGATTTTCTCAGGATCACACAGCTGGTATGGATCAGTGGTCAACTCTCCATACTCTATGCAAGTATTCAAGGTAGAAGCTTGGGACCAACAGGAAAGGCTTCATTTAAGGGACTGAGGTTTGAGCTGAGCTTTGAAGTAAGCCATGGTGTCCAGGACAGAAGAGTGCATACTCTTCCTCCCCACTGTCATACTGAAGGTGTCCTGAATGGCACCTGCACCTGTCCTACTTTCAAGTGTTGAATAAATCCCTGCACACTGCGTAGATGCTTATTTTTTTTTTCGTAGCCCAATCAATGACTTTCAGCCAAAAAGATCCCAGAATGTCAGAGTGGAAAGGGACACCAAAGGCCACCTAGTCCAGTGGACTATTGAGCAAGAATCCCCTGTCCATGTGCATATGTAAATGCTGTCTCTCCCAATAAAACACCAACTTCCTGAAGGCAGGAACTGTCTCATTTTTTGTGGTGTAGGCATGTAGCAATTACTTAATAAATGATTTTGACTGATTTTGCTGCAGGAGGAAGAGACACACTATGGTACTCTGTAACAATTGGTACAAGTGGGCTGTATGTATATTGGATTGGAAGGAAAAGTGTTCCCAGTAGAGCCTTCTAATGTTGCAACCTGCTGGACAACAGGCCTGCCAAGACTGATTCAGACATACCAACCACTACATAATTTTTTTCAGATCCATATTTTAAATGAAAATCTCCATAGTCTATATCTAGTAACTGGGTTAACATCCTCAGTAGGAAAATGAAGCATTTGGGGGGCAGAGGTGGTGTTTTCATGTTTTCTGGCTGAAGGGCATGATGGTACAAGAGAAAAGAAGGTTAGAATTAGCTGGCTACCTAGATAGCATCAAAGAAAAGAATGTGTTCTTCTCAACCATGAACTAATGTCCTAGAATGATGGTCAAAATTTGGACTGGGTGCCTCTCAAGCTCTGGAAGACTAGAGAGATGTTTGACAAGAAACTCAATCTGATCGGGAGCATGATCAATAATTTGAGGGAAAATAAAAGAATGTGCAGATTAAGCCATAAAATTAGATTCTTTGGTAGACAAAGAGATGATACAGAAAGAAAGAATAATTTATGGGTGATAACAGCAAGGAAAAGTGTTGAGTATAATGCTTCTCCGGATTCAGCCAGTAGAGCTTGCGAATATTATTAGAAAACCAGGCTTTTCCTCATTCCCTTAGTGAATACCTCTTCTTACAATTCCCAAAATTACTGTGCATTTTAAAAATATATTTTGTGCTTGCTATCTGCGTACACATTATTCTTTTGCCCTAGTAGAATACAAGCTCTTTGAGGGCAGGGTTTGTAGGGCTTGCCGCCCAGCAGGAACAAAATAAATGCTTGTTGACTGGGCCAGGATTAAACTCATTTGGAGTTCTATATCTGATCACAGGCTTTCATTTTAAGAAGGTCACTGACAAGATCAGAGGCGGGGAAGCCAAATGAACCACCTCCCAGCAGAGTGAGCTGGGGGATTTGAGGCTATTTGGCCTGGAACACAGAAGCCAGAAGAGGGCAGGACTGTTCACCTCAAGTATCTGCTGGGCCACCAGGCTGAGGAGCACTTGTGGCTTTATTGGGTATAGGTCCCCGGGGTGGGGCAGTGATGGGAACAACGAGGAGAGAAGTTCCAGGGGACAGCAATTTCTACCTTGTCTGTAATAATTACCTTGTCTCCAGTAATTAGAGTGTATTCTACGGTTTTATACTCCTTTTCAAGCAGGGAAGACAGAAGACATTTCCAGGCCCTGGCTGAGCACACACCAGATAGTAGGTGCTAAAATGAATGAAGGCAGACGGCTGCCCACAAGGATCTTACAATCTAACTGCATGGTGCGGGGGGGGGGGGGGAGATGGGGACGGGGAGAGCAAAACTGTTATGAGTCAGAAGGCAAATGCAAAAAAGAGATTCGGAAAAATCTAAAGAGGAGGGTGTCCCTTTCTGCTCTGAAAAATATCTATTATGTACCTACCATAGGTACAAGGCAGCTAGGTGGTGAGAGAGTGCTGGGCCTGAAGCCAGGAAGACTCATCTTGGCGAGTTCAAATCTGGCCCCAGATATATACCATGGACCCTGGACAAGTCACTTAATGCCGTTTGCCTCAGTTTCCTCATCTGTAAAATGAGCTGGAGAAGGTAATGGCAAACCACTCCAGCATCTCTGCCAAGAAAATCCCAAATGGGGTCAGGAAGAGTCAGACGTGACTGCAATCACTGAATAACAACACTAACCCTGTAGACATAGCATTGTTCTTGGGGGAGATAAAATTTAAATTAGACAGAGCAACTATTAGGGGATTGTGAAATCTAGAGGGGACCTGAGCTGCGACTGAAAGGATGGAAGAGATTTCAGCAAATGGGAATGACACAGGGATTGGGGCAGGTTGGGAGCAGTACTCTCTTTTTGGCAAGGGCAGCAACGACAGCCAAGAAATGGGTACAAGCAAAGGCAAGACAAGCTGGAATGTTGACTAGATGAAAGGGAAAGAATATTCTGTAAGAATCAAAAAGACTGAAACTGTCTGGTAGCGAGCCCTGAAGGCTGAGATAGGTAGCAGGGAGCCACGGAAGGTTGAGGAATAAAGGTTAGACGATCAATACGAAGATGACTATGGTAAGGGAATGAAAGATGGCCCACAGAAGGAGGGGCTGCCATTGCCCCGATCCCAGACAAGCAATCATTTCCTACACAATTCCTGATAGATCATCATGCAGACTTCGCTGGGATTCCATCCATGACAGAAAACTCACCACCTGAAAGTTGGTACTTTCTCTTTTGGAATGGGTCTAATTGTTAGAAAGATTTTGCTCATACTGAGCAGAAATCTCCTTTCTCCTAAGGGTAGGGAATGGAAGGCCTTGGACATTCATGAATTTCACAAACATTATTAAACCCTTCCTATGGGCAGAGTACTCCTTGCTGTCTTTGCAGACACATTCCTTGCATGTTGATATGATTAAGCAACCCCCAACTTAAAAGAAAACCATATTAGCATAAAAATCAGGACGTTCTGATCTATGAGAACCGTGTTGGCTTTGTTGAGACATGTTCAACCAGTACAGGAGAGATTCCCTTGAAGGCACCTTAATCCTGTTCTGAACGACAGACTGGATCAAAATATTCAGGCTACTTAACAAGAAAATAGCAACAGCTCACAAATGACCAGACCCAGAAATAAATCTCTCAGAGCTCCAGTCAGGAAACAGCCCTGAAGGCAGGCACCTCTCTAAGCCCACCTCTGGAGATAACTGATCTTTACAGAGCCACAAGACAAGACCAAGACTCTCCTGCTCAAAAGCCTCTCCAAGCTCACTGCTTCAAGTGCAACAGAAACAGCAGTTATCCTTATTCTCTAGGAAATTCCAAACTCCTCAGACCTGGCACCGCCTGCACCCCCCAGTCCTGTGTCCCCCCTCTGCCCCCTCTCCACACACTAAGTACTAGGGCCCTGTTTGACTAACCATCCCTCACTCCAACTCTCCCTTTTGCCTGTACCATGCTTCATGCCTGGAATGGTGCTGTGGTTCACCTTGGCTTTCTGAAATCATCATCACCACCACCACCACCAGCCCTACTTTGTGCCAGGAACTGTGCTCATGCTTTACAATCATCATCCCATCTGAGCTTCACAACCATCCTGGGAAGTAGGGGCTATTATTACCCCCATTTCACACATGAGGAAACTGAGGGAAACAGGTTAAATGACTTGTCCAGGGTCACACAGCTAGTAAGCGTCTGGAATTAGTCTTGAATTCGGGTCTTTCCAACTCAAAGCACAAAAGGCATCTCCTCCTTGAAGCCTTTTTTTCTGATTGTCCTGGTTAGACGTCACAGAGAAGGGCATTTGTGCTTCCCCAAGTTCTTGTCAGATGACACAGGGAGCTGCTCCATTCCACTAGGAGCTCCCTGCAGGCAGGGACCATATCTTCATCACAGAGCACAGTCCTGGCACACAGTGGCCAATTAATGAATGCTTACTGACTGAGTGATAACGCATTCTTCATGATCACTTTTGTCCATCTGTTACATACTGTTTCATAATTATAAAAGTGAAAAATGCTCTCTGTTGGCCCCATGAGGGCAGGAAGTCACCAAAAAGGATCTCATTGACTCTTAAAGCACCAAAGCAAGTGCTCTGTACAAAGTCAGCACTTAGTCAGGCAGCATTTATTGGTATTTAACAAATAAGTGTTTCAGAAGCATTTCCTGTGACCAAGCCCTGGCTACACACTGGGTATACAAAGAAAGGTAAAAACCATCCCTGTTCTCAGAGAACTCATACTGCAATGTCAAAACATGCAAACAAGTATAGCTTACACACAATGGCCATACATGTCACATACAAAGACATGTCACGTACATACATGTAACAGCCGATGTAAATTCACGACAGCCTCAGAGAAAAGAACAGCCCCCACCAGCAGGGGGGTGGGCTGGGGGTGGGCTTGGAGCCGACGGGTGCTGAATGAATGAATATTATTAAATAATTATGGGGAAACATGATAAGAAAAAATGAAAGAAATGACAAGAATAATAAAAAGAAAAATATAAGCCACAAAAAGAAAAACCCAAAATACCAATTTTCCCTAAACCAATTAAATCAACAAGTATTTATTAAGCGTTTGCTATGTGCCAGACACTATGCTATTAAAGATAATTAGAATACAGATATCCCTGCATAAAGATATTCTGGTTAATTATAATAGTCATAACAATGAAACAATAGTCTATATTCCTGTAACACTTTCAAGATGATATAGCACACATACATTCACATCACAGCTTTGCTTTGGAGGGAGGGTGATTATCATTTTTATAAAGGAGTAAAATATTATTATCTCTGATCTACAGAAAGTTAAGTGACTTGACCAAGGTCACAACAACTAATAAATGGAGGCCTAACTGAAATTTGAACCTAGATCTTCTGACTTCCAAATCATCTAGCAATAAGACAGAGAAATATAGCATATTATAATCTATGCCCCACCCCTGAGAGTGTATATTATAATACTGTTTAATCCAACTATTTCTAACATTTCTCTAATAAAACTAATAGCCCTACGTACTATTTCTCCTAAGCAAATTAGTTGTATTGGAAGAAGTGTGCCCATATCAACAGATCTAACTTTAAGGATAAACCAGTAAGATTTCCATCTTTTTTCCTTTTTCAAACATTATTTATAATGGGTTTCATCACCTGTACTACCTATCAGCCAAAGTGAATGTCCATACATTTCAGTGTGTTCTCAAGAGAGAGAGAAACCCATGTGTTAAGGTAAAAGTGAATCCACTGGAGTGGGGGAAGGGGGAAGAGTAGAACACAAAAAATGATCAAGGATTATGAGGAATTATCAAAAATGTATCCACCATTTTAATGCAACTTTCAATCTTGCAATTATGATCAGCGGCACAGACCACTCGATGGGATCATATTTCCAATTTCAGTTTCTATTTCAGTTTTAAGATGAAAAAGATAAAAGCGTCAGAAATCTGAATCGAGAATAGCAAATACAGGTTTAGAAAGCACATAGAAAACCTGGCGAATGAAAACGCTGCTCATCACCACCATCTGCTTTCTGGCACATTCAGGGAACTTTACTAGCAGCAACATTTTCTTGCATTAGAAAAATTCACTAATTAGTCCTGTTGTAATAAGAAAAATAACCCTTGCACAAAAGGCAGATGACCAGCTAACTTGGGGGTTGGTGCCACCTCCTTTTTAACCATACAGGGCAATGTTTTCGGCTATGGTTAAGGTAACGCCCAGTTTCTCCTATGCTGCTGGGAGCCCACTATGAAAGCTGGCAAGCGGTTACCTTGTTGAGACTGGAAAAAATGCTCAAAAATAATGCCACACATGAGCTCAGGATAAAGACAATTTTCAAGAAACTTGATAAAAGGCATTAATGGAAAAGATACTGGCTTGAGAGTTGGGAACCGTGAGCAACTGCCTTGCTGGGTGACCTTGGGTAGATCACCACCCCTTTTGGGGAATTAACTGCCACCTGATGTGCAAAATGTGGGGGTTTATTCCATAACCCCCAAATCTCATCTGGTGCTGACTCCTCTAATCTTTTTTTTTTTTTTTTTAAAGCAATTGGGGTTAAGTAACTTGCTCAGGGTTACATGGCTAGTCATTTGATTTATGCATGGGTGCTCATTTTCTGAGGCCGGATCTGATCTCGGGTCATCCCAACTCCGAGGCCGGCGCTCTTACTCACTGCGCCACCTAGCCGCCCCTTTTTAGGGCAATTGGGGTTAAGTAACTTGCCCAAGGTTACACGGCTAGGTTTTTGTTTGTGCGGATTAAGTGTCGGAGGCCGGCTCCGAACTCAGGTCCTTCTGATTCCAGGGCCAGCGCTCTATTCACTGCGCCACCTAGCCGCCCCCTGACTCCTCTAATCTTAAATGTAAATGTTTTAAATGTTAAAAAAGGCACAATGTAACTAACAAAGGTAAAAATGATTTTTAAGATGAGGGTTTCATTTGTCATTAATATGCCAAAATGGAAGGAATCTCTTATGTTTTATAAAACTGATGAATCAAAATATTATGAATAATAGAATATAAAGATTTTCAAAGTGGTTTATATGGGTTATCTTCCTAACAGCCTGGTGAGATAGGGGCTAATATTAACCCTAAGATCATTTCTTCATGAATTCAAGTCCAGTATTTTATACTCAAAGCCCCCTAGTTTGCTATGGCAAAATCCTGCCAATTGAGTGCGGGATCGAGGCAGGGAGTCCAACGGTGAATGCCCTCAGATCAGGCAGTCTGGTTTCTCAGTGTCACCTACCAAGGGCCAAGGAGCATTGTAGGAGCCCGAAGGACCTGAGGGGCCATCAAATCCAATGCCTCCATTCTACAGATGATGGAACTGAGGACCAGCGAGGTTCAGGGACTTGTCCAGGGCATACAACAACTGTCTTCCCATCCAAGATGACCTTGCCTCTACTCTCTACGGGCCATACACATGCCTAAATATTTACATGTCTCCCTCATTAAAAGAGAGTGGGGACAGGGTAGTGTCATTGATCTGTATCCCTAGCATGTGGCACAGATCTTGGCACATAGTGAGGGCTTAACGCATGCAGGTTGACTGATGCTCATTTCCCTCCTATGGCCCTCAGTTTCCTCATCCATAAAATGAGGCAGATGGGCTCGAGGATGTCTAAGGTCCCTCCCAGGTTGCAAGGCAATGTTTTTACTCCTACGGGACCTACTTTAAATTGAATAAGCTTTGAGTAAGGGGTCAGGAATGGACCCTTACATATGTCTATCACCTTGGGACCAAGATCTCTATGGTCATCACGAGGTTGCTGACCGTGATGGAATGATTATACTTTATTTCCTTTTGGCTACACCAACCTCCCAGAGAGTACCTAGGGAGGAAGCATGAAGGCTGTGATCTGCCTCAGGGGACGGGAGGACCCAAAGCAAACATGGCCATACAGGGAGTGCTGGTCTCCACAAACAAACATCAGCTATTTTTCAGGCTCTCTATAAGTCTTGTGCTGATAGATCCTCTCACTGCAAGGGGAAGAGCTATTTGGGTTTATTACCAACTGGCAAACAGAATCCAAATACACTTACTGAAACAACAACTCTTTCAGCACCGCTGACTAGCCAAAGTCTGAAAGGTCCTGGGTCAGCTGCAAGTGGTTTTGCCCTCTCTTTAATCCTGAATTCTTTAACTGGTACCCACAAACTTGGGAAATTAAAAAAAATCTTGTTAACTACATTTTGAGATAATTGATTTCCTTGGCAAGTCTCTGGACTTTATACATTTAAAAACCTTATTCTGAGGAGTTCATGGGCTTCACCAGACTGACTCCCCAAGGGGTCCTCAGGTTTTTTCACTCTATCCTTATAGGACAGCCAGGTGGTACCATGGATAGAACCTAGAGGCAGAAAGACCTCAGCTCAAATCCAGCCTCAAACACTTAGCAGCTTTGTGACCCTGGGCAAGTCACTTAACCCTGTTTGCCTCAGTTTCCTCACCTATAAAATGAGGATAATAATAGCAACTACCTCACAGACTGTAGTGAGGACAACTACCTCACAGACTGTCGTGAGGACCAGATGAGACCATACTGTGTACAGAGCCTGGCGTAAGGTCAGTGCTCTAGGAATGTGAGCTAGCATCATTATATAAAATAGATCATTCTTCATCTTTACTTATTCTGAACAGAATGTCTATCCTCTGAGTGCAAGTTGGTCCTTTGGGGCTTGGGCAAATAGAAACAAATGGCTAATTCATCTTGCGCTGGCTCCGTAGAGTACAATCTAATGGAAAGGCTGTTAACCAAAGGCTGGTCACTTAGCAGGTCATATGTCTACTTTTTTTTTTAACACGTTATTCACTCCTGTTTCCCAGCACTTAATCCAGTACTGGTACACAGTCGGTGCTTAATAAGTGCTCACTTGCTGCCTATTTGATGGGTATATGTATTGGAATAGATGGTCACTTCTAAAAATAAAATTTTGTGATTTGAAGGATGTTCACTTGTCTTGGTATCAGAAGATCTGGCTCCTGGCTCAGTCAGCTGTGTGACCACTAATCTTGCACTCCTTTTCCCCATCTATTTAACCGGAATAATAAAACTCACACCATCTATTGAGCCAGGCTCTTACAAGGAAGTTGCTTTTGCAAGCCTCTCTAAGCATGAGCTCCTAGCCATACCCAGAGGAGGCTTGAATTCTGGATGGGAGCCAAGACTACGGAATGGCCTGCAGTCAGTCCAGGGGTTCACCTGTTCCAAGATTCCCAGGGTAAGCCCTCGAGGTGGAACAGCTGTATCTCCCAGAGCTGGCCCTGACCCCCTGACCTTCCACAGAAAGGAAAGGAACCTCTTGGTGCCCATCACAGATGGGGAGGCAGGCTATGGGGCAAGGGACCATCTGCCACATCATTCTCAGCTCTGTGGTGCCCCACTGTTCAGAAAGGTAGAAAAGCTGTAAGTGATGTCTGCCGCCCAAATCTTCTGCAAACATTAGAAACGAGACTTTTTAGACTCCGTTGCCTGACTCCAGGCCTTGTCACTAGTTGTTCCCCATCCACGGAACAGACATGTTTCCCCTTACCTCTGCCTCCTGGCTACCTTCAAAACTCATCTCAGATGCCATGTTCTACAAAAACCCTTTCCCACCCTCTTCCGTGAAAGCACCTCCCCCCTCCCGACACTCCACAGCCCTGAGACTGCAGCCCATTTACCTTAGATACAACTTAGATGTACATGTGGTCTGCATGTTGTTCCTACTCCTCACATTAGACTAGAAGCCCCCTGAAGACAGGAACCATATCTGCCTTACTTTCATTCCTAGCACTCAGTCACTGCCCGGCACACAGCCAGCACTAAATAATTGCTGGTTATTGTTGTAATCATCATACATGGTGATTATTCCTCTGCAAAAATAAAAATTACAGCCCTGTTGTCCAACTGTTGATAGACATTCTACAGCATGTTATATTTGGAGTTAGAAGGCACCCTCAGGGTCACCGAGGCCAACACTCTTATTTTATAGAAAAAGGAAACGAGTCCTGAAGAAGGAAAGTAACTCCCCCAGGGCCCTCTGGGTAAGGCACTGTGCTGGAAAAAGACAAGAACCAGACTGATCCCTGCCCTCGGGAAGTTTACATTCTGTGAAAAGTGCCACTGAGTATGCATACATACATACATACAGAGCTGTATGTATATACTCATATGTGTGTGTATATACAGACATATTTGTGTGTATGTATACACACATATATGTGGGTGGGTATGTATATACACACTTAGATGCAACAGATCAAATAAATATGTTTATTTGGGAGAGAGAGGGGAGGTGACCCTGGATCTTTGGGATTATAAGTAAAATAATACTCACAGCTAGCATTTATATAAGGAAGTAATATTTGCGAAGCACTTTCCACATCCTGCCTCATTTGATCTCCATAACCCCCCTGGGAAAGTTGATGCTATTATCATCTCCACTTTGTGATGAGGAACTGAGTCTGAGACCTCTAATGACTTGCCCAGGGTCACACATAGAGGGCTGGCAGCAGGATTCAATTTGATCTTCCTGCTTCCAAATTCAGGGCTCTGCCCACTGTGATGCCCAGCTGCTTTAAAGGCCATCCATCAATCAGGTCAAGATCTTTGACTTCCTCAACACCAACACGCTCCCTTCTAAAGTTAGATCTCAAATGGAGTTGAACGGAAGCAGCCCATTTCATTTTTCTCTACCCCAGGAAGAAGCAAGATGGTGCCAGGGAAAGTCTGTTGGTGTTAGTCTTTTGACTTTGAGTCCTGGATTCCAATCCTTCCTCTCCCTATGGCAATCTGCAAAGCCTCTCTGGGTCTCAGCTTCCTCATCTGTAAAATGGGGAGGGGGGAACAAGATGGCTTCTGAGGCCCCTCCCAATCTAACTCTATGATCATGCAATCTTATAATCTTCTCGAGTTATATTCAACAAGTCTTTATCAAGGAGAAAAATAATAGTTTGCATTTACATGGCCCTTTGAGGATGGCACAGGGCTTTATAAACATCTCATTCACCCTCACAACTGCCTGAGGAGCGAGGTGCTATGAGGTTCCCCATTTTAGAGGTGAGGCCAGCACAGTTAGCAAGCTTCTCTGGTAGAATTGGAACTCAGCTCTTCCTGATTCCAAATCAAGAGCACTATTCAGCCACATCCTGCTTCTTACTAGGGAATAGCTTTTTTAGAATCATTCCTTCCCTGCTTAATTGTGCCTTCTTGAGTGAGGGGAGGCGGAAGGATGGGGAGAGGGGAGAACAAGTAAAAGTACACAGCAGAAAACAAAAGAAAACATGCCGGGAAGCAAAGAAAAGATGGCCAGCTTGGACATGAGCAACGTTCGTTCTACGGGCTTTCCAAAATGGGAAATTTATCACTGTAAATTCTGAATCCTCTTAGTTCTCCTGTGCACAGGGCAACACTTTTTTTCTTCTTTTGTATTTAAGATTACCTACTTAAGGCTATAAAAGATTTCTTTTTTCTTTTCTTATTGCATATTTAAGTTTTAATATTTAAGTTCAAAATAAATTGATAAAAAAGGCATTCTTGGGAGCCCCCAGTGATGAGGAGGAAGCCTCCCACTTTGGCGGAATTGTATGGCTCATCCTCAATGTCCGAACGCTCTCCCTCCTTGTTGCTAACTGGGGAGACCTCTGGATCCCTTCAAGGCTCAGAACACATTCCTCTTCCCAAAGACCAACTCTCTTGATTCCCCCAGCTGCTGATGCTCTCCCTGCTCCCCTCAAAATAAGGAGTGGACAAAGCTCTGAACCCAGAGCAAGGAAGAGCCGAGTTCAAACCCTGCCTCAGACACTTAATAGCTGGTTGATCCAGGGAAGTCTGTCTGCCTCAGGTCCCTCATCTGTAAAAAGCACACCTACTTCAGAAGGTCAATGAGAGATCAGAGAGAGCACATTTGTAAAGCACCTTGCAAATCCTAGAACGTTAGCCTTATCATTCCAGCTACATTCATCTTGCATTTATCTGTGTATCTGTTATTTCCTTTGATAGATTGTAAAGTCTTCCCAGGTCAAGGACGGCTCCTCTTTGTATCTCCAGCCCCAAGCACGGAGCCTGGCACATGGCAGCCGCTTAATAAACATTTGGTGAATAAAATTAAATCATCCAGATCCTCAAACCTCTTTCCTCCCCAACTGCTTGTATAATGCCAACAAAATGAGGTTGCTGGGGTTCTTAACACATTTAACTCTGACCTTAACCGTTCAGCTTCTTTCTTCCTCAATCCTGCCCCCCAAATTATTTCTAAATTTGCCCTGTGTCAAACTGATCTAAGCCTCAGGAATTAGCCATAAAAACGAGGGTGCCCAACTCCTCCCTAATGAAAAGAGCCATAATACACAAGAAAAAGAAATGTAAATAATCAAAAGAAAATAATGAACTATAAACTTACAAAAATCAGTAGATGGTAATGAAAACTCAGCCTGGCCTTTAATTTATAGCATTTGGATACAGCTGCATAAATTTGAAGATTTTTTTATTTATTGACCTATTTAATTTCTAAAAAAAATAACAGTGCCCTTTCTTCCGAGGCCTCAAGGCCTTCTTAATGGGCCTGCACTTTTAGAAAAAATATGTCTAAACATTCTCCAATCCATTAAAAATAGCAGCTGCACTATTGTTGTAACCACCTTTCCATATGTCCTTCCCTAGAAAGGTAGCGGGGGTAGAATGAAAACCAATGTGGGAACCATGAGGCTCTGGCAGGGGGAGCGTTTCCTGGGCTCTCATAAAGCCAGGGCACCACATCTGGAGACCTCTGTACTGCCAACCAAGAAACGGGGGTCAAAGGAAGGACATAATTGCTCCAAAATGGACCCTGAAATTCCCCAAACTGAAATTGGATGAATGATTCTTAAGACAGGGGACAATTGATTTGGAGAAGGATGTGGCTTGGGGGCCATCTTACGAAGCAATCATTTTTTGCGGGGGAAACTGAGTCCTAGAATAGTCACAGGAGTTTATATTAAGAGTTAAAAGAGAACCCAGATGCCACCTAGTCTAACCCCTTATTTTACAAATAAAGAAAGGTGGCCTAGGAAAATGAAGCAATTTCCCCCAGGGCATGCAGGCAGTCATTCCTGAAACATGAATATGAGTCACCTCCATGATTCCCTGCACAATGGGACATGGGCTTGTTGCCGTCCTGGGGTCGCCCAATACAACACTAGCATCCCTGAAGGGAGGGAAAATCCAACTTTAAAAGAAAGGAACACAATGCTATGACTCCCCAGGCTGGCTAGGGAATGATGGGCCAGGCAGGGGCATGGGAGCCAACCACAGCTACTAAGAATGCAAACTCATCATTGCTGATGGCAGCTACTGTCCACTGGCCCAGCTTCAACCATCTCATCAGCCTTTCTGGAGAGTGCTTTTTTCTCTTAAGACAAAATAAATGAATGCACTTGAATCCTGGATTTGGAAGCCTAGTTTTGCTGTTAGCTTCCCGAGTGAAACTGGGCAAGGCATTTTAGCTCCGTGGGCCTCAGTTTCCTCAGCTCTAACTTGAATGATCCTGCCCTTGGTACACCTCAGAGGGAAATGCTCCATCACTGACCTGGCCCATGAGATAAATTCCTTGAGGGAGGATCTCTCTCTTTGTTTTTGGTTTGGCATCCCCAGTAATATATGGCACACAGTAGGTGTTTAATAAATGGCTGCTGAATTGAAATGAATTTCAGATATCTTCTCTTATTAAAATAAGATGAAATAGGAAGGCCTGAATGGTAGAACTGGAGGGAAATGAGCAGGAGTCAGGAGATCTGAGTTTCATATAATTCTGGGCAAGTCACTTAATGTATCTAGGCCTTAGGTCTTCCTATGTAAAATTAGGGACCCTGCTTTACAACTCCTCCAAGCTCGAAGATTCTTCAGCTTTTAAGATACAGGACCTCAGGGGCGGCTAGGTGGCACAGTGAATAGAGCGCCGGCCCTGGAGTCAGAAGGACCTGAGTTCGGAGCTGACCTCCGACACTTAATCCACACACACACACACACACACACACACACACACACACAAAAACCTAGCCGTGTAACCTTGGGCAAGTTACTTAACCCCAATTGCCCTAAAGGAGCGGCTAGGTGGCTCAGTGAGTAAGAGCACCGGCCTCGGAGTTGGGATGACCCGAGATCAGATCTGGCCTCAGAATAATGAGCACCCACGCATAAATAATGACTAGCCATGTAACCTTGAGCAAGTTACTTAATCCCAATTGCTTAAAAAAAAAAAAAAGATACAGGACCTCATTGGTCACCTTGTCCAACAAAGCTATGTTTCATGTGTGGAAACCAAGGCCCAGAAAGGTTCACAGTATCCTATATTTGGAGCTGGAAGGGACCCTAGGGGCCACGTAATCTAGGTAAAGGAATTGAGGTCTGAGGAAGTAAAGCAACTTGACTGAGGTTATCTGGGTAATAAATGGCGTCTCAGAGCTCAGAGAACACAGGTCCTCAATCCAAACCCAACACTCTTTCCACAGAGCAATTTTATGCCTTATCTCCTTAGCCTGTTTTGTTGATTACCCAGGTAATTTGCCTCTCTGAATCCAGTCTGCAGAAGGTGGCAAGGCATTCAGAATACATCTACACTGCAAACGTACTCAAAGAAACCAATTGGCATGTGCACCTGGTAATCCTCAGTGATTCGGGATGAGAGGAAAAACTGCCTGTCAAAGAATAAATGCTTTTTAATATGCTCGAACATGGTGGGCTCATTTCCCAACAATGCATTGCCCAAGGTTTGGGGCATCTTGCTGACACAGTGACAGCAGCAGTGTGGAAGCCCAGAGATGGGAGGAATGGCCAATTTATGGTCTTATAGGTACTTTGGTTGAGTGTGTGTGTGTGCGTGTGCGTGTGTGTGCGTGTGCGTGTGTGTGTGTGTGTGTGTGTGTGTGTGTGTGTGTGTGTGTTTCCTTCCAGCCAGCCTCTGTTCAGCCTCCACAAACTTTCTGGCGACCTCCCAGCCAAACAGAAGGAAGCAGGATCCTAGGCTTCCCTGGGGATCCAATGAAATATACAGCCTCTGGGCTTCTTTCAATTGGGTCTTTCAGCTGGCTAAGCCGGAGGAGAGGGAGCCTAGCTGTCCCCCCTGTCACGTGGGCGGGGGTCACCTGCTGCTCAGGGGTTCTCCTGCCAGTTGTTGACATAATAACCAACCCTTACACTTTAATTACCATTCACAGTGTGCAAACGAGGCAATCTGCTTTAAGGCAGGCTGTCTTTTAAATCAACAGGAAAATTCTACAATGGGGACAGTCACCAAAGAGAAGGGACAGGAAAGGATGGTCAAAGGAAGGAAAACCTGTGGAAGGGAAGAGGAGGGGGAGGAGAAAGTGGACAATGGGAACTGCCTCAAAGGAGCCTGGGATTTTATCTTAGAACGCCTGGAGGTAGAAATGGAAAGCACCATGGATGCAACAAGCAAAGGACTGGGGTTCAGGCACTGACCTTATCCCTTACTCACGGAAGCCGCAGAATCTTCATTTTAGGGCTGTACCTCAAGATCCTCGAATGCCAACTCTAACACTAACTGGATGGTGGACAAGTCACATCTAAGTCCTCTGACCCTCAGTCTTCTCAGCTATAAAATGAGACTGGACTCCATGGTCTCTGAACTACCTCCCAGCTCCAAGTCTATTATTCTATGTTTCTGTATAATCTAGTCCAATATATCTTGTTTTCTTCCTTCTTTTTTCCCTTTTCTCCTCCCTTCTTCCCTGTTTTTTTCCTTCCTTCCTCCTCCACCTTTCTCTCCCTTCCTTTCCTCACTTTACTTACACTTCCTCCTTTATTCCCTTTCTCCCTCCCATTTCCTTCCCCCTTTCTTCTTTTCCCCTTCCTTCTTTCCTCCCACTCTCTCTTTCTTTCCCCTCACCGTTACTTACTAAAGCACACCCTCCATACAAGGCACTGTGCTAGACATGAACAATTTTGGCACCAGAGGCATCCAGAAATGGCAAGATGTTTTTTGACCTTTGGAAGAGACAGATTTCAAATTGACACCTGTAAAGGCACCATGTATAAGGGCACATCATCTCCCTCACATATGCTAGGAAGCTGCCTGGCATGGAAAGAAGACGGCCACCTAAGCTGGAGCTTGTCCACACACTCACACCCTTGGGATAAGTCACAGCCAAAGCACTCTGGAGTCAACAGAACACCCAGCAAGCACAGCCCACAAAGGAACTAGCAAAGGACATGGGCAGAATCTGCCCAGATTTCCATCGGTACAATGGAAGAAACCCTTCCTCCACTTGACAATCTGCCCCCAAACTCAAGTCTGGCCCCTAATATAACAGTGGCTTTATTAAGTCCAAGGTGAGCACTGGCTCTTTATGCTGTGAACCCCCATGTGGCTGATTTCTCTCAGAGATGAGCAAGGACAACACAGTTCCCATCTCTTTCCATAATTTGTACCCAAATCTTTTCTGCCTAAAGAATCTCTAGTTTCCTGACAAATTGGAAAGACTGATAGTTCCAAAGAGGTTCGGGTATCAAGGTGAAAAATCACTTCCAGGATGAATTATTAGACCTTGTTTTCACATTGGAAAGTCAGCTGGGGCATTCCTAGAGCACCTAGAGACTTCGCATCTCAAGCTAAAATTCCCACAGTTCAACACCTTTGAATTCCTCCCCACTGCCTTTGTAGCACCAAGTCTAATCAAGTTTTATGTTAAAGAGTTGAGGATTCATCCTTTAACAGCTTATACCTATGGATAAACATTTACATGATCAACTACCTTCAAGATGTTCATTCTATAACTGTTACCTATGGATAAAGATTTACATCATCAGTCAACTTCAAGGTGCTCCATTGGAATCTCAAACAAGGCAGGTGCACAACCAATGCAAACCAATTATGCCAACAAAAGACCCCATTATCTTCTCCCTCAATATGTTTCTATTTCTATTGAGGGACCTTCTCCTGGTGACCTACATTTGCAACCTTGGAACCATCCTCAATCCCTCCCTGTGTGTAATTTGCCTCCAGAACATCTCACCACAGAAGACCATCCCCTCTCCACTCACAAAGCTGCCACTCCAGTGTGGAGCCTCACTACTTCTCATCTAGACTATGGCTGGAGCCTCATTGACTTCCTTGCTTCTAATAACTTCCTTCTTCATCCATTCTCTAAACAGCTGCCACAATCCTGTTCTTAAGGCACAATCAATACATATTTATTAAATCTCTGTTATATGCTGACCAGATACAACCATGTCAATCCCCTGCTGGAAAATACCAACTCCATAGCCTGGTATTTAAGGCCTTCCAGTATCTCACACCCACCTGCATATCCAATCTGAATTCATATTACTCCTACTGTCCAAAGAAAATGAACTATGACCTTTCCCTATATCTGCCAGGGCATCCATCACATGTCAAGACATTGACACAAGCTGTCCCCGATGCCCAGTCTATCCTCCTCTCTTCATCTCAGCCTGTCACAATCTCTGTCTTCTTTCAAGGCTCCATTCAGGCGTGGTGTCTTCTGGGAAGCCATTCCTAATCTCCACGGCTTTGAGTGTTCGCTCTTTCCTCAGATCTCCCTGCTTTACATTACATTTGTTTGTGTGGATGCTGCATCCCTCTGGCAGAGAGAAACTCACTGAGGGAAGGGCTACTTAATTTCCATGTCTTCACAACAAATAACCCAAAGCTTGACAAAGAGCAAGGCTTTTATAAATGAACGAATGAATGAGAAATCGTTTATTAAAGGCTCACTGCATGCTAGACACCGTACTTAGCTCTGGCGGTAGAAATGAAAACAATCACCTGACTTCAAAGTGCTTGCAATCTAAGAGAAGAAGACAACATATGTAGGGGGATGATGGTGGCCTGGGAGGGATAGTTTGGGAAGCGAAATCTAAAGGATTCTGATTACAGTCACAAGGCAGCTGACTGACATTCCTTTACTTATCCATCTGGGTCCATGTTGCTTTTCTCCAGAAGGGAGGAAGTCAGGAAGACCTGAGTTCAAATGTAGCCTCAGAGGACAATTACTAGCTGTGTGGCCCGGAGCAAATCCCTTAACCTCTGCCTCAGTCTCCTCAGCTCTAAAACAAGGATAACACTAGCCCCCAAGTCCTAGGGCTTTCGTGAGGATAAAGTCAGATGGTATTTGTGAAGTGCTCTGCAGTCCATCATGCTCTCTAGAAATGCTCTTGGTGGTTAGCTTTGTCTTTGCACCCCAGCCCCGAGGACAGTGCTCGGTGCAATTTGGAGTCTGTTTTCCTTCAGGACTTCAGTTTTCATTTAATCAGTGCAGAGAACTTCTGGTGAGGAACTTCTTCTACCAGTGCAGAGATGTCCCTTTTGTACAACTTACAGTCCAGAGAGCTGTCTGGGAGCATCGAGAAGTGAAATGATTTGTTCAGGGTCACATGTGCCCAGATCCTGCTGATTTTCAGTCATTTTCACTTGTGTCTGACTCTCCATGACCCCATTTGGGGTTTTCTTGGCAAAGATACTGGAGTGGTTCATCATTTCCTTCTCCGTCTCATTTTACAGGTGAGGAAACTGAGGCAAACAGGGTAAAGTGACTTGCCCAGGGTCACACTGCTATTGTCTGAGGCCAGATTACTGACTGCAGGCCCAGTACTATATCCACTGTACCAAGGAGCTGCCCATTATTCCCAAATTGCAGGCTGATTCTCTATACACTCCACCATCTTCTCTCATTTATTAAGTTTTTACTATGTTGGGAAATGTTTGTCAACAGAATGAATGAAAGAATGAATGACTCCTCCCTAAAAAAGGAAATATTTCTGCATTACATATATGGGGTGGCTCACTTTAAATAGGCTTCATTTCTTACAGTGGAACAATGCCAGGATCAGTTTCAAACGGGCCAACACCTGGTCACACCCAATGGGCTTCCACAAAAACCAACAGCTGAAAGGGGGCTCTATATTCTCTGGCCCCAGGTCAGAACCCCTGGTGGTCTGGATCAATAAAGGGCAACACTAACTCAGAGGGAGGGGGTCCAATTTTAAGTGTAACAAATGATAGAAACTGAAAGACCTTGAATTTCCATGGGTGCTACAAAAGCATTTCAGATACAGCATGGCAGTGGCTGCTAGCCTATGGGCATTTCCAATTAATGGCACTCTAAACATTACTTGGGGGCCATTTTTAAGTTAATTTGGTTTTCTAAAAAATTCATTATGTGCCTGTGCAGGGTCTGAGGGAAGGAAAAGGTACAAGGTCAGCTAAGACAGGCTCTCAGCCTCCATGGGCATTAGTTCGCAAACAGAACCTGAAAATAGATGACTAAAATACAATTGGAATTATGAATATTCCCCCAACTTAGGTATACTATAAAGAGTGTAAAACACTGCAAATTTTACATAAATGTATAAATGTGAGCTATTGCTAATTTAAAAAAAAGAGATTATACAGAAATCAAAACATATGGAAATGACAAATACTACTGTTGTTATACAAAGTAACAATAGCCAACATCTAGCATATCTTTGAACCCTATATAATTGGTTGAAGCCAACATATGGCCCTTTAAAGCCTGGAAAATGCTTTTTATACATTGGATCATGGTTTGGAGAGGAATGGGATTCAGAGGCCATAGAATCCATCCTCCTTGTTTTACAAATGAGGAAACCGAGGCCAAAAAGATCTGGTGACTTGTGTTGGGTCATAGTGTTATGAAGTGTCTTCCTGACAGCATCCGACATTCACTCTACATCTACAGCGTAGAAGAAAGAGCACAGGACTCAGTCAGATTTTTGGTTCAAACCCCAGCTGGGTCACATATGACGTGTATGACCTTAGACTTTCCCTCCGCTAAGTCACTGACATTCTCTGGGCATCGATGGTAAAACAAAGAGGCCAGATTAGATGGACGTAAAGCTGCATCTTCCAGCTCTACGTCTATGATCTGAGGTGGGCTTTGGCTCTGCAGATGAACAAAAAGGGATTCATATCGGAGGAGTCACTACACGTGTGGTCCCCCAACTGGTGTCATTCACGGGTTCTGAACCCAAGTCTCTCCTGATTCCAAGTTAAGGGCTCTTCCCAAAGGCTTCAGAATCTCTCTGAAGATATTTAAGAATACTGCTCTAAATCCATGTAAGTGATCACCTATGCTGATCAACAAAGGTCTGCAGTGGGCATTTGTCAAATCTAGGCGTAAAAAGTACTGTATGACTGTTCAAAAATCAACTTGAGACCCTCCAGACGGCGCACTAGACACCTGAAAAGGCTTGTTATTTGCACAGATGTGCCCACAGAACATATTTTGCTTAAATCCATTTCATATGGGGGGAAAAACTCACAATCTGAACCAGGGCTAAGTTATTCAAAGAAGCCTTTGAAGTAAGGGTGATGATGTGTGAAAGACATTCCAGAAGAGTTTATTTAGACAAAAAGCAGGTACGGAATGATAGGAAGAAAGAAAAATTAGGAGAAAGGAAAGAGCCATCACTTTCTTCTCTGGGTTATAAGGATTCCTCATATTAATAACAACCTAGAAAAGAGAATGAAATAGACTGAAAGAATCTGTGATATGTCCAATAGGAAATTAAATTTAATCACACTATTACCCAGGTGAGGCAAGTCCACAAAGAATTATAGTGTTTTTTCTGTCTTAAATAGACAATGACATTATCACATAGTAACTCCTTGAATATGGTCTGTAAATCCATATTTCCAAGGAGGGGGGAAACCCTCTAAACTGACTGTAATATTTTTATGGCATCAATTTCCTTGGAATCCTTAACACTACGAGGGCTTCTGGCTTGATTCTGATTCAGGAGAGAGATGAAGAGTGGCCCTCTGTGCTGTGCGTTAACAAAAAATACTCTCCCAGAAAGTCTGCATTTCAAATGGGGGCTGGAATGGACTACCATCTTCTAACAATTAAACTGATTTCCTGACCATGTATAACATTTTAAAACGTTAGCTGCAAATCATTAAAAATAAAAGGGGAGGAAGGTTATTAGATATAGCTGAACATGTCTGTTCCATGGCCCTATGTAGATGGCTGCACTTGTAGAACTGGGAAACACAAATCTTCTAAACCTGACTTAAGGGAATAAACAGGCCATGCTATTTAAGATGCTGAGATCTATTAGAGGTGGGACTGAAATCAAGAAGGACCAGTGCTAAGGCTGTCACTTTCCTCAGCACCATGATGTCTTGCTGCAGTGTAAACTGAATCTCGAAAGAAGGTGACTGGGCCAGATGGCGATTAGGACATTTTCAGGACCATTCAGGAACTTTTAAGGTTCTGCCAACAATGTCCCCACCACCTTCTCCACATTATGCCACCTGCACTCTGGTAAATATCCTTATTTCCTTCAAACAGAAGCTGGGACTTCAACATTAGGTCCTCAGCTCTGACAGGGAGACTTTATAGATTACCAAGTCTCCAGCCCACTTTTCAGCTCCTTCCATATTCAGTCTCCACCTCCCCACCTTCCCAACTCCTCTTTATAAGGTTCCTTTTGCCATAAGAATGTAAACTACTTGAGGGCAGGGACTGGTTTGCTTACTTGAATTTGTGATCATCTGCTGATGATCACAGAGCCTGGAACACAGTAAAAACTGAACAAGTGTTCTGTGTAGCTACATATCCACCTGCACCTCTCTGTCTCTCTTTCTCTTTTCCTTCTCTCTCTCTCTCTCTCTCTCTCTCTCTCTCTCTCTCTCTCTCTCTCTCCTTCCATCCCTTACTCCATCCCTCTCCCCCCCATCTCCATCTCTCTCAAAGCCAAATGATTCAGGAGAAGACTGTATTGAATCCCACCTTGCTCCAAGCCTAGCTTGAAAAAAATACTTAAGACTTTTTTGGGGTGGGTCACTAAAAATTTCTAGCAGTGATTGGGGTTCAGATTTTGGCTGGGACGACTCGCCATCTGTGCAGTTATAGCCACTCATTTAATATCTCCACTGTAAAGTAGAGATACCATCTATACTCAATTATGGGGCTTATTATGAGGACAGCACTTTGTAAACTTTACAACGCTCTACGTGTTATTATTAAGAACCACAAACTCTAAGTACCACTGACTAGGCACTGGGGGATACACAAAACTTTGGTGGACCAGCCTTTATGGAAGACATAGTCTTGTAGAAAAATATAGCAAAAACATGAATTATGAGGTCAGGAGAAGTAGTACCTGCCAAAGGAATTCAGAGCTAGGCAGAAGACAGTACTAGAGGAGGCAGTGGGGTGGGTGTGGGGAGTGGAGAAGACTGTTCCAAACCAAGGGGAAACATAAAAGGTTATTTCAATTACCAGGCACTGAGCTGGGCTTTAAAGAGCAAGGAGGAAATCAAGAGACTGGACAGTATCACAGAAATGTGTTCCCAAATGTCAGAATTGTAAGGGAGGCAGTTATTCCAAAGTGGACATGAATGAATGAATGAATGAATGAATGAGTGAGTAAATGAACGAATGATAATCTGTGCCTGTGCTGTGGCCAGCAGTGTGCTAAGCCCTGGAGATAAAAGGTATCCCTTCTCACATGGAATCTAGCCTTTTCCTAAAGCCCCCTCCCCCTCCCCAAAAACAGATGAGGAGAAGAAAGGACATAAGAATGGCCCAAAGAAGAACAATGTGCTGAGACAGAAATAGGAGATACGGTCTCCTGGTAAAAAATAAATTAGTTGTGACTGTGATGTAGTGGATAGAATTTTGATCCAGATAAGTCACTTATTTTCCCAGTGCCCTTACAACTCTTTAAGACTAAAAACTAAAGTGTAGACACAGTGGCAGATTATGTATTGGTAGAAGGAGTTCCCACACTAGAAGTTCCCTGTATTAGTGAAATTGTAAATTAGCCTCCCTGGCTACAAACAAACACTGTTCCCCTCTTCCACCCAAAATATGTTTTAACTATTAGAGCTTGATAATGCACACTGATAACGCACATTGCTCATTTATCAATCAGCAGGTAGTTCAGTGTGGGAAGAGACCTCAGAAGACATTCCTTCCTCTGGATACTCTCCAGTTAAATGATGTCCTTCTTATAGTGTAGTTCCCAGAAGCCAGGACTCTAGCAGAGAACAGAAAAACTCTCCCCTCTCCTGTCCCAGATGCTGTCTAAGCCTATCCACAGATGCTAGAGAACATAAGCATTTTTGGAAGGCTTTTGTTGAAGGTGTAGTCCACTATAACCCCTAAGTCTTTTTTGAATAACTGCTGTTGAGCCATACCTGCCTCCCTCATCATGAAAGGCCAAGAGGGAAGAAGGAAGGCATTGGGCTCTCTAAGTTTCTCCCACTACAGCAACATGATGTTAATGGCATTTGATAAGACCTTGAATTATTTTCTATCCTCCATTCTGTATTTCAAACAGAAGGGATAGCTGCCTTCCATGTAAGAGTTTTGAATGGCCCCCAAAATGGTTTTCTACTTGTCTCTTATGCTGCAGATAAATAATTAACAAAGATAGCAAACACAGACTGGATAGCATACTTAAGAGCCTGAATCAACTGAAAACTAAATTTGCTACACACTCTTCCTATAGAGTAAATCACTACAGAGACAAGTGGATACTACCTCCCCATCTGTGAGGTCACTCAGAAACAGGATTACAGCCTCAGTGGACGGACCTTCCTGGACAAGTGGCCTGTACTAAGTGCTTAATAAACGCTTGTTGATTGACTGATGAGGCACAGGCCAAAAAATAAACCAAAGCTACACCCGAGAGGGGGCTTGGACCCTCCGACTTAACCCAGGAAGGTCTCTGGACTCCACATACAACACTCTTTCCACTCCATCACCTTCATCAAGCCTGCCATCTAGTAGGCACTCAATAGCTGCTTACTGATCAAATATTTGATTGAAATATGGGTGTGAATTCCAGAGCAAAATTTAAGAAAGAAATCATAGCAAACATATCTTAAGGCCAGAAGAGTTAACCCAATATCAAATCAGTTGCCTCAGGAGGTGGGGAGTTTCTTCCTTAGGGAGATCACTTTTAAACAATGGCTAAGTGACCCCTTATCAAGGATGTCATAGAGGAGACTCATTCAGGGAAGGACTGGGCCAGACTACATGACCACTAAGATCCATTCCCCCTCTGAAAACAAAACAAAAACCTTTCTATGAAATTCTATAATGGGACCCAAGGTACTAGCTAGAATCAAGGAAACAGGCTGGTGGACTAGATTGCCCAAGATCACACACTGAATCAATGAGTGCCGACTATGCCTAGAGATACCATGACAGGTACTAAGGATGCAAAGACAAAATGGAGCCCTCAAGGAGCCTACATTCTATTACAGCTTGCTTGTGGGCAAAGTTAATTAATTTATCAGGGCTCTAGCTTCTCTAATTAGAAAAAGACTCCAATACTGCGTGACCTCTATGAAACCAACTAAGATCTTAGAGTAAAAAGTGAAATAGTGTCTCTTGTCTCCTCCCTGTGCCAAGGCTATCTAGAATGCCAAGGTATTATATAATATTGCTACGAGATTTCCATTTACTTTTCTTACAACTCTGTTTCCCCTCCCTGCTTCAGAGAGATCGCACAGACAGCGGTGCTTCTGAACCTATTCAAATTTCTTATTTTAAAGAGGCCTTACTAATAAACAGTCATATCATGGGCTCTTCACAATAGGCTAACCATATTTAAGTAATATGGTGGGCAGGAGTTGGACCTCCCAAAATAAAATAACTTTTCAAACGTGAAACCATCATTTCAGCTCTTAGACTTTCTCTGGCTAGGGACAGAATGGCCCCTAGCTTGGGAGGAGTGAATTTTGGCTAAATCTGCCCATTATATTCAATGATCTAGATTGGGAAGGTTAGAATGAGATCAAAATTTCTCTCTGCATTTCTAGGTTCAAGAAAACTCAGTCGACTTTGGATGAAACTTTTGCCATGCCTGGAATTTTTGGTAATGGTAGACTGCTAGTTTAAAGTTCACTCAGAGAATTTCTGGTTTGGAATCTTACAGAAGACCCTGGAAAACCAAAAGGCTCTCTCAACTGGCATAAAGCTAAAATCGCAAACTGACATCTGGAAAGTGTTACTGGTAAATGTGTGTCTCTCCTTCTCCAACAGCCTGCTCCCCCCACCACCCATTCTGTGAGTTAAACTATTTTAAATAAACACCTTAGAGCAGGTACGTGGAGAGAGGGGGAGGGGACAACACTAACAGCTAGGACTGCAAACCAGGATGTCCTTCTAAAGTTACCAGGGAGTAAACTCCACATGGTTAACATCTCACTGCCTCCAAGTATTTGTCCCTGAATTGTGGATAATTATAGCCACCGTCCTTATTGGAATGTGGCTGAAGAATGGCCAGTTACTAATGGGGGTCAGCTTCAAAAGAGACAGTAGCAGATGAAGCCTTTGGCAAGCATTTTTTCAGGGGGTGCAGAATTTGGACCCGAAGTCAGCAGGAACATTCTGGAGCCCATAACTGGGCCTTTGAACTTAGGAAAAGCACCCTTTGTTTTTATGGAAATGTTTTCAGGGGATATTATAATGAACATTTACAACAAATGGCATGAATAAGCAGCTACCGCAAGAAAAGAAACCATTTTAAAGTTTAAAGAAACCATTAAGAAGTAAAACTCTGGCTAAATATATACTTTATGAGATTTTACTCTTGGTGTTGAAAGTGTCATTAAGAGAAAGCAATCCAACTGGCCAGGCCAGAAGCCATCAAAATTCCAACTGGGTTCTCACCATCTCAATGTCTGAAAGGCTGTTCTGCCCTGAGTAGAGGGGGAGATACTTCCATCTCTCACCCTTACCTTTCCTTAAAAGTATACAAAGCATTTCATATATAGTTATGTGTGCTCCTGCACCTATGTACGTGAGGTCCTCCAAGGAGGGGCAGGGGACCCCCTCAGGAGGCTGACTCTGCTTTGGGTCCCCCTAACTGTTAGGAAGTTCTTTCTGACACTGAGCCTGAATTCCAACCTTTGCTCCAAATCCCAAGTATATTAAAACAATTAATTGGCAATGCATCAACCTTAAATCACAAATATCATTTCCTCTTAGGAACTATCCACATTATATTTAGGACTCCAGATCCTTCTATGGGCAATGATTACAGAGGGGAGGCACCCAAAATTGCTGGCTTTGTTTTTTAATGTGAAAAAAGGGGTTTGCCCAATTAATGTGTGTGTGTGTGTGTGTGTGTGTGTGTGTGTGTGTGTGTGAGAGAGAGAGAGAGAGAGAGAGAGAGAGAGAGAAGAAAGAGAGAAAGAAAGAAAGAAAGAAAGAAAGAAAGAAAGAAAGAAAGAAAGAAAGAAAGAAAGAAAGAAAGAAAGAAAGAAAATATCATTTTGGGAAAATAATCTACAGCCCTTTTAAAAATAATCATTTCTATGGAATCATTAGAAACATCACTGAGTTGCGGTTGGGCTGTCCTTTTTCTCATTCCAATGTTATTGCTGACGGGCAAGCACTGGCCACCTCCCTGCAAGTCTCTGAGCCCAGGCCAGGTGGCTTTGTTGTCTGGAGCTGTCTGAGGCCATCACGGGATTTCTAATTCAGGGCTGCTGATTCATCTACCCTCCTCCCTCACTCTTCTGTGGTCAAGGCCGCAGGACGGCTCTGCCCAGCAGCGGGCACTGAGCAGGGGGCAGCCTCGTTCTCTCACCTTTCCGGGCAGCCCCTGTTGCTCTGGCTTGGAACAAAACCACAATGTGGGAAAGGAAGCCGACAAAAGAAGGGAAAACAGAAAGTGTTTGTGAGGCCTTGGCAGAAGGGCACTCAATAAACCAAAGAGCGGTGACTCATCCTGGCAAGGAATCCACCTCAGCCCCTTCAAAGGCTCTGGCAAGAGGCCTCCGAGGAGACCCCAGGCTCTTGCCAAGCCACAGAACACGACCACTATTATCACAGCAGCCATCAACAAAACAGATTTTGTAAACGGACTTGTTGGCACGTCAATTAAAGAAGCTATAAAAGGAAGGAACAGCTGTTAGGGCTGCCCTATGCGGAGAGCTACCATATAGAAAGTTGAATTTATATCTCCCTCCATACTTGGGCAGACAGAAGAGCGCACACACACACACACACACACACACACACACACACACACACACGAATATATATGTAACAGCAAGGTGCCCCAGGAGATAGAGAAGAGGCTTGGAGTCAGGAAGACCTGAGTTCGAATCTAGCCTCAGCCATTTACTAGCTGTGTGACCTTGGGCAAGTCACCTGACTCTGTTTGCCTCAGTTTCCTCATCTGTAAAATGAGCTGGAGAAGGAAACAGCAAACCACTCCAATATCTTTACCAAGAAATCCCTAAATGGGGCTAAGGAGAGTTGGACATGACTGAAATGACTAAATGACAACAAAAATTCAGTGACTTGCTCAAGAATTGAAAGCCATTCAGTATAGATTTTTTTTGTTTTCTAACTTAAATTTCCATTAGTATATTATGCCTTTATAGCACCTCAGTTTCCCTCTCTCCTGTCCAGAGAGACATCATTTCTTGCTCTTTTTGTGGTGACAAAGAACTGGAAACTGTTCATCAGCAAGGAAATGACTGAACAAAGCATTGTACAGGAATGTAACGAATGCTATTGTGCCTTAAGAAGGGATGAAATGGACAGTTTCAGAGAAACCTGGGAAGGCTTGTATGAGCTGATGCAGAATGAAATGAGCAGAACCAGGAGAATTATTATTGTTATTGTTATTATTATTATTATTATTATCATTTTTGCTTTTTGTAGGGGGGAAGATAGGGCAGTTGGGGTTAAGTGACTTGCCCAAGGTCACACAGCTAGGTTTTTGTGTTAAGTGTCTGAGGCCTGATTTGAACTCAGGTCCTCCTGACTCCAGGGCCGGTGCTCTATTCACTGCGCCACCTAGCTGCACTAAGAATAAATTACACTATCAGGGCAAAGTATTTTTAAAATTCCATTTGCTTAGGGGGTTCAAAGCCCAGATCTTCTGCTTATTACCTGTTTGGCTTTGGACAAATCATTTCCTACCTCTGGCCGTCTGCATCATCTATAAAATGAAGGGACTGGGATGGGTGGCCCCTGGAGTCCCCTCCAGCTGTCCAGCTCTGCTGTGGACTTTCACTCTTCTGACACACAGTAAGCACCTCATAAATGCTTGTCAACTGATAATAATACATCTAAACAAAAATATTTTTAAAATGAGATGAAAATACATTTTAGAGTAAGAGTTCCTTCTTCTTTAAATACTCTTCCAAGAAAGAGCAACCTGAAAGAAGGGGGGGGTCATAAAAGCACAGACAAAGAGTGAGTCCTGCACGCCACGAGCCAGCCAGCACCATCTTTCCACGCTCTGACTTAAAGACTGAAAATGTCCTCGGATTTCTACACCAATCGATGCTGGGTTTTTAGACTCATCAGCTTCACTCCAGCTTCCTGTCACAGGCTAACAAAGCGACTTAATAAGCAGCCCAAAGACTGGGGTTTGGATTTGCCCCATTTTGCATTTTCTCTCTCCTATAGAATCTTAAGTGGAGGCTGTAAATATGTATTCAAAGGCCTGCTATGCAAATCTGCCATCATGCATTGGGCCCAGCTCAGGTTCAGATCACACTGTAATCACAGTCTGTTTGGAATTTCCAGGGCTCAGGAATCTTAATGGGCATTGATCCTTTCCATTGAAGGCTCTGGACTTCAAACTGGAGCAGGTCAATGCTAGTCAGCTTCCCTGATTTAGTGCTGGGGTCTTGGCTGGCAATGGCCTTAGGAGAGAGGGTAGGTGGGAGCTGACACATCCGTCCTGGGAGGGCCTGGAAAACTTATGTGGCCTGCAGACTAACAGTGTTCGAAGAGCCAAGAATCAAAACTCAGTCACTAAGGGAAAAGCCCAACTGGGCTGGCTTCACTGATTCACAAACCCCACGTGACCACAGGACTAAACCAAACAGCCCACTCAGTCTGTCAGATGGCCTGCTGAATCTCTCTGGGATCAATCTTCTCATCTCTGAAATGGGGGTAAGAACACCTACATGGCCAGGCGACTGTGGGGCTCACATGGGACTAGCAGATAGCGAGGTGGTAAAGGAGAGAGAAACCAGGATTTAGAGGTTTCCCATTAGCAAGAAGGCACTGGCCTCAATGTCTCAGCAACTCCCTTTACAAAGTAGGGATAATAATGGCACCTACTGGCCAGGGCTGTGGTGTGAATCCAATGGCTTGATATATGTAATAAGGTGCTAAATACATATTAGTTACTATTATTTTGTAATTGTTTTGTAAACCTTAAGATGCTAAATACATATTAGTTGTTATTATTTTTAATTTGTTTTGCAAACCTTAAGATGCTGCATACATAACTGCTATTATTAGCTAATTAATATTATATCTTATGTGAATATATCATATTACTGATATTAATAATATATTAATGATATTACTATATCATTATATTATATTATTGATATTACATAATATTATTGGCTAATTAACATTACATATTTGCTCTTGCTATCGTCATCATTAAAGTGCATTACACATCTTAAAAGACATATAGAAATACAACCCATGGGGGCGGCTAGGTGGCGCAGTGAGTAGAGCGTCAGCCCTGGAGTCAGAAGGACCTGAGTTCGGATCTGGCCTCAGACACTTAACGCACACACAAATAAAAACCTAGCCGTGTGACCTTGGGCAAGTTACTTAACCCCAATTGCCCTCCAAAAAAAAGCAAAAAAAAAAGAAATACAACCCATGGAACAAAGCCTGGAATCTTGGGATCCCTGATATATAGCAAGGGACCTCGGAGGCCCTTCAGTCCCACCTTCTTATTTTCTGTTTTGACTTGCCCAGGGACACATAGCTGACAACCATCTGAGCAGTGATTTGAACCCAGATCTCACTCTGAACTTGGTTTTGTTATGGTTCCAAAAGACTGCCTCTAAAACCAAAAATAGCAGTAATAATGCTAACACCTGAAACTCTTCTGAGAGGGCCAGTCAAGGAAGAAAGCAGAAGGGTAAGAGAAAGTGGTGTTTCCAAGGACAGGATCTAGGCCAGGTGAGAAAGTGACTCTTTCTTGGTTTTACACAAGGGGATCCTCTGTAGGGGGCATTAAAGGTGATCACCAGATCACAGAAGCAGAGCTGGGATTAGAAGGAAGCCCAGGACCATACAGTGTTAGCCCCCTCATCTTACAAGTAAGCATTCAATGGACTTCCTTCCTACTTGGGGCTGGGGCTGGGAATGGGGGAAGGAAGTTCTATAGAAAAAGCTGCAAAAGGAGATAAATCCCAGCTCTACCCAACAGCTTTTGAAAAGCAAAAGAATTTCATCGAGTGTATTCTGTTTCTCCAAAGTACCAAGCAGAGGCCACGTCTTCTTCAAGTTATAGCACTGAATTTGGGCATCTGGAAGGTCAGGGTTCATATCCTACCTCAGACACTTTCGAGGAACTTGACCCTAGACCAGACATAGAAAGGTTCTGAGCTACACTGCATTGATCCATAAAATAGAACCTGTCTCAGAGACTCAGATGAGGAAATGTACAAAAATCACTTTGGAAATGGAAAAATGCTGGGCAAGGGGTAGCTAGTTGGCACAGCGAATAGAGTGCCCGCCCTGGAGTCAGGAAGACCTGAGTTCAAATCCAACCTCAGACACAACACTAGCTGTGTGACCTCAGGCAAGTCACTTAACCACAACTGCCCTTCCTCCCCTCTTCAAAAAAAAAGACCGCCCCCCAAATGCTGGATAAATGTCTGCCAGTAAGTAAGTAGTAAGCAATAGTCATAGTAATTTTTGAACAATGTCAGGAATGGGCTGGATCTCAATGAAACTCAATGGTGGGGTGTGGGGGGGGCAGAGAAGAAGGAGGCTCCTTCTAAGTTATCATGGCAACAAGCGTTAAGTGTCCCCTGCCCCGTGCCCGGCACCACACACATATTTGAAGTATTCTGTCTTAGCACCTTTCCTGATTCAGAATCAGATCATATTTAAAGCTGGAGAGCCTTTGGGTGCCTCCTCATCCAATGCTCTCATTATACAAATGAGGAAACTGAGGCATGTTGCAGTGAAGATCTTTGCCAAAGGTCACACATAGAACAAATATCAAAGTTTGGATCTGAATCCAGATCCTCTGACTCCAAAACCAGCATCCCTGCTTCCCCCCACCCCCTCACCTCCTACTTTATCGATGAGGAACTGAGGGCAGGCTGGGATGTAATCCTGGGTCTGGCCTTTTTATCTTCTCCTCTGATTCTGAAATGAGCCTTCCACTAGAAGGGGCCTCGGTCACCGTCATAGTATAGGTGAAGAAACCAAGGGGACCCAACTGGCTCCAACCAACAACAATGACAGGGCTGCTCCCTCACCCAGCACATCATGGCAGCTCCTCTGGGACCCAGCCCCACTGAGCCATCAGTACTGACGACCTGGTGTGGTCACAGCGGGGAACAGCATGTGCATACCTACACAGACATGTGGCCATACATGTGCAAACATGTACATAGATGTATACAAACATATATTCTCACTCTCACCTCTTTCTCTGTCTTTCCCTGTCTCTGTCTCCCTCCCGCACTCTGTCTCTCCCTCTCTGTCTGTCTCTCTCTCTCCCTTTCCCCGTCTTACCCTCTCTGTCTCTCCCTCTCTCCTTCTCCCTCTCTCTCCTCCCTCTCTCTCCCTCTCCCTCTCTTTTCTCTTTCTCTCTCCCTCACCCTCTCTGTATCTCTGTCTCTGTCTCTCTCTCCTCTGTCTCCCTCTCTCCCTGTCTCTCTCTTCTCTCTCCCTCACCCTCTCTGTCTCTCCCTCTCCATCTCTGTTTCTCTCTTCTCTCTCCCTCTCTCCTTCTCCCTCTCTGTCTCTCCCTCCCCATCTCTGTCTCCCTCTCTCCCTGCCTCCTGTGTAGCCTGGAGATCCCGCCTGAGCCTCTGCCAAGTCTCTGCAAAGTTGGACCCTGCCTCCAGTATTTACATGCGGCTCCCATTCTAATCGGCAGTACCAGCATTTGAATCTACCCTTATGATTTTATTTCAATCTGCTCAGACAACTGCCAGAAAGCAAGTGCTACAAACTCAAGTCAACAAACGTGCGCCCGCGGCTGGGAGCCCTGCTGTGTGTGGGGGCAGCCATGAGCAGGGGCACAGGCTCCGCCTCAGCCCAGTCTCCTCTGTGTGTCCTGGCCTGGCCCAGCCCAGCCAGTGCTGGGCCTACTCGGCTTTTTGGAGAAGCCCTGGGCCCTGATGGGCTGGGCAGGGAGATCCAGCTCTGCCATGTGCTCTCCTGGTACCTTCCCCTCCCGTCTTCCCCGGCTGCCCTTGCCAAGGGACTAGGAGCCGACGTGAGCGTGCGGGCACCTCCTTCGGTCTCTGCATGCTCCGACAATGATGCCTGCCAGGGGGCCGCTGCCAAAGCCCCGCGTCTTCCTCTTCTCTTGGGAGAACCTGAGCAGCCTGAGCCTGGGAAGCTGGTCACCATTGTGGACCTGTACCGCGGGCTCAGCCCTCCTTGGCAGCCATCTTACGGCTTGGCAACCATTTTGAGAATTTCCTTGGCAGGCTCTCAGGATCTGCTGACGCCGTCTGAACAGAAAGCTGGTTAAATATAGTCTAAACGTGACGAGGCGGTGTGGGAGCAGGTACAGCCACCCCGTAATAAATCTCGCCAACCAAACCATGGAAGACATCCTCCCTTTGTCAGGAAAACTGTCCTCTCCAAAGGTGCTTCCCACTGCAGGCTCCTTAACCCTTCCCCAGGCCCTTCCCTCTGCCCCCAACACTTTCTCAAAGCAGGACAAGGCAACTAATGGGCAAAGCTCCCACATCCTCATCCAAGCTCAAAACCCCATGGAGTTATTCCTCTCTATACCTTGCTATAGGACCTGGTGGTAAGTAGGGATCTCAAAACACATACCAGGTTTCCCAATTTTTGTTATTATTTAATAAGGTCACGGGAGAGTCACTGTGGTATAGAGGATGGCAAACAAGCCTCCAAAATGGGGAGGCTTTCCTCTGTGTATGAATGACCTTGGTCAAGTCACTTGCATTTGTAGGTAGATTCTCTCCTAATGAGTGAATTACCAGCATGCTCAAAGAAAAAGACCATGGACATTCAAGCCACAATCAAAAGTAGAATTTTTCCTTCACTGCATTTTTAAAAAAATTCTAGGCACAGGCAAATGTAACTTTTCAAGTAAAATCTAAAATAACCCTGTAAAAGGGCTGGTTTTGGAGCAACGTTCCCCAAGAGTGCCAAGAACCCACAAGGCCTTCTCTGAAGTCATTTTGTTCTCAACAACTGCCCAAAATCAACTTTGAACTCATTTCTCTCTCTCTGGCTTCTCTCTCAAAAATGGTCTGAAAACCGAAGTGGGTAGCCTTTGAAAGCACTAGAACATGAACTATACCTCGGTCCCTGATTCTGGTCCAGGTAGGGTGACACTAGGAATGCTTGGAATCAGGGTGTGTGTGTTCAAATCACCAGCTGTGTGACCCTGCGCAAGTCACCTGACAGCCCTTCGGGTTCAGTGTTCTCCTTTGTAAAGTGAGAAGGCTGGACTCCACAACATCTGAGGTCGCTTCCAGCTTTCTCATAGGAGCTTGTGATCAATGGCACTGCTCCAACATCAAGAGATAACTGAAGCTTAAATCAACTAAAATCTACAACTATGGATTCAGGACCATCTTGGCATCTGCGGAATTAATGCAGAAATAAATGATGAGTCGCTAACCCTTAGTTAGGGAAAATATATAAGGTGCTCTTCTGAGGATCCTTCTCTCAGTCTGGGGATCAGCGGTCACGGCATGGTCCTGCTAAGCCTATCCTATCTACTGCTATGTCCTCATTACTATAATAAGAATGGACGAGAAAAGCACTATCCAGATATTATCTCATTTGATCCTAACAATAATTCTTAGAGGGAGGTGCTATTATTCCCATTTTACAGATGAGGAAACTGAGGTAACCCATGGTTAAAGTGACTTGCCCAAGGTGACTGTGCTGGTTAAGTGTCTAAGGCAGGATCTGAATTGTCAAGTCTTCCTGAGTCCAGGCCCAGCACTCTCTCCACTGGGACACCTCGATGTTTCTTATTAAACACTCAGTATGTGCCATCTGTGCTAAGTGGTGGGACTACCTTTTGGGTAAATAAGTCAGATTAACATAAGGCTTTCTCATTGTCTACTAGCATGAAAATTAAAATATTAAAGCTTATTTTTGGATCTAGTGGTACCAAGGGTCACTTATTCTAAACAAAGACCTGGGCCAGCTGTTTGGCACAGTAGATAGAATGCTGGGTCTGGAGTCAAGAAGACCCGTCTTCCCGAATTCAAATCCTGCCTCAGACACTCACTAGCTGTGTGACCCTGGACATGTCACTTCACCCTGTTTCCTCAGTTTCCTCATCTATAAAATGAGCTAGAGAAAGAAATGGCAAGTATCCTTGCCAAGAAAACCCAAATGGGTCATGAGTGAAGAAACTCAACAAGAAAGATTCAATTTTAAAATCAAATGTCAATCAGATAAAATTAGAAGGTAGAACAGAGTCTAGTTCTTAAGAACATACACATATAAGAAGGGTCTAGGATCTTATTAGGAAATTCTGGGCATGAAAACTCCTTCCTTCACCAAAGAGAAGTCTTGGGGAGGTGACAAAAGCTTAGAGGTGAGATCTGCCCAAGGCCACAAAGCTAGGCAGTGCCAGAGGCTACATACATCTGAATGCCCATTTCCTAGACTCCCCAGGGAGCTCCAAACTACTCTGCCATGCTATCTTAGTCTAGACTTGACCTCGAAAGAATTTGTAGTGTGTGGAAATAGGCACAATTTTGATATACTTTTAACATAGTCTCAATGACATAGCTATCTAAACTTGAAGAAAGAATGAAGATGGATGAGTGTCTTGCCGCCCCATCCATCCTAGTGAAGCTTCGCATAGGTAACATTTATTCATGGGTCATTTCATATGTAGTGACTTAGATGACTAGAATTAGAATGTTATGTAGAAAAAATGCATTAGGAAACAGGCTGGGCTTTCTCTTTATGGAATGGCAATATTCTTCAGATGAATGGAAACTCCTTGAGGGCAGGGGTTTCTTCTTCCACCTTTGCACCCTCAGATCCTAAAACTGTGCCTGTACCCAGCAGACATTTAATAAATGCTTTCCGATTGAATGATGATGTCCTGTGGTGTGCTCCAACCCTTGGGAATGGCCTGGAGAAGGCCTCCCTCCATTCTTTTCTATACCTCGTATCCTAATTACAGCAGCATCAGGGCGGGCATAAATAATATAGCTTTATTTAGAGAGAAGCCAAGAATCTGCCTGTTTCTTTAGGAGATTAGCCCAAATCCTTTTAACTAATGCAGTATGACAAGGATTAAAGAGGGTTCTAAGCTAAGAGGCGTGATTCTGGTGCATGTGCTAAAATGTTGTGGGGTTCATAGGAGTTATCACATGGAAAACCATTTTGTGAACGAGACAGAGCAGTAAGAATATGGCCTGCTATGTTGCTGCTGTTGACTTAGCTGCTGGACAGGTCAAGGAAGGTGTTCCGGGCTTTTAGGAATGGCATCATTTTGCTAGCTCATTGATAGCAATGAAAATGAGAGCCTGAATTTAAATGTCACCTAAGCTACACAATACCCATTTCCTGTGAGGGTTACTGGCACTACGTTAGGTACCAAGAATACAAAAACATAATGAAAAAAGTCTCTTCCTTCAGGAATCCACACTCTACGGGTGATGAAACAACGGATTCACAGGTAAGGAAACGCAAAATAATTACAAAGCAGTTTGTGAGTGGGGTGAGGGAGAAGAGCCATGAGCTAGGGCAGAGGGCACAGATTGGCATCAGGTTGGCATCAGACCTGAGCCATGAATGCAGTCAATACAGGGAAGTGATGAAGAGCATTCCAGGCACTGGGGACAATGTGTACAATAAGAAGATGATATTAAATTAAAACTATGAAGAATTCAGGAAAGAAATGGGGGCAAGAAGACATGAGAAGATACACATGTTGTAATGGGTATGGAAGCAGGGCAAATATGCTGTGCCCCTCCCCAGTCCAGCTGTTGGGTCTTTTTTTGTTTGGTTGGTTTTTTTGTTAAAGTTTTGATGCAATTAAAGTGTATACTGAACGTCACACTGTCACCTCAACTGGAATTCTGCCATATTCTCCCTCATTTAACCCCTCTAGGGACTTTTCCTTAGAGAAGGTCCTGAATTTTCCCCAATGATTAGCTTGAAATGAGTAATGTCATTCTGCCCACTGGTTCCTGAAAAAAAAATTAGAAATTGGGCACAGTCATATCCGAAAGACGTAGCTTAACTCCTTTGTTACCTTAAAGTCTCCTTTAGTTAAAAAGGAAAAAAAGGAAGGGGAAGGGCCATTTTTATACCAAGAGAGAAAAGAACAGAGTATAGAAACATTTTTTTCAATTCTGATCAATTCCTGGAAAACTCTCTTTGTCATCAAAACTTCCTCTGTCATCTCTTTCCTGTCTCTCTCCCTCCTCCCCCTCCATCCCTGTCTCTTTTTGTCTCTATCTCCATGTCTCCATGGCTGTCCATCTCTGTGTAAACCTGTCTCTGTCTCTTTCTACAACAACTGTAATGGCATAAAAATTGATCTCTCTTCCCCCTCTCATATTACAGAGACTGTCAGTGGAAGTAAAATGTCACTCAGGAAGGGCTTGTGGCAATGATCAAACCTTTTCTAGCACATTATAGCACCTGAATCCTAGACACCAGAGAAAACTCCTGCGCCTCCAGCCTGTGCCAGGTTAACCCCAAACCAACTATTGACCATGCTATTGATTTGGACTGGGGAGGAACCAAGAAGGAAGAAGCATGGGACCAGATAGGATTTCTCCCTTCTGTAGTTAACATTTCTCTAACTCTGAGGCCTCCCAACTCAGGTCTTCTGAGGCTGAAGCCAAGGGGCTCTGCACAGCAGCTTGCCAGGATGTCTGGAGGGATCATTCCAGCTGAAGCAGACAGTCTTTAGTGGGACCTGATAAGCCCCTGATTTACAGTTCGACCTAGCTAAGTCTTCAGAGCAGCTACTTGACAGGAAGACTTAGGAGGCTGACAAACAGCTGGGATAAAAGGCCATGGGCCTCTTCTCAGGCAGTACTGGAAAAGTACTTCATTGCTGCTCACCTGATCGGCCAGATTCTACCAACCTTGGCTGAAAACCTTTATTGCAGACACTAGGGAGAAAGGGGTGGAAAAGTGGGTAACTGGCAGGCACCAAGGGAGGGGCCATCAGCTGGGAATGGCTGAAATTCTTAAGGCAAATTAATTTCAAAGGATGTAATTATGCTACAAGAAACAAGGCAGAGAATTTAGAGAAACTTCAAGGGATTTGGAAAGAACAGATGCAGAACAAATGAGTTAAGAGAGGAAAATCAGAGGAACCTAGAAGACCTGGACAGTCTGATGCAGAAAAAAAGAAATGAGGAAAACAAAGAATTAAGAGAAAATTAGGTAGATGTGAAAGAACTATTCCAATAAGGGGATGAGAAATAAAGATAACAAAGACAAACTTGGGGCAAATTGGATAAAGTGGGGGAGAACCAGAAGAATAATTTACTTAGTAACCATAACAAAATACGTGGAAAATGACATTGAAAAACTTTAGAATAGAGCAAGTCAGCTAGGTGGCTCAGTGGATAGAAGGTGGGAGGACCTGAGTTCAAATCTGACCTCAGACACTTATTAGCTGAGTGACACTGGGCATGTCATTTAACCCCTGTTTGACTTAATCCACCAGAGAAGGAGATGGCAAACTACTTTAAGATCTTTGCCAAGAAAACCCCATGGACAGTAGTATGGGACACAAGGTAACAAAGAGTCAGGTATGACTAAAGGACTGACCAGCAACATCATGGACTCCAGAAGACAAACGACCAAATATGCTTCTCTCTCCTCTCATCTAGGTGGGGAGTTACTCATAGGAAGAGAATGAGGCATGGGTCAGAGATGGTTAATAATGTTATTACTTAATTTTAAAATGCTTATACAGTACCTGGTATATACTGAATACTATATAAATGTTAGCTGTAATTATTAGTGATAACATTTCTTGTTTCAAGGTCAGGTTCTTGTGTTGTGGGGGTTTCACTAGGAAATAAATATTTTTTAAAGACATCCATGAACATGTTTTTATAAAAGGGTTAGTGTAGAAATCATTGATATAATTAACATATAAGAATTCTTTTTTTTTAACTGGCTTTTCCCCACTCTGTACAAATTAGACTAAACTAAAATGGGTTATTTATCCAAGAAGTCGAAAGGGAGCAAAGCTAAGTGCTTGGTTTATACATCCTTGGGGTCTTAATCACATAATTCTGAATTGGCCAAGGATCATTCGTTTGGATCATTATATCCATATCCTGCAAATATTCTGCCATTTAATTTGCAAAATGCATGACCACAGATCGCAGTACACAGAAAGAATTATTAGATATGTGCACGGCACCAATAAATCGAGATGTGGCACCAAGCCATCCTAAAATAATAGCAGTAATAGTAATGATGATTAATAACAATGCACTTATATTCTGACTCAGAGAATTTTCTCGAGGGACTTTACAGATGTTCACTAATTAAGTCTCGTAACACCCTCACTGAGGTTGATGAGTATTGTTATGCCAATTTTACACATGGGAGAACTGAGGTATGGAGAAGTAGGGAGGCTTTCACCGATTTTCTCAGAGGCAAGAATGGAAAATGAAAGTAACTTGAAAAGGTGTACAGAGTGCTACAAGCTCCCCCTCCTTCATAGAAGCAGTGCTTGTAGCAGAGGACAAGAATAATTAATAACAGCAATACAGTACTTGACCAGGCACTGTGCTAAACATTTTAGAATTTCTCATTTATTCCTCACAACTACCCTTGGAGGCAGGAGCTATTATTATGCCCATTTTACAGATGAGGAAACTGAGGCAAACAGTTAAGTGGCCTGCCCAGAGACACACAGTAAGTGTCTGAGGCCACATTTGAACTCAGGTCTTCCTGATTCTAGGCTCAGGGTTCTGGCCACTGCATCCCCAAGTAGATTCTGAAGTGGTAAAAAGCCATCCTATCTAAAACTCCTGGTCTGATGCCTTGTCCTGGCTCTCCAGAGATGCTTGGGATGAGAAGTGGGGGGAGGAGCTATATCAAGAAGGGAAGAATGCAGATTGGCTCAGTGACGGGCTGGGTGTCTACCAAAGACTTAAGTGCAGAAAAAGCTTTTCAGAAACCACCCACATGAAAATAAGCTTTATGAGGGCAGGAACTGTTTTCTACCTTGTTGGCACCCCAGTGTTTAGGACCTGACAAGCACTTAATGCTTGTTGACTGAATGAATAAATCTACAGAGACATGGGTGGGTTGGGAACTGTACTGGGGGAGGGGCCAGGCACTATTCAGGGTAAAACTAGATTGGGAGAATTTATGAAAGAAAACCACACTTAGGAGTAGCCTGGTGTTGATTTTGTGGTTGAAGCTCCAACAAGGTTCTTTCGATATGGTGGATGGGACATTGGACTTGGAGTTAGGAAATCCTGGGTTCCAATCCTGATTTAGGCATCAACTAGCTAAGGCTTCTGTTTTCTCATGTGGAGAAATGAGTCAATCAGTGGCCTCTAAGGTTCCTCCTAGTTTTAGAGCTATGATCCTATGACCTGAAAAAGGGGGGTGATTCATATTTTATAAGCTTATAAGATTCGTATTTTATAAGATAGAGGGTGCAGCCATGCTTTAATTATTTTAATTAATTAGATTAATTTTCCTCCATGATTCTTTATTGCTTAGTATTCCCCTTCTTGTAAAGGAATATAAAGACCTGCTCTGTACCTGAGTCATGTTTGGACTCTGGCCACTTTTTACTTTCCCCCTCCTGCTGGGGAAAAGCTCTTAGATTAGATCCCCAAAAAGCACTATGCCTCAGGAAAGCAAGGTGTAAGAAGAACTGAATCCCCAAGAGCCCATTTCCACCACCGAGGAGACAAGGAATTCCAGAGCACTGAACTCAGGTCCGGCTCTGAGGGCAGGTAAAGCACAGGGACTGGGGAACGACTCTTATCCCCACTGCGACATTCCCACCTCCCCCACCCCCAGGCTAGCCCACATCTCTGGGATGCAGTGACCACAATCAGAAAAGTCCGAAATAATAAATAATTGGATACGGAGGGAGCAATTCTAGAAAATTTGAAATTACTTGTACTGGACCTATTTAGTCAGTGTACCAAAATAGATCAGCACCTGCTTTCTAACTACAACCGTTTTAGAGTTGCTGGCATTGAGAAGTTGTGACTTGTCTAGGGACACATGGTCAGTCTATGTCAGAGGAAAGATCTGAACCCACAGCTTCCTGATTTCAAGATAGGCCCTCTATCAGCTGCAACACTCCCCAATATTTAAAGCCCAGCTCTGTTTGTCTGGATTCGAGTCGAACTAACATTCTAAAATGCTGGGTGGGTCCCCATCACTGCTGTCCCATAAAAAGGAGAGAAACACTTAGAAGAATAACAAGAAAAAACATGCTTGAATGAAAGGAAGGAGAAGTTAGAAATCATAAGTAGAAAAATAAACAGAAAACAACTGTGTTTGGTGTGCATTGATTTTGAAGATGACTTATAATGAATCACAATACAATCTAGTTAAGTGTCTCTGGGTTCTAAGCTTTGTAAAATAAATAATCCAAAATCTAAATATGTACATTTATTGCTATTTAAAATTCAGCACTGTTCATAGTCAGAGCAGGGCAATCTTTTTTCAAAATGAAAAGCTTGGTACATGACGTTATGAGATATATGTCTGCATGTATATGCATGTGCATGCATGTATTATAACATGTATGGAGAAAACACATGCCATGAACTTCCCCTCATGGAAATCTTCTGAAATACACACAAAACTCCTGGTTTAAGAAGTACCAAGTGCATATTGTCTGTAAATGTGTGTTTGGGCATATACTACACCATATGTTTGGGGACTATGCTAACTAGCTCCTTCTTCCAACAGTGCCCTCCAGAAACACCCTCAGATTCACACCTATTTAGCCAAAGAGCTCTCTCAAATGACCCTTTTGTTTATGAATTCTGAACTGCCTATATCTGTTAACAAGTCCAAGCTGGCCTAAGGAAAATAACTTTTTTCTCCCCTTCCTCCTCCAGCCCCAAAGAAACGAGAATACCGGAGACATGATTTAGAAGGTGCTTTAAGGCCCCCAAAGTGTATTAGACACATTGTTCTGTTTAAGCCTCAGAACAGCCAAAGGACAGCAGTTTTACAGGGACTAATAAACCCATTTTGCAGACAAAGAGACTGGGGCCAGAAGAGTTAAACTCCTTGGGTCTGGTCATACAGAGGTAAGATCTGAACCCAGGTCTTGCTGATTTAAAGCCCAATGTGCTAGTCACATGACAGCCAAAGTGGCTCAATAGATAAAGCCAGCCTTCGAGTCAGGGATCTGAGTTCAAGTCATATTTCTGACCCATCCTGGCTGTGTGATCCTGGGCAAAGCTCTCAGTTGCTCATTCTAAGGCTGTGCATTGTCTAGGGGCATTAACAGAGGAGGAGGTACTAAGGTACCTGCGCTGGAGAGGCAGTTAAGAGGGGCTCCCTCCACTGGGAGGTCCCATCCCCTTCCATTCACACCAGCAGCATGTATAACACAAAGCCAGTGTGGATAAACTCCCAGTTAGGGCCATTGTGGAGGGCTCCACACATATGACAAACACAAGATGCATCCCCAAAGCTCCCCCACATTGGAGGAGGAGGGGGTCCCTCCGAGAGCACTGGGGGAGGAAGGGTCCAGCTGAAAGAAAGTGCCTCCAGCAAATCATTTCTCACTCATCTGTTCTCCCAGACTGTAAGATTCTAACTTGGGAAAAAAAACCTCCAGCGTATCTACCTAACACCAAAACAGCTGTCCCGTTCCATGGCGAAAATCCATCAAACGCGCTGTCATCCGGCTGTATGTACGGCTTTCAGAAGACTCAGAACCGGAAGGGGCCTCGGAGCTCGTCTAAGTCCATGAACTTGGACAAAAAGTCACAACAGTATATTGCCAGCCCTGGGGCCCACACTCGGAGCTTTCCAGGCCCCTCTGATTCTGCTTTCTCCTTCACCCCATGAAGCCAAGCAACGATAATCGCTAATAACAGGTCAACACATATATAACGCTTACCCAGGGCTGGCACTCTACTACGTACCTTAGGATTATTCCCTCATGTGATCCCCATAACAATCCTGGGAAGTAAGTGCTATTATTGTCCCCATTTTATAGACGAGGAAACTGAGGAAAACAGAAGTTAAACAGGGATCAGGTCCTGCCAAGCTGATCTCCACGGCACATTTCTCATCCCATGCTTCTCTCTACTCAAATGGCCACCATCATTTTTCACTGAATGATTCCATCCCTACCTCCAATCCCCCCTTCTCTACAGCTTGGGAAATAGACTTCTTAATGAGCAGGTCACTCACCTGCCCAAAGACCCTTATGGGCATCGCTCATGAATCCCAGATCAATAAGACAGGGAGGAGGTGGCCAGCTGAGACAGCTTGCCTAGACTGGGGCTGGAATATCCCTGACAACCTAGCCCCCTACAGCATGGTCCAGAGGATCCAGCCTCTGACCCCAATGAAGCAAGGCCCTTCACCAGCCTGGGCCTCAGTTTCCTGCTCTGTAAGCTGAAAGGTAAAGAAGGGCTAGATTGTTTCTGGCATCTCTTCCAGCTCTAGCCCACGGCTGCTCAGATCCCACCTGGCCATCTTTCATGTAATCCTTGATCCAGTCAAACCACATTGTTTCACCAAAGCAAACATCTTGTCTCCTAACAGCACCTTCACAGAGCTGCTCCCCTGCCCACAAATGCTCTCCCTTATCTCTACCCTTCAGAATTCTCTGCAACATTTATTTTTGGACATGGCCAATACAGGAATTTGTAGAATGATGCACATTTATACCACAGGTTTTGGCTTTGTGTCTCTAGGCCTTAGTTTCTCAGGGGGTGCTTATGCTCCATAGTGAACAGGTGGCAGGTGGCAGGTGGCAGGTGGATGGAGCTTCAAATGCTAGATTTTTCATAGGAAGGCCCGATGCAGGCCCTGTTGTGGGAGATACAGCAGTCCTTCATGTGGACTATGGCGAGGAAGGGAAGGCTGGCCGTGCCTGCCATGGATGGTGGGGGGAGGCTGGTCGCGGCTGTCGGACCAATAGCTGCTGCCACAAATCTTCGCTATTCACAAACAAACGTGAAGAACACACCCAATTTTACAGGAAGCTAATACAGATTATTTCATATTTCCATCCTCTCTGCTTCTGAAGATCAGTATAGAATCTAAGACATCACTGGCTTTATGATGGTAATGGTGTGGGCAGCCCTGCCAATGGAGAGTATGGAACTTGATCCATTCACCTGCTGAGCCTGAGTGATTTGAGATATTTCCCTATCAGGTTGGCACAGGAAGTCAAGCCAATGAGGAAGGAAGGAAGGGAGAGAGAGAGAGAGAGAGAGAGAGAGAGAGAGAGAGAGAGAGAGAGAGAGAGAGAGAGAGAGATGAGGAGAAGAGGAGAGGGAGGGAGGAAGGGGAGAGTGAGTGAGACAGAGAGAGAGAGAGAGAGAGAGAGAAAGAAAGAGAAAAAAAGAAAGAAAAAGAAAGGAAGGAAGGAAGGAAGAAAGGAAGGAAGGAAGAGAGAGAGAGAAAAGGAAAAAGAAAAAAAGAAGGAAGAGAAGGAACGAAGGAAGGAAGAAAGGAAGGTATATTCCATTGCCTGACACTGCCTAGCCAATGCATTATCTAGTTATGAGATGGCCTGAAGGAAGCCACAAACCACACCTACCCAGAAAACCCTTGTCTAGCCGCTTTCCTCCTAAAGTGACCTGAAATTCCCCACAAAGTCACTAAGTCACTCTCTGGCTTTCTGGTGCCTGAATTAAATTCTACCATTAGCCTTTATTCCCTTTCCCTAAGTCTTTGATCACTGTTAGACTGTAAATACTCCTGGGAGATGTAACACATTTAATTTTATTAGTAATTAAGACTTAAATGTGAATTCATTTGGCATCTTCCTTCTTGGGAGGAAGTTTTCCTAGGTGGGAGGGGGCAGAGTACATGGCCCTCTGACTAAGGGAGTTAGAACCACAAAATACTGGGCCTCAGAATTCTCTGCTCTGAACTCCAGCCTGCTACATGACAGCCTTCTCCACCATCCTGGGTAGCTGGGTGGTGCAGTGGATAGAGTGCTGAACCTGGAGTCAGGAAGCCTGAGTTTGATTTCAGCCTTGAACATTTCCTCGCTATGTGACCTTGGACAACTCACTGGATCTCTCTTTGCCTCAGGGTGTTTGGGTGCTAATTTCACCATAATTTGGAGTAACTGATGGAACTAAGATTTATAGGCAGGTGTGTATGAAAAATTGTGCCAATAAATTTTTTTTACAGCTCTCAACATTTCCATCTACAACACACTGGATCCTGGGATACTGTATAAACGTTTTTTTGCAATGGGGTTCAGGCGATCTCTGTAACTTATTTGTTACCTTACCACTTGTAAAGTCTCATCCCAAACTCTCAGTAGTCAGATCTGAGTTCAAATCCACTTTTGCACAATTACTATATGTGACCCTGCGCAAGTCTGCCTCAGTTCCCCCAACTGTAAAGTAGGAAGAACAGCTTGTATGTATCTCCCAAGTTAGGTGTTATGGTTTAAATGAAATAATTTAATGCACAGTGCCTGGTATGGAATAGACATTTAATAAGTTTTTGTCGCTTTCTAACTTTCTTCTTGCAAACACTATTATCCCTATTTTACAGGTGGGGAAACTGACAGTAGCCAAAATGACTCGACAAAATCACAGTACCTGAGCCGTGATTTGATCCCAGTTTCCCCCTTAACTATAAGGTGAACACTCCTGCCATAGGCTGCGACAACCCAAGCCTTGTTCTCATCAATAAATCTTACGATACTATTTCTGTACATTCCTTTGAATCAGCACATGCCTGTGTCTGCCCAATAAGAGTCTTACTTTTTTTTTTTTAATGTCCTTTCATACCTAACCCAGGAGTAAACATTCCAAACTGGAGTGGAATGTAAGCTCCCATTGTTCAGACTAAAGATCTTTTGTTACTGCTCTGACTGAAGGTGCTCAGTGCCTAAGTTGTGGAAATCCAAATTCTTTTTCAATTACTCTAGGCCACTGAGGCCCTTAATCAAGGCAGGATAACTAACAGATGATTAGCCTTGACAACCTGCTTTTAAATGAAATCCTAATTCACATCCTCACTCATCATTCAGGCCTGATGGGACATTAGCCATAATGTAAATATGCCTGTTTATTTAAACTTTATTTCCATCCCCTTGTTTAGTCTACATCTGCCAAAAAAACAAAGAAAATTCCCAGCAAGTGTGCCAGAGAAATCCTTGGAGTGAAACATTAAATTATGCCCCCGACCCCTTCCATTGAGAGGGGTTCATGTATTTCAAGAATTTCTAAAGACACTTTTGCTATTATACCTAAGAAGCATCTTGGAGGAAAATATCAAACTACCCAAATACCTTCTGTCCTCTAACCCTGAAATAGATGAAACAAGACAGTAATCAGTCTATGGCTACATAGTGGAAGAAACAGAAATATCTAAAAAGCTTGGCGAATTTTATAGCTAGCAAGGACCTTGGAGATCATTTAATTAGCATCCCTTCAGTTTACAGGTGAGAAGACTGAATGAGGGAGAGGTAGTGAGGCAAGTTAACTGATGCACTGAAACTGGACCCCAAGTCACTTGAACCCCAGGCTAGTGTCCTTTCTACCACACTCTGCCCATGACTGGATGATTCCTCCAAGAATCTCCATCTTCAGGAGGTCACCCAGGCTCATCAATGTATCATTCTTCCTCAGGCTGAACCTCCCGCCTCCCCCACTCCCCAACCCTTTCAGCTTCAACACATTTTCTTTCTTCATTAGAACAGAAGTTTCCTGAGGGTAGGGGCTATCTTTCTTTCTGCTTGTGAGGCTTGGCATCTTGTTTGGCACATAGGAGATGCTCAAATGCTCACAGAGAGCAAACCTAGCCCCTCTTCAGTATGATAGCTCTCCGAAAACTTACAGAGAGATAGTGTGACCTCCCCAAGTCTTTACTCATTTAGAGTGGCACCTTGTGTATTCTAGCTGTGACTCTCCTCCCTAAAAGTCCAGAAGGTTAGAGACAAAGAGGAAACCACTCAGAAATAGGAGAAAGCCCCTTCCTTCCCAGGCAGAAGCAGAAAGTATTGTTCTGTCCATCTGATGCATTTATAAATTATCCCTATACTTAGCTCTCTGAGTGTATAAGATGCTTCTAAATAAGGATATATCAGGCCAGGCCTATGGCTCACCAAGTTGGCCACAGCAATGATTCCAAGAGAAATACCGCAGGAAGATACCATCAAACATCACAATACCCTTTCAAAGCTGAAGTCAGGCTTCCCCAGTCTCAGTTTCCCTCTCTGGGGTTGGATTTGACAACTTCTAAGGATCCTTCCTCAAATCTATCATCCTCCAATCCTTAATATCCAGCACACTCTCTTTTTCACTCATGAATCCTTCTTGAAACTATTTATAAGGTCATCCTCTACTACCTTTTTGAGTAATGACTTTTGTAAACTCACTATACGCTATGTAATGCTAGGACTTCCTCCCATTTGTCCAGAAACTCTTTCAAGCTACAGAGGCCCAGAAATGGCTGTGAGGTCAGAGATCATTGAATCTAACCCCTACCTGGGAAAGAATGACCTTTGTAGCACGCTTACAGATGGGCCCCAAGTTCTGAAAGAGAGCATTTGCATGGAGTTGGATGGTTTGCAAATTTATTCCAGGACTTGTGGACTTGGAGAACATATCCATCTTCCTCCAAACTACTCCAGTCATGCTTCTACAAACTCCAAAGTGTTTCCCTCTCCTCTTGGCATTGGTGATCTGGATTTTGAGAGGCTTCGTTTTTTTAGGCTGACCTCCCATGGAAAGCCTCTGCAGGTCAGGGTGCCTGGAGCTGGGAAAACATACACATGCCAAGATCCCTAACTCACAGTGAAAGAAGAGTTTTCCCTGGCTCTCTTAACTTCCAACGGAACCCTAAAGAGCCTTATTCGAACGGATGGGCTATGACAAGTGTGAAGCAGTAGAAGGCTGTGTGGCAGCAGATTTCCACGTACTCCCTTCACTTCCAGCAACTCCACTGACTTGCTGAGCAGGAAAGGAAGCAGGCAACCTAACCACACATAGCCTCAAGCCTTTCTGTGAACCAGGAAAAGTGCAGAGCACAGACTGGGGAACCAGAGCCTTGGCTGAAGAGCTGAGTGTGGCCTGGGGGAAATGACTCGGCTTCTCTGCTGGTCAGTTTACGGCTCTGAAAATACAGGGGCTCAGATTAAATGATCTCGGAGGGCTCTTCCAGCCCGACTTCTCTGTGTTCCATGCTCAGATATTCTCTGCCTAAGGTCCCTTCCATATCTGAAGTCTGATGCTAAGTGCTTAATAGATGTCAGTGGGTTGACTGATTCCAGCTCTAACAAACCGTGCTGTAACGTGTTCGGAGGCCCTTTCAAGCTCTGACATTGTCTGTTCTGAGGCCCCTCTCATTCACTGAGCAAGGTCTCCTCCATTTCAATAGGATAAAGCCCAATTCGTGAAACAAATAAAAGAAAATTTGGTTAAGCAGTTTGCTAGGGCCCTCGGATCCTGCACGGTCCCTAGGAAGATAATGGGCATTTTCTGGGCCTTTAGAACCTCCATCCCCAGCACTATGGCTTTCCTCTCTGGGATGACCTCTCATCTGCTCAGGGCAGATCTCAGACACACCTAGAGACTGGCAGCTCCTTGAGGCAGGGGCTGCCACTTGGCTTGGGCAGAGGTCGGGGCACACAGTAAATACCTAATCATTCTTAATGGACTGAGTGGAGCAGTTATATACCAGACACGTTTAAGAAGAGAGGATTCAAATGAAATTTAAAAGTTCTTCAAATCTCAACATCTTGCTAGGCTTGAAGTACTAGATTTCCAGGGCGGTGCCAGTTGGAGAGATAGAAAGCTAGATAGATAAACAGATCCACACATGCATAATACATAGATAGAAACATCTGTATCGACACAGTTATCTCTATCAATATAGAGACAGACATATAGATATCTCTATATAGATGACAGAGAAATTTATATATATAGTGATATGTATTATATATACCAATACACACTTCTATATCACATGACAAATGGGCAAAAGGGAAAACTACACATATGAATGGCGAATATTGCCTCTTTTTAGCAAAAGGGCTGGTATCACCTCCTGTAAAAAAAGTCACAGAGTTCAGTGAATTAGAGGGAAAGAGAGTTAGGGGTAGCTGGGAAAGTTGTGATATAAAAGAATTTCCATTATCCAGTGACAAGGGCTTCCTTTTCCTAGAGGACCTTACAGAGTGATAAGCAGTAGTTCAGCTCCCTGGAGAAGCAGATTTGCCCAGAGGAGGTAGGAAGTGTCTGGCACCGGGTGGGATAAGAAGCTTGGTTTTCAATCGTGACTCCCATAATAGCTAATTTCAGATCATTCTGGAATTAACACTGTTTTCTGTACCATAGAGGGGAGGTGATGCTGTGTTCACTCATCTGGAGACTGCCACTTAGTGGATTGTTAATATTAATTTAAAAAAAAAAAACCCTTAAAGGTGCTAAGGAAGAGGCCCTGGACCTTATTTTCTCAGTATTCCTGGACTTCATCTTTTATGTGCAGTTTTCTAGGTTGAAAAACTTGAATCCTCAACATCACCATTGGGATAAAAGGTACTTGAAAACAAAGGCACAAAAAAGTGTATTATTTTTTAGTATAAAGACTGACTCACAAAACTCAAACAATTCAGAAAGGCCAAGATTAACAAGAGGTTCAGAACTATTTTATGGACTTGCTGTTTGCTGGCAAACACAAGAGACTCATGAAGAAATAAAATAACTCAATGGCCAATACCCTCTCTACCCAGGATTGGAAGGAAAAACAATGAGGAAATTTTTTAAAAGCTTTTTAGAATTCAAAACCATTTTTTAAGGTGTAAATATAAATCATGGCACACAATTGTTTTCTCCGAACATTGGCCTTGGCACCCTTCCATCCCTGTCATCTGAGCACCAGGCCATCCTTTTCTTTCTCTCCTTCTTCAGAGCATGTTTTCAATATCGAAGGCCAAAGCCAGCCGGGGATGCACAGATGGGACGGTTACAGCTGCATCTCCTTTGACAGACTGCAAAAGCCCACTGGGACACTTTCCCCAGCCCCGTCTATCCGTCTTGTGTGCTTACGCGACACCACCTTTTCCTAGGCTTTGTTGAGGGTGTCACATGGTTTGGGCCAACATACTCCAATCAGATTATGTGTCTCATTTATTAAACTTAAAAAAAAAAAAACCAAGAGGGTGGGGAAAACTACCTTTTTATTATAATAATTTCTGGGCTTCATGTTCATTTTGAAATTTATAAAATTTTGATAAAATAGAAACTCTAAAAACGAATCCCCACATACATAGTACACCCAGCCTCTTCAGTGGGGTGACTGATGGATATGAGCTACTCAATAGGGTCCATTCAGATTGATTAAATTGTAACGAAGCCACGACAGACCTCGCCAATCTGGGAGATGGGGGTCATAAAGCTGGGAAGAAGAAGAGGACACACAGGAAGGCTGTCCAGGACTCCCACACCTACTCAAAGACCACCCCCCACTGAAATCTGCAAGGATAAAAAATCACCCTCCTAAAACAAGGCAGATCCATTCTCCCCCTAAGGTACTAAGAAAAGTGCTCCTCACCTCAGAAAAGGTGGGGATTTTCAAAGATCTGGGTCGCCCTAAGACATCCACTTCTCCCTCTGTCCTCAGGAATTTGCCTGTCTCTCTTCCAAAATCTGAACTGAGCTTGACTTTCCCACACAATTCCTGGCCTAGACTGCCGAGGATGATAAAATTAGGCGTTAAAAACAAATGTTCCAACAGAGCAAGCAGAAATGACGCCGAGCCAGCAGAACAAACGTTTTCAAACATTTTTTAAAATCCTATCACGGAGCCGCCCCCCTCCCACCATACAAAACAGAAAACAACAAAGGGGAAAGGAAAATAATTTTAAAAATCAGTGGCAAATTATAACCAACTCACATCGAAGCAAACTAATCTCTCACAGAACCTGGTGTCTGTGGGCTTGGGAAGGAGACTTGAGCTTGTCAGTCAAAATGTCTGCCTATGGCATATGGATAAAGGTTTCAGTCTGCTATCTCCAGACTCATCTTATGGCCTGGGTTCAAAGTGACTGAAAGGGGGCTCGAAACAAAGGAGGGTTCATTCAAAAGCGGGACTTGGGAGTTCCCCGGTCAGTGGAACCGCGCCATTTGCCTGGCTGATCAAAACCTACAGGCCGGGGAGAAATGTTGGGCAGCTTCAAGGCCTCTGGAGTTTCCCAAGAGCTGAAAAGCTGCCGGAAGGTTAAAGCTGGCTGGTCGGGATGGCATACTTGGCTGACTACACAGCCAGGTGGTTTGGGCATATTGGCAAACACCTGGCAAGGAGCCCAATGCATATGGCTTAGAGTGCTGGGCTCTTCCCAGGAAGCCTGCCTCGACTTTTGAGCAAGCATTCATTTCAGAGCAAAAGGCATCCAAGTGGGAAATGAAATCTTTTTTTTTAAAACCTAACCATTTTAAACCTTTTTATTAAAAATAAAAGACAAGTAGACCCTAAACCAAAGTCTCTCTTCCCATATTAAAAAAAATGCCAGTTTCACCAAAGTATTTGTGGACATAATTGTTGTAACCTTTTTCCATTTAGTTTCCATATTAGTTTGAACGATCTCTGTGATGCCAGTAATTAAAGCAGGTTAGGAAAAAAAACAACAGGAGGCAGAATGGAATAATGGAGAGACAGACAGACAGACAGTGAGAGAGAGAGACAGAGAGACAGAGAGACAGAGACAGAGACAGAGTGAGACAGAGAGAGACAGAGAGACAGAGACAGAGAGAGGCAGAGACAGAGTGAGACAGAGAGAGAAAGAGGGCCCCAAATCCAGGAGAACTAAATTCAAATCCCATTTTTGCCTCATACTAGCAGGTGTGATTTATTCAGCCTCTACATGTTCAAAGCACCTCCTTTGAAGGTGCTGACCAGGTATTCATTCATCTGGGGGGTTACTATGCCAATGACATCACGGTTCCAGTCTCTGTAATTGTCCTGAGAAGTAAGAGAGATAGAGCCCGTACAAATGGGCTTGGGGGTGATTTTCTCTAATGTTATTGAGTTGAGTCCCCACTGGTGTGCCCCCCTTGCCCTTTAGATTATCAGTTAAGATGATTAGTCAGTCAGCCTTAAGTAGCTTTTAGAAAGGGTATTTATTAAGGTTGATTTTCTCTAATTCTATTTCTTGGAGCCCCTGCTGGTGTGGCCTTCCCTTAAGATTATTAGTTGAGATAATTATTCAGTAGCCTTTGGAAATGTGTTAGAACAGTCCGTACAAAACCGCTCTCCCTAATCTCCCTAAAAGAAGGTGACAAGTCTTCCCCAAGTACATAGAGAGTTCAAGGAAAAGTGGGTTCAGGCGTAGAGAGGACATGTAGCATAAAGGTAGTTTCTGGTTACTGGAGGTATTTTTCCCATTTAAGGAGTATTCAAGAAGTTGCCCTGATGTATGTATGGGTCTAGTCTCTTTGCTGGGATCCTCCTAGAACTAGGCGTTCAGTGTGTCCTTGGCTCCTAATGATACGTGCATTACCACCCATAGATCTAGGAATACTCTTTAGGGTACTGGAGGGAAGATACAAAGTCCAACATTTCTGGGGCCCTTTGAACCTGAGAGAGTTTCTTCTGGTCAAAGGTTCTTCCTTGGGAGGTTCAGTCAGAACTTGGCATTAACTCCAATGTCTGGTATCAAACCCCTTCTCAGTTTGTCTGACAACTCAAATAATTCTAGAAGCTCAATCAAGTTTTCTCAACTTATATGAACATGAAGTTCTTTTCAGTTTTTTTGATACTTAATGGAAGGACTTTTGATGAATTTAATGATAAAGATGTGTTCCTACAGAGTCGAGACATCAGAACTAACATGGGATGAGGCAGCTTTAACTCCACCTTGCAGAAAAGCAGTACTTCGAAGGAGAAAATTCAGGCTTTCACTTTAGGAAGTTCTGGAATTGAATCCTACCACATAACCTCTGTGTGCGTCTGCTACCCCATCTGTATAATGAGGACAATAATCTCACCCATCTCATGAGGTTCCCGGGAGAACCAAATCAAGTCAATAAGCATGTTTCTGCCATTGTTGAGCCTTTCAGTCATGTCTGACTCTTTGTGACCCTATCTGGGGTTTTCTTGCCAAGATATTGGAGTGGTTGCCATTTCCTTCTCCAGAACAAGCATGTATTAAACACCTATTACATGCCAAGCACTGCACTCAGCACTAGGGATACAAAGAAAATTAAATCATGCCTGTGAGATGCTCTGTGTTCTTAAAGGACTAGATAAATGTAGTCGTGGTAGCGGTAGTAGTGCTGGTGGTCATCGTAGTGGTAATAATCGTCATTGTAATATTTGCAAAGCACTTTACATAAATTACTAAAATGAGAATTTTACTAATGAGAAAGCTGAAAAATGAAATGCTTTTCCCCATATCACCTAGCTATAAGTGTCATCGGCAGGATTAGAACCCAGGTCTTCCTCCATTCCAGTTCCAAAGCTCCTTCCACCATACCACTAAGTCCCTCAAAAGAACAAAAACAAAACCTGGGTGATCAGGTGACTCAAGTTCCCTCCTTGATGAACATGTGGGGAAACAGACGACAGAGACAACCCTAATGGAAATGAAAACTGGAACCATTTTCCAGGGAGCGTTATTAAAGCATGATTGACAGCTAACACCACAAGGCGTGAGTATAGTCTATCAGAGAAATGCATATTTGAAGACTTGTTACAACACGTGCTCAGAGAAGGGACTGTCGGGGCACATGTTACTTTTGAGGGATTAATGAGTGATTGGCTAATGCGGAAGGCATGAGGCAAAATTTCAGGGTTGGTAACCCCAGCTGGTCACTAATCTCTTGTAATACCATTATAGTGCAGCATTAAATATTCGACAAATACCTTTTTCCTGGTAGGGCTGGATTTTTCTCTGCAGCCCATGCTTAAGATGGGGGTACGCCCTTACATTCCATGTCTTGGGTATTTTAGAAGTATTAATTCCTGGTACATTAGCTAATTAGATTACATAAATCATTTGTCAGAATCCTGTTTCAATTCTAATATTGTTTAAATATATATTTATGGCCTTTACAAATGCAAGCTGTTTGTCTAATAAGCTAGGCTAAGTTTTGGGGCATTTTTAAAGCTTCCTCAGGAAGAGGATTGATGGCTATAGATGGGGTTGGGTTGGAGTCTTTTTTTTTTAAGACAATATCTGACCAAGTTTTCAGTAAGTACTCTAGCTCTGAAATAAATATCACCATCTCTCCTGCCAATGAGGGCTTCATAAACTCTCACATCTCAAATCACTTAGATGGATGCACACATCTACACAGCAATGGGAAAACAATCACTCTGCTTATTCAGCAAAGATCAGAGATGTCAGTCTAGATGAGAACAAACAAGCTTCCTTGCATGATCAAAATAAAATGTTCCTGCCTAAGAAGGGCCATCTCTTTTTCATGCAAAAAGATGCTGAGTGGACTGAGATTCTCAGAGTGGTAGTTTTCCATTCAAACATCCAACTACTGAGATCTCAGTTAATGCCACTGAACCAGTTTCCTTCTGATGGACCTTATCCATGGCTATTAAGGATAAAATCTTGGTCTTTTGAAGACTGAAGTACATAAGTGAGAAACAGCTGAATACTAAGCATTTTTTGCCCCAAGAGGAATCTTAGACTCTTAATTTTGATTTTTAAAAACTTTGTTCTTTTTTTCAATGAGAAAATAAAAGAAAGTATTCTTAAATGATCTTACTGGTACTCAGCTTCAGAAGATGAAGATTTCAAAATGGTGGCTGGAGCCATGCGACATGACCTCTAGAGAACCTTATTCTTCATCGCCCCCATCCTCTCTTCCTGATCTGCCCAGCAGTATCACTTAAGGCTTTTTTATTAGGCTATCCCCATGCCAAGTTGGAAAAACTCCAGGCAACTCTGTCCTCATCCAAGGGCACAGTATGAAGTATTTTCAGCAAATGGTAATGGCCCAAACCAATGAGTAAAGGAGGTCAGACCACTAAAGCAAGGACTCTTTTTGTGACATGCTAACTTAGGAGAATAAGACCTTCAGCAAAGGTTAAATGAGACCTGTTTGATAAGTGGAGAAGGGAAATCCTAAAGAAATAAAAGTAGCTGGTGGTGGTGGTCATGGTAGCGGTGGTAGTAGTAGTAGTAGTAGTAGTAGTAGTAGTAGTAGTAAAAGCATTTATATAACCCTTTTAGTTTTGCAAAGTACTTTACATATATTATCTTATTAGATTCTCCCAATAAACCTGTGCAGTATGTGTAATAATTAACTCCATTCTACAAATGGAAAAATTAAATCTAAGAAAAGTTATGATTTCTTAAAAGTCATATAGCTGATAAGTGTTTGAAGCAGGATTTGAACTCAGATCTTTGTGACTATAAATAGAGCACTCTAGTCATAATGCTACATGTTTGTCAACTCAAAAAGGATCTTATTAAAGATCAAGTTTTTGCTGTTGATGTTGCTTGAAGGGGAAGGGAGGTATCCTTTTTTGGCAGTTATGGGCAGACAGCACAGAGAAGGAACCCTATGCCTGTTAGGACCTTTGATTTCTTTGATGTAAAGAACCCACAGTATGGAAACCCTCTCCATCAAGGCAGACCAGCCACTTGTCTTTAATTTATACTATTAAAGATTTGCTTTGAATGCTAGGTGAGTGACTTGCCCAGGGTCACACAGCCTGTATGTGTCAAGGGGCAGAAGCTAGGTCTTTCTGAATATAAACCTGGAAAAACCAGTCCCTGTTCTTGAGCAGTTCACCGTCCAATGGAGGAGACAACATTCAAATAACTATGAACATACAAGCTATAGACAAGGCAGATAGGTCAGGGGAAAGGCAGCAGCAGTGGGGGGAGGGGGTGCGAGTGATAGGATATTATATTTGGAGTCTATCAAGTCCCATCCCCCCCTCTTATTTCACAGATGACGACCCCACGAAAGGAGAAATGAACAGCTTCCCAAGTAATAAATAGCAGATGGAGATTCTGAACCCAGATCCCTTGGGTAAAAATCCAGTTCTTCCAGCAAACCTTACTTTTGGGCGGGGGGAGGGGGGGTCAGCCTCAGACTGTATTTCCTTGGGGCCTTTTCACCAGTTAAATGAAAAAGATAATCAATATATATGTAACATTTCCTGAAATGATTTTCTCCCATGTTGAAGAACAGTGAGAAGCTTTTCGGGACATGAGTATTAAGCAGGAATGATGATTAAGGAAGAGACAAGCACGGGCCTGGCCAGGCACATGCAGGACACTAGGAAGCCCTACTCTACTCTCTTTTGACTTTGGGACTCTATGTTGTAAGGCTTGAGTGAGATACTGTAGGTAAAAACCGTTTTAAATCAAACAGTTCGCCAACCTAAGAGTCTAGTATTTGTCAGGCATCACCGTGTTCAATGCCCTGCGTACCAAGACAAGGATTGAAAAAGCTAAAAAATGAGACGAAAATCTTAAAGAACCAGAAAAATGCCAGATGATGGTGATGATGGTAATTATAACAATGAAAACGATAATAATTATTGTTATTAGTAGTATTGTTGTTAGCCAAGAATTGCAAAGGGACGAGGAGAGCAGGCGAGGCAGCTCTGCAGAAATCGCAAAGCCTTTCATGCCTGGAAACACAGAAAGGGCCATCTTTTTAATACTATTATTCTACCAATGATGGTGTATGCTTGCAAGACATGGGACATGAGTCTCAGGCCAGTAAAAAATGGGGATCATCCAGATGGTTTGGCTATAACACATTCTAAATGAAAAGGACCCACAGAACCAAGGCAAAAGACATCCCCAAAGAAATATAGGGAAGGAGAAGCAGAAGGAAGAAAGGAAAGACAAAAAGGAGGAAGGGGAGAAGGAGGAAGATAAAGAGGGGGAAGAAGAGAAGGAAGAGAAGGAAGGGGAGGAAGAGGAGGAATAGGAAGAAGAGGAAAAGAGGAGGAATAGGAAGAAGAGGAAGAAGAGAAGGAAGAGGAGGAACAGAAGGAAGAGAAGGAAGAGGGGGAAGAGGAGGAAGAGGAGGAAGAGGAATAAGAGGAGGAGGGGGCACATCATATGGAAAGAGTGAGGGATAATCAATGGATATATTATGTACTCCATAGGTATCTTTGTGATGTCAAGAGAAAGCAAGAGAGGCCACTGTACATTGGGTAGGATGTATGCAAAGGCATAAAAGCCAGTCACACTAGATGGGTGGGCAAGGACTGGATGTGAGCTGCATCCCAGGAAGAAGCACCCACATTAATGAGATTAGAGACTCATTGGAAAACTAGAATATTTGAATGTAATAATTCTTAGCAATTAATAAATCAATTAGTATTTATTATTACAAGTTTCTGCCTAAAGCCTATGCAGATTTGCTGGAGATAATAGGCTATATTTCTTTGTTCCAACTCCCGTGGGAAGCATCTTTCCAATGATGGGATTTTACTGAAATCCAGACTCATAAGAATGAACCATTGTTAAAATTTCCCCTTGAAAAATCTAAAAGCAAAAAACAATTCTAAAATAAATACTACTCAGGCTAAACAAATATACAGACTTAAAACATATGGGGAGAAACGTATGCTTATGTAAACATTCAGCAAGTTTTCTTTGTCCCCCCAAAGAATTCTTTACAGAGCAGAACGAAAAAAAGTTATTTGGGCTGAAATTGTGACGCTATTTATTATAAGTAATCATTTTACTCAAGAAAAACATTTGTCTAGCCTCAGAAGTCTGCTTTGTTTCATGCTTTATACAAAAAGTACTCATGAAAAGTATATTTATAAAAGAAATACCAAGCCTAGAATTATTTATGTCACAGTAAAGTCAATAATAAATTCATGCATGTTTAAGCACTTATGCATTCTATGCAAGAAGCATCATGACAGTGTACAGAAAGTTGACCATGAATCAGAAAGACCCAGGTTCAAGTCTCCCCTCTGATACATACTGTGTGATAATGGGCATTGACCTCTGAGTGCCCCAACTTGCCAATCTTCATCAGTATAGGGAATTTTCATAGTGGGACTTCCCTACACAGATAAAATCACAGATCTGGACAAAAATATATATTTTTTAAGACTACACACATAAAATCTAACGTATGACCCTGCTAGAAAATTATTTTCTCCTCTCTAATGAAAGTCAAAAGTCCATAAAAATCTGTTTGGGTGACATTCTCTTTCCTCCAGCCAATATCAAGCAACATGCCAGGTCTGCAGCTGAATAAAAATATTGGGCACCGTAGGGATTTGGGGAGGGTCGCTTTGTTTTGCTACATTAATCGGCGTTGGCTTCCTTTTCTTTCTAAAATGAAGTAAGTGACGACAGCCCAAGCTCTCAACTTTCAGGAACATTCCCCCCAAGTGGAGACGATTGTGCTTGTAGCAAATGGCATTTCCCAGATGCTTAGAGGAAGATGGTGAACTGTTCCGAAATGCAGGAAGGAGGGGAACAGGCCAATGTTTGTGAGCAATCCAGCTGAGTGACTCCTCACAGGGCAATGGGAGCCCAAGGAAGAAAATACATGCAAATGAGCTTGCTTCCTTGCAATCTGACACACTCGATTTTATTTTGAGTGTTTTAGGCCACGGTTCTCAGAATACCCAAGGCAAGAGTCGATTCGGCCACCTCGGCAGAAAGACATTGATGTGATGGGAAACATATCAGCCTTTGTACGTTATATTTTGCTCACAAATTTTTTTTTTCTCTCAAACAGATTAATGTTCTCAGCCACTACAACAAAACTCAGTGGGAAAGATCAGCTTTAAACTTCCCAGTGACTGATGTTTAATAGGACTTTGCCCAAATCATTTTGCTTTAAAGAAAACTTTGAGTAAAAAAATATTGCCAAGAGTTGAGCATGTCTTTGAAGCCCCCAAACCAACTGTTCAGTTTAGCAAACCAACAATGTCTGTTCGTTTTGTCCAAATCTTTTCAGTTTAAATATTCACAATGTGCCGTTATTACCGAACCATTATCTGCCTTTAGCTCTGACAACAGCATCATACGGACTATGAAAGACTCCTTTCTTCTCATGATTAGTCTCTAAAACATTTCCTCATCTTCCAGGGCTTTTCAGCTTCCCAGAATGCACCGCTCAATTACAGTGCTGAAATTAACTGTACACCCGCTCTTATTTATCGAGAAAAGAATAATCAAGTGTTCCAACCTAGGGTGCGATTGCCCATGGTTTCATATCAAATTTCCAGTCCAAAAAAAAAAAATTAACTCTTTCCTTATGTCCAATGGAAAGGTTGTCAACCTTTACCCCTGCTCAAATTCATATTGGAGATTAGATCTTGAATGTTTTCTTTTCTTTCTGGCCTTTTTTTTTTTTTAAAGTAAGGAGCTGAAAAGCAGTTTTGCTATGAATAGTGCTTTGGAAAAAAAATCCTCAATTTGAGGAAATGCCTCCGTTTGCTCTCCAAACAAAGCTCTGTCCAAGTTTACTATCTTGAGTGGTCATTAAGGAACTCTATAAACTTTGGTTCATCCTTCTTTTCAGTAAAGTCAGGCAGCCCACATTGGTTTCTTCAAACCACTACCTAGAACACTCATCTTAACTTTCTTTCAAGAAGGAGGAAGAAAGAATAAGTGGAAAGGCAGAGATTAAAATTAAGGAAGCCCCAGCAGTCTCATTTACCACAGATATCTTCTCCTTCTTTATTACCATCAAGAATAATTTCCAAAATAGAGCATCATCCTGCAAAAACACACCTCCTTCAGTTGAGAGTCAATCTCATTGACGTTCTTTTTTGTTACTATTTTATTTTTTCCAATTACATGTAAATTTTTTTAAATTTTGAATTCCAAAATCTCCCTTCCCTCCTCATAGAGAAGGCAAGCAATTTGATATAGGTTACACATGTGCACTTATCTCACTGATATTCTTCAATGGATGTAAATTAATCTTTATAATCCCCCAATGACTCTAAATTGAGAATTTCTATCATTCCACATGGCCTCAATGAAGTCCTTGGTGGGTTTATAAGGAGTCTATCCTTCTAGTAATTAGAGTGGAGGTCTCCTGAAAGACTACAGGCTAGATAAGTAAATAGAAGGGATGAAAAAAATACTGAAAAGCTTTGACTATACCCATCCTGAACCATGGATGAATGAAAATAGAATGACCCTTCCAATCAGGTGTGGTGTTTCAATTTATGCCTCTTTGGGTCCCATCTTCCACCAACAGGAGAATGTAAATAAAAACACTTTTTAAACCTCAAAGCTCCTGCCTCACCCCTGCATACATTAATCATCTCAACCGCATGATTATTGTTCAGTATTTTCTACAGTAACAAATGGGAGGGGGTGTGTGGAGGGAGGGGGGTTCTTGTGGGTTTCAGCAAAACCACATTCTCTTTAGGCAAAGCCAACTATTAAAGGAGGCCCTAACTTGCCAAACCAAGATAAATACATGCCATTATTATGATTACATAAAAGCCACCGTGCTCAGTGTTACCATTTCTCTTATAATTGGCACGATTATAATTAAATGAATTCATATGTTTACAATTCATCTTTGAATTGGAAAGTGATTTACCAATGATAGTGTCTCTAATTTCTTTTAACTCTACTGACAGACTTCACTTAATCAGTGGTCTAAATACCGCGTTGCCACAATAAATTAGCAGTGTGTCTAGGAACGGAGGCATGGCAAAGAAGCTGGAGTGCTGCTCAGTAATGGAGTGAGTCGCTACTCCATGGGCTGCTTCCAGCCTAGCCCTCAAAGCCACAGGATCCGAAGGGGAGAACAGTGTCCTGATGGCACAGAGTTTCCCAGCTGTCTTCTGACTTCCCTCTGGGCATTTTCTCTGGTGGGCCCCCAAGCCTGGAATGCTCTCCCTCATCATCTCTGCCTCCTGGCTTCCCTAAAGTCCCAGCTGAAATCCCACCTTCTACAGGAAGCCTTTCCCAGTCCCTCTTAGTTCTAGTACTTTCACTCTCAATTATTTCCCATTTATTCTGTGTCTGGCTTCTTGGTGCATATTTGTTTGCTCGAGTCTCTCCCACGAGCTCCATGAGGACGAGGGCTGTCATTGTAGCTCTAGCTCTCCCCACAATGTCTGGCACACAGTAGGTGCTTACATAAATGCTTATGACTAATTAATTGTTTATTTGGAGCTAGAGAGGGTTGCAAATTGAGACATTCGGAAAAAAAAACCCTAAAAACTCCATCAACTAAAAGGAACTAATGTCAGTTTTGTATTTGATTCAACTCAATAAACATTTATTAATGACCTCTTGTGGGCCAGGCACTGGTTATAAAATGACCAAAAAGAAACAGTTCCTTAAAAATGCTTCAATTCTTAAGGGGAGACAACATATCCAGAGCTAAGGAAACCTTCCACCTACACTAAATGTTTCTGGTAGTTTTCTCCTGCCTTTAGAATGTGTTATTCAAATGTCTTTTGCCTCTTTTTGTGTCTCCTGCACTTAATACAGAACCTGGCACATAGTAGGTGCTTTATAAATCTTGACTCACTAAAGTAGGGATAGGCAACCTGCAGCCTCCAGGCCTCTTGTGACCCTCTAGGTCCTCGAGTGAACTCAAGGACCTAGAGGGCCACATGTGGCCTCGAGGCCTCAGATTTCCCATCCCTGGATTGAAGCAACCAGAAACTACAGGCCAAACAATTTTAAGAGAGAGCAATAAATGCTAACAACTAACTAGAAAGTTTATGAATTTTATGTACAGGTGGCACCTGATCTACGCTCTGGAAGAAGATAAGGAGTCTAAAACAAAATGAACAGCTGGGTGCTGCAAGCTACAATAGCAAGTGCAATCCATCAAAACGAGCTGGAGTCCGGTCACAAAGAATCTCTAGGGGTTGAGTACAGAAGAGTACAGTCAGGGTCTAAAATCAAGAAACGTCATTTCTCCTCTTGTGTTAATGGCCTGATACTTCCTACGTGGGCCCCACAAGCTTTCTCCTACATCGGTTTGTTATCATGCTGTGATGAGGGGGCTATGGTTGATCTCTGGCCAATTTATTCATGTACATGATTTCATGTATTAGCAAGTCCTACACTCCCTTCTAGTTGATACTGCTCACAAACACCCCTTCCTCCCCCTCACACACTTAGAAGCCAACTCTACGAGAAGGACAAGTTGGTTTCTCCAATTAGAAGGGCTCTGATCCCCTTTCCACCTCTGGAGAGGAAGACAGAGGCAAAGATAACTACAACTTTTGTGTGTCTGCCTTTGTTTTCAAGAGCCAATGAATCTTTTACTCACAATACCTCAAGGTACCTATTAGCTCCCAGAAAAGGGCACAGTCTATTGTCTTTATTTTATACCACATAGTCTTCAATGGCAGGCTGAATCCTCAATCTCATTGATGTGAGTAATTCCCACGGATCACAATTCATCCAGCTTTCACATCCTATGTGATTCTTGTCCACAGTCTCTCCTAGATCTACTCTAAAAGTCTTCTACTAGGTCTTTTGAAACATTCTATTTACATGATATTCCCAGCTGCATTTATGCTCATATATTTCCTCCATTTCTTATACATAGATCATCACTGGAATTATGATACAGGAAAGACAGTAGACTATGGGGAGTGAATTCCACATATAGTGTCAGAGATGACTGCTCTATTGGTTGGTCTTACTTATCTGTTCTTCTCTGTTACGAGGTAGCATTAAAAAAGGAAGGAAGGAAGGAAGGAAGGAAGGAAGGAAGGAAGGAAGGAAGGAAGAAAGGAAGGAAAGGAGGAAGGGAGGAAGGGAGGAAGGACTGCCAAGTATCCACACTTTCCCATCTTTTTCATATTCTCCTAGAAATTTTTAATAAGGGCTGCATTTAACACACTAGAGACCTTCCTCAGGTTCTTCTGAATATTCAAATAAACCAATGGAGCATCCTGTTATCCTTAGTTCTCAGCACAGAAGCAGTCTATATTTTTTTTATCCTATATCTTAAGAACCTATTAGCTCCAAATTTATCATTCTTTGAAGTGCTTTAGCCTGCAGAAATGGTAAAATTACATAGTTGTTGAAATTCCATATTGTTGCAGTCTTGTTTAGGAAACTTTCCCAAACTGCTAGCCAATATGTAGAATTAAATATTCAAAAAAGATGGCAGGACAAGGGTATGAGTGTTTTGGTGATGTAAATTCCTAATATTATTTTAAATCCAGATATGGGATTTCATTTGTATAGGGTATTCCTGAAACAGAAGCCCACTAAAGCAATGCCAATTAACATCTGCCCTCTGGCTTACGGTCCTAGAAAGTTGCCAAGGACACTGAAGGGTTAGATGTCTTTCCCAGGGTCACACATGTGGCATGTTTCAGAAACAAGACTTGAACTCACATCTTCTGCACCTGGTAGGCTCTGTTCTCTCTACTGCACACATTCTAATTAACTACAGTTTGCTGTGTATGTTATAAGGGGAAATTCCTTTTAGGTCTGGGTTGGACTGGATGGTTGCTAAGGATGATTCCAACTCTTAGTCTGATTCAGAGTTCACTGTCACTAACCAAGGTCATGAAGGTTACTTAGGAAAACTTAATGTCAGAGCAGCACTAATGTTTATCACCACAGTGAGCTAACCAAAATTGATCCCCAGGAAGCACAGAAAGAAGATGAAAGACAAACTGGTAGAGTGTCAAGATATCAGGGCTATCCAATAAAATACCGTGAAGAACACAAGGATGATCATTCTTATGGGGTCACAGATTTAGAGATAGGACGGACCAAATCCAATTCTCATTTTACAAATAAGGAAAATGAGGCTAAGAGAGTTTAGCTGATAGGACCACACACCAATAAGTGTCTAACATGGGATTTAAAGCCAACTCTTCTCAAATCCAAGTGCAGAATGCTAACTACTATATCTAGGAGATATAGTCCAATTCTTTCCACTAGGTGACAGAATCCCAGAGGCTCAGGATCATGTCATCTAACTTGAACCTAAGGAGGAATAACCTCTACTCCCTGACCCCATCCCCGTCCCAGAAGCAGTTCTGTGACTTCCTCTGGAAGAACTCCTGTGAAAAGAAAGCCCTGATTTCCTGACTCAGGCCATTCTGCACTGGGACAACTCTCACTCTTAGGAAGCTTTGCCTTGCACTGGAGCTAAAAGATGCCTCTCCAACTTCCATCAATGCTACGGATTCTGTACACTTGGGCCAAGCAGAAAGGAAATCAAATCCATCTTCATCATAACCTTCAAATACTAAAGAAGGACAATCATGGTCCCCTCCAGTCTTCCTTTCTCTAGTCTCTTCCAAATGATTAGTCTCAGCCTGGCATCTTTCATCATCTGCCTTCACCCTAATGCATTCTAGTTTGTCAATGGCGTTCCTAAATGGCAACACCCATGAATAAAAATAACAGGCCATAGCTTGGCCAGAGCAGAGAACAATAGAATGACCACATCACAGTGAAGGAAGATAGGTTCTGGGATCAGAGAACTTAGGTTAGGGTTAGAGTTTACACCTAAAGTGGGTTGAAAGCCTGCTTCTGACATTTATAACTTATGCAACCAAGTCACTTCACTGTCAAAAATCTCAGTTTCCCCATTTGTAAAATTAGACAAGATGGTCTTTGGGGCCCTCTCCAGCTCACACCATCAAGTCAAACGTCCCTCATTTGAAAGAGGGGGAAACCAAGGTCTAGAGAACAATTATGTGACTTGCTCAAGGTTAGAATGCTAATAATGACAGATCCAATTTCTCTGCCCCCACCCTCAGCAATCTCACTGCATGTGGTGTCGACTGAAACCCCCAACCCCCACACATATCATATCATACAGGGTTCAGGAAGAAAGAGAGAACAGCTGTCTCTGCATTCACTGAAGATCTGAACAGTTCACAGAGATGACAAGCAACACTGTGGATTATTTCCCCATGGCATTATGATTGTATTATTAGCCTTGTTGGGGGGAAAAAGTATCAAGCATCAGCATGTTCTGGGTACAAAAAGGTAATTTTAGGAGAAGCTCATTAAGGGAAATCATCTTCCAATGGTGTTTGGGTAACAACTTTAAAAGGCAACACCCACAGAATGCATCAATGACGATGGCCTACCAGGACGCCATGATATCTGCCTACTTAACATCATCATCAACAACAATAACAATACAAATGGGCAATGGCCATATATTAAGGACCTCCTACTGGCAGATGCCCAACTCTTAGCAATAGCCTCTGTTTCAGATTTCCCCAGTTTTAATCGGGGAACTTCAAGGTACAAGGCTGCATAGCGCAGGCACCATGCCCAACCTCTTTGTCCCATGAGAAGAACCCTATTTACTAATAACATTGAGGAAATAAGGTAGAACAAAATTCTTCTGGTGAAGGCTGACTCTTATTGCCCTTTAAAAAATAGCTTATGGGCTTGCGGCTTTTCAGTACACCATGTTTCATGAAATTACAATTTTAACTATCACACCCACTATTTCACACTTTTAATAAAAAAAAAAAGCTGCTTTCTATTCATGATGATTACTGTCACTTCTGATATTTCACTGATTGTCAGAATATTCAAGACTAAATGAATAGAACGTAGAGTGCTCTGAAGTCTAAAATGTCCATTGGTCATTTTTAGCAGATATAATGAAGTCATGCTGCCTCTTGATCACCCCCACATCATTTTGAGATTTTCATTAACTATCCTATTCAATTCAATGCATGAAGAATTAATAAAGTTAAGAAAGTGAATAAAATGCTTATGTCTTTTGACCCAGAGATTCAACTGCTGGGCATCTCCTCAAGGAGGTTAAAGTAAAAAATAAAGGTCCCATATATGCAAAAATATTCATAGCAGTCCTTTTTGTAATAACCCAAGATGGAAAACAAAGTCCTCATTGATTGGGGACTGGTTTAGCAAATTATGGGATATGAATGTAATGGAATAGTATGTTGATGTAAGAAACGATTCCTATGAAGAATAGAGAAAATCATGAGAAGACTTATATGAACTGATGTGAAGTTAAAAAAAGAGAACCAAGTAAACAATTACTACAACAAAATAAACAGGAAAAAATAATGAAAATTACATAATTCTAATAACTAAGGTTGGTCCTTTGGAAAAGAAAAATATGTAGCCCCCTCCTTTCTTTGAAAAGACTGGAGACTATGGCTGTGGGAACACTGTATGTACTGTCAGATCTCTCTCTCTCTCTCTCATTCTTCATTACAAGGACTGGCCATCTGGGTGAGAAAGAGGAAGGATATATATGAAAAGGGATGGAAAAACAAAAGATAGCAACAATTTTTTAAAAATTATTCAGTGGCTATGCCATGTTAGGTACTAGAGATACAAAGGTAGAAACAAAATGGTCTGTGACCCCAAGGAATTTGCAGTCTACTAAGAGGAAATAATATATAAACAGATAATTTAATACAAAATATAAATAAATTAAATTCAAAGTTATGGGGGGGGTGCCGAAGGGAGAACACTAACAAGCAGAAAATTATGAAAGGACACTCAATACTCATTTGTCTTTTTGTGAAAATCAGGACATTGGCCCTTTCCCAATCCTGTAGCAACTTCCTAGTTCATCATCTTTCAAAGATCAGTGACTTACTAGTGCCCTCTGTATTTTTTTTTCATCTGGGTATGCATCACATCCCCCAGGAATATGCAAACGCCTAGAGGGCAGGAGCTTCTTCATCACTGTCTTTGCATCAGCAGCACCTGACACATCGGTAGGTGATTAATAAATGCTTTTTCTCTAAATGAAGGAAAGGCAGACCCACTAGTTCTTTCAGTATCTTGAGACATAAGCCATCTGGGCTTAATAGCATTAATTCATCAAGGGCAGCTAGATGCTTTCTCCCCACCTCCCTCACGATCGGGCACTTGCACTCCCTTAACCATCTTGTTGTGTGCCCTCCTCCAAACACCCTTCTCTTGGGCAGAGAACACATAAACCAAATGAGAATGGCTTCACTGGGTCTTCTTCCTGCCACTTGAGTCCTCACCATCTCATCCACCTTGTTGCTTCAGCCATCACAGACCTAGTAGAAACTTCTTTATAACTATCTGCTCAGAATCTTTTCTTTTTCCTAGTCCTGTGATTTTATTGGCTGAGGCAGTTACAGGTGAGTCACTCCCTCTACCAATTCGCCCTGAAACTTCTAATCTTCTGAGACTTGCCAGGGGCAGCAGCGGTTAAGGGACCTGCCCAGTATCACCCACAGTCCACATCAGAGACTTCCTGAGCTGGAGGCCAGTGTCCTGCACAATACACTACTCTGGCTCTCATTATCAAACGAACAGCATTGGGGAAAATCTTTAGGTTTCTGTGAGCATCAAGGGTTTAGACAATCAATGAAATGGGATCTATTTCTGTTTTTAGAATGATCCCTGAGGAAGGCCAATCTTTCCCCCAATTAAAAGGGCTTATCATCTAAGGAGTCATAATGTCAGTGAAAACATGCTCTACCTTTCTCTAAAGTAGGCCCCCCCTTTTCTCCCCTAATTTCTTTTTTATTGTGACTTTTCAAAGCAAGATTTTGGGCAGATCGAAGCATACTATTTTCACTTTATTTTTTCCCTTTTTTTCTTTTTGTTCTGTTTCTTCTTTCACAACATGACTAATACAGAAATATATTTTATATGGTTGCACATACATAACCTATATCAAACTGCTTACTGCCTTAGGGAAAGGGGAGGGAAGGGAAAAAATTTAGAACTCAACATTTTATAAAAAATTAATGTTAAAAATTGTCTTTACAGGTAATTAGAAAAAATAAAATATTATTTTAAAAAAGAAAGAAAGCTCTTGGGCAATCTCAGGAGTATATTTTTAGCCTGGAAGAGAGGAGACCTAGAAGGGACGCAATAATCACCTAATATCTAAGAGGTTCTCAAGGGGAACAAGGATCAGACCCGATCTGCTTGGTCCCAGAAGGCAGAGCCAACACCAGGGATGGCAAGCTTTCAGTCCGATTTATGGAAGCCCTTAGCAGCAATCATAAATGTCCAGAAATGATCCATGGGTTGATGAGATCAGCTGAACCAAGAGGCTGTTTCAGCCAATGTCTGTTATTCTGACAGTCACGTGGGACCTGCATTTGCAAAGCTCCATCTAATCGTCATGTGGAAGAGTTGGCACAAACCCAGTGGGCAGCATGCATCACGGAACAAATGGTGAATGTACAGCCCGTTGGACCTGGGTGTGAATTCTGGTTGAGCCATTAACTTGGTCTTGGCCAAATCTCTCAAATTCTCTGAGCCTCAGTTTCCTCATCCATAACATATTTTGGGCATTAAACATAGATGTCCTAAGACATCAGTGTGGTACGGTTAGCCTTCTCCAGTTGCACTCTCTTCCTACCCCTGATATTCAGACTTAAGGGAAAAGATCAAACCCTGGACCAGTGACCCATCAGACTTCTAAGAAAGTCCAGAGCATGGAAAGCCCAGGTTTACACAATGCCTAATACACAGTAAGAGCTTAATAAATGCCTATTCCTTCTTTTCCTCCTTCATTATGATAGTTAATAAAGGAATAGTCTTCTTGTCTTCACAAGATGGGGGGCGCTCTTACTTTGGTTAGCAGGCAGAAAAGAGATGAAAATTAAACCCAGGCATGTATAATGCCTACCTGACTACTTTGCTCCCTTAGAATTTTCCAGCTGTGTCAGTGGGAACAGAAGAATTCCTACTAGTTGTACAAAAAAGGCTATATTCCCAAAGAATAATATAATCATTCTATCAGGCTAGCAATGCAAGGATCATCAAAAGGATTATTTTATTATTTTTAATTCTCTTCATCAAAAAAGCCATGTTAAAAATATTTGTTTGAATCTATGTATTTGGGGGGGGGGTAAAAAGAAATTTATGTACTGAGAAACACCTGTGTTTTAATAAAAACTACATATGCAGGTCAGTTCTTCTGATCTTAAAGACTCCAGACGTGTTATAGTACTGTCTGGTATTACGAGGGGGAAAAAGGCCTCTCTCTTGATCTTTTCAGCATTTTGTAAAGTTTATTATTATAATATCAGAGTAAGTTTTAGGATAAACTCAGGAGACGGGGTCTGATTCCCAGGTGGTACCATTTTCCCAAGGCAAGAAACAGCTTCTCCTTCCTGGCATCTGCTGTACCCCATGGAGTTCAGTCTCTCTTTTGTTTCTGCTCAGTCTCAGGGCACCATGCCCTCTGACTGCCAGGGCCCTCTGACATGACACAAAAGGCTCCGGCTCACCGGGCACCCTCAGGGGTATGGCGTGCCCTGGTCTCGTGATTCCCTTCCAGCAGAGGCGGCTGTCTCTGGTATTTTCTCACTGTGAACAAGACCCTGGGCTCAACAGCCTGGCCAACCCAAGACCTCGTCCCCAGGACACAACCCAGGCAAGGGGCGATGACAGAAAACAAGGAAGCTCCTCAGGGATGCCATCCCAGCGCTCTGGCTCTCATCTTCCTCAAAGCTTTATTGTGCTCTTTCCAGCTGGTGCGGGGACAGCCAGTCTTAAGCTCTCCTGCAGCTAAAACTCTTTCTTCTAACTTTTACATGATGCTGACTGTCTTCTTAGGCAGATACTCTAACTGACCCAATTAAATCAATGAGCAGTAAAACCAGGGACAGACCCAGCATAGAGAGATCGAAAACAGAAAGGGAGAAATCACAGAAAGTCTTGGCCCCCTCCTACTTTTCCAGGCTTCCTACATATTACTCTACTTCAAGCATTCTCTGGTCTGGCCAAAATGAGCTCCCTGCTGTTCCCAGAAATCAACATTCCATCGCTACCTTCATGTCTTGTACAGGCAGTTACCCAGGCCCAGGATGCATTCCTCATGGCTCAGCAGATGTGCTCCCTCCTTCCAGAGGCATTTTTCATCCCCCTGGTTTCTTTCTCCCTTCCTCTCTATCAGTCATTTGTATGCTTAGCTATAAACATAATGTATTCCTCTAACAGAATATAAGCTCTGTGAGGGCAGGGGCTCTTATGATTTTCAAATCAGCAGCTAGGTTAGTAGTGCCCAGCACAAAAAATTAAAAGTGATTGCTGGATTCACTTGAATAAGATAGATTTATATTGGACTGGGCTGGATTGGATGGAAGATCTTTGTCAGGACTCAGGTAGCCAAGTGGCTGATGTCATTAGAAGGGGGCAGAGAAAGCTGCTTAGATTGAGACAAAATCACATACTTGCCCACTTGAAAATAAGAATCATCAGCTTTCCCATTATCCACAAATGGTTAGACCACATGGCTTCTTCCTCCCCACTGCACAGTCACATCAAAGGCTGTAGCCATAAAATTGATTCTGGAAGGAAATGTGGGTCGAAAGCTCTGGGCATGAGACATGTTTGGGCTTGGAACAAAAAGGGTAAAAAAATTCAAGTGAATGGTTTTTAGATTATGCTTTAGCTTTCACCCCTTTACTCCTCTCCTGATACAGAACACTGAGATCTGACTCTATATTTTATACAAGCTAGGTTTAAAGGTGGGACACAGATCCTCTTTGGAATGAGACAGGCAATAGCCACTAGGAGATGAACAAAAAACCTTATTTCTGAATTGAGCTTTTAAAGTTTTATACCTTTTTTTGGGGGGGGGGCACAAGGTACAAATCTGTTATTTCATTTGTATTGGGAACTCTCTATGAAAAACTCCCTTACCAATACAAATTGAGACCTACATTGAAGCTTGAGCATTGTCTGGGGGCACTGAGAGCCTGAATACCTTGTCCAAGGTCCTACAGTCAATATGATTAATCATTCAATTGTAGATTTGGAGCTAGAAGAAATCTTAGGGACCATCCAGTCCAACCACCTTGTTTTATAGATGAAATACTGGAGCCCAGAGAAGCTAGTGACTCATGCAGGGTCATAGCCAGTGGATGGAAAAGACAAGACTTAGCCCCAGGTCTTCCTGGTTCCAAAGCTAGCTTTCTAGTCATGGTGCCACTGTGCCTCTTTTTGTTGGATGAAACCTTTCTCATTATGAAAATAATTGAAGAAGGGTACATGGCATATGTTCACAGGTACACATGGATAGAGGGCACAGGTTGAATTTGATGGGAAGGGATGACTATTTTTTTTTTTTGGATGGCAATTGGGGTTGGGTGACTTGCCCAGGATCACGTGGCTGGATTTTTGTTTGTGTGTTGGGTGTCTGGGGTCGGATCCAAACTCGGGTCCTTCTGGCTCTGGGGCCGGTGCTCTGCTTGCTGCACCACCTAGCCGCCCCAAGGAAGGGATGATTCTTAAGGTGTGAAGTCAAGAGGTGAGAGAGGAAAGTGGCAAGAGGAGATGGAGAGAGACAGGGTAGGGCAAACTATCTCATGTAGAAGAGGCAAGGGGAAGTAGTTGCAGGGGAGGGGAAGAACAGGAAGGCAAAAAGGCAAAAGCATATTCTCATTGAAGTTGGCTCAAGGAGAGAATCACATACATACTAAATGGAATATCTTACCCTCACTCACTCTCCTGAGTAGGGGAAAGGGGGATGAGAGGGGGATGATGGAGGGGAGGGCATTCTGGGGAGAGGGGAGGTTAGAAGTACCCACTATCAAAGAGGGACAGGATCAAAGTAGGGAATGGACCAGGTGGGAGGTGAGACAGGTGGGAGGGAAATATAAGCAGTCTTTTACAATATATCTACTATGGTAATGTTTTGCATAGATATACATGTACAACACATACTGAATTGCTTATCTTCTCAGAGGGAGTGGGTGACAAGGGAGAAAGGGAATGGATCTGAAAATCGAAGTTTTAAAATTAAATGTTTCATAAGATGTCCAGGCAGTGGGGCTCAGACATTCACCTTGCCCTAATGGCAAAGTCCAAGGGGGTATGGGAGAAGATATGGGAGAGAGCAGATTGGATGAGGGGATATCTAGTGGGACTGCTATTCTGGGGTGGTGGGTAGAGAAAAAATGGGGGGAATATGTAACTCATAATCTGGTGGAAATGAATGATGTAAACCAGAAGTTAATAAAGCATTTGTTTAACTAAAAAAAAAAACATTCACCACAAAAAAAAAAACAGGGTTCTTATCCATTTTTTGTGGACCCCTTTGATATTCTGGTGAAGTCTAAGGAATCCTCAGAATAACATTTTTAAGTCTATAAAGGAGATTGCAAAGGAAATCAATTATGTTGAAATACAGTCATCAAAATGTTTTTAAGAAGCTCTGTTTTAAAGTAAGTCAGGTAATACTTTAATATTTCAAAGATCTCTGGGTTCATTGATGTGGGTACCCTTTCCACCGAAGGCAGACATGACCTTCAGATGAAGACACTGAAGGCAGAAAGGTTAAGTGACTTGCTTACGGTCACACAACTGGCAAGAGTCAGAGCCAAGATCCCAATGTAGGCTTCTTGTCTCCAGACCCTGCCCTCTTCCCATGACACCCATTTCCTCCATAAAAATAAACTTTTTCCAGCCTCAGATAATGTTCCCAGAGATAAAAGGATTAAAAGAACAATTCAACTTGAGTATCACCTCTTCACATTCTCTCTTATCAAGAAAATGGTGGATAGTAGCTGCATGGCTTCCCTACAGAAGAATGACTTTGAAACCACTGCCTCATGCCCCAATAACACAGGACTAGCAGAGATGGCTCAGGAAAAAGCCACCGGGAAGAATGCCACAAACATGGAAAGCAGTGAGAAATCCAAAAAATCTCTCCACTGGCTGGCCAAACACACAAGAGACAAGTCATTCATTCAGTCACTTATGTCCCATTGCCTGTACCAGGGAAAAGGGAAATAGAGCTGGGCTAAGACACAGGCCACAAAAGTGTCCAAACTTCCTTCCTGATACAGTACACTCGGCTGGATCTATTTCCTTATTTGAAATTTATTACTATAAATACAGAGCACAAGAAAAAGTGAAGCAGTGCCAGCTCAGTCATATCATTGGCCCTGATCCCCTGCTAAATCTATGCTACTCTCTACCGGGTTTAAATGCCAACAACCTGGGAGAGCTCGGAGCACACTGCGCCATTCTCTTATGTAGAGAAATACATGCAGACCAAGGATGAAGACCAAAAAGGGAGGGGGTTAGGGAGATGGAAGAGACAAGGCTGGGAGAAAAAGGAAGAAAAACGCCACCTCTGTGACCAAGAAGACCAGTGACCAGGTCACATCATTCTTCAGCATCTCCCTTCTTCAGACAACCATGCTGGGCATGGAGGAAGGTGCGAAGCTTAAGGTTTAAGCTTAGAGCTGCTACTGCTGATCCCCAGCACCCAACACAATGCTTGGTATAGAGCAGGGATCTCATAAATACTTGTTGAGTCATGGATGAAGACAGAGTATCCACCCTCCCAAAACTTACGTACTATAACCTAATACATAAAAAAACACAATTAGAGAAGTGACTTGAGCTTTTCCCCCTTCACCAAAACTGCAAGACTCGATTTAATGAAGAGATTTACTTTGTCTCTTCACTGTCTGAACCTCAAATTCCTTCCCAGCAAAATGGGGATAATTTTGTAATTTTAGATTTGGAAGGGATGCCAAGGTCACCTGATCCAACCCCTCCATCTGACAGATGAGAAAACTGAAGCTAAAAACTTCAAAGTGACTTTCTAAGAACAGGGAAATGGACCTGGGTCTCCTCACTCCCACCCATGTTCTCTGTTTCCCATGGTATATACGAGGATGCTTCTATACAGACTCCATCGTGGTGAGGTACAAACGCAGTAACATATGCCCTTTGCAAACATTAAATCATTCAACAAATGTCAGCAGTATTATTATTTTATTATTATTATTATTTCAGATGGCTTAGAGACAGCTATTACTGTCTTTACAAAACAAATGGGTTTCAATTTCCTTCAAGTGAAACATGTCAATTTCACAGGCAGTGGAATTTCCTCAAAGTCTGAGCCTTTTTTTTTAAATCAACTTTTGCTCACCAACACTCAGATGCAAAGGACCCATTTCTCGAATGTTTTAATAGTCATTCAATTAAAAATACAATTAAATATAGAAAAATATTTTCTACAATATCTGTCCATATGACTCTCTGAAAGAAGGAAAAGGAAAGATACACTGGGAAAAGTAGATGATATAAAAATAAAATATAGCAGTTAAAATATTTTTCAAGAGTCTTAAATTTTAGATATTTGTATCAGTATTTATTTGTAAAATTATTACTTATTTGTAAATTGTATTCAGTAATACATATACATCCAAGGAAACCTTGGATTGCAGACAAAAAGGCAGAAGAGACTTTAAAAGCCATTTAATCCAACCCTATACTATAGACACTGAGGCCAGAGGAGTCACACAGGTGAGAATTGGCACATCTGGGATTCTACTACGAGCAGAATATAAACTCCATGAGGGCAGGAGACCATTTTGAAGCTGTCTTTCTACGTCCCTATTCCTTGCACATAGTAGGCCCTTAAATGATCAATGTCTGGTGGACTGGATTTGACCTAAGTTCTTTGACTCAAGTTATGGGCATTATGGCCATGGATAGAAGGGAGGCCTTGGAGTCAGGACAGACCTGCGCTCAAGGTCCATCTCTGATTGATACTGAATACATGATCCCTTCTCAGTGTGCAGAAGCAGCTTTCTCTAGAGACAATTTGTTCAGTCATTTTAGTCACGTCAAATTCTTTGTGACCCCATTTAGGGTTTTCTTGGCACAGATACTGGAGTAATTTACCATTTCCTTCTCCAGCTCATTTTACAAATGAAGAAACTAAGGCAAACAGAGGTTAAGTGACTTGTCCAGGGTGATACAGCTAACAGTGCCTGAGGCCAGATTTGAACTCAGGTCTTCCTGACTCCAGGCCACATGCTTTATCTACTGTGCCACCTAGCTGCCCTGTACAGACAATGCCTACCAAACCAACAGAGATAACATAATAAATTCCAATTAAATCAGACATAGTGTCCTTATTCATATCCCTCTGATCCTAGATTAAGGGTCATTTCCCAAGTTTGAGAATGTCTGAGACAATGCCCATTCAGGGACTAAGGGCTAGATAAGAATTTCTCATCACGTTGCCCATTCATTTTTTTAGGTACCTGAACCTACTATCACAATTTTAAATCCTAAAACAATAACAGCATTTATAAAGCATGAGAAGCTTCTCATAACAAGCCTCAGAGGTAGTGCTATGACCATCTTCTTTTTACAGATGGGGAAACAGAGGCAGACAAAGGTCTTCCTGACTTGCCCAAGGTCACAAAACTTAAAGGGTCTGAGGTAGAATTTGAACTCAGGTCTTCCTGACTCCAGTCCCACCGCTCTATCCACTATACCACCTGGTCACCTATAAAAAAATAACAGATACTTTGTTTTTAGCAGAATGGAAAAGATGAGTTTTCAGGATAGAGATAGGGAGCTGATTGAGCATTTGAAGGGCTTCTGTGCAGAAATCTGTCAGTTCTTTCCCTTATACCATACTACCTTTCTTTGAGGAGAAAATGTGACTTTCTACAAAGCTCCCAAAGCCTCTCCTGGAGGGCCCTGGTCCTCCCTTCTCCTAATCCACCACAGATTTCCCCTACCTCCATTGGGCATGTTCTCAGGCTGGCATGCGCCCTGCTTTCAAAATTCAATGCACTTAAAGGCCTAGCAGAAAGGATGCCAAATTGCTTGGAAGTTGCTTGCAAAAGGATTTTCAGATGCAACTTCCAACCAATGTATCAGAATAAGAGGGTGAAGATTCCTCCAGGGAAAGAATGCTCTTCCAGACTCCGGCTTTATGCCTGGATAAGTACATAACCATCACTGAAGAGATGCCACCTACTGTTCGCTGTGGCATTTGATGCTTTAAAATGGCGCTTCTCCCACCATTATTTCATTTGCTAGATTTGCTCTTCTTGGGGGAAACCAGTGATCATCAGTGTTGGGAGGGGTCAGGGATGGCTAAGTGCTCCCTCCTGGCTGAACAATCAGGAAAGGAAGCACTGGGTCTGCTTCAGAAACATGGAGACCTCATGGGAGTTTGCACTTTCTAAAACTACCTTGCAAGCTGCTAACAGCTCAGCAGCATCACCACTATATTTGTGAAAAGCAGTATCTAGAAACAAAGGATCAGCATGGAGAAAACAAGCCGCTTTGCCCACACAGGGAGGAGAAGGGGAGCTTGGCAAAAACAGCTCACAGGCTTCCCCACCACAAAATGAAAAGTTTTATTTGGGATAAGTCAGAGAAGTCATTGAGCGTTTATTAGGCACCAACAGCATGTGGGGGTACTATGCTAATCACTGGGGATACAAGAAAAGGTGAAAAATAGTCCCTGCTCTTGAGGATTTACCGTTGAATTTTACAGACAACATACTAACAACTACACACAAACAAGATATGGACAAAGTAGCTGGGGGATGGGCTTCATAGAATCCCAGAATGTCTACACTGGACTAGTCCTCTGAGGTCAAGGGGTCTAATCTGTACCTGAACAAGAATCCTATACTGTTCCAATCAGTAATCCTCCAGCCTATGCATGAAGATCTCAAGTGATGGGGAGTTCACTACCCCCCATGGCAGCCCATTCCACTTTTGGACAATTCTAATGGGTAGGAAGTTTTTCCCACATTGAGCTGAAGTTTGTCTCTTAAAGATCCCCCATCTTTGCTCCAAGCTCTGCTATCTCTGATCAAGCAGAGTTCATCCAAATCATTCAAATACTTGAAGACAAGTTGTTAGCCCCTGTACCAGCCTACAAACCTATCTTTCCCATCTTGCTAAAAAAAAAAAAAAAAAGACCTAGCACAGCATATCAAAAACACAGGAGTGGCTTAAAATACCTTCAAAAATGAATGGAACATAGAGTCAAAGTTGAGAGTCAACATGTGGCACAGGAAGCTGGGGGAGGCATGAAAACCTGAGCTTTTATTTCCTCTGCTACTCTGGGGCGCCCCCCAAGTCCTTCCCAGAAAGGGATTCGCAGGAATTCCAATGACAGATCCAATTCTGTGGCCTAAAGGAGTGCCAATACTTTCCTAGCCTCCTCCTATTCACATTAAATTTAAAATACATCCTGCGTGTCCACAGGATGCCTAGAGAGTTTTGACTATAAGAAAATCTGGGGGAAATGGATGCAGGAATTTTTTTTTTTTATTATTGCACAAAGTTCTAGATTCTTCCATGGAATTAAAAGGTTTTCTTGGAAGATGAAACAGCAGTCGTAAAGTTAGATTTTTTTTTTTAACTCACGCTCTTCACAGTTACTGGTTGATGATTTACAAGTGTTGTTATTTTTTTAAGAAAAAGAAAATTTTCAGATTTAGAAATATTTGAAATGGTCCAATCAACCATAACTGATTACTGTTAAACAGTTTTTCTCAATGGCTACCTTAGAAGTCACAGCATCAAAGGAGAAAAAACAAAACAATGATGCTTCTCCCCCAACTGGAAACCAGGTGAAGGCTCATTATTGGTTGGGGAATAGCTGGGCAAAAATGAACAGAACGGAAAGGAATACTGTTAGACAATAAGTAACAACAAATAAGAATTCTGGGAAGCCTGAGAAGAGCTATATGAACTGAGGCATAGACAGGTAAGTCCACCCAAGAAAACAACACATGTAATGACTACAATAATGTTAAGAAAAACACCCCAAAAAGGCAGTCAGACTCCGAGTCATTGCCATTCTGCCCAGTGTGGACTCTAGAGAATAGGGGATGAAGCACATATCCCCCCTCTTAGGAGGAAAATGACAGAACTGGGAAGTTACATCTATTGTCAGATAAAATTGTGTTCTGTTCTGGGTTTTTCTTGCTTCATTGTTTTTCTTTGTCACAAAACAGGGCTCAGAGGAAGAGATGGCTTTGTAGGGAAATGACTATGATATCAAGGAGCCATGATCCAAACTTTTAAAATAATAATTATTATATTTGTGCCTTGCCCCAAAACGGAACACATTAATCACCACCATCCAACCACAGACCATGACTGTGAGGGGAAAGAAAGACCAATGGAAAGGCTCCATGTAGAATGAAATAAAGGCATTCTATATATTAAATATTGCCATAAGAGGCCTATAGCAAAACTCCACTGAACACAAAAGAAAGCCTGTTAGGCTGTAAATTAAAGGACACAGAGTCGTGGGAAGATTCCCTGCTGTGGCATGGAGGTGACCCAGGGATCTCCAAGGTTATTCCAGTGGAGAACAAGCAGTGAGTGTTTCTATAATATGGAAAGGCTCTAAATATGGAGACCCATGGGCACCAAACTCCCCAGGGGCCCAGACTGTTGATCATTTCTCTCTCTGTATTCTTGGAATCTAGAACAATGCTTTACCCACAGTAGTGTCTTCATAAAAACTGATTGAACTGAGTTGTAAAGCAAGGCCCAGCCTCATTAAGGTCAGAGAGTCTCAGCATATAGCAGGAAGAGCAACAGTTCCTGCAATTCTTAAAGACCAAACAAGCTGCAATCTGCCCTGGTGGAAGGGTACCCCCCCCCCCCACACACACACACAGTATCACAGACACTGAGGCATTGGGTGACACTGAGAAGAGCATGAAGATAATGTATCCCATTCTTGCCACTAACCTGGTGTGTGAGTGGCAGCATCAAACAATCAACAAACATTTACTAAGCCATGTGCTCGGCTCTGAGGAAGTCACCTCAGTTTTCTGAACCCTAAAGAGTTCCTAATCTAGTATTTATCAATTAAAAAAATATTGTGTTAACTGTGTGTTTCACTAAAAATCAGTGTCCTTTGTAATCATATATTTTATTTTATGAATGTGAAAACATGATTTTGGAAGAGGTCCCTGGGCTTCCCCAGACTGCCAGCCCAAAAAGTCCAGAGCACAGACTAGGTTCAGAACTCTGAGACTACAGAGATGCTTTTGCAATTATAATGTCCTCTGTGAGCCCACACAGATGAAGCCCAGCAGAAGGGACGGCTGGGTTTCAAATCCAGTTCTGAACCATAATAGCCGTGTGCACCTCGACAAACCACAATTATGCACCTCAAGTGGGTTGGCAGGCAACTGGTCATATGCTATTTATGACATAGCAGTCACAGGAGGCAACAGGACCACTGAAGAAATACATTGGTCCCTCCTGTGTGCCAGGGATGGGAAGGCAAAAGTGAGACAATCCCTGCCTACAAGGAGTTTACAGTCTTCCAGACAGATACATGTCCATAAATAAATACAGCCTGTAGTTAAGACAAGGATGGGGCTTGTCTCAGGATTTCCTTAGCTTAGGGAACTTCCAGATAAGGAAAGAGCCTCTATATTCCCTGGAGTGGTGTGCAGAACACTGAGAAGGTGAGGGACTTACCCAGGATCACTAAGCTAGTGTGGGTCAACAGGGATACAGGACAATAAAAAAATGCAAAGGCAGGGGAGTGAGGTAGGAGGCAGAGATAAACCTGACTCTTGAAACCTGGCTCAAAGCAGTAGGAATAAGAGGCCAACGTCTCTTTGGGCTGTAATTCTGACTTATGCAAGCTAGGTGTTAGCATGTGGCTCCTATCACTGCTGGAAGTGCTATTGATTAGTTCAAAGCCTTTTGCAGGCAGAGACTTTCCAGAGTGGAATTTGACCGGCTGCAAAGGCTCCCACCCCGAATGCCGCTGTCATGGGGCCTGGCCCAGACTGAACATGTGGTGACCGGGAGAAAAGCAAAACCATCAGCAGTGACGGAACTGGGAATAAAACCCCCATTTTGCAATGAAATAAAGGTTGAGGTCTCCTGCCAGGAGACCTTGCTTGGATCAGCAGAAATGGAGGTGTTAACAGGAAATCTTTGCATTGTGTAATCGCCACTTCATCCTCCACCAAATTGCCCGATAATTCAAAAGAAGTGAGGCAAACATGGGACGGATGGCCAGTTTCTGTTGTTTACATAGTTTAATGCACGAATGTGCAGTTTCCATGACTTTCAGAAGGATGTGATTTACACAGGCCTTCAACAATAAATAAACTCAAGTGTTGGATATTGTTAGCATATGGTGAAAGTTTTCAGCAAGCCTCTCTTTCTTCCCATCCCGGCCCCCTGCCCCCCAAGGCCCCCCACACTGGGCTCTCCCAATTGGAGCTCAGGCTCCTCTGTCTTGCAGCCTTTGAAGCCTTTCCCTGGATAAAAAGTGCAGATTTCCTTTGAGATAGCCTGAAGACAAGTGGCAAATACCATTTCCTCCGGGGTAAGATATAAACTCCTCTGTCTGGAATGTAAGAGCCTTCCATAACCTGGCCCTCACTGACCTCTCCGATCTTCTTTCATATTACTCCCATCTTCCTCATGGCTGCCTGGGAGATATTACAAAACTGCAGGGCTGACCACAGCAGTTCACTGCCTCGGGATGCTCCATGGCTCCTGACGGCCCCCTGGGTCCTGCAGGAACAGCTCTAGCCCCAGCCAACCTCTCCAGACTTTCTACACTGTTCCCTTTAATGCACTCTCAGGCCAAGCCAAACTGACCCACGTGCTGCTCCTCACACACATTTCCCACCTCCATGACTCTGCACAGGCCACACCGATAGTACTGCTCACCTCTGCCTTCAGAACACACCTCCTACTCAAGCCCTTCCTAAATGGCCTGAGTAATGCTCTCTTTCCCTTCAAATTCCAAAGTGTAGCTTTGTATATTGTTGGTATTTACTTGTCTGTGTATTTATTGGATGTGACACAGTTAAATATATGCTCCTTGATGGCAATAATTGTTTCACTGTTGTATCGCCAGCATCCAGCACAGAGCTTGGCGCAGGGTAGATACTTCAATGTTTCGCTGAACTGTATTCTCTTAAACACTAACAGTCTCCCACAATTACCTGCAGTGCCCATCTGAAGCCCAGAGAGGGAGAACACCGGTCGGGGGTCACACAGCAAGCTGGCCACAGACACCCAAAAGGACCTGACTTTGCTGTGTGTTGCCATCTAGGCCAAGGTCAATTCTGCCTCTCTGGCTCGATGATTTTGTCCCTCTCAAAGAGGAGGCGACTATTAGATAAGAGAATAGAAGAGTACGCGTTCTTGTTCTTGTCCAATTATTCAGCGTGCTTCCGCTAATCTCCTTCCACTGGGTCATCCTTATTTCTCCATTCACCATGACAGGATGGCCAGGAAACAGCTGAAAGAAGGCTTTACAGGAAATTTGGAAAAGCTGACTCTCTGTGAAAGAGATATGCACCTATAACTCACAGAAACGGCCACCTCATCGTTTTATGTGATGCTTGCGGGACTTCCTGAGCACATTACTCACAGGTGGTGTGCATATGACCAGCCTCTTTGCAGAGCAGAGGAAACGGAGGCCCAGGGAGATTAAGTAAGTTGTTCACCATCACACAGCTAACAGCACCCCTACTACTGTGCCTGGCATTGTTATAAGCTTATCAATACAATTATTTAAATATAATTAATAACAAGTATATGACAAAAACAGTTATTGATGCATCTGGTCCTTACAACAACCCTGAGAGCTTGGCACTATTTTGTTGTTGAGTCATTTTCAGTCATATTTGACTCTCCATGACCTCATTTGGGGTTTTCTTGGCAGAAATATTGGAGTGATTTGCCATTTCTTTCCCTATCTCATTTTACAGATGAGGAAACTGAGGCAAACAGGGTTAAGTGACTTGCCCAAGGTCACAAGCTAGTAAGTGTCTGAGGGCAGATCTGAAATCAGGAAAATGACTCTTCTTGACTCCAGACCAGGCACTCTATCCACTTTGCCACCTAGTTGTCCAGAGGTGATCTTTATTCCCATTTTATAGCTGTGGAAAATGAAGCAAAGGTTAAATGACTTGCTGAGGGTCACATAGCTATTAAGTGTCTGAGGTGGGATTTGAACACAGTACTTCTTAACTCCAAGTCTAGCACTCTATTCACTGAGCCATCTAGCCATCCCAATAGTTCCCCAAATGCCTCCCATATGAAATTCACTTAGCAAATTCCTGTTGATTGTTATACTTCAAATTCTGAAAGGCATAATTGTATAAAAGGTCTTTTATTTTATTGAATACTAATTTATTATTATTACTATTATTGTTTTGCTTTTTGGAGGGGGGGAAGGCAGGGCAATTGGGGGTAAGTGACTTGCCCAAGGTCACATGGCTAGTAAGTGTTAAGTGTCTAAGGCCAGATTTGAACTCAGGCCCTCCTGACTACAGGACCAGTGCTCTATTCAGTACGCCACCCAGCTGCCCCTAATTTATTATTTTTAAGATAAATTTTAAATGAATGCTTATCTCTTAAAGTTCTCATAGAATAAAAAAGTTTTAAATGTTATTTTAAATCATAATGATGATTTCATAATAAATTGGTTAAGATAGGAAAGGACTTGAGATTTATTGGCAGAGGGAAGGAATGTCTAGTTAGCCCTGGGTCAGGGGGTCCAGGACCCCTCTGGTACTCTGCCTACAGACCCCTTCTCAGAATCATGTTGTTGAATACAGACACATATGTGCACACAAACATGTATATATACATATATGTATATGTGTGTAGACACAGATATAGATATGAACAATTATACTGAAAATAGTTACCAAAATTCTTTTTCTAAACAAGTTCCTGGCCCCCAGGTTAGAAATCTCTATCTTAGTGAGATTTCTGGATACTAGAGTCAAACAGACAGGATTGTGGCAGAGATAGCACTAGAATCCAGGTCTCCCAGGACCTGTTCTCTCTGGCCACTATTTTCATTCTGCATTCTTTTATTTTTTTAAGCATCCTGGAACTAATTCTCTTAATTTCTTATTTGTACTAAACAAAAAGGTATCATTTCGATAAAACTACATAGGCATGTTTTCCCTCAGATGCAAATGCCATGCAAAGTAAAATTATAAAAAAAAAACAGATACCAAAACATGCAGTTATGATGAAAAAAATAATTTTTAAAGCCTCATCTGAACACGCATATCTTCAAATCTGCCCAAACCATCATAGAAGGCTTTATTTTTTCAAATATGGATTTAATTGGATAAGAATAGGGATTGGATCTGTTATTTCAGTGATATAAAGAACTTCCCAGATAAGGAAATTCCCTCTATCAGCATAGGCTAGTGCCTCTTTTACAATTTACAGCCTTACAGAGCTGCCCAAAGGACCAAAAGCTCAAGTGACTGGCCCAGACTCGCCTCGCTAGCATGTGTCCAAGGCAGAGAACTCAAGGGTTCCTCTCTATCCGCCACTGTCTCATTATGATTTCATGTCCAAAAACGTGGTTACTACATACATATATCTTTAAATTATTTCTGCAATTCTGCCTCTTTGTGAATTCAAAGAATGTAAGGAAGGTGCTCAGACCAACTTTCCATTCCAGACTCCCTGCATGGGTCAGGTCAGTCATTCCCTCAAGCTAGAACCTGGCTCAACTCTAGCCCACTCTTCCCTAGAGAAACTTTCCTTAGAGGAACCATTTATAGCCACAAAGATCACTGGGTTCATCCAGTTAATATGTTGGACAAGACTGAGCTGCAGTTCCTCAAACAGCCAATTCTGCCAGAGAAGGCCAAGGCCACATCCACCCAACATGCAATCCTTCCAGGAGCTGGAGCAGAGGAGGAGATGAGCCTTCCCATGCCACGTCCAGCGTGATGTAACACGCACCACAGGAAATAAATGTTAGCTGACCACTGCCAGGAATTCATTTATCTCTTGGACTGCAGAAAACTGACCTGGCCCTGAGAGCAGGGGTCAGATCGGGTGGAGCCAGGAGTGAGCCACTCATTCCATTTCACCATTGCAAAGGGCCTCATCTCAGCATCTGAGGCTGAATCTACCTGACCAACCAACAGCCCCAGGGCAACCACTTGACAGTTCTGTCTGGAGCAACATTTCTATTCCCGACCTGCTACAAATCTTTTACCTGGACTACTTTGTGTGAAACTCATTAAAATACTTTCGTCAAGAGCAAACCCAGCATCCACTCCTTCCCTTTGTCTGCTACACAAGACCTCTTGCTCATAAATTCATGCTAATTAATTTATGTTCCTCTCGGTGCTCCCTCTCATGCAATTCTAGGTAATTGGCCCTAATATTTTCTCCACAATTGAGGTTACATTAAACAGTCTTTTACTATCTGCTGTCCTCCTAATGGCCCTCACCCTGTTGGAACTCAAAGGAGACAGGAATCTGTCCTGACATTCAGCCATTCCAAGGGGTTCTCTACACCTTTTGTCAATTTAGTTTGGGGTTATTTTTCTATTTTCTTGACATAATTTCAAGGTATACACACATAAGCCAGGCAGTACACACATGCACACACTTAGGAAATTTCTTGTAGGGCTTATAGAATCCCACGATTGGAGGATTGGAAGGGCCATCCTCCCTGCAACCTGATTATCGGTCTCTGCATAAAGGCCTCCAAAGCAGGGGAAGCCATCACCTTTTGAGCCTGCCTGTTCCACCATGGGACAGCTCTCTTCATTAGGAAAGCATTTCCTGAAGTATTCAGCCTAGGTTGTCCTCTTTGCTAGTCCTAGCTCATTGCTTATTTCTGCCTTCTTGGTTTCCAGAGAAGCTGAATCCCTAATCTAAGCAACAGTCCTTGGAGGTTTGATGACAACTACCCAGCCCCTCCCTCTGAGCCTTCCTTTCCCCTGTTCTTTCCAACAAGCTTCATACTTTGTAGACTTGAGGCCCTTCATCTGGCCTCTGGATGCTCTCCAGTTTAGAAATGTCCTTCCTAAAACGGAGTGCCCAGATGTGAGCACAACGGACCAGGTGAGGTCTGCCCAGAACAGACAAGGAAGGAGTAATCACCTTGTTATTCTGGAAAGTGGTGCCTCTCTTAATAGGACCTGAATAGGACATCAATTTGGGGTCTAGAGACAATAACTCCAATAAGATTCTTATAAGGAGTTCTTTTTTAATTGAAGGTATTTTGTTTTGTTCGGGGGAGATCCTGTCCTTTGACTTCATCATCGGAAGGAACTCCCAGTGTGGAAATGCTCTCCACAGATAAGAAACTCAAGAAAATTATCTGGTCCCTAGGAGGTGAAGTGACTTGCCCCAGTGGTCTTGAGGAGATAGTTCTAGGATATTTCCAGGTGTGCAAATACTCTGGATAAGAAAAGGCTTTAGTTCTGTTTTGCTTTTCAGCCCTATGAAAGCAAACAAGTCAGTAAACAGGTAATAACAAAGGTCCAGATCCCACTTTTGATGTGTAACCGTGGGCCTCATTAACCACTCTGGACCTTAATGTCCAGTCCTCTACAAAATGAGTAGGTTGGACCAATATCTTCCAAGTTCCCTTCCATCCCATGGTCCTGTGAGTCTTGGACCCTTTAGAAATAACTGATGAAAGAATGAAGAAATGAATGAATGAGAATGAGCACTGTGCAATCAACCAAGCACTGGGCTCGGGCCTGGCCCCATCACTTCTTCGCTTTCGGTGCCTCTGTGTCTTCACTCGTAAAATAAGGATAACAAGACAGGTAGGTACCTCATGATCACAGGGCTCCCCTCAGGACTAGATAAAGAGCCAGGATGTGCCTTTTAAACTGTGGAGTGCTCAGAGATGCCAGCCCTCAGTATAACCTCAGCCACATCTCTGGGATCCAGCCAGGCCTCCATTTCTTCTTCTGTCAAGTGGGGATAATGATACTTGTGCTTTCTCTCTGGGAGGGCTGTTGTGAAGATCAAAGGGATGAGGGAAAGGGTTTTGTAACCAGGAAATGCCACAGAAACCTCAGAGGTTACACCTAGTCCAACACCCTCATTTCACAGACAAGGAAACTGAGGACCAATTTAGCAAGCTGCCCCAGAACACAGTTAGGGTTTGCTCCAGGCCCTGTGACTCCCCCTTCAGGGATCTTCCTACCACACCAGGCATCAGCTCCCAAGCCCTCTGTTCTGGCACAGAAGCGAGGTGACACCTTCTGCCGGGCAAACAAGGCAATCATGTCACACACAAAGGCCCATTAGAACTGAATATGGGAAAAGATCTACGTTCAGCAGTGATGTCCTGCCCCTTCCCAACTGCCCCAGGAGCTGCCCACCTTCCACGAGTTGACAGAATGTCTTGTGGCACAGGCTCAGGAGGGAAAAATCCCAATCCTCACAAAGTGTGCCCGCTGAATCCATCTCTCTTGGCTTCTACTGCTTGCTTCCTAAAGCAGAATTTTCTATTTTTAAATGGGAGGTTGAGTGGTTGTTTTCCCTTTCACACTTCCCTGTGTTTGAGAAACTCTAGCAGAGAAATGGGAATTTACAAAAGCAAGGCATAAAAAAGAGCCTAGAGGCTCTAGTTACGAGGTACGACATTGTTTGGTGACATTGGATTTATTATTATCATGGGAATCAGAGTTTGAGATTGAAGGACCTCAGTGGCTAAGATGAATGGAGTCCAATTCATACGCACAAAAGGAATTCCCAAGATAACACAGTCACATAACAAGACAACACAATCATATAACAAGGCTTAGCGCTGGAAGGGATCTCAGAGGTCATTAATCAATTGATCAATTGATCAACAAGCACTTTCTAGAGGTTAGGTACTAGGCTAAGTGCTGGAGATGTAAGTAAAAAGAAAAACAAATCCCTGCTCCCAATGATCTTAAATCCAACCTATATTCATTTTCCAGATTAGGAAATGGAGGCCTAGGGACTGGCTTCCTAAGGCCACATAGGTAAGAAGGGGACAACTGGATTAAAACCCAGGTCTCCTGCCTTCGTATCTGGTTCTCTTCCCATGGCATCATGGCCCCTCTTCAAAGATCAGGGATTTTCTCGGTGCACACAATCCTCACTTGTGTTACCTTGAGCCAGTCACTTCCCCTCTGACAAGTTGGACAAAAAGACCCCTAAGGTCTCTTCAAGCTCTGGATCTATGATATGAACTCCTTGGTCCTCGGTTTCCTCATCTGTAAAATGCGGGGCTGGACACAAAAAGGCCCCAGACCTTGAGATCTTTGATCTTATGAACTTGATGAGACTCACTTTGCTCATCTGTAAAATGAAGGGGGTGGATGAGAAGGAGGTCCCTTCAAGGTCCCCCCTGAGGTCCCTTCAAGTTGTAGGTCACCCAGTAAATAAGCTGCAAAGTTGGAATTTGAATTCAGTTTCTCTGACTCCCACACCAGGGATCTTCCCACCACGTTTCCAGCTTGGTCCAAGTGAGTACTTCACAGGCACAGACTCTGAAAACCTGGGGTCTCCTGAGGCCCCCTCAGAGTTTAAAAGACGCCCTGGAGAACCTGAGTGGAGCCCTCGAAACAGTGTTAAGATTATTGGGGCCAATTAAAATACTTGTTTTCTTCCCTGTAGTTTCCCCAAATGGAATGGAAGGTCCTCGAGGGCAGGGGCCATTTCACTTTCTTTGTAATCCTGGGATCTAGGATGCCTCACACTTGGAGATGGCTAATAAATGCTTGCTAATTAGTTATCTATACATTTTTCACCTCTCCCTCTACTGTTCCAGAAGGAAGTCTCCGGGACATCCCCAGGAGGTGTCTCTCTTTCTAAGAATGGACTAGAGGGGGTGGAAAGGGTGGTGTCGGTCATGATGGAGGGTGGAATCCTTGAACAGATAAGGATGTGGACACGGGCAAAGACGAATCCACTGTCAGGACCAGAGCGTTTCCACATTGGACAAGTACAGAGACTTGCTCTTCTCTGGAGAATCTCCTGAAAGGCTCCTTGAGCGAGTGTGTCTCATCAATGCCAAAGGGATGGAGAGCTTCTCCAGAAGAAAGCCGCCCCTCTCATTTCTTTTGTGTCCTTCTCACTAAGTCAGCAACACATCAAGTGGGACTCTGCTTTGACACACTTTACCTGTTTGTAACAGAAAGACACACCTGGGCAGAAAAGTAACAATTTTCCCTGCCGTGGCTTTCTGTCTGTCTACTGAAATTCCCCAAGAAGCAGCTTTTTCCATTTGAGGTAACAATCTCATTTTACAAAAACCTACTATTCTCTCATCCAGTAATAATGCAAACACTCACTCATGTACCTCTTAAGAAAGCCAGGTTCAAAGGGAAAGAAATGGGTCAAACCAGACAAACTAAGACTTTAAACATCCTAAGCTCTAGTCCTTCCGGTTTAGGAGACGGCTGAGATAGGCAGACACCTCTATTTGGGGTGCTACCAGGTTAACAGCATGCTTGAGGGGATGGGACCTTCAGGGAAGGGGAGTTCAACTTGGTTGGTTCTCTATGGCACCAGAGGGCAGAACCAAAGCAATGGGGGGCAGATGGAAGAAAGCATGAGGTCAGGAAAAACTTTGCTGGCAACTCAAAAGCTGAGTGGGCCATGCTCCAGAGACACTGGATGCCCTTCACTCAGGGTCTTCAGGCAAAGGCTAGGGAACCACTTGTTGAAGATGTTTTAGTAGGGATTCTTTTGAGGGCATGAATCCAGCCATTGAGGTGCTGGTCAAATGCAAAATTCTGAAATTCTAAGGAAATAATGAATCCATAAGTTATGAAATACTGACATGTATATATAGTTATTGCAAAAACACATACAAAGATGTAGACAGGTGCATAGAAATGAAAGAGATGAGAAATCTATCTGGCCTCTTCTTAATTGGTTAATCGCACCATGGTCTCTTACTATCCAAACCCTAGACCCCCTAAATGATACTAATGAGGAATAGCTTCATTTTAAACCCTCCAAGAGATCTCTGATGTCATCAGTGCAGGGGCTCCCTCCTGTACCCCCTCTCCACCTGCCTTCCTGCTGCAACTCTTGCCCAGGTTCTCCCCAGAAGTTCACCGACATGCTACAGGCCTTCCTCTCTTCCTCCTGGCACCATGAGGGCAGTGGTGGAATGTTCTTTCCAGCCACTGGTGACACCCTCAGCTCATCTTCTTTGTGAAATACACTGGTTCGCTCTCATTCCCTCCCTTCTCTGGCCTCCTTCAACTGTTCTTCCCTGCAGACTGCTCATACCTACTACACCCCTTATTAAAGGGTCCTATTATCTACCCTTTCCGACTGGGGAATCAGAGGCACAGACGTAGACAACAATCTGTACCTCGGTTTCTGTGATCCCAAAGAGACTTATCTCACACTTGCCGTCCACTTCTCAGCCTGTCTTCTCCCTTTCTAAAGATCATCAATCCTCTTCTCTTTAAAGGACAGTTAGAATCTTGGTCCAGAAGAAGAACTGAGAAAATGCACTTCCCTCCCTCCATGGTGGAGGTGGGGGACTATGGGAGAATATGACACCTGCCATTGGACATGGCTGAAATTTTAGTTGATTTTGTTATGCTGGGTTTTTTCCCCTTCTTTTAAAATTTTTCCTTCAAAGAAATTCTCAATACATAGGAAGTATGAGGGAGGGATATATTCAGAAATAAATATATAAAAATACAAGATTTCAATGAAAAACAATAAAATAACATGAAGGAAGGAAAAAGAGATAAAAGTTTTTGCCCTAGAGAACACAGGATGAGATATACTTCCCTACTCCCAGTCGATGTGCTTGACTAGGGGTGTGGAATACTGCTGTCAGACATTATTGGTTCAGTTTTGTTTAACTGTTCTCCTTTGTTACAATGGAGCCCTCTGTGAGGTGGATAGAGAGAACTGTATACTGGGAGATGAAAGAAATGTGAGGTGATGAAGATGATGGGGATGATGATGATGATGGCAGCCATCAATGAAAGTTTTTTGGACAAATAAAGGGAAGGGAAGGGAAGGGAAGAGGATGAGGGAGGGACAGCTCACTGAACACTGAGGAGCTGTCTGCCAGTCTCCATCCGAGGCAGCCCTTCAGCATGGCTAAGCCGCGAATGGGGGCAGGGGGAGAGCAGAGGTGGAGAGCAGGGTCTCTGCTCTTTAGGCAGTTAAGCCAGCAAACACAAATGCCTGTGATTTAAAATTTTAATGAGAGTGACATGTGCTGGTGACATATGGCGACATCCTGCCAGCTGGGAGTCCCAGGTTCAAGAACAGACCTGGCTTCTAAGTCATCCTTGGCAAGAGCCAAGTTCTCTGCTTTCGTGCTTGGGCCTCCAATGGCCTCGCCAATGCTCCCTCTCTAGATGGACCAGCCTTCCTGTCAGAGGCCAGAAGCCAATATAGTCCAGAGCACTGCCCAGCAATTCTGGTCGAATGGTGAGGATGATAAATGGGAGGCGGGGGTGAGAGAAGAAAAAAGAATCAGCCATGTTTGGGCTTTTCACCCCAAGAAACATTTTCAAGTCCAGAACAGAGACTGACTTTGTGGTCTCCTAACACCTCATATCTTCAGCCTTTTGGCATTAGACTCTGCTTAACAGGGGGGCCATCTTTCAGTGGCTTGAAACAAATCAAGGCAAGAGTGAAAGGAGTAAGAATAAAAATAACAGTGGTGAAGGTGGTGGCGATGGAGGTGATGGTGGCAGTAGCGGTAGCAGCAGCAGCAACAGTAGTAGTAACTGGTATTGACACAGCGCTAAAAGTTCAGAACACTCTTGCAGATGTTACAGCAGAGGTAGAATGATATAGTGGGTGGAGGAAAGGATCTTTTTCCAATGGGGAAACTGAGACATAAAACTGGAAAATTATCATAATATGTCAATGGTGAGGCAGAGGAAAAAGAATCCTAGCCTCTGTGGTCCTAAATGGGCCTTCTCATACTTGAACCTTGCTCTGCTCTTCCTTAACCCCCAGTCTCTAGATATGAACTATGCTTTATCTGAAAAAAGAGTAATTAGATGCACAGCCTAGGAGAAGGGCTAAGAAAATATATCTCCTTCCCTTTGTGGTAGGATTATAGATTTTAGAGCATAATAGGGTCCTTTTAGAGGACAATTCCCTTGTTTTATAGGTGATGAAAATGGATTAGGGTACAAATACTGTGGTACCCACTATACCAAGACCTGATTTCAAATCCTACTTCAAAGCTGTGTGACCCTGGGCAAGTCACTTAACCTCTAGGGGCCTCACTTTCTTCTGTAAAATCAGGGAGTTGGACTCAATGACTTCTAAAATCCCTTCCAGATCTTAATCTATGATCCTACAACTTCAGGTGATGCTCACAACCAGCCTGTGAAACATTTAGTCCACAAGTGACTGGCCCATGGTCCGAAAGTCAGTTGGTACAATCCGTAGAGCTGTTATACTGGCGCCAAAGTCAACAGACATTAAACCTATTGGGCTGCTCCCCTGTGGAGGCTGAACCAAAAAATTGTAAAAGTCACATTTACATAGATGAGATGATGAATCACGTAGGCCAAGCATCAAAAGAGAACACAAACATTTTCAGACAACTTGCAAAGCTGTAAAGGTCAAGTTGAGAAGCTTTTTTATTTCTTCCGGCCGTCTCCTTCCTTGAAGAACTGTTGGCTTGGGCGACCTCTGAAGCTTCTCGAGCTGTCTTAAAGTGTTGTGGGGATTTTTAAAATGTCTTAAAGTGGGTTAACGAGTTGCCTTGTAATTTCCATTTTTCCTGCTCATCTAGTCAGTCTCTTGCTTTCTTCTCCTTACAAAGGAGATCTGTTAATAGGTCGGCTACTCCCAGACAACTCTACAGCCAACCAAAGGAGCTACTGGGACCACCAAGGGACTCTTGGCCAGACCAGGCACATTAACTGAACCATTTCTGGGATTCTTCTAGGCCCTCTTAGTGTTTCTAAGATATAACTCTATGGCTATACTGAATCAAAGTGGGAAGTCGAACTGGCCAGATCTTACCCATGAAAGCTCAGAATCTGAGGTCTTGGCCAACAAGGAACAAAGTTCTCAGAAGAACTTGAGATCTCCAACCTTGATCTATTCCCTTGATTCCTTCCACTCCAAATGCCTTGATCAAATCAGCATATGGTCATGATAATATTATTTTCCTTCTGGTGAAAATGATTCCAGCATTTTCAAATGCAGATCATTCAATTCAGTAAAAATCTATTAAGAGTCTGCTATGTACAAGGCCCTGAGCTTGGCAAGGGAGATTCAAAGACAAAAAAGGAATTGTTCCCACCCTCAAGAAGGCTTACATTATTGGGGGTGGGGGGGGGCGGGGAGTGAGTGCTGGAGGGTAAGACAGGTGTACAAAGAAATACAAGGTAAATGGTCACAGTTTTAGAGATCATATGATCTAACAGATGTGTAAACTGAGACCCAGAGAAAGGAGGCATCTCACCAGGCTCCACCCTCTGGCATATAATGACAAGGGGCACAGATAAGTTCAGACCCAGATCTCCTTATTCTCAGGCCAATGTACTCTCTGCCACCACCAAAATTCAGTTCCATGTTCCCCCAGAAATAGTGTGAAATTAGAGGACTGGGACTCAGAGACCTACTCTTCTGTTTATTCTCTTTGTGACTCTGAGAAAGTCAACTGCCCTGCCAGGGTTTCAGGGTGCTCAGCTAATAAACTCGGGATTGTTTTGGGTATCACCAACCAGAAGGGCTTTCAGGTCTTTGGTCAATTATTAGCAAACCTCTTCCAGGTCACCTTTTATCTACTTTCAATATGTCATATATACTTATATGTAACCATTACTTATATAAAATTACAGAAAATAAAATATATATAAAAGTATAGTTTTCTATACTCACAGGATCATTGTATGCTGTTATGGTTTAGTCAATAAGCTGTTTCTGACTCCTCTTTGTGACCTCATTTGGGATTTTCTTGGAAAAGATAATGAGTGCTTTGCTACTTCCTTCTCCAAACTATTTTACTGATGAGAAAACTGAGGCAACAGGGTCAAGTGACTTGCCCAGGGTCACACAGCTAGGAAGTGTCTGAAAATCAGGTCCTCCTGACTCCAGGGATGGCGCTGAGCCACCTACCCACCCCATAACACTGTCTATATTTTGTATTTACTTATTTGTGTCTGATCTGGATTCTCCCTCCTCCCTCAAGTACAACACAAGCTCCCTAGGAACAGCGACTGCTTCATTTCTGGTTTTGGATCTCCAACACTGAGCACAATGCCCAGCACACAGCAGACACCTACTAAATGCTTGCTGGAGCTAAATGACCTTTAAGATCCCTACCAGATCCTAGGACCCGACATTCCTATCAGGCTCAAGACACTGAGGACACTAAAATCAAGACAACTCAGTTCCTGCCCTCCCGAGGCTTACAGTCCAGTAGGAGAGAGAGGTGAAAACACAGAACAAAGAACTGCAATCCAGTGCATCGGGAGGGGTCTGGGCGTGCCCAGGAAGAAAGGCCATTCCCAAGTGGAAAGTCAACTGAGGAAAACGAAGAGTTTAACATTTCTTCTCTTCCATGGTAAATATAATAAATACACGTAGTATAGCCTTTGGTACACAGTTGGTGCTTAATAAATGTGCAAAATTGTGTGTGTATGTATGTGTACATGTATGTACACATACATGCATATGAGCAATTCTCCAAGATTGTAGAGAAGGGGCTTACTTGAAGTGCTGGAGATGGAATTCCTTATACCCATGAATCCATAGGTCAAATCACTAGCCACATATGCATATATGGGGTTTTCTGTGAATACATCCATGTGTGCATATTATATGTATATATAAAGATACACATATTACAATGTGAATATATATGTACATGTATGTTCATTTGCATATATGTCCATGGGTGTATATATATGTATATATATATATGCCCACATGCATTAACATCTTCCTAAACTCTCCATGTCTCAGGAGAGGGCCTTTTCACTATTATTGCTCTGCAGAAGGGTGGATTTCCATCACTTACAACTTTAAGTTAATTTTTGGAAAGCCACAAAACAAGCTGAAGATTAGCATCTGCTGTTCCTGACTTCAGACAATGCTGCTGCAAGCTGGAGAGTGGAGATACTCAAATTTATGCTCACCAGTTGTAAGCCCATTAGCTAGTGTGGATGGCGAATGAACACTCTGCACACAGATACCCCTCAAAACAAATAAGCAAGCACACTGATTAAAGAAGCAGGAGAAAACCAAGCTCCAGCCTCCTAATATTAGCATGTAAGGATGCAAAGGAAAGCAGAGAGTGTGCAGAGCTTGCCACTCAATTTGGACTTTGAGAAGAATAGAAAAACACACCTTCCAGGACCACATGGGAAGGAACCCATCTCCTTTTAGCACCCTTTGTACATCAAGGGAGCAGAGCTCTAGGGCCATGAGGGACCCGGATGGCCATCAAGTCCAACCCCCTGCATTTTACAGATGTGGAAACTGAGGCCCAGAGAAATGAAGTGACTTGTTCAAAGCCCTAGAGGTATTAAATGTCAGAGGTGTAATTTGAGCCCAGTCTCCTCTAAGGCAAGGGTTCTTGCTCTAGGAAACCACCGCATCCCAGCAAACCATGCTGATGCTAGGTTCAGTGGAGCACAGGGTTAACCATGACATACTCATGCTCCACAAATATCACTGGTTCCCTACTGCCTTTAGAACAAAGACAAACTCCTTATTCCAACTTTCAAGGCCTTCCATAGTTTGTTTCCAATCAGTATTTCCCACCTTATGTCTCATTACTCCCCCCTTTACACAGTCCACATTCTAGCCAAATTAGACAACTATATTCTCCCCAAATTCCACATTCTCTATCCTGCTTCCAGGAATTTTCATAAGCTACACACTCATATCTTCAATGCCTTTCATCCTCAACTATGCCAGAGAGAGTCTCTATTTTCCTTCAAGGCTCAGCTCAAAGGCACCTCCCTCCAGGAAGCCCCCTCTCACGGACAGTTGGCAGTAATCTCTTCCTTCTCAAATCACCTTGTATTATATTTAGTGCACGTTGGTAGGACATTCTACTCACGGTAGAATGGAAGTTTCTGGGGGGCAGGATCTATCGTCATTTCTGTCTTTGAAGCTTAAATAATTAATGCAATGCCTTGGGTTCAGTAAGCACTGAGTATTTGTGCTAGAATGGAAGCTTCTGGGGGGCAGGACCTGCCTTCATTTCTGTTTTTGTGGCTTAGATAATTAATTAGTACAAGGCCTTGAGTTCAGTAAGAATTGAGTATTTGTGCTAGCTGGATTTAACTGAATTGAACTGAGCCAAAGCTATCAATCAACTAATAGGATCTTTTGGAGATAAACAAATTCTCTGGCTACATATGACCCCACTGAGGATGTCCCTTATTTTGCCACATTCCATAATAATTCTATTTAATATAAAGGATGTCACAAAATTCTCTATCAAAAGCAATTTTCATTCTCCCTAACAGTAGGTAGATGTTAGGTGGAATAAGGGACAGAGCATTGGACTTGGCATCAGGAAGACTTGAGTTCCAACCCAGCCTTGGACACTTCCTAGTAGTGTGACCCTGGACAAGTCCCTTAACCTCTTTGCCTCAGTTTCCTGAGTGTAAGATAAGAACAATAATGGCACCTACCTCCCAGATTGTTGTGAGGATCAAATGAGATTTGGTCTCAAAAGCCCCTTTCAAACCTTCAAGTGCTGGTGATGACATTCTATAACAGCACTCTGTGGGGGAGTGTTCCATAGTTAAAGAAATGGTGATCTCATGTCATCACTAAGGAAAGGTGCAGATAATGTCACTTTTAAAATCCAGCTCTTGATTAAATAATGGTTTATTCCATTTGCTCGACAGTTTTGCCTGGCGTGTCAATGAGTTAATAAAGATGACAATTAAACTCAATTATCTGTTCAAAAGGCTCCCGGTTATAGAAACTCTCCTGTTTGGCACAAACACTCTAGCTCCAACCTGCCTTCTAGAATGCAGAGTATTCCCCTCAAAAAAACCCCAGCCAACCTGCTCCACCTGCCACTCCCTATGCAGGACAGTGGACTCTGATGCTGCCGAAGCCTTCCCTCCTTGCTTCTGCCTCCCTGAAATCCCTAGTTTCAGGCAAGGCTCTGCTCAAGCACAGCTTCCCCCAAGAGGCCTTGCTTGCCCCACTCCCCTTGTTGCTCACATTCCCCTCCCCAACGACCTTCCCTCATATTTACTTTGTATAAATTTATATTTACTCATGTGTCTATACATTGTTTCCCCCAATAGAATGCAAGTTTCTTAAAGGCAAGAACTGTTTCTTTTTTTGTCTGTACCCTAGTACCTGTCACAGTGCTTTGTACCAATAAGAACTGAATAAATAAATGCTTACTGAACTGAACGTTAAATTTAAGGTTATTAAACCCTACCAGACTTGTGATGTTAAGATTGACAGATTCTTGCAAAGAAAAATAAACTTTCACCGCAAGTTTCAATAAGAGATATCCTTTTACAAAAATTAGTAACTGATTTAGGCTAGAAAAATAATACCAGTGGGGAAAGCAGAGTTAGCTACAGCAAATGGAAAAAAATTAAAATAGAGAGAAGATTCAGGGTCCCCGTATTGCATTTTGCAGTATGGACTGAATATTTTGCAGACAATATGTAAGGCTTAGGGATTTTTTGGGAGGGGCCAGACTTCATTTTTAAAATGAGAAATAAAAATGGCAAAAACAGAAGCAATATATAGTAAGTAAAATCTAGCCAGCAAAGATATAAACAGAGAAAATGCTTCAGAGCAGAAGAAACAGCCCGGCTGGCATAGATTTGACAAAGGGTCTTGGGTATACAAGACTGGGATCCCCAGATTTTTAGTCATTAGCCCAAAGTATGCAGGGAAATGAAAAGCCTAATCTATCTAATTACACTGTCACAGTCACAAGGAATTTGAAGGAGTTGAAAGCACTTTGAGGTGGACTACTGCGTATCAGCCTGGCCAAAATGGCAGCTCAAATCAAGGAAAGACAAAAGGTGATCGAAATAAGCAGAGGGCTACAAAGTCCTCCCACGCATCTTCCCATAATGAGCCAATTTTTTAAAAAAGGGGAGATGGGAATAGCTACTTTTGAAACTGCAAAGATAAATTAGAGTAACTCAAAAGTACAAGGCTGGGGTGGCTAGGTGTCTCAGCAAAATAAGAGTCAGGAGAACCTGAATCCAAGTCTGACCTCAGACACTTAACACACACACACACACACACACACACACACACACACACACACACACACTAGCCATGTGACTTTGGGCAAGTCCCAAAAAAGCAAACATAAGTGTAAGATTAAAGTGAAGGCAACAAAAGGGGAGGGAAGGAAATTCTACTTGGAAAGACATGGCCACTGGCCCTAAGAAAGAGTGATGTTTGTGTTTGGCCCTACTGCAACTGAGAGGAAAGAGAAGCAACTTTTTTTTTTTTTTCGCTTTTGGGAGGCAGGGCAATTGGGGTTAAGTGACTTGCCCAAGGTCACATGGCTAGTAAGTGTTGAGTGCCTGAGGCTGGATTTGAACTCAGGTCTTCCTGACTCTAGGGCTGGTATGCATTATCTAGTTGCCCCCCCCCCACCCTTTTTAAAAATACTTTCTTGAGAAATAGGAATAAGGCTATCAATAGGCTCAGGTGAGATGCCTTTCAGAAGATATGTAGAAAAGTAGAATCAGAGACTTGTGTTTCTATGCACAGTCAGCCCAACCATTCTGAATTAAGTAAATTCAAAACAACCAAACCAACAATTGAGTCAAAAGAATTGAATTGATCATGGGTGTTAGGGCAGCTTCGATCTAGGGTAAAACTTTAAGCACAAGACATAATTATTCCCCACTCCCCTTTAGAACAGCCCTGGTTTGTAAGAGCAGAGCTTTACGGTTAGAACAAACCTTAAAGGTTATTTGGAACCTCCTCATTTTGAAGATGAGGACGGTGAGGACTGGGGAGTTTATGAAACTTGTCCAAGGCTACACAGGAAATATGTTGTGGAACAAGACTATAAAGTATTTTCTTATGTCTAGCTAAAAGCTGCCTCCGTGCAACACCCCACCCACTGCTCCTAGGTTTGCCCTCTGGGAGCAGGCACGAGAAGTCTAATGCACACACAGACAGCCGAGTACATAAAGTCAGCTGTCACCACCCCACCCCCACTCTTCTCTTCTTTAGGTGAGACATCCCCAGCACCGTCAACTCATCCTTTCACTTCTCCAATCCCTTTTCTGTCCTAGTCATCAGTCTCTTGAGAGGCTTTAGACTGCCAACATTCTTTCTAAACTCTAGTGTCCAGAGTCACCTAAAGATTAAGAATCACATTTGATCTGGATGGCAATTAATGCTGCCTAAAATACTGGTGGAAAAGAACAGAAATGATAGTACATGTGCCTAATATTATCTTCTATTCAAACTTTTTCTCAGGAAGATACTGGCTTTCCAATGTGTTTAAATAAGGTGGATCTGTGTAAGAAATCTTTGACAGAATTGAGAAACTCTACTCAAAAGAGTGGATTCTGGCTCCAATTCTACACTACAGCATATGGCCTAAGGCTGAAAATAATTTACTCTCATTTCTACCCAAAACAAGAAAGGATATGAATCCGACCACATATTAGGAATTCATTTCTTGTCTTTAGTAGGTAAGTACAGTGAAAGATAACAAAGTAAGAAGAAAAGGGAATGCCTTAGGAATCCCAGGACCTTGGTGTGAAGCTTTTCTCTATTCTCTGATTACCCTTCTGACCTCAGACAAAAGACTGACCCTTTCTAGAATTTATTTTCCTCATCCAGAAAATGAGTTGCTTCTCCCCAGCTCTAAAAATACAGATTAAACATGCCTGGGAAGGGTGAGAATGAAGTGAGGGCATCTGTAAAACCCCATGGCAAGAAGACATCCTTCAGTTCATTGAATGAGCCGACCTGATGGGGCCACTAGAAGAGCTCGTTCAATTTCTGGCTGCACGAAGAGAAATACAAGGGAGGTGGCTGTTTGCTTTTCTGGCCAGATGCCATCTAGAGGAAGGGGCACAGCTCCTGGCACAATAGATTAGGAGGGACATTGTCAAAATGGTGCTCACCGGAAAGAAGCCGGGATTTGAAGGGGACAGAAAGGCCAGGAATATGAGGAGCCAGTGAAAAATGGAGGGATATTTAGCTTATTAAAGGAGATTTGGGAGGAGTCAAAATGATCACAATGTTCATATATTTAAAGGGTTGTATATGGAAGAAAATTAGACGCATCCTCCTTGCCTCCAGAAGGTGAGCCCTTCTCTCTACTCACAGAGCTAACCGTTTTAGTTCAGAGACCCACTAGGTTTGTCTAGAATCTAGGCCCTAAATAATTACAATGGATTCCTAATGAAACTCCCTGCCTCAAACTTCTCTCCACTCCAGTCTACCCTATAGGACAAAGTAATTTTCCTTAAATGCAGTTCTAATCATGTGCCTCTCCTACTCAAGAAACTCCTTTGGCTCCCTACTGCCTCCAAGATCATAATATACACCTCTTTTTTGTTTTTTAAAGCCTTATACAACCTTGCCCCAGTCTATCTTTCCAGCTTCAGTGGACTTTATTCCTTCTCTAACAAACCATTCAACCTGACCTTCTCTCTGTTTTTCACTTTAAAAGTATGTGTGTGTGTGTGTGTGTGTGTGTGTGTGTGTGTGTGAGAGAGAGAGAGAGAGAGAGAGAGAGAGAGAGAGAGAGAGAGAGAGAGAGAGAGAGAATATACACAAAAAGAAGAGAAAGGCGATTTATTATTTTTTGGAAGGTATGGGTGGGGAGAGGAGACCAAATGTAGAGCTGAGATCCCCAGGCAAGCTGTCCATCACTCCATTCCTCACACATGCCCTTCTATCTGCCTCCTCTATGCCTTTATACTGGTTATCTTATGTGCCTAAAACACTCTCCTTCCCTCCCTTCTATTCACACGGTCCCTTTCTCCAACCACCATCTTCTGCATGAAGACTTTCCTGATCCAACACCCCCCCCATGTTAGTGCCCTCCTTCCCAAACTACTCTGCATTAACTAATTGCTATGCATTTGTATTTATTCATTATGTATTCACATATGTTATTGATTATTATATATTATAATAATTATACAGAATATAATTATTACATAATATTTATTTTACATGTCACTTATTTTTAGAATACAATCTCCTTATCAAGTCTGCTACATTCTTTGTTCTTTTATCCCCAGCCCTAGTTCAATGACTTGCACATAGTAGGTACTTAATAGATACTTCCTGATTAAGTCTCTGACCATGAGAAGATGTATTTTCAGTCTTCAAGGATTCAAAGGAAAAATTTCCATTGGTATAAAAAGGAAGCATTTTTTTCAGGAATGCCTCTGTCTAATTTCAGCTAAGATATCTGACTTCAGAATGGATCCCCTCAGAATTTCGACCATGATTTTAAATGGAATTAAAGTTCACTGAAATTCAATGAGCAGCAAAGAGAAACTATCCATAAGCACCTAACCATTTGGAACCAGAATTCCAACCAAAATTTCAGGCCCAGCTAGAGAACACAGATCCACCCACTGGGCAGGAATCACCAAAGTTGCTTTTCTACCTGGAAGAGATTTCTAATCCCTTCTTGCGCTGAACAAATTTTGATGCCTAGTATTAAGAAAATACTTAATGGAGGTGATTTCAATGCCTTCAGGGATGTGAATAAGAGAAATTCCCAAGTTTTAGATATTTTCAAAGTTCCCTATTTTAGCTTCAGAGCAGCTAAATTGCCTAGAATGAGGACAAAGTAGCCCTCCCTGTGGCCGGCAACTTACACAGACAGCCCCGTGTGATGGCTGGAAATTCCACTGTAGCTCAGAAATACCTCTGGAACTGCCTCCCACACGTTATCTCAACACTTCCAGTAAATGAAATCATAAGTAAAAATACACACATGCCCCTCCTAATTTTGACATTTCAAAACTTCATTAAAGGCTCAGCTCCACATAGTGGTCTAAAATTAGGCAAATGTTTGGTGGGGAGAGAAAAAAGAAAGCGTGTGTGTGTGTGTGTGTGTGTGTGTGTGTGTGTGTGTGTGTATTTAAGTCTTCACATTCATTCATCCCATTTCATGAAACAGAACAGTAAAATTATAGATTTGGACAAGATTATGGAGGCCATGTAGTTGAACCCCAGTCTGAAGCATTAAGTCCTTTACTGGCATTCCTAGCCAGTGGTCTTGTATTATTGGTATCATTGTCTCAAATATAAGAACATCTTAATTCCTGTGCATTAATTCCTAATGGTCATAACCCTTCATAACAAGCCTCTGAAGAGAGGATTATTGTCTCCTACCTGGAGCAAACTGTGCCAGAAAGAGAAAGTGGACCAAGTTTCATGGAAAGGAAACTGAGATTCTGATGTGGGATTGGAACTCAAAGTCCTCTGAAACATCCAATCTGTAGTATGGTTCTTCAAAGTAGAGTTTGACAAACCTAAGGCTAATGGGAATCAATAACACACATTACAGTGAATTTGCAAGTTGAATCTTTACAGGAAATAGGGAGGGGAAGCTATTCAAAGGATCACAAGATTTAAAGCTAAAAAAGACTTTCCACTATAGGATGTTGGGCTCTGAAGGAGACTTAGAACATAGAACATGGCCACACTCTGAAGGACCTTATAACATGGCCTGTTAGGGTTAGAATGACTGCAGAACTTAGAAAAATAGAGCTTCAATAGACCTTGAAAGATTTATAATATTGAAAGTGAAAGGGAGCCTTAGAACATTGTATGTTTGAGCTGAAAGGGAAATCAGAGTCCAGAGTGTTACAACTAGAAGTGACCATAGATGACAGATGGGCAAGACCTGAGGAGAGTTTAGAACGCAGAAAGATACGAGATGGAAGGGGCCTTAGAATACAGAATGCTAATGCTGGAAAGGGCTTTCGAACCTAGAACACAGAATATTATAAGTAGAAGGGGTATCAGACAACAGAATGTCAGAAGATGGAATATTAGCCTGTAAGGGTACGTTGCCCTCAATTTATAAATGAAGAAACTAATGGGCAGAAAATAGAACCAACTTGTGACTTTCTGTGTTAGAAAGAACCTCTCCAGTCATCTTGTCCAGTGCCTACATTTTATGGGAATGGCACCTGAGGTCCACATTCCTTGGGACCAAACGAAATGCTACTGAGGAAGAAGAGGCCAGCAAACCAGGCAAGAGATGGACTGGATGTGTCTAATGGATGCAGATTCTCAAGCCTCCAAATCCTAATTAGCCACAACCCTCCTAGGTCACAGAACATCCTGCATGGATCACAGCAACTGGGCATTTTAAAGACTTCTCTTTGTTTCAACATTTTTCTGGTTTTATCATTAGACTATTCTCTTAATAATGTTTCTTGAAATTAAAATCAAGTGGCCATTAGACTGTTGTCATTTTTCAATAAAGCTTGGGGATGAAATTCTCAATCTCCTAATGGTCCTGGTCTCACATTCTTTCCGGAGTTACCAAGTAACAGCTTAATGCAGCTCAAGCATTGCAACAATGAGCTGAAAATGGTCAGGAAACATGAAGGAATTTTATAAGTAGGACTCGCTTGTTAAAAACAAAACAAAACAAAAACAAAAAAAAACCCTGCCCCATTTGTCCTACCATATTTTATTTTTTTATCTTTAATTTATTGTGGTGTCAAAATCCATGTCTGGCCTTGGAAAAATTCTGGCATGAAACTTGGCTTTTTATAGTAGTCAACCGTTAAAACTACAAAACCTCAATTAAAAAACTGCCAGGAGATTTTTGCTTTTAGTCGCAAGAAAGATATAAAACCTAAAATGGGTGAGGGGGTGGGGTGGAGAAAGGGAGAGAGAAACAACATTTTTTGTTTTGTTTGCTTTTCATGGAAAGTCCAGGCTGTGGTTGCTAGAATCTTTAATGTTGGTGCAAAGAAAAACAGTCTTTATTTGAAATGTATTGTTCATTTCATTCTCTCTGGCCCTGCCTTCTGCCCATATTTCAATTCCAAATTTTAAAAAGGCACCAGGGATGAAGATCTTTCAATGACAGTGAATATAGTCAAGAGAGATCCAGAATCAGTAATGATGGTCACCAAGAATCAGACATATCCAGTCTACAAAAATGACTGCCCTTCTATTGACAAGACTACATGTGGATCAGTGAAGAAGGCCAGAAAACAAACTCTGTGTGTGTATACATACATACACACATATACATATATATAAAGTGTATACACATACACACACACTTCTCTTTCTTAAAGAAAGGTCTAGGAAATAATTCAATTTAGTTCAACAAACATTTCTTAAGTGCCTACTCTGGGCCAGGCAGTATGCTAAGTTAATTTTTAAAAACATAAAAAGGTAGATGGGAAGCAATTTACTTTAGCTGTTGTCTACTCCCTATGATCATCTAACTTTCTAATAATAATAAATACTTGTTGAGGGATTGTTGATTAATAGATACCCAACCACTGACTATTATAAGCTCTGAGACCTAGCTGACTTTTTTCTCCCTGATTGCATAACTATAACAAGGTGAAGCTGGGCCTAGACCCCAACCAGATCTCCTAACTCCTACCCTAGCATTCCTTCCACCAATTATGTAAATCTTTCTGCCACCATAAATATCCGGTAAGGTCAAGATACAAAATTAATCTATGGCTCTGAAATTTTGGGTATTAATAATGATATTTTTGGGGTAGTCTTCACAAAGACCCAAGACCAATGAATACTTAATTTAGGGAGATATCGTGTCCAAGAAAAAAACAACACCTATGTATTTTGCTCACTGTCTAGTATATATCTTTTCTGTCTGAGGGATAATGGGCAGTGGGGCTATTTATTAGTTATAACTCTAGGGGCTTTTGGAAGGTGTGTTCTACCTTCTCCAAACTCTAAAGTAATTCATCCAAAAGTCTTCAATTGAGAGACAAGCTGGTTTCAGGTATACCCCAGTTCAAACAATGCTCAAACTACTGCGGGAGAAGATTTCACCTGTTTTCTTCTGGTGAGGTGAAGCAACTGGGGTTTTTCACCATTTAACTTTTTTTTTCTATCCAGAGTAAGAAGAGTCTACCAAATGGAACATTGGGTTCTTAACCTAGAGTCTATGGACCCCCAAGGAGTCTATGGATAAATTTCAAACTCTCTGTGAATGGCATCACAATTTTTTATATGTTGATAACTACTTCAAAATCATTGGTTTCCTTTGTAATCATATCTATTTTATTTTTTGCACTTAAAAAAATTCCTCTAAGGAGTCTATAGGCTTGCCCAGATGGCCAAAGATGTCCATGACCCAAAAAAGTTTCATATTCTATAAAAAGAAGGTTGAACGTCTACTCTTGCTAATGTCCACTCCCAAGAACAGCAAGGGGGAAAAAGGAGACCACAGAGTTCTCAGGGCCACTAACAAAAAAAGTTAAAAAAAAACCAAACCAACAACTGGACTCATTACAACCACCTCAAAAATGTTTCTTTCACCACAATCTACAGAAAAAAAAAAAGCGGGGGACAAAGACGTCTCCTCTAGATGAACAAAAAGAATTAATAACAGGTTTCTCTGTAAACCAAAGAAAAGAAGGTAAAGTCTTTAAAAAGACAAGATATAACAAGTTAACAAACATTTATTAAGTTCCTACTATGTGCTGAGCATTGTACTAAGGGCAGGGGCTACAAAGAAAGGAAAATGGTGGGCCTTGTTCTCTCACAATGCAATGGAGAGGACAAAATGCAAACACCTGTGAACAAACATGATCCAGAAAGGATCAGCTTGGGGTAGTCTCCTAGGGAAGGCACTAAGATTAAGGAAAGTTGGTTATTCAATTCCATTAAGCAAGTAATGTGTAGAGTACTCGATGTGTACACGTTGTGTGATATGCTGGGTCTTTGGCCACCAGACAAAGGCTCTGTCTGCTGAGGGGCTCATTTATCATCTAGGAGAGGGGGCAAAAATAAGTGGAAATTCGCTCACAAGACATCTGATGCTCAAGGAGGTGGAGAAGGAGAGACAGAAACCACCTTCTATTGAGGAAACGGAGGAAGGAAGGTTTCTAGAGGCGGCCTCTGAACTAGATTTGGAAGAAAGGGTAACATCCCACCTGTCAGAAACACAGGAGAAGAAGGGCCAGGGTTCATCCACAGCTACCTGTGCCAAGGACTAGGCTTGGCAGGAGAGACACAAAGCCAGAAAAAGGAAAACTAGCCCTTGGCCTCCAAAAGCTTACAATCCATTCTGGGGGAGGAAGCAGACACAGACAAGCAGCTCCAGGAAAATCTGAGGAAGGGAAAAATCCCCAGTTATGAGGCAATGCAAAAAGGCTTCCCTAGAGGAGGTAGTAGCTGGGGTGCACCTTGAAGGAAGCCAAGGATGGGCAGAGAGGTGCAGGTCAGGTTCCTTGGAATCCTGAGCTTTCTTCAAAGCTCTCACCCCACCTGTTACCTCCTATTTTAAGCCCTTTCCTGATCCCTCCTGACACTAGGGATCAACCACCCCCTCTTCCCCACCAAAATTAAATCTGGACTATAAGATGTTGGATTTGAACTTGGAAACTACCTTAAAGGTCTTTCAGTCTCATTCTCCTATTTGTCTTACACACATTTTGCACCTACTAATCTGCAAGAATATTGTCTTCCTTGATAGAACATAAACTCTTGGAGGGCAGGAATTATTCCAAAATTGTTTCTGTATTTTTCTCAATTAATACTGGCATTTAATAAATGTTTTTTGAACTGAATTGCCTAGTTCCCAATAGTCACTTAATAAATGCTTGCTGGATAAATGAGGTGGTTAAAGCTGATCACTTATTACTGAATTTTCCAGTCCCCCTAATTAACCATCACAGAGCTTTTTTTTTTCCCACACTTTAGCATGGGAGCCCCTCCATTAGAACTGAAGCTCCCTGAGGGTAGGGACCATGGTTTGTTTTTTTTACTTTTATTTGTATCCCCAGTGTTTAACAGCACAGTGCCTGGTACTCTCGAGTGCTTAATAAATGGTTGCTGACTGACTAACCTCAGGGCTTCGTCTTTTCAGAGTCTCTGGAGAAGGAAAGGATTTCTAAAAGTATAAAACCGAGGCAGAATTATGTTTAAATCCACCAATCCAAAGACTGTTCTGGGAGATGGTGCTTACAGGGTTAAAAATCCATGGGAATCCAGTCAAGTCTGAGACTGATGGAGCCTGTCCAGGGAAAGTTCATCAGAGTAATTTTAACCTTCTCCGTTTCCTTTCTTCCCCTTCTCTCTCCGCAGGCATCCGGGTCAAGTCCACCTGGGCCCTTCCCTCTCTCCCAGCCTGCCTTTCCTCTCCTTCCTCCACATTCCAGAGGCAAAGCCCCAAGAAATGACAGTGGCCTCCACAAGGGCCAGGAGGAAGTTCCTCGGGGTTCCTGCTCACTTTGAGCCCTGTTCCCATTACACAATAATGTGTCATTTTGCTGGATTCTGGCATCCAGCTTGCTTGTTTGGTCAGGAGCCAATAAATGAGAGTATGTCAGGCCACCAGCTTTTCAGTAGAGAAGCTCTCTTCTCGCCCAGTGAGTGTTCTGTACCCTTGGCCTAGGGCCAAGAAGGGAAATCCATTTTACATAAAGAATGCACCCAGCTCAAGTGCTCTGAGACGGCCTACCTACTAAAATAACTTTATGGACAAGTGCCAGTCTGGGAGACAACATTCGGCAAGGAACATTTGGCATTGGAAACAAGGTAAAGTAAGCTGGAGAGGTAACAAAGTTTGTCAGAGACAAGGAAATGGCTGTGAGTGTACTCGTGGCACGTCACGTGGCTTGGCACTGCTCGTGCCATTGGCCAGCATCGCAGTAAGTACAGCCGCCATGTAAGGAGCTGAACAGCTTCGCCCTTTGCTGAATTCTTAAAATGGCGGACCTGCTCCGAACCAAAATACAAGCAAGCTGAGACCCATGCTCCATTTTTGCCCTCCCACCCCTAAGCTGTTGCTTTCTCCCTCTCTTCCTCTCTCTCTCTTTTTCATAAACCTTGCAGATTTGAGTAGAAACACATTTCTTACAACTTGCTTCTCCGGCTCAATTTCACAGCTCAGCATACACTTAGGCTCTGTCAAAAGCTTGACAACGTTCCAGGGAAAATATTAACTGTAAACTTTCCAAGATGAATTGGGGGGAGGGAACAGATCAGAAACATCAGGATATTCTCCGTCAAGAAAGCACATCTCGCTAGAGGGTTCATGTTTGCACTGGCTGCAAAGGTAGACTGCCCAGCACATGCAGACCCCCACCCACCCGAGCTATAATGACTTCAACTAGGGCCCCACTTCTCCATGTCACAAACTTGTAAGTTTCTTTAAAAGGAAAAAAAAAGACATCCTCTTTGGAGAAAAAGCAGAGAGGTCTCTTGCTCCCTCTCCCAGGCCTGACCAGTTGAACACTGCACACTTTGATATATAAATATTTGCCTCTGGCTAAAGCTCAAGAGGCCCTGTGTGGCTGCCAGACACAACAGAAATCTAACATCTAAGGGAAAGTGTTTACTGCAGTCTTGGCCAAAGAAACAACTGCCGGCAAACAATCTCGGCTGATAGGCCCAGTTCTGCCGGCGCTGATCATAAAGTACCTGGCCCCTCGCCACTGGGGTGCTCCTACCCTTCTATTAATGGTTAATTTATTTAACGCACAGCTTTGCCAGAGTTAATACATAACCGGTACAACATGCTGATGTTTCCACATGTGGACCTTCTCTGGACTAGGGTCCCAAAGGAGTCACACCACACTGTTCATTGGTTACTGCATCTTCCTCTGGGATCTACAGCCAGTGGGTGGGCCCCTGACCCAAAGGAGGTCCCTGATCTTCTAGCACCACCCCTATCTCCCCCACACCCTCCTTCCCAAGACTCCTCTTGGATTCCTTCTCCAAGAAGAGGTCATCACTAGGTTCCCTTTGGGAGTTGGAGGTCTCCAAAGAGCAAAGCTGATCATCCTCGAAACTAATAGGAAAACCACCCCTGACCAAAACAACCACCACCACAATAACAACTGGAAAGGGCCAGCCAAGGGTTCTTGCAGACTACTCGAATGGATGAAAAGTCCAAAATGGCTACCTGGTCTCACTATTTTCCTGGAGGCATTCAGCAACAATTAGACTTACAGAAACATTCATGTCAGCAGATGGTCAACTGGGATTGGGGAGATTGGAATGGGAAAGAAATTGGGAGGAATCTCACGCAGAAAACCTGTGGGTCCATTTAACATGGAGCCATCAGAAGCAAGCTAACAGAAATTCTCAAGGTTATTAAAATCTGACCACGAAGAAGATTATTTCTACTGACCTTTCTAAAACCTTATAACCTATAGTAACTTCACAAGTCCCTAAGAATCAAACACAGGAACACTAGAAATGAACTTCTAATTAATGCTACAATGTCCTGAATTGGGCTTTACCAGTTATGTCTTTAGCCTTGCTGAACAGAGTAGAAACTTGGTGTGGCTATAGTACAGAGAGCTGGCCTCAAAGTCAGGAAGGCCTGAGTTCAAGTTGCGATTCTGAAGGTCTGTGTGACTCTGGATTAAGTAATTTAAACTCTCAACGAATGCTCTATTCAAGTTCTTAAGACTTTTAAGTCTCAGAGGAGGAGCTGATCTACAGACATGAGGGAGTTTGGGCCTTTTCTATGCTGGGTACTGACCTAAAGTCCTCTCCCGAAGCTCTCTATACCAATGAAATCACAGGTTCAGGCCCTCTCCCATTTCTCAATGTGGGGCCTGTGACCCTACTGTTTTGAGATTTTTATTGGTTTTCTTTATAGATCTATATATTTTATTTTATTCATTTAAAAAGATTATTCTCCAAATGGATCTACAGGCTTCATGAAACAAACAAAAAGGTTAGTTGAAAAGGGGAGAAAGGACTCTTACAGAAAAATGGTAGAAGAAAACCAATATGGAAGATGAGAAGTCTTTAAAATAATAAGCCTTTGACAGGTTTCTATCACGGAAAGGTCACCGGCTGCCTGCTGGAGGGAATACCCAAAGAGATGGGATCAAAGGAACCTAGGAATACTGACTGGAGAAAAGGTTTTGGTTATCACAGGAAAAATAATTTAAGGAAAGTGAATTCTTCTCTCCCAAATTCACCTGTTTTGAATTTGTGAAATGCACCCATCTGAACCCATCCATTCCTTTAAAGCAAATTCTACATTTCAAGCTGCAAGTTACACAAGTGAGAAGACTGGCTTAGAAAATGCACCAGGTTCTGGTTTCCTTACTTCATCTGAGACACCAGAATTGTGGGACCTTCTTCATCTACTGTAAAACTAACTCCAAGCAAGCCACAACCCAGACCTGGTTTTGTTTCATGTTGTTTTTATCATTTAGGGTCGATCTCAGCAACTTCCTTGGCCTTGTCCAGGCCCATTCTAAATCGGACCAATCCCTGGGGCTGATCTATCTACTTCCTGGGCCTCAGAAGCTCAGGACTCAGCATCTGCTTACAAGAGGCCCCAGTGAATCACGTTCAAGGGGATGACAGAGGAAGGGCCTGTGCCCAACTGGGAACAAGACAGCTTTAACCCTGAGAGGCTCCCTTCTCAGGAGGCCCCACTGGACACAGAGGTCAACATGATTAGTTAGTCATCTCAGTACCAACCGTCAAAACAAAATATACATTAAAAATAGCCTGCCTCCCGGCAGCCAAAATTTAAATCCAAGAGGAAGAATGTGGGGTAAAAACAGATGGGCATATTTGACAGGCAACTGTTAAGGACAGAAGCAACCTGAGACCCCTCCACACACAGAGACTGATGGAGCAGAACATGACTCGTCCTTAATTAGAGCATTCACTTTATAAAACTGGGAGTCTTAAAGGAAAAAAAGAGAGGGGAAAAAGACATTTCGACCCATGAAAGCTGTTTTTCCTCTTCCAAAGAAATTCCTCAGAATCACAAATCACCCCCTGGGAGTTAATATACTCAGTGACAACGTAACTATTTTATTTGTTTATGTTTTGATAACTGTATTTTTATCTACCCAGTACTTATAGAAATAAAAAATATGGTTTACTACCATGGGGATTTCTTTATAGAAGGGGAGGGAGGAGAGAGGGAGAGAGTGATGAAATAATATGAATTTTTAAAACAACACAAAACAACCCAACATTCCAAGAAATGCTGAATCTGACACCCCCGACATTATGGCCAATAAGCCAGAGGTAAAAACACAGAGAGGACCAGGCCTCCCAAAGTTACTGATTTAAGCATTTGGGGCTCTTTATTCTGGATAGCCCAAAGAGCAGAGAGTTAGTTAGGTAATAAAGACTTCAGAATCGGCGCTGTAAAATGTTCACCCCCTAATCAGATTAAACTGATGGTGACAGTTCCTCTCCTGAAGTATTTGATAGGCTAAAAGAAAAAAAGGGGGGGTATATAAAAAAGAAATAATGACCCTAGAAATGTATATGTTCTTTGGAAAGCCACTGAATCCATCACTTTCCTAGGGAAGGCTTAGTGGTGTTATTTGCAATTCCCTCAATGCACAACAATGTACATTACTGTCTGTAAGCCCTAATTTGGCATGGCGCATCATTAATGACCTGAATGGTGGCTGTTTCACACATACATATTTAATTACAACAGCTGAACAAATTACATATTTATGCTTATAAAGGGGATTGCAGTCTAATTCATTGGCGATGCGTGCAGGTACACCATCCCATCTGCATGAGCATCTGTACAGCCAGAGCGAACAATTATCCTTTGTACAGAGAGTGAGCATATCTGGGGGAACCGGTGAGGGAGACCTCTGGATTAACCATTTCACTGCCACCAGGCCCCAGGCTTCTCCAGCTGCCAAGATCTTTGAAGAGAAGAACAGATAACTGCAAGGGACCTCACAAGTCATCGAGGCCAACACTAAGAGCCTCCGAGCTGGATGGGGCTGCGATGACCACTAAGTCCAAACTGCATCAGAACAGGAAGCTCTCTAAAACATTTTGGACAAGTGGGCCTCTGAGGCCCTACCTGTTGAAGCAGTCTGTGTCACCCCCCCTCCCCTCTTCAAGAAACGTCCACAGCTGCCTATTACCTCTAGGATCAAATAAAAAATCCTTTGTTTGGCTTTGAAAGCCCTACCTTGCCAGCCTTCTTAGACTTAACCTTGCCCCTCTGCTTTGATCCAGGGATTCTGGCATTTGGGTTGTTCATTGCATACAACACTCAATCTCCCGACTCTGTCCATGCCTTTGCACTAGCTACCCCCTGGGCCTGGAATGCTAGCCCTCCTCACATCTGCCTCCCGTCTTCCCTGGCTCCCTTCAAGACTTAACTCAAATTCCACCTCCTGCAGCAGCCTCCCACTGTTACTGCCTCCCTGCTGACATTAACCTTCCATCCACACACCAGGCCTTCTTAACCTGGGGTCCCTGACTTGGATCCTTCAATATTTTGGTAACTATTTCAATAACTATGCATTTCATTATAATTAGCTGCCTTTGCAATCCTGTGCGTTTTATTTAATGCACTTAAAATATTATTTTGAGATGAGGTCCAGCGCCTTCACCAGAATGCCAAAGGGCTACATAACAAAACCAATATTGATCTACACTGCATATAGCTTTTATGTACATCTTTCTTTTCCTATTGTCACACCCATTAGACTGTGAGCTCCCTGAGAGTGGGGACTATGTTTTTGTCTTTCTTTGTTTTTCCAGAGCTTAGTACAGGGCCTGATGCAAGCTAAGAAACGTCTGTTGTCTAACTGACAACTATGTAATTAAAGAACCATGCAACTGGAAGGAGTATCAGAGGCCTGCCAGGCCAAGCCTTGCCCGTGGAAGAAGTCATGTAATTTCTGCTTCCACACCTCCTCTGAGGGGAAAACAAGGTAAGTGGAGCCATGGAGAGATAAACACCAGACCTGCAGTCAAGAAGACCCGAGTTCAAATCCTGCTTCAGACAAGTCACTTAACCTATGCTTTCATTTTCTCAATAGAAAAACGGAGTTAATAAGAGCACTCACCTCCCAGAGTGATTGTATATCTGCCAAATGCCCTGCAAACCATAGAGTGCTTTAATGCTAGTTACTATTATCTAGATGCTAATTACTGTGGCTGATGCACTGTCACTATTAATAGTCTCCCAAGACAAGCCAATCCAATCTTGGCTCCTTCTCCTTCCCATACTCTGCCTCTCCTTGGCTCCCACTATAAACCTTTCTGCATGTCCCCCAAAAGTGTCCCAGGTTTAAGAGGGGCATCTGTGATTTCACAAATTTTACTCTATTACATGACAGAAAAACGTGGACTCTGGAATGGGAGGACCTGGGTTCAGATCTATATCTGACACTATCTGTGTGACTTTGGTCAAGTCAAGTCAAGTCATTAACACCCCCTCCCCAATCTGCTTCCTGAATTGTAAAGTGAGGGGAGTGAACCCGATGAGTTCTAAAGCCCCTTCCACCCCATGATCTATGATCATAGGAGTCATTCTCGGGTCTATAAAACAGAGATCACGAAGGACAAAACACCAAGCTCGGGATACTGGAGGAAGCTTCAAATGAGATGACGGACATAGAGGACTTTGCCAGTTTTGAAACACTATATAAACGTCAATGATGATCATTTTTCAGGGCAGGAGATGACCACCTCCTCCTCCTCTCAGCCTCTTGGAAACTGCTTTTTGCCAAGACTCAGCTGAAGCTTCTCCCTCTGCATGGGGTCTCCTCTGGTCCCCCGACTACTACTGGCTTCTCTAGTACCCCAATACCTCCACCACGAAAGGTTACCTTGTATCTGTACTCTATATCCCCATATGTGTTTATGGTGACTTCTCAGTTAGAATATAAGCTCCCTGAGGACAGAGACTGTACCTTTCGAGTTATGTATCCTTGGTACCTAGCCTTAGCACAGTATGCAGACACCGAGCAGTTGCTTAATAAATGACTGCTGAGTATTGACCAGTTCATCGAAGCTCATCCCAGACCATTGATTTAGCCCCAGAAGGGTCCCTAGAGACATGCCAATCCAAATCTCATTTTACAGATGAGGAGACTGAGGACTGTAGAGAAGTTCAGTGACTCAGCTAACTAAATTATGCAGGGAGTTCACAAAATCATTAATTAGGAGTTGGGAGGGACCAGAGAAGCCACCCAGTCCAGGCCCTTCCTCTTAAAGACAAGGAAATGAAAGCAGAGACTAAAATGACTTGCTTAGGATCACACAGGTGATAAGAATATGAGATGGGACTTGACCCCAAGTCTTCCTGATTCCAAGTTCAAGGCTCTATTCTCTGTCGCACACTGATTCTAGGATTCAAACCAGTGTACCTCCTACTGCCTCCTAAGACCTCCCTAGGGTTCATGTAGTCAAGGCTGGGCAAAACATCTCAATCTCAGGCTGGGCAGCCTAGGAAATCCAATACTAGCCAACCATCAGTCAGAACTCCTATCACTTCTTCCTAGTATATTCCTGGGTTTGTCTTAAGCCAAGAAAGAAGCCAAGTCCCACACCTTATGCACCACGAAGTCTATGGAAGGGTTTCTGAAAAGAGAAAGAAATGCAGAGTCTCATGAAGCCCGGCCTTTCCCTCTTTGGCAATTTCCAAGACCTCTGGCAAACACATCCATCACTGCTGCCCTTTCAAGACTGAAGCCACAGTTAAAAGCTTTTGCTCAATCTTTGTGGTAAGAAAGTCCCATTCACCCAGGCTGCAGCCTCATCTCCAGGAGCTTCATATGTTTAATTTAATATACTCAATAAGGAACAGCCCTGCTGGACCATCCCTGCTACTCTGAAACCCAGAAGAGAGAGGAAGAGGCACTCAATCAATGCTGAGGTCTCCCAGCACCGCTTAAACCTCCTGCTTTGTCATAAGCAGACTCCACAATGATGGTCCCTGAAAGCTTCTTAAGGCATCTTGGGCTGTCTGGGTTGCAGAGGCATAAAGCTCGTTCAAACTGTGGCTTTCTTCCTTTTTTAATGTCTCCGTCTTAAGTGATAGATGTAAACTGTGGCATGATTGGGGCAGAAGGTTACAAGTCTGAACCATCAAAGATTGGAGCAGAGGAGTACAATTCAAAGCAGAATCGGAACGTGGCTCCCTCACCCAAATATGCCTAAAAGACCCTTCCTGAGGATCCCAGAAATGGGCAATTGCCCAGCTACACACAAAATGTTCACTCCCAACACAGCTTCTCTCTGGGGTAATCATCTTTACCAATTAAAATCCTACTTTGGACACTAACTGTGTGACCCTGGACAAGTCAATGGACAAATCATGGCCTCGGTTCCCTCATCTCTAAAATGAGGAAGTAGAACTGGGCTTCCAAGGTCCCTTCTAGTGTAATCTATGATCCTATGATCCCATGGGGACCTTTGCCCTCATTATCCTCAGTTTGTACTTAAACATCAGGTCTTATTGAATCACTCCCTAGCACACTGTAAGCCCCTTGAGGGGGCAGGAACGGTGTCACTTCTTACATTCACCTCTTTCCCTCAGAACAAAGCACAATGTTTTGTGTTTGTACAGATTTACGATTTCATCAGTTTGGGGGATTCCTGGTCAGGAAACAACAGGCTACCAAAGAAAAGTATACTTACTTTGGAGTAAAAAGGTCTGGGTTCAAGTTCTGATTCTGATCTGTAACTATCTACGTGACCTTTAACTTCTCTGGGCTTCAGTTCTCTCCTCAGTAAAAAGAGGAGGTTATACCAGATGGCTTCTGAGATCCAAGGTCCCTTTCATGACCCTCTGAATGTACTTCGGGGAAATTAGATAATTCAATTTAATTCAATTTCATTTATTCTAACAACCATTTATTAAGCCTCATTCATTAAGTGTTTCAGCCATCTCTCCCCCAATCCCAGATCTTTCATTCATTCATTCATTCAATAAACACATGAGCATCCATTATGTCTGGAATAAATGCTATACACTGGGAGGAATGCAATGTTTGTTTGTGAGACATGAAGCTTCTAGAAGAAGGGTGAATAGTCCACCTCTGGTGCAGACTGAAGACAGGATCCAGTGAATTCAGGATTTCATCCCCAGCACCTTCCCATGTAACCATCTCTATGGATATTTTATGTATAGTTATTTATTTACAGTCTCCACCATTAGACTCTAAGCATCTTGAGGTACAACCATGTTTCTACCATTCTCTGAATCCCTGGTACTTGTCACATTATGTGCCTGGCACATAATGAACACTTAAGAAATCACTGTTTGGCCAAATGACTGACTGATTTCCCAGTCCAATCCTACCCTGCACACAATAAGCTGGTGCTGCCTCACCTTCCTTACACATAAAAGCTGGGGCTACCTAAGCCATTGGCTTCCAATGGGGATTCACGTTTTACATCATTAGAACTGACTTAAAATGAAAATTTGAATTTTGCTCCTACCAGGCACCCAGGTTTCGGGGAAATTACAGAATTTCTAAAATAGCATATTCCAAACATAGGCGAGCACTCAAGCACTCTATTCTTCAAAGACTATAGTGTTCTGTGACACACAGTAGGACAACAGCACTGGGATGAAAAGGCCAGGCCTTTGTTTCAGGAAGAAACCTGGTGTCACTGAAGCTTCACGCCCTCCCAAAGGCAATCTCATCAGCACTCACCACATAGGTTCATCTGTGGGCCCTGGCTCATTTTCTCATCTCAGCATCTGTACAGACCCTGATGGATGAACTCTGAAGAGGGCCCTCCCAACGACATGTCATAGTCTGGACAAGAAGAACCCTACGTCTCCTGTGCTCATCTGCACAGAGCTCATTCTGGGATCAGAAAACAGTCTGAACTCAGCATTTACGACTGCCCTGGTACAGAAAAGCCCTACTTTATCTCTCTCAGTCTATTTCCTCCTCTGTGAAATGGGGATAATGTCTGAAGCATCAAGCTCAAAGAGTGATGGAACAAAGAGCTTTGAGAACCTTAGAATACTATGTAATGGCTGTAGCTACTTTCATCATTCTCATCTTATATTCCATGTAATTCAGACAGAAATGGTCCTATTCTGTTCCAAGTTACAATGAATAGTGTGTTGATTTTGGATTCAGGAAGACCTCAGTTCAAGCTCAGCTCAGACCTTGAGTATGTCACTGAGCTCTCTTGGACTTAGTTTCCTCATCTGTAAAATAAGGAGAAATAGCATGTCCTCCCAGGACTATGAGAATAAGAGGAAATATATCTGTAAAGGGTTCTCCACAAACAAAGGCCCTACGTAAATATTATAATTATTGGGTTCATCTGTAAAATGGGAACATCCCACCTGCACTGGCTCTCTCGTAGGCTGCCCTGCCTATAAGAAAGACCCTCGAAAATGACAAAATGCCACACTAAATTGCTGAGTTTCCCAAAATTGGTGTCACCAAGAAAATGGAAGGGCCACAAAGGAAAAAGGCTGCTGTGAGAATCTGGGAACCTCTAATGAGGGACACACTCCATTACTGGCCACTGGAGGGGGCCTAAAAAGTACTAGTAATGTTGGCTGAAATGGGCCGGTGGCTATGCACATAGAGCAAAGCTCTATGAAAAGAAGGCAGATGGAGCACTGCCAAGGGTGCTCCACTGGAAGGCAGAGGACCCAAGTTCAAATTCCTGGGAATGGAGGCTACGTCACACCTGATGCCAGCACATTTCCACAACTTTCAGAATTAGTTACAGAGGGTCTGGTTTGCTCCACTGCTGCCCTAATTCTTCTGGGCTAGTTATAGGTCGTAGATTCATTCAGGAGAAGCTTAGAGTCAAGATCTGAGTTCATATCCCACTTTATAAACTAATTGGCTGTGACAAAGAGTAACTGATACTATCTCACTTTTTTCTTTTGAAAACAAGAAGTTTCGATTAAAATGACCCTTTGAGTCTCTAAATGTCCCACAGGATCCTATCAGAGTAAAGAACTCCCTCTGCTCTCACAGACAATACTCCACTGCCTAAAGCACTCAGAGGCTAGGTGACTTTCCCAGGGTCACTGAGCTCATAAGCATCAGAGGTCTGGCCAATTCCAAACCCAGCACTGCATCCTCCAGGCCATGCTGCCACCCGTAATCATCCAAGAACAATCAGAAATGCAAAGGAGCAAAGTTGATGCCCAGAAGCCTATGGGATGTGAAGGCCTCTGAAGGCAATGCTCTTTGTACCTCAGGTGACTTTGGCAGCTTCCAAAGCACAAGCCCCATCTTCGGAGCTGGACCATCTCCCTCGAGTCAGGGTAAGTGGCCAGGTGGAGTAGATGGGCATCTGCATGAGATTAATGAACTCTCGTCAAGTTCCAAGATACCCATTCACAGGCTAGCAGAGACGCGATGCCCTTAAAGCGTTGATTTAGTGCCCAAGAAAAATGTCTCTTATGTCTTCATTAAGAATATTAACTTTCCAGGTTGGCTTTGCAAGAGTAGCTAGCGTAGAGGGCAAGAGACAAGAAGAATCTTTTTGAATGTCAAGGCCTCCCAGGGTCAATTATAGAGATGCTAATTTGGTAAATTCCCACTTACCCAGACAGGTTCAGCAGTGAATTGTTCTAGTAAATGCAATGCTCCATTTAATTGAAAGGTTCATCAGTACCATATATGGACCGCCAGGGCCCAAAGAGGAATAGCATCAAAAAGGCCACAAAACCCCTCAAAATGAAAAAAAAAAAAACCTACTCAACTTGATTTCACAGGATCTCAGAAGTCAGGCCCAGAAGAGCATGAATTTTCTTTTCTTTGATGATTCAGAAGGCACTGAAGAATTCTGCCAGGTATCCACCCAAAAATGAAGAGTATATTCCAATACTGAGGATACCACAAATAAAGAAGACGAAAGATGCCAGCCTGGCTCTGTGACAAACTCAGAGAGTTCTTTTTAGGAAGAAATCTCTTCCTCAAAGTAGAGGGAACCAGGCTCAAACAAAAGCTAAGTGAACAAAAGCCGGCTGGAAGAGCCCACTCCACTGACCTGGGGTTTCAGACTTTTAGAGCACCAAGGCCTGCCCAACTGGAAAGCCATTTGAGTAGAATCTTCCTGAAGGCAACAACAACATCCCTTTTGTCTGTGTGTCACCCACACCTACTCTGAACATTTCCGGTTTTGGCCCAGCCTTCTCCAACAATTTATGGAAACTCAGGTGTGAAAATGTCCTCCGCTGATGGAAGCCAGAATTATATTCTCAGGTTGCTGCTTATGGACAGAGAGAGAGAAGGGAGCTGTACAGTCACGCCATATTTCTGGGGCAGAATCTGAACCTGGGTCTTCTTGATTCTGTCTGGCCCGCTTTCCACTATAACGTGTTGCCTCTGAAGCCCAGCACACAGTACACACATAATCAATGTTTGTTGAATCAAGTTGAAAGGCTATGGGCCCAATGGGAGACCTTGGGCAGGAGATAGCTTGGTCTGTCTTTTGAGGACCAACTTAATCAGACTTTCATCACAAGCAGCTTAGAAAGAACATCAGCTAAGGCATGGGGAGAGGGTGAACGTAGAGGGGGTGGCATTAACAAAGGAAGAAACCACAATGACAAAATCAGATCCTTGAGATATTGAGGAAGTCTTTAAGCTTTCCAAGTTTGGGAGTGGGGGGGAGGGGGGAGAGACTCCGGATCAGTAGGAATTTCCCACCAGTAATTTCAAAGGGAAACAATTCCCTTTTCCCAGCATGCATCATCCAACTTCTCTGAGACATCTGTACACCCCATAAAGCCCATCTATAAACCTATAAAATGGTTTCTAAAATTCAAATGAACATACATTTATGTAGTGCCTACTCTGTAATATACACAGCTGGGTGGTACAGAGCACCAGCGTTGGAGTCAAGAGGACCTAAGTTCAAATGTGGCCTCACTTACTAGCCATGTGACCTTGGGCAAGTCATTTAACCCCAACTGCCCTGCTCCCCCAAAAAAGCAAAAAATAAAATAAAAATTAATCCATCAAAATTTAAAAAAAGGATACACTGCTAGGTGATATACATAAAGATGAACTAATGAAACAGGTCTTGTCCTTGGGGAATTTACATTATAGATTACTTCTGAAGAAATTAAAATTGGTAAAAAAGTTGAATAAAGAGATTAAGTGAAGAAAAATAGGGGTGGCTAGGTGGTGCAGTGAGCACAGCACCTGCCCTGGAGTCAGGAGGTCCTGAGCTTGGACCCAGCCTCAGACACATACCACTTACTAGCTGTGTGATCTTGGGTAGGTCACTTAATCCCAATTGCCCTCCAAAAAAGTGACCAAAAAAAAAAGAGAGAGAGAGGGAGAATAAAAATAAATTTAGTCTCCTCAGATATTCAAACCAAAACTCTTCTGATTTTAGCACCTATTTCTCTTGCATGTAATCTCTTTTGGGGGTCAGTGGGGGGACTGAACTCAAGTCAACAAGATCAGTGGAAGTCAAGAGAGTTTTTCAGACATTAAAGACCACCTGGAGGATCCTTGGGAAGTGTTGTTCCACCAAGAGAAACCACCTAATTTCTAGCATGACAACTAATAGAGATGAGGATGGCTACGGTTCCCAAGTAGGAGACAGCAATATGTCGAGAGAGGAAGCAGCAAGAGGAATGGATCACCATCGATGGAATGATTCACGTGTAGGGAAGGAAACAGCAACCAGTTAAACAACAAGCTGAATGCCTCCTCATCACTAGGGGACACAGTAAGAAATACACTTGGGATCATAAGTTTCGAGCTAGAAGCCCTTAAAGCCAGCTAACTCACTACCACTAAGAAACTGAATCTCAAAGAAGTTAAATGATGTCCCCAAAGTCACATGAGTATTAAGTGGTAAAGAGCATCTGAAGCTCTTTCTGTAGTCAGTGAATAAACATTTACTAAGTTCCTATTCTGTTCAGCCACTGCCACAGGGCTCCCTCCCCCCACCCCAGCCTCCCAGCTGAGGATTTTTATAGCTCACCAAAAAAAAGAAAAATGTGTTGAGGTCATTCTTTGAGAGCTCCATCTTCTCCCCTTCTCATCTAATATTACTAAGAAATTTTCCTCTATTATCACCTCCTTTACTCTAGTTCATGATGAAAAAGTGGCATTTCTCCTTGCCAAGGGGAGGCCCTCTACAGGCACCCTTGGTCCCATCCTTCCTTTACTTCTTCAACAGACTGCCCCCACTGTCAGCCCCCTTTCTCTCATCTTTAGTGTTCCCTTATCTGCCAGCCACTTCCCAGCTGTTTACAAAAACACCGATGTCTCCTCCATTAAAGAAAAAAAAAGGCCTCATTTGATCCAACCATTCCACTAACTAAAATCCTACATCTCTCTTCCCTTTCTTGGATAAACTCCTTTTGGCCAAACTTCTTCCTCTTCAGGGGACAGCTCAAGCGTCATTTTCTACATGACACCTTCCAGACTCCACTTGCTCATGCCACCCCTGCCCATTACCTGTCATACTTATCTGTGACCTCTACGGTCTCTTCTAGTCCTAAATCTACGATACTATCTTTCTATTCTGTATATATATTTCTATATATAAAATCCAGATCTGGAGTTAAGAACTCACCTTCATGAGTTCAAATCTGGCTTCAGATACTTTCAGATACTGGACAAGTCACTTAACCCTGTTTGCCTCAGTTTCCTCATCTGTAAAATGAACTGGAGAAGGAAATGACAAACCACTAACGCATTTTTGCTGAGAAAACCCCAAAAGGGGACATGGAAGGTTGGACATGACTGAAACTACTCAACAACTCTATGCGTGTGTTTATGTTCCTGTGACCTCCCCTTTCGAATGTAAGTTCCTTGAGAGTAAGTATTGTTTCATTCTTTCTCTTTGTGTCCTCAGTGTCTGGATCATGGAATTAAAGACCTTGGAAGGGTCTTTGGAGGCTATTTAGTTCAAGGTCCTCATTTTACAGATGAGGAAACTAAGTCCTAGAGAGGTTGGCACATAGTAGGCTCTCAAGAAATACTTGTTGGTTGATTGATTGAGCCTCTAAACAGACTTTTGAAAACATCCAAATCCCGCCATTACTGCTCTCTGCTTTCTATGTGAATAGTTTTAAGGGCAGAAAAGGACATTCAATGGGAACTGTCCAGACTGCCGGCCATACAGTGGTGTCTCTTACAATGCTGAATAATGCCAGGCCTTATGTTGCTATTGAAATGGTAATAAACATCCACACAGAAGAGCTTAGTTTAAAAGTCAACAATGGCAATGAATGGTTTGCAAATGCCAGGGCTTTTGAAGATTTTAGCAACTAGCTACATATGCTGAAGGGTAGGTGGAACTACTTCTGAGGGCCCTGAAGCAGGCTCTGATTGGAAGGTTCCCCCCCACCCCAAGCAGGCTTCCTGAGAAGATCCTGTCCACAAAGTGCCAGCATGCCAGGCTAGCTCACACCCTGGGATGTTCACCTCCAAGCATGGCAGCAAGGAGGGGGAGGAAGAGTGTGCCTGGCTGAAGCCCCCAACATGACATCCAGCCCCAAGCTCCTCCATTATATGGATAACAGAAGTGAAGCCCAGAGAGGGGGAAAAGCCTATGCCCACATCACCCAGGTAGCAAGCGGTGGAGCCAGGTCTCCAATCCAAGTGTGGTGCCTTTCCCATTAGGACCATCTCTTTGTTAGACTTATGTCTAACACATGTGGCTTTAGCATTCCACTGCACAGAGGCCTGGTTCTACCAAGGAAGCCCATTCAGTACTCAAGGACTGCCAACCAGCTATTAGTCACTGGGGACTGAATAGCTTTCTCCATGCTACAGTTAGGTGTGTTATAGGTGACCAAGAAAAATGTATCCAAGTCCCAAAGTCCACCCCATGAAGATGACTGGTGGTCACGTGAACTCAGTTCCCCAACTACATAAATTGCTGTTTGTCTGGGGTGGCCTAAGTAAATGGCAATTTCAAAGACAGGGAAAGCCCCAGACATAAAACACTGACCGTTTCTGCTCCAGACCGGGGGTCAGACACAAAGAGGGGTCACGCTTCTTGGTTTTCACTACAAGATTTCCCAAACATGGACCTCCATTCTTCACGATGGCTGGGGCAGCTCATATGCTAAACTCAACCCCTTACTAAATATTTCAAGGCGGCTAATGGAAGCAAACGATCGTCTCAGTTATGCATCAACAGCCTTGCTTGATCCTAAAAACCAATTATAAATAAACTTCTAAATACAGCCAGCTTTAAAAAATGTATTTAAAAAATACATCCACCTTCACACCATCCGTCAGTAGTACATGTCTGACTCATCTAAAACCCCCTCCTCTAGGGAAACATTCCAGGACTTGGTTCCCATTTGCCTTCAGAATCATGGCTGTTCCGGCATTATTCCTAATAACTTCTAAAGGTTCCTTCCTCTTTGGGAAGAAGAAATTCATTTCCAAACACACTGCTCCCATTCACAAGAATATTTATGGTGCTGATAATTGAATTCCAGTCATGTGACAAGGGAACAGTGAGTTCATAGGGGAAAAAAATCAACTATAATTTCTACAGAGATCCATAAATTACTTCTCTCCCTCCCCTCCCCTGCCCATCCCCACCCCTACCAGAGCTCCGGGGAGCTCAGAGTCCTAGGAACTTGATGGCTCCATCGCTCCTATTCATTCCAACTTTAGTTTCAATGCAGAGATTCCACCCTGTTTGCAGGGAATGACAAACTCTATGGAAAGCCCCTTAAAAGCTAGACCTTGTGTCACTGTTTAGTGACCCTCTAGGGTTGAAGTATTTTTGGTACAGGCCAAGGGCCTGCTTCCATGGTGCTTCTAATCCCTAGAGGCATCAGAGCTCAGAACAGAGGCTATGACCCTAACTCCAGGGCTGTCCCTCCCCATCCCCCATGCCCAAATTCATCCATAGTCACACAGACACAGCATTGTAAACACAGTAGCCAGAGGGAGGTGGAAATTCATAGGATCAGAGATTTAGTGTGGGGGGGATAACTTCAGAGGTCATCTGGTCTGACTCCCTCATTTTATACAGGAAGAAATTGAGTGTCAGAAAGAGAGAGTAAACCTGCTCAAGGTCACACAGGCAGTAAATGGTCTAGCTAGCACTAGAATCCAGGTCCTGAGACTCTAAAGCTAGAAGGCTTTCTGCTCCAGAGTACTGCTTTATTTTTAATGCCTCTCAGTTGGGGCAGCTAGGTGGCGCATTTATGGTTGCAATGGATCGAGCCCCAGGCCCAGAGTCAGGAAGACTCATCTCTTCCCGAGTTCAAATCTCGCCTCAGAGACTTACTAGCTGTGTGACCCTGAGCAAGTCACTTAACCCCATTTGCCTCAGTTTCCTCATCTGTAAAATGAGCTGGAGAAGGAAAGGGCAAACCACTCTAGTATCTTTCCCAAGGAAACCCCAAATGGGATCATGACAGTCCACACATCTGAACGATTAGTGATAATATTTCAAGGAAGACATATACAAATCATCCTAAAAAAAAATAATAACTCTTTCCCCGCCCCCACTTAATAGACCCATATTCAACACTGAAACAAAGATGGAACTTTGATGATAGAAGCTATCAGGCATAACATTTAACTTGGCTGAAAAAAGCGAGAGTATAATACCAGATATAGTTTTTGTTTAGATGAAACCAAAGGCATCCATGAGTAAAATTAGCCCCACAGAGGTACAAACAATAAATCCTCCTTTCTTTTGGAAACATGCATTTAGAAGTACCCATCTTGCATTTCCTTCCTTGGCTTCTTCTTTAAAATTCAGGTGCCCCTAAATGTACTATTTTTGTCAAGGTTCACACCAATCAATAAACATTTATTAAGTGCCTACTATTTGCCAGACACTCCAAAAAGCATTGTTTAAGCCCCACTTAAGTGGGAGAATCTTACAGATCTTACTCCCTCTATGTAAGGTTTTAGGGACTGCAGAATGGTTCACATACATTACCCTATCTGATCTTCCCAACAGCCTTGGGAGGTAGGTGCTATTATTATTCCAGTTTTCAGGTGAGAAAACTGAGGCCAAGAGAGGTTCAATTACTTGCCCAAGGTCACACAGACAATAAGTTTCCAAGGTAGGATCTAAATTAGGGTCTGATTTCAAATCTACCACTTAAGCTGCCTAAGGAAAACACTTTGTAAATTTCCAATGTGGCCCTTGTTCTTCAACTTACAAGGGGCCCTACTTTGTAATTTACAAAGGGCTCTCAGCTCTAAATCCCAGGAGACCCTTCCTTTGTTAGTTATAAGGCTTCTTTTGTAAGTTACAGTGGGGGGTTACAGAGGCCCTTACTTTGTAAATTACGAGGAGCTCCTCCTGAAAAATGTTTAATTATGAATATTTTTTCATCCTCCTGGCCAAATATGATCTGTTACAATATGAAACTAGGAACATGGAGAAACCTAAGCCCCATGAGGTTAAATGACCTTTCCAAGGACACTCTGAGGAGCTAGGGGCCCTTATAAAAAATGTACTTTACTTCAAAGGAAATGCTGCTTTAGAAACTTAAGAATTATTTTCTATAAACACTCTCTGTCATTTGCTATTGAGCAAAACATACTCTCCCCCCTCCCCTGTCCGTTTTGAAATGGAACTGAAACTCAGAGACTAGAAGCAGCTGCTTAAAGAAAAAAAACAACAAAGTCCCCTTCTTGAGCAGCTTATCAAACCCAAACACCTTTTTGGGCACGATCACTGATGTCAGCCTGGCTTTGTGATAAGTCTCAGGCCGTTACAAGAGAGTTACACCTATTTTTTTTGTTGTTGTTCAGCCTGGATTCCTTTTAAGAGTTCCCAAGCAGAGAGCTGCTCTAGAACAACATTCTAAGAGCAAAACAATGCTTAGGAAACTAAAGAATGTTAGTTAGTAGCATCTACACCGGGCAGTTATGGACCTGAGGCTACAGCTAACAAGTCTAGGTCCTTCTTGGACCATTTCCACTGTTATCCCTTCTTCAGAGAACTGTGTATTGGCCGTGAAAGCCAATAGGTTCTGACATCTATTTACTAGGACCAGGTTTTAAGACCAGCCCTATGATACTAGGACTAGAATGGTAATATACAGGAGGGCCACAGAACCAGACCATCCACCTACTCTTTAGGTGAGCCAAGGTAGACGAAACTCAGCGACACTCCTGCCCTATCCCTAGGAAGAACACCATAAAAATTATACCATCTCACATGTTTATAGAGGGCTTTGAAGGCTACAAAATAATTTACAAAGTTAACTTCATTTGAATGTGAAGACCCCAGGCCTATCTTCAGTTCCTGGCAATGACAAAAGGGCATTCACTAGAGCTGACCCAAGTTTTTTGGGTCAGTGATTACCACGGTCATCTAGGCCATGACTCCATGGAGGAGAGGTCACAGTAACCAAAGTCCATTCTCCTCTCATCACAGAGAGTATGAGGAAAGTCTATTCCAAATGCTAGCCTGTATAACTGTCAACTGCTGTTACTGGTGCTGCCAAACTCCAGTGGTCCCAGGATGTCCCTGGGGTCCGTTAGACCTCCATCAAGGCAAGATACAAACCATCCCTAATGTCTCGTCCTATGAAATTCTTTCAGTGAGTCTTCTGTAGAGAACCCAACATGTTCCCCAGAGGCATTCTCCTGTTTACTTAATATTGAATTATTGAATATGCCATCATTATGATACTAAAAAGTCATCCCCCTGTGTCTCCAATGCATTCTCTCATCTCCAGCACTTGTTCCTGACTCTTCCTGCAAAGCTCAGGTCAGATGCCATCTTCTCCACAAATTGGCAGCCCCACAAGTGGAAGGTGACCCCTCCCTCCTCAAATATAAGATCTGAGGGATGCAGAGTCAAAGGGAATTTACAGCCCATCGAGGCCAATCCCTTTATTTTAAAAGATAAGGAAATGGAGACCCTGTCACAGACAAAACAAGAAGGAATTCCAACACTCAAGTCCAAATATCCCATTTTCCAGAGGAGGAAACTGAGACCTGGAAAAGTAAAGTGTTTTTGCCCAACTTTTGTACAGGGAATAAGTAGCAGAGCTGAGATCTGAGACCAGGTTTTGTGTCTCCAAACCCAAATCTCTAACCACTCAACCACCAGCGATCCCAATTTCCTAAAATACTTTTTCTGTATCTTGGCTAGGTGATGTAACAGAGAATGCTGGATTTGGGAGTCAGGAAGCCCTGAATTCAAACGCTGCCTCTGATACTGGAAGTGTGATCCTGGGCATGTTCCTTAACCTCTGTCTGCCTCAGTTTCCTCATCTGTAAAACAGAGATACCAGCACCCACCCCTCAGGGTTGCTAAGAGGATCAAGCTCTATTTAATGATAGCTATCATCATTACTAGCTATGTGACCATGAATGACAGTCTTAAATCCTGTCTGCCTCAGTTTCCTTATCTGAAAAAACGTGGATAACAATAGAATCTACCTGAAGATCACATAAATTAACATATGTAAAGTGCTCTGCAAATCTTAAAACCCTGTATGAAGGCTGGCTATTTTTATCTCTCCTTTGTACCTACTCTACCTGGCATTAATTACATTTATCTACCTACCTGTTATACTGTTTCCAGTCAACTGTAGTAGGACATACTCAGTAGAATGCGGCCAGCCTGGAAATGGGCATCACCTGGGTCCAAGTCTCACCTGTGAAATGTACTGCTTGTGTGATCCTGAGGAAGTCACTTCACTCTTTATCAGAGTGGGCAAAGTGAACATTCCAGATATGTGACTTCATCAGCAGGAAGAACTCCCAGTATGGAAATTGACTTCATTGATGCAGATGAGCAAGTCATTTCTAACTAAGAGTTCTACAGACTTGCTTAGGTCATACTAAGAGGTAAAATGACTTGCCCAGGGTCAGAGCTAGTACGTATCAGAGGAAGGTTCTCTCTCTCCTCTACCCTTCTGTCTCTAGACTGGCATGTGGTAGGTGCTTAACAAATGCATGTAAGATGATGATTATGGTCCTTGGTCTGTAAATCTTTCCCAGAATAAGCCTTGTTTTATTTTAGTTACTTGCATCATGTGTCATCTGTTCAAATCTAGAATTGACGTAAGGGTTTATATGGCTTGATCCATTGACAAAAAAAAAAAAGACAAAAAACCAGAAACCAAGAATGATGAGATAAGAGAGTCGGGATGGCCTAGCGGATAGCAAAATGGCCTCAGAGTCAGGAAATCCTAGGCTCTGACACCTACTGGCTGTGGGACCCTGGGCCAGTCACTGACCTTTCTCAATGCTCCAAGCAACTCTCATTCCAAGTCACAGGATCTATGTTGATCTAGACCTGGTAGGGGAGTTCTCATTGGGAGTTTGCTATATCTTAAGCCCAATTACTTCCCCACCTCAAAAATGATAAGTGCCTTAAACACACACACACACACACACACACACACACACACACACACACACACACACTCATATATGTGTGTATATCACTTATCATGTATGTAATCTAATCTCTCCATATGTTATATATGTGAAAATCGTCATTATCATAATAAATATATATTATATACATCTATAATGACCTGCCTTAGCTTCTATATTTGTATCCTTAACACTTAACACCACAGTTGGCACATAGTAAGTCTATAATGAATAATTTTCCATTCCTTCATTTGTATGTATATTAGCAAATCACAATAAAACATTGTCTCACTGGAGATTCTCTATTGTTCTGGGAGACAGGCACTGGTGTTATCATGAATCCCATTTTACAGATGAAGAACAAAGGCTGGGAAATTATATGTCCAGCCCAGGATTCTACAGCTAAAAGGCACCAGGTGGGATCTGAACCCAGATTGTCTTGATATCAGGTCTGATACCCCACTGGCTTATCCTTCTTCAGTACAAAGCCTTCTCTAAATGCTGCCTGGTCTCTGAGGCCCTGAGAGTGGTCTGTTTCAAGGGTCAGCCAACCCTCAATACCCTCATGGAAGGTCACAGCCTCAAGGACAGGACTTGCAGCTAGAGCCTGGGCCAGTCCAATAGGGACCAATTCATCTTCATCACCTTTCACAATCCACATGGAAAGAACAATACTCAAAGGGTACACGTCCAACGAGTGAAAACCCTTCTCATTCCATGTACAAAAACGCTACTTGGAAGTTGGGCCGTAGTGAAAACTAGGTTATTTTTACTTACCACTCAGAAAAGAGATGCCAGTCTCACCCGTTCACACTTGATCAGGAGAAAGTTTACAGAAATAGAGTGATGGCTTCGGTGTTTCTTTAAGTTAATATTTAGAATCCATGGGCTGGAGCCCATTGTCCAGAAGGTGCTCTCAGGCTGCACCAATTCAGCCCTGAAACTTTTATGCTGAATTTCTAAGTCAGAAGCAGAGCAAAGAAGGGGGGGACCCCACTATGTGTCTGGACTATTTATCTAAAGACTTTCAGCATCAGCTAAAATTAGGGTTTTTTTGTATTGGGCAGTATTCTTTTTACTTTTGGGGTTTTTTTTTCTTCCTAGAGGAAGCAGGTCAGTTTTGTACAGAAAGGCTGCCCTTCAGGAGAAGGCTGGGTGAGTCAAGGAGCTCAGTGTCAACAAATACTGAACTGGTTCTGCCCTCCCACAGACACTGGTGAGGAACCCCCAGTGCTTGTGGTCTGGGTCTCCACTCTCTAGAGCACCATCTCCCCTCCAACAGCATTATGATAAGACAGATTGTTTTCTAAATAAACCTAACGCTGCCTGTAAGCAAACGGGGGCTGTCCGGCTGCAGGCCTGATAATGCTGATAAGTGGAGACAAGGCAAAATTCTCCAGCACTCAGCATCACAGGGCTTTTGTTTTTTGTTTTTCTGTAGGAGGACTCACTGTATGTCCCATTAGGGCTATTCGAACGAGGGAGACACAATCTGGCCTGGGGGTGGGAGGACCCAGGTCTGAGTTGGGGCCTCTTGGGTCAGGGTGTAGGGGCCAGGGCACTGAATGTGAAGAGGCCACAGGTTCAAATCCCAGCTTTGTACAAGTCTTTCTGGGCCTGAGTGTTTTTATCTGCAAAATGGCAGAGGGGGAGGCTGGGTTTGGGGTCTCTGGGATCTCTGCAGCCTCTCAGCCTGTTGTCCTGTGACGCAATGGAATGGCCAAGGCCAAACATCACTGACTGCAGTGAAATTGTTGCTTCCAGGGGCCACAAAGGTACACGGCTCCTGTGATGCTGAGGAAACTCAGCTCCCTCAGTTCTTAAAGAGGGATAGCAACAACCACCGCGCTCCCTGACTCAAGGGAGAGCTAAGAGATAGAGAAGGAAAAACAGATATAAAGGGCCTACTGTGTGCTAAGCACTTTCTAAAGATGAACCACTGAAAAAGTGTAAATTCTTATTAGGAGGAAAAAGGGGCCATAAACTTATCATTTCATCCGTATGGGAAATCCCCAGTGTACAGCATCACAGACCACAGACTCAGAGCTGGAGGGGCCTCAGAGCCCATCTAATCTAACACCCCTCCTTTCAGAGAAGCATAAACTGGGGCTCATACAACTGAAGGGACTTGCCTGGGGTCACATAAAGGATCACAGTCAGAAGGGGCTTGACAGGCCACCCAAGCCAAGTCCTTCATCTTACAGATGAGGAAGCTGAGGTCCATGGAGATGACATGGTCATCCAACTAGTACATTCAAATGGGGAGAGGGGATTTGAGCCCACATTTTTTTGACTCAATGGAGCCCATCACTCTATGCTGTGCCATGCTGACTCTCAAGTCTTCCTAAATTTTCCAGTCCAAGGAAACAGGATCCTTCACACCCACTTATCCCTCCCCAATACTCAGGTGTCTTCCACGTGGCCAGTTAACATTACTCATGCTACAATGTCTTGGAACTCTGACACAAGCAATCTTTATTGTAAGCCTTCACTAGGCCCTGCCACCAGCTTTTACCGGTGCGAGAAAGGGGAGTGCCCCATGGCCAAAGCTACTCTCTGAACCCAGGAAATAAAAACAGCTTTATCAGGAAGGTCCATTTGATCTGAGTTAATGCTGATAAACATCTCTTTTTACTTTCTTCTTATCTTTCCCCATCATAAAAAAAATAAGGAAATGGAGAATAATATTTTTAATTAAAGAGCCACGAGTGATCTCTGTTACATTTCTGAGGACAAGATTTGAGGAAGAAGGTCTGGGTTCTCATACTATTTTAACATCCTTGGACCAGGAGATGTTTAGAACCAAGACTCCTTACATATCATCCAGTCTGCCCACTAGCCAAGAATCCTGGGGTGTGTCCCTGACACTGTGTGGCTTGATATCTTCCTCTATTAAACAGTAATAACAGTATTTCTGCTACCTACCCCTCCATATTTCTCTGTTCCAGCTTCACTAAGCACCTTTTCTGCTGGCAGCTGGTGATGAAGGTCCTGGTTTTCATGATATCAAAGTATTCTGGAACTCAAAAGCATTATATAGTCTGCTAAGCGGGAATCTACAGGTTCTCTAGTCAAACCTCACTGCACAACTGAGGAAACTGAGATACAGAATTTTAGAGTTAGAAGAAGCCTCAGTGGTCATCCAAGACCACCCTCCAAACATATCCAAGGGGTTATTGGGTATCTTCTTGGACATCTCCCATGAAGGGGAACCTACTCACTTCCAAGGCAACCCACTGCATTTTTAGACAGCTCTAATGTTTAGGAAATTTTCCCTGACATCCAATCTAAACCTGGCTGGCTCTCGGCCACTTCCCCCCACTGATCCTAGCCCTGCCCTCTGGGGCCAGGCAGAACACGACTAATCCCTCTTCCCCATGACAGCCTTTCAAATATTTGAAGACAGCTATCTTTTCCCCCATGAGTCTTTTCTTCTCCAGGCTATTAGTGGGAGTACATGCACACCCACATGGATGTACTGCCTGGCGAGGACGTCAATCTGACATCTGTTGCTCTGAAAAAGAAATAATAATTCCTCCTCCCATCCCATGCATCCACGAACCCTTCAGTTATTACTGAAGAACTGCCATGTTCTAGGTGAACCCTCTGTCTTAAAAGACTTCCTATGGCCCAGCCCACATGCCTCAATGCCTAATGATATCCTAATACTTAATGTGAACTTCCTTATCAGTTGCTACTTAAAGATAGCTATGGATACATCATGGGAACACAGAAAAATCTTTGACTCCAGAGTCCCCCAAAATGGCTGGAATGAACCTGGGATCTATCAGCCCTCAGAAAATCACTGATCCACCCTACCCTGAAAGTGCATGGCACCAACTGACATGAAATCTTCATCATCTTATTAGGGCACACAAGCCAAAAGTAAACTGGGAGCCAGGATTTGGTAATGCTATTCCAAGAAACTCTATCCTATGAACTGAAGGGTAAACATATGATGGGGTATAGTAGGAAGGGGACTAGATTTGGCATTAGAGGGCTGAAGAAGTTTTGGCCCTTGGCTCTGCCAGTCAGTACCTCCCTGGGTCCCAATGTCCTCATCTTTAAAATAGGGGACTGGCTTAGTTGGCTTATGAAGCCCTTGCTAGGTCTAGCTCTAGGAGACTATGATATGGAAAAAGTAGGGGGGTTGGATTGGATGACCTCTAAAATCATCTCCAACTCTCAGGCTATGACCCTAAGAAATTATACCCTGTAATCTCTAAAGCAAACATTTAAGCTTAACCTATGGCTAATGAACTTTAAAAAATTGATAACTATTTCAACATAATTTTTAATAATATGTGTTTTATTTTATGCATTAAAAAACATGATTCTGAGAAGGGGTCCATAAGGCTTCCTCAGACTGACTGTCCAGATGTCCAGGATACATAAAAGGCTAAAAACCCTGCTTTACTTAAAGCATCCAAGATGGAAGAAACAGAGTGACAAGTATCTCATTTGGAAAATGTCAAGTGTCTAGTGTCATGTCTTAATGGGGAACAATGGTTATCCTGCCCCTAAAAGTCACAGCTGGATGACCATGAACCAGATTAGAAAATACAGGGCTGAAAAATCAGTGCCTCATTCCTATCAGGATTCTTCCCCACCACCCCCCGACAAGCCTGGATGAAAATTAAGAAGATCGATTTTTAAACCCATGAAAGTTCTTAGAGACAATGCAGCCTGATTTAATAATAATCAATGAAAGCCACAGACGTTGATGCAACAGAACAGCAAGCCAGTTCCCCAAAAGGAGGGCAGAAAGATCACTCCAGGCCTTCTCTTATGCACTTCAGTGACGTGACCTTCATAAATATTGCATCGCATTCGGTGAACTACTAAGCAGCTGAACAGTACATCTTAAGAGCTGGGGAATAACCAAGGAAAGACTTTTCTACTTTAGCATCATAGACTTTAGAGCTACAAGGGACCCCAGAGGCCACCACACCCAACCCCCTCCTTGCACATTTGAAGAAACTGAGGCCCCCAAAAGAACAGATAAAGATGCCATCTCATTACAAAATGTAATCTCTATAATTTCTCTATAAAGGATTGTTTAGCTATTTAGATCTCCAAATTCTCCCAAATTGGGGCTCTCATAACTATAATACTGCTTTTATTTTCAAGTCCTACATATTTATTACATGAATAAAAATCAATCCTATTCAGTATGGCTTCCAAAATACAAGAAGCAATAAATAAGCAGCCAATTTAATGTCAGGTTTCAAACAAAAATCTCTAGTTTCTTTTACTATCTTATCTCCAGTATCAGGAATATACAAGGTCTTTCCAAGCCCCACCCCCCAGCTACTAGATCTCCCCTCCCACACCACTGTGTATTTATTCTTTCTATGTCCAAAGATAGATGTTGTCTCATGAGACAGAACAGAATCTCCTCAAGGACAGGTAAGTTTCATTCTTGTCTTCCTTTCCCCATTGCTTCACAGTGAGTTGGGTACATAGTAGGTACTTAATAAAAGTTGTTTGTTGGTTGACAGGTTGATGATTGATTTCTAAAGCCCTTTCTAGGCCTAATCAGTGATTCCATGACCTTGTTCTCCTGGAGAACATCTCATGGGACCAAATGACTTTCTTTCCACAGAACTCAAGTCCTTGTTTTCATGAATGGTGCTTTTTCCCTTTGAAAAGTTATTAAGGGGCGGCTAGGTGGCGCAGTGAGTAAGAGCACTGGCCTCAGAGTTGGGATGACCCGAGATCGAAACCAGCCTCAGAAAATGAGCACCCACACATAAATAATGACTAGCCGTGTAACCTTGAGCAAGTTACTTAACCCCAATTGCTTAAAAAAAAAAGTTATTAAATACGAGCATCAGACACATACTAGATGTATGACCCTGGGCAAGTCACTTCACCCAGTTTGCCTCAGTTTTCTCATCTGTAAAATGAGCTGGAGAAGGGAACGACAAACCATTCCAGTATTTCTGTCAAGAAAACCCCAAATGGGGTCATTAAGAGTCAAACATGATTGAAAATGACTCAGCAGGGGTGGTTAGGTGGCAAAGTGAAGGCACCAGCTCTGAAGTCAGGAGGACCTAAGTTCAAATCCAGCCTCAGACACTTAATACTTACTAGCCATGCTGTGTTACCTTGGGCAAGTCACTGAACCTCAATTACCTTGCCCTCCCCCCTCCAAAAAAGCAAAAATAAATAAAAGAAAATGACTCAATAACAAATGATTTTGTGTGCCCCTAAGAATAAATATAAAAGTCTAGAATTCTTTTGTAAATATATTTGACCTAGTGCAATAAAAGAGATATGCAAAAGGTGATTCATTTCCAAGGCTCCACACATTAACAGCTCCAAGAATTCAATTGGATATTTTAATTTATAATGTATTCCTGATAATGTACTTTCATACCAATACATTCTACCCTTCCCCAGCTCTTGACTGACACAAGATAGAGAATCTTTAAGATATAAATATTTGATATAAACTTTCACTCAGCTTGGTGGTTGTTGTTGTTTTAAACCTCAGTTGTTTTCCATTTGCAAAGACCAGACATTATAAGGGAAAAAACTTCTGAAAAGAGTTTTTTGGATCCCTTGGGTAGGCACTGGGTACTTCATCTGGTCTCTTTGCTAGCATCATAGCCCCACAAGAATAGCTGTCCCTGCCTGATCCTAACGACCTGGCAGTGTGGTACTGTGGTCAGATGATCTGTGTTCAAATTCCACCTTTGATACTTATCACTTGTGTGAATTTGGGAAAATTCCAACCTCCCATGCTTTAGTTTCCTCCCACGAAAAGCTGGAAGTTTTGTTGGAGAGCTCTCTAAGGTATCCTGTCTCCCTTACTGCTCCCTCTCGACAGATGACCCTGATATCTGGTGTAACTTGGAAGCAGGCTGTCGTGCACAAGCAGGAGGCTATTCAAGACCTCTAAGGCCATTCTAGCTCTCAGTGTATGGACCCTGAGTCAGAAAGAAGAGTCTTCAGGACTCACAGAAGTAGTTTATTTCACCTTTGCACACCCAGCACCTTGCAAAGCTCACGCTCAATTACTACCAGCTGTAGGAGGCTTTAAGCAAAAGGCTTACTCACTGTAGACCACAATGTGCTCCCCAATATATTGGACCAAGTAGTCTCTGATGGCTCTTTGAGCTCTGACGTTCTACATTTCATGTTTGCACATTCTATGTTCTAAGGTCACTTCTAGGTATGGCGTGTGTTCTAAGGTCTCTCCAAGGAACATTCTGTGTTCTAAGACTGCTCCCAACACTGACATTCTATGAAGTTAGGTCCCCTTAGAGGTGTGTGTGTGTGTGTGTGTGTGTGTGTGTGTGTGTGTGTGTGTGTGTGTGTGTGTGTGTGTGTGTGGTGGTCTCTAGTGCTTTTACCCTTTAGAAAAAAATCCAACTTGGCTAAATTGCCTTTATTATCAGTCTTAGAGATTTCACTGTAGCCATTTTCTTGACTGATCTATAGAACCCTATGAAATGATTCCTTAGAGAAGACGAGGAGGGAAAAAAACACATGAGACAGTGATCAATGGATTCAATTAGTTACAGTATAATTCTACTGAGATGAAACAGATCAAGACGCAGGGCAACTCCCATTTCCAGCCCAGCTACAAGAACCTCCCTTCTGGGGGTCCCACCTTCTTTAGAGACCAAGGTAAGGCGAGGTGCTGCTCTCAAGACACCAGGGCAGCCCAAGCAGCTCCCTGGGTCCTGCCTTTTCTCTCTGTGTCTGCCTTCTCTGCTTCTGTCTCTCCCCCTCCCTCCCTCTTCTCTTCCTTTCCTCTTTGTCTATCCCACCCCCCCCATCGTTCCCTCCTCTTTCTCTGTATCTCTTTTTCTCATTCCTTTCTATCTCTGGTCTCTTTCCCTTCACTCTGCCTCCTTTCCCTCTCCCTCCTTCCTCTCCCCCTTTCTCTCTGTCTCCCTCCTCTTTCTCCTCTCTCCCCCCTTCCATCTCTCCTCTGTCTCTTTTTTCTCTCTCCCTCCTTTCTCTCCCCCTTTCCCCCCTTCTTGCATTCCCCCCCCACCCCGGGAAGTATTTAAATCTGGTTTTTAAAAGACTAGGTAAGATCACAACTGCATCTCTTCATACACAGGAAGTGTTATACAGACCAATTTTCTAATGACAGCAAATAAACCCTTCCCACAACATCCAGGCAACCCAAAATTAACTCTGTGGCAACTGCCCAACCACAGTTTGAAATAACTCGGCCACCCGTTGGCCTGGGCCTTCCTCAAGCCCCGGTCTTTCCATTCTCATTCTGGGTGAAACCAAATCCCAGACAGCCAGCCAGTGCGCTTGGGAATGGTCTCTCCTCTCGGCCAAGCAAAGGGTCTATTTAGGCAAATGCCACCATAAACAGACTTTGGTTTTTGATCTGCAAGGTCTGCACAGATGAGGAAGGAATGCAAACACGGAGCTGTTTTCATTTGGCTATTTTATAGCTGCTCAGGGCAAACCAGGAGACTCAAGCTAATCAGCTAATCAAATAGGTGAGCCGTCAATCAGCGACAGTGACGGCAGTCCAGCAGAGTCTTCACTTAGACTCCACTAGAAGGCATACAGTCTAGTGAACTGTGCCTACCTGCAGACACCGAAAGGGCATCATTTTCAGAGACAGGTGGGCTTTCAAGTCTGCAACGTGACACATGACTGACAAGCATCCCTCCAGATGGGATTCCCCCACCTTCACTCTCTGGGTTGGTCAAGACTTGGGATCAGCGATAAGACCTCCCAAATCCTCTGAATTCCCTCCACTAAATCTGATTGCCAGCTTTTGTCTTTCTACCCCCAAAGCTTCACACCATACGTGGCCTGTAGTACAGCTAGGTCCTGATTAGAGTGAATAATGAATCCTGTGAAGTGGTCTCATGTATTTGAATTCAAACTATTCTAAGTTATAATTATATAAAATACGGTCATTGGTTCCAGCCCAATGGAAATTTGCAATGCAAATTTGAATAATGCAACCACTTCATGGAATTCATAATTCACACTAATCGGGATCTAGCTATGAGCCCTTTCTAAATGCTTGGGTATGAGCTGATGGACTGACAGTTGCCTGGGGTACTGAGAAGGTGAGTGACCCATCAATGGTGATGCAGTCAGGAAATGTCAGATGTAAGACTTGAATGCAGATCTCCCTGATTCCAAGGATGGATCTCAACCTATTACACATATTCAAACATTCACCCAGAACATTCGAGTATGCAAAGTGTTTCCTGTGATGGAAAGATAGCCAGATGTGGCCTCAGGAGGACCCGAGTTCCCACCCTGCCTCCAACTCTACTAGACCTGTGACCATGGCTGGGTCTCAGTCTCCTCATCTGTAAAATGGAGCTAATAATGGCATCTACTGCACCCACAGAATAATTGTGAGATAGCCTACTGTGTGACCTTGGGCAAGTCACTTAACCTTTTAAGTGCTGTAGACAAGGCCTTGATCTGCACTACCAGAATGAGTTTCCTCACCTGGGAGTTGCTAATACTAATGAAATCCAGTCTCCATCTGATGCCTATATTTATTCTTTACAGGCTTGGGGTATATACATGTGTCCCTTGACAGAAGGTGAATTTTTCTGCAAGAAACCTTTTCCAGGCCTCCACAATGCTGCTAATATATCTTGTGTAAACCTTGTTTGTACACAATTCTCCCCTCTGCCTGACTGGGATCTCCTCAAGGGCACGAATCCTCTTCTACCTTCTTTTGCAGCCCCTGTGTTTAGCACAGCCTGGCACACAGTAGGTGGTAAATAAAAGCTTGCTGACCTGACTTTCATTCACTGCATTTGTATGCCTAGCCTTTATAAAGGTTTACAGAGTGCTTTACATGACTTATCTCATTTTATTCTCTCAACTCCGAGACATAGGTGCTACCATGACCCCATTTTACAGATGAGGAAATCGTAGTGGTGAGAGGGTCACCCCATCTAGACAGAGTCTGGGTGTCTTCCTGACTCCAAACCCACCTGAGCATGATGCCTGCTACATAACAGGCCCTTCAAACGCTTACTGATTGATTTTCTCTGCTCTTTTTTTCCGGTTTAAAGAAAACAAGGTGAATAAACAAATCGCTAACAGAATTAATCATTTCCAATTTAAAGTTTCCAAAGAGGGACAGGTTTTCTGCTATGTGTCTGTCTGTGCCTGTTTCCTTCAGAATAATGCCATTCCGGTTGACTGAAGTCCCCCCAATAACTCTGGCCAAAGCTGGGTTCTTTGTGTATTCCTATCCAGGGGCCTGGAGCTCTTAAGGGTTTCTCCCACTGAAATCTAGAGATTGGCATAAATCACCCTGAACAGACAGAGCCCTGCAGCCTAATGCAATGGCCCTGATTTAAAACCGTTTTCAGGCCAACCACAGTGTCGGGCTACTCTGAGAAAGCAGCTCTCGGAAAAGTCTTCCACCCTCTTCGGGTTAAGAGACAGTGGGCCATAAGCCTGGGGCTCCAACGCCAAGCTTCCTTTTTGTGGTCAGCAGAGAAGCTGTGTGGTTGAGCTAGATGAGTCCAGAGGGTTGGTTTGGTTTTGTTTTGTTTTTTTCTGTGTTAAAACAAGGGAAAGTGGGCCGGTTACAGTCACAAAGAAACCACAGCCAGTGCGCTCTGCTATTGCTTTCTCCCCTAAATGTGGCCTAGAGCGATTCTGCTTTCCAAAAAAAGGTTTAATTTAAACCATGCCCAGTGCTACAGGCTGCCACGTTTCTAAGCTCCACATTCCTTTCTCATCTGTGCTCGGCAGAACCGACATACTCGGTTTCCAATGGGATCCAGACAAAGTACAATAAATACAATATCACTACCCATCCATTACTTAATTTGAAAATAACAAACCCTTCTGTGGAGCACACTCGTTTTTCTCCCCCCTTCCTTACTGAATGATCCTGGGGTTCACTCAAGTGGCTTGGATTGCTGTAAACACGACCCTGAAGACCCAGTTCCTTTCTCTTTTTGGAGGAGATAGGGAAGGGAGATGGGGGCATGAAGCAGAGGAACTTGGCCCAAAGTTTCTGAAGGGGCTGCAGCATTCAAGAAAGGACCTGCTTAGGAGAGGCTTCAGGGGCAGCCAGGAGTCACTGACAAAAAAGGGGGGAGTTCTGTGATGTGTATTCCTTAGGAAACTAATAATGCAACTTGGATTTCATGGAGTAACTCCAAATGTCTTTCTGGTGCACATACAATTGTTTGGTATTTTGCTTCCTCTATTAAAATGTGAGTTTTCTGAGGGCAGAGACTTTTTTTTTGTATCAATCACAGTGCCTGGAAAATAGTAGGCATTTAATAAATGATTGTTGACTGACTAACTGCAGAAAGACAGCAATCATCAGCCTGGGCAGTATGATAGCCATTCCAGTCATTCTTGCCTTCCACCTAAATGATAAACCTTCCAAAACCTTAGAGCCTTATACAAAGACAGGCTGAAGTCCTGGGTTCAGATCCCACCTGTGATTCATTAGGTGAGTGGCTCTGGGCTTATTACTCGACCAAGTATCAGGGTTCTCAGCTGGAAGACTAGAAGCATGCATGGCAGCTTGGTGGCAGCCTGTGGAGTCAGAAGGATAGGAGTTCAAGTCCTGCCTCAGACACTAGCTGGGTGACCCTGGGCACATCATTTAACCTCTCTGTCTCAGTTATAAGATCTCACTTATTTTAAAATCTTTTATCCTCTGATATCTGTATTATGAGACTTAGAGGATTATTGTGAGACTCAGCCAAAATGAGTATAACATAAAAAGTGCTCTGCAAACACTGAAGTGATGTGATTATCACCTGTTAGTGATAGTGACACTAACATGAAGGATCTACTTGTGCTAGCGACAGGTCTAAAAGCGTGGTTCCTGCCCTCGTGAGAATTGCAGTTAGGCTAGTGGGGAGACATGCTATATACAAAAAAACATCCCGCTTTCATGAGAGAGCTAGAAAACGCTCCCCTTAAAAGGCAGGGAAAGTGGGGGACACTGACAGTGGGACCAGGAAAATCAAAAAAGGCTTGGGAGTAACTTTTAAGTTGGAATTTAGAGAGTCAGATGAATTCAACAGGAAAAGGGGAAAGGGAGGGCATCTCAGGCATAGAAGCCAGTTTGAGCAAAGGCAAGAGGACAGGAAGACACAGGACATCTTCAGACCAGAGCGTGGTCTGATTAGGCTGGGGCATGGCAGTAGCAGAGATATACCAGTCGCTGATTGCCCCATGGGTCATGAGGACGTCAAGAAAGGAAGAAAGGAAGCCACCGCTGATCGGCTGCTGGGCAGATGTCAATGGGCTCAGCATCCACTGAGAAGATGGAACCATCCTGAAGAAGAGCAGGAGATTGTTTTGTATGAACTGGCAGAGTTTACTGGTCCTGACATTCACCACTGGGGGTAATCTTTGTAGAGCAAACTAACAATTAGTCCTGGGCTTTAGGGGAAGTCTGATTCACCAGTGTCACTGGTCCAAAGAGAACTCAGCTTTAGAACAACGTTGGCTCAGACTCTCATTTAAGTAGACAAGGATTTAAGCCCACTCAGGGCACTGGAGACCAGTCAAAAAGACTTCCTAAAACAGAACTCTGTATTTTCAGTAGCAAAAAAAAAAGAAAAAGCCTTACTGATGGGATAACTGCCAAGATAAGTCCATTTTTTAGTTCAACAGCCTAGAGACTGTCGTTTTAAACTACTTGGTAAAATACAAACGTGGCACAATATTCCAAAAATATATCAATGCAGTGAATTCTTTGCAGTCGCTGAAATCTCCTTCTAAATATCAGATTTCCTTTACACAGAATACTTGGGTTCTGCCCGAGACAATAGGCATTACCCAGGGCTCGCTATCAATTTTCTCGGATAACCAAGCCTTCAAATAGAAAGACAATGAATAGTGCCCCAAAAAGGGGAGGAAGGAAGGCACAGAGGCTAGCCCTATAAAGAACAGACTATTCAGAGTGGTTGTGCTTTGAATAAGTTATTTAAGAAGGAATCTGGACCTCAGTTTCCCTTTCTGTAGAATGGACTGGATTATAATTTTAAGGTGGTCTTTGGCTATGGTCCAGTACTGCCTCGTTGCTTTATGGATGAAGATGCCAAAGCCCAGAGGGGACGTTCTGTTTCAGGCTTAACAAACATGACTCCCCTTTGTGCCCTACAGTCCAGCCAGACTAGAGCACTCACCAACATTGTCATCTTTAGCAAGAACTCATCACCTAATTCTTCTGGAGGGTCCCACCATGATATCAGCCTTGTAGAACATCTCAGCTCCCCTTATGTGCCTTTGTTCAAGCAATGTCGCCACTTACAGCGAATTCATTTTTGTTGGTGCTATTAATCTGTATCCTTTTCTGGGCATCTAAAACTTCTGAAACTATCTAGTTATTGGTCAGGGCCTTTTTACTGGGGGAGGGAGAAATGAGATGGCAGAGAAGTAAAACCAGCCTTCGCCGAGAAAGGTTCCTGCGGCTGGTATCTGGGGATAATCTTAGTGCCAAAGTCTGGGCCTGCAAATTACAACTAGTTCATACAAATACACTTTCTGCTTTCTATAGGATGACCTTTGATTTTTTGCCTTTAGGCAGGAGAGTCTTTCTTTTCTTTAGTGGGTTAATTTACAAAATAGACCAACTCGGCCTTCTAAGCACACACATGTATAATAAGATAGGATGCTAGAGTGAAGAGAATCTTGGGTATAGCGCCCAAGACCCTAGGGTTAGAGACCAGTCCTGCTACTTAATACCTGTATACCTAGGTTAAGTCACTCCCAAAGTCAAACCACCTTCCACTTCCTCCCTGACCCCTCCAAAAAAATCTGGGTCTAGATTTCCTCATTCATAAAAAGAAGGGATTGGACGGGATGCATTCTAGAAGGCAGGACCAAGTCTGGAGATGAGAGACAAGTTCAAAGCCAGCCCAGCCTCACATATTCGTACATAACCTCCCAGCTGGCCTCAATTTCTTCATCTGTAAACTGAGGATAATAACAGCACTTACCCCAGAGGGTGGCAGAGAGAATCAAAGGAAATAATGAAACTATAAAGCACCTTGCAAGCCTTAAATCGCTACCTAAGTGCCAACTGTTATCATTATTATACTAGTCATGCAATGATTCTTACTATTATGAGGCCAGGATAGCAATGGGGCCCAGGATTTCATTTGCATAAGGAACTCCCATGTGAGGAAGTCCCTCTAACAGTGCAATGTACACCTTCTTTACATCTTATAGTCTTACAGAGCTGCCCAGAGAACCAGGGAGCTAAGTGATTGTTATTAGCACTGAAGGCTTTTTCCAGCTCCACAGCTAATATCCTAAAAAATTACAGCCCATTCGTTAAAACCAAGTTTTGAGTACGGATCTAATTCAGCTTGGATTCACATCATTCCCTCATTAGACTGTAAGCTCCTCGAGGGTAAAGGCTCTTTCTGTATCCTCAGAGCTTCCCAGTGTCCCACACAGACTGACTGACTAAGTAAAACATCAGCTTCTCCTTCCTTTTCCCCTCACCAATTCAGACTCATTCCTGGCATTTTCTCAGAAGTGCCCTTGGGGCTGAAGGGAAGAGATGGGGCATTCAGTCTAACCCAAGACAAATCGGGGAGCATCAAAGGAGCACTTAGGGCTTGCTCAGGCCAAGGGACATGAAGACGGATTCTGCAGACCCTCCCCTCAAAAAGATTACCGGCTGACTGGAGAAAGCACTAGAGAGGGTGTGATAACTAACAGTGGGAAATGGGGGAGACTAACAAAGTCTTAGGAGAAGTCTGGGGAAGGAAAGATCATTTCCACTTGGGGAGACTGGGGAAAGGCTCCATGAAGATACCGGTGCCTGAGGGACATTATTTTGCACTTAAAATAATTGTCCACCTACTGGTTGACTGAAAGGACTTCACAAACAAAGACTGGGAGGGCTGAGGGGGGAGATCATGGTAGAGACACTGGACAGAGATAAGAACAGATAAGAATGGACACCCTGGCAGCAAGGAGAGTGCCAGGCATGCCTAGAACACAGAGCAGCCGTCCCTGACCTCTGCTGCGCCACATTCAAATTCCAACATCTGTACTTATAAGTTGCATGGCCTGTGGACAGAACCTCCTCTCTCTTTGGGTTTCATCTGGCAACAAGATGCCAACAGTTGGAATAGGTCCCTTCCAGATCTACTGCTAGGAGCCTATGACTTCTAATTCCTCTTTCTGCTCCCAAAACTATGATCTGACATCAACCCAGCCTTCTTTCTACATACTTTGTTTTCTCTCATCTAAGTTCAAGTCTTAAGTGGTACCTTAAAGTAGGAGGGAGGGAGGGAGAGAGATAGGGAGATAGGGGAGGGAGGCAAGGGGGGAAAGAGGGAAGGAAGGAAGAAGGGAGGGAAAGAGAGAAGAAAGGAAGGAGGGAGGGAAGGAAGGAATTCCACTGAAAGAAAAATGGAAAAATGATCTCATACTATGATCCTTTGCCTTAGTCCAAGAAAATTTTAATGGACTAGTAATACTCTCCAAAATAAGGGTTTATAATAGAAACCCTGACAGACCTTTAATTCTGCCAGCACTATTGGGCCTTGCTATAATAAAACCTGTGTATTTTCATCTCTGCCCATCATTTACAGGAAGCCTTTCCTTTGAGCATGCCTCCTTGCCCTGACATGGGACAGTTCTAACCCCCAAAGGAAAGCCAGAAGCCATCGTTTGAAAAAGCCAGGCGTTCAGCTTCTGGGGCTGTGCCAGTGGCCAGCCAGGGCCTTTGCAGAGTGACTGATGGTTGGGACTTTCGAAGTTTGCCTAAAAGGTTGAAGTTCCTCCCCAAACAGTGGGAACAGCGTTCCACCAGGCCTACTGCCTCTTCAGACAGGTGATTAATCTCATGATCGATAGACCATATGATTAGGCACTAATAGCTGATAGGAGGGGAGAATAAACAACCATAAATTTCCTTTGTGTGGAGGAAGCCAAGTGTAAGTGAGGTCAGATAATGGCCACATTGGGTCATGTTGCCCAAGAAGCCCATACAGAAAAGCAAAAACGTAGGATACACAGGGGTTTTAAAAAATCTTTTCAATGGGTATCTCCCCATTCTGAGGCTACTCAGGGTACCCAGCGAGGTTGGGGGCACACTGGAGAGAACTCCACTGTTAAACTAATAGATCCCAAGGTCACCTTTGATATAACCTGTCTCTGGGTGGTCTGTTTCCACCCCCCCCCCCCCATCTAGGAACTGTTGGTCTTTATGCCTGGAGGGGAAATTAAAATGCTCTTGAGCCAAGTCCCCAATATTGCTGTGGGCAGTCCCCAGCCCTCCATCTCCCCACCCCCAAATGCCTGTTTGAACTCTCCTACAAACGCACACAGCGCTGCTAGGGCTGCTCCTTTCTCAGGATGCCATCAACTTCCAAGGATCAGGCTACCAGATATAAAGGCAGAGTTTCAGAAGGTCATAAATCTCATCCTTTCTTTTCTCCTTTTCCCTGTCTTCTTCCCTTTCTCCCATCCCCACTCCCCTCCCCATCATCCCCTTGAAAGAAAAAAATCAATCAATCACTCAGGGACTAAAATGAAAAGCTGGGCTGCCACTTTGCTAGATGAGTTTCCCTTGTTCATGTCCCTATCAAGAAAAAAAAAAGTCAACAATAGGCCATCCTTCTCCCTACGCCTTGGGCACCCCCAGCACCCCCAGCCCCAATTCCCAAGAAGCAGAGAGCTCTAAAAGCCTTGCTGCCCATGACTCCAGCAAAGGAAAGGGAAGGTGAAAAGACACTCAGATCTGGCTACTGTGGCCTCCCTGCCAGCTACCAGAAGCTCTTCTGTCTTCAAACATCCCCCTTCAGTCCTCTCCCCCAGTTCTAAAATGCTCAGGATTCCCCCATCACCTCTCTGAATTTTAAAGAAGATAGCTTTTGTTCACTGTCAGAGACTGGGCAGGGAGACCGACATTTCTCTGCTTGTCCTTCCCTTCTGTTGGTTCAATGGCCCCTCTGGAAGGATATTCGATTGACTTTCTGAGACGGAAGCCTAGGCTGGAAAACTCTGGAGATTTATTTGTTCCTAATAAAACTAGAAGTCTATTTCTCAAAGGTAAATAATGATCTATAATTTGGGGAGAAGGCCAGCACTATACACAGTTAACCTAAACATGGGCGAAAGTGGGGCACCATCAGTTGACCACTGAAAGCCCAATTTGGTTTGCTTTGGTTCCGTGAATTTCCACTTTCTAATCTCACCAAGATCTCATGAATCAATCAGGGACAGATAAAAAAGTCTTCTCCCGCTTTGGTGGAGATATGACAGACACTCAAAAAGATAAACATTTTTTAAAGCATTTGTTGGGACCACTGCCCCAAAACTAAGTTAGGACATGTTGATTCCTAGTCTGGATCTTCATACTCCTTGACCCACTCAGAGAACAATCAGCCTACTCATCAAAAATCCTTCTCCAAGTGTCCCATTCCAAAAAATCATAAAACTTCCCAGTTGCATGGAACCTAGGCTCAAAGACTCAGCTAGTGGAAGGAGTCAGGTGGAAGGAGCTTTACAAGCCAACTTACTAAACGCCTTCTTTGACAGATGAGGAAACTAAGTCAAAGAAGTTAAGTGACGCCCCAAATCACCTTAATAAGTAGCAGTAAGTGGAAGAAGTGAGATATGAACCTGGTTCTTTGATTCTCAATTCAGTTATTTTTCTACTACCTCATGACCTCAACAGGGTATTTTATGGGCCCTCACACTGACTGCACACTATCAGTTCCAAGGCCTGAGACACCATCAGGGATGGTATGGAAGACGTTCGAGTCAGAGATGGGTTTGATTAGATGGTCTCCAAGATCCTTCTGACTCAGAGATCCTTGGGATTTTTAAAGAATGGAACAGTCCCAAGTCTTCAGGATTTGCTTAAAGTTATATGAGGCAGTGTGTCAGTAGATAGATGGCAAATCTTAGAGGTAGAAAGACCCGAGTTCAAATCCCACTTCTGACTTGAACTGACTGTGTTACCCAACTTTCTCTGTACACAAAGTGATTCTATATGATGTTAAGTTGAAGAGGAGGTGCTGACATTGATTGGAAAAGGAAGTTCATCCAAAGCAATCCTCATACCCATGATGAAATCACAGGCCCAGTTCCTAACTTTACAAAGTGCTTTTGTATACTGTTCACTGGATCTTGACAACAATCCTAGGAGGTGACTGCTTTTTTATCCCCACTTTATAGATGAAGGAACTGAGGCTAAGATAGTTTAAGAAACAAGCCCGGGGTCACAGAGCTCATGTGCCAGAGCTTGAACTCCTATCTTCCTGACTCCCTGGCCAGCACTCAAAGACTTACCCAAGGTCACACATGATAGAAAGAACCAGGATTTGAGAACCTGGTCAGAGTCAGGATTCCAACTTGGATCTCAGGATTCCAAGCCCACTGCTTCTTCCACCCTAAAAGGCACCCAGAGAAGTTATTCTATAGACCCCCTCATAACCTCAGTGTTTTCTTCTAAACCTACACTGAATCACAGTCCCACAGGAGCTCAGGAACTATTCTGGCCTCTGGGAATTTCCAGCTATGCTACAGGCCCAAAGACATTTCTTAGGGGGTGATACCATCCTCCCCATGACTGTCCCCACCAAGCTTCATATGGTAGCTGAAAAATCTAGCCTGCAGTCTATGGATAATCAGTCCTCCATTCTCCTCACTCCCCACTGTGGGATGCTGGGTTCTTACATATATGCCACGGCACTGAGAGCTGAGACAGACCTCTTATGATGACTTGGCTGCACTGAAGAGACTGAAGTTAGTCTGTAACAGCCTAGAGAAGTGAAGCCACAAGTGCTCCCCAGAAAGTGGATGGTCCTCTGAGGTCATAGAAGGAGGTATCCTGGCCAGTTTTTTTTTCTTTTCTTAAATCTTTCACCAAGGACCTACCAAATGCAATGGAGCCTTTCCTTGGGGTCATTTACAGGGAACACTGTATTTGGTCCTGGGACTCACAGTTTAGGGGGGGCAGAGATGGTTGCTGGGGATGTATAGGGAGTGGGGAGGAGCCATGGAAGCTCTCTCCATGAGGAAGAGGGCTCTGCTTGGCTCCAGAAAGCTGCTCCTGGAGCAGTGGGTGAAAGGAGGAGGGGCGAATTGGAACCTGAGGTCAAGAAAAACCTTCCTGGTGAGGAGAGCAGCTGACAAGAGGCATGAGCTACCCCAAGAGGAAGTGGACTCCCCCTCACTGTCCGTCCCAAGCAGAGGCAGGAGGACACCTTCCTGTGTAGAACGGAGAAGGGACTCTTGTTCTTCTTGGGTGGGACCAGATCCCTTGGAGACATCCCAACTCTAAAGTCCAGCATTCAGACCCTGCCAGCTCAGCTCTCCTCTGCTGTCTAGTTCATGGTCTGTCCACAATGAGTATCTAAGACAGACGGGCTAAGCAGGCAGGGCTCTCACCCCGTCCTGTCATGATTGAGGCAACTCACCACTGCATTTCGCCTACATGCACTGCGGACCTTACCTCTCCTCACAGACTAGGAATCGCACTGAGGATATTTTCTGAAGATTTCCAACAGAAACCTTGACTGAAAAAGAGGTGGCTTAGCCAGCACTGCTCAGATGGTGGGCTTCCTCTCAGAGGGCAAGCCGAGAAGAGAAGCACTCTATACCCCACACTTACTTTGCCAATTTGGACACCATTAAACTACAGGGAGTTGAAGAGGCAGCATGGTGCTGAGGGAGAGAGCCCTGGAGACCAGCTCCAGGCACCGCCTATCTGGGTGGTAGTGGTGGATAATGGCCACTATTTGAGCCTCAGTTTCCTCACCTGTTAGAGCAGATGATCTCTGAGGCCCCTTTCATCTCTAATCGACAATGTTAGTGTAATGGGGGACTGGCCAATGAGGGCTCAGTCAAGGGAGAATGAATGCATTTGACAAGCCAGCTTCTGAAAATGACCAGCAATGCACAGTGGATGGGCCCAGTTTTCCATCTCTGAATACCCCAAGCATTCTGCTACTGCTCATGTCTGCCTGGAAAAAAAGGGACTTTTGAACAAGGTTGCTGAGGCAGAAAATGGCACTAAATGGAAAGGGACCCCTTCTTTCCATCTCCTCTTTTTATTTCTATCACCCCTCTCTCATCTGTCTCTATCTCTATGTCTCTTGTTTTCCTCTCTCTGATTCTCTTGTCTCTCTCTTCTATTTCTGTCTCTGTCTCTCTCTCTCCCTCAGCAAGGGCTGCAGAAAGTCCCCAGGTGGGAATAGACTGAGAAGCAGCAGCAGCCACAGGCTCCCTCTACCAGCTGCCTATCTCCCCGGTCCAGGCAGACACATGGCTGTCAACATGACACCTCTGGTTCTCTGCATCTGTTTTTTTTCCTATTCTTAGATTCGTGAATGAGTGCTGGAAATGGAATGGGCTGGGCTATAACCTTGTGAGAGCTCTAAAGGTCCAGGGCTAGAAGCCCAGACTAGATCTGGCTGCCCGCACAGCCCCAAGGAACAACACACGGAACCCAGCTCAGCAGCGAACCAGACACAGCCTCCATTATGCTATCTTCTGGAATGGCTTCATTCATCAGTCATGTTGCCACTGAAAGTGAACTTGGTAGGAATAAACACTTTGTAACAAGTATTTCAGTTTGAGCCCACACTCCCCCTCCAACCTGAGGTAGCATGGCAGAGAAGAGTGCCCTCTGAGTCTGGAGGGTGACATTGCACTCTATTCTTGCTATATTTCCTCAGAATATATCCCTTTATAAAAGCTAATTGATATTAATTTGTTAAATGACCCTAATTACGGGATCAATGATATTAGGGTAATACTAATTATAACTGATAAGTGACAGTTGGGGAAAACACTCTCAAAGTATAGATTTAAGCCAGTAGTATTAGGAAGACACTCCCAACACATGAGGAGTAAACCTAGTGCCCTAAGGTGAAAAGATTTTCTTGCCTTCAGCACCCTACTTACCAATGAGAATATCCACTGAGAGAAGCACTCCCAGAGCTTACATGGACCACCCCACAATGTATAGTCAGTCTCTATAGCCGTGTGTTTGCTGCCAAAACTGACATCTGGTAGACACACACCTAAAAGAATTGAGATGCTTTGGTTGTTCCTACCCTGGTTGAAAAAAGGCAGATCTTATCTAGTCCCTTCCTATGTGGAAAATGCTAATGAAATAGGGCTGTAAAACAAGGCACCCAAGTGATGTGGAGATCTGCCAACCAGCCACACTTTCCTAGAGGGAAAATTCAGGTCTAAGAAATTTCAATAGACCCCTGAAAGGAGAAGCTTGGGTTTCCTCTCCAGAGGCAAACAATGCCAAAATCCACACATTCGCTTTCTCAACCGAAATAACACAATTAGCAGGGTCTCCTTTAAGACACACATAAGTGACATGTACACCTAAAAGATAATGTTCAATAATGGGCATTATCCTGAGGGGCTGGTTAATGTTAACCGACTTAATGCAAATTGGAACACAGTCCCAGTCTCCCCAAATTGCCCTTCCTTATTAATTGTTCAACCTGGAGGGGAAAGGCGTCCTTCATCTGGGTTATACTGAACGTTATGCACTCCCTCAGGATAATGTTGTACTTCTGCTCCAAAAGCAGACCTTAATTTTCAGAGACATACATAGAACCTGAGAACTGGATGGGCCCTGAGGAATCAACCAGCCCCAGACCTAAGAGCAGCAATCCTTTCTCCACCAGCTTAGACAAGTTGTCAGGCAACCTCTGCTTGGCACATAGTAGGTGCTTAGTCAGTATGAACTGACAGCTAGAAAACCTAATAACAGGGAACTCCTTACTAAAGTATGTCACTCATTCCTTTTTTTTGGACAGCTCAACTGTTAGGAAGATTTCTTTCCCCTTACATTGAGCCAACATATATTTCCCTACAATTTCCCCTTGCTGGCCCTAGCTCTGCACTCCCAAGCCAAGTGAAAAGAAAGTCTAATTCTCTTTCCATGTGATTCTGATACTTCCATGCTTTGAAATAAAGAAGTCACATGGACAAATCTTCAAATATTTGACAAGTCCTATTACATTCTTTCTTGGTTATCTTTCTTCACTGCAACAGATTAAAACACGTCCAAAATTTCCAGTCACCTCACTGAGCTGGCTTCTGTGATTGCCTGTGCCCCTTCTAAAATGTCATACCCAGGAGAGGACCCAGTTGTCCATAAAGAGTTGGTCTAGAGCAGAATACAGGAGGACGAGATCAACTCCTTGACTGTAGCAGACACAACATTTCTGTTAATGCAGCCTAAGATGAAATTAGCTTTCCCAGCAGCCATATCCCACTGTTGACTCACAACGGTGAGTTCACAACCCTCTGTACACTGTAGGTCTTTTACCAATGAACTGCATTTTAGCCACACTCTCCCCACCCATCCTGTACTGTGCTAGCTTGTTTTCTGACTCTAAGCACTGTAGATTTATTGAAATCCCTCATGTGAGACCTTGTCCACCATCCCAGCCTGTCAAGATATTTCAAGGTCCTCATTCTGCCATATATAATATGGCCGTGCATCCTTCACAACTCTGAGAAGCATGAAATCTGTGCCTTCATCCAAATCAGTGACCAAAACTTAACTTACTATTAAATTATTAATTTTAATTAATTGAATTTAATAACTAAATTATTAAAAGTCGCAAGGCCACATACAGAGACTTGGAGTACTCCACTAGGGAATTCCTGCCAGGCTGACATCAATGTAGTCATCAACATGCTTGGGTTCTACTCTAGAAGCATCTAATTCACAGTCTGCCATTTTCCTCCCCTAGAAGCTACTGGAAGGGACTCTGCAAAATCCCATGCAGAAATCCAGATATACTGTGTCCATAGCACTGCCCTGGCTTAGTTTGGTAATCCTAACAGAAAAGGACACAAGGCAAGCCTTCTATGACTAGCTCTTAAGGAACTCATGCATGCTAACTTTCTATGAGCACCATTTTCCTAATAATGTAAATTAGGCTTCTCCAGAGCCATTTCTAGAATTTTGCATAAACTCAACTTCAAGTGAGCAGGCCCAGAGTTTGAAATATTTGCCTTCCTCCCATGGGATGACATCTTCAGGTCACCATCAAAAGGTCAGCAATCCCATTCACAAGTCCTTCCAGGATCCTGGGATGTCATTCATATGGTCCAGATGACTTCAACCTCCTGAGCAGAATTCAAATCCTGATTCAGGTATACTATTAGGTGTGTGACCCTTGGCAAGTCACTCAACCTGCTGGCCTCAGTTTCCTCATCTGTAAAATGGGGATAATAATAGCCTCATAGGGTTGCTGGGACATCAAGTAAGATAATGTATTTATTAACCTCAAAGTGCCATATAAATGCCAGCTATTGGTCCAAGGCTCATCTGCCTGGGTAGAAAAAGCAGAAGAAACCTAGTGAATTGAATAGTTCTACCAAATCCTAAGTCTCTTATCACGGTCCCTTCCAAGCTACACAGTAGCAGTGCTGACCCTTCCTGGTGCTCCTTCTCCTCTCCTCAGGGGGCCATCATTTATTTCTTTCACTATCTGTTGCAAGCTCCAGCTCCTACACGGCCATGCCCCTCTTCTCTTCCCATCCTCAGTGGCCTTTTCAATGATGCATCCACATCAGCTTCCTGAAGAGGCCTCCTCCCCCTTTTCCTCTTTTCTTCTTTACCCAAATCTTCCATAACTGAGTTCCCCAAAGTTTACTCTGGAGAGACTCCTCCTGACTTTGATCTCACTTGGCTTTTATTTAGGGGAAGGCTTCTTTTTAAATATATATATTTTGATAGTTGTATTTTAATATAATTGGTTTCCATGTATTTCATTTTAGACATTTAAAATATGATTCTGAGGAGTCCGCGGGCTTCCTCGTATAGTAAAGGGGTCCACATGTTTAAAAAAACCGTTGAGCTCTTGAATTTAAGGAACTGAACAGTTCTTTGGAAACCAGACATTGTTTCACTCACTGTATATGTCCCTTCAACACCTAATACCATTCCTGGCATAGAGCGAGTTTTAATAAATGATTTTTGGTTGATCCATAGCCTGTTTCTGAATTCTTTGAAAGCTACTCTACTGGAGTCTTGGGCACATGTCAGATAATGTCTTTCACGCTTTTTTATGGGGCATAAAACAATATTCTTATCTTTTCAATTTTGCAAACCTGTTTCTCTTTACAGTACAGGACAAGTAATAGTATAGGAACTTACAATATGGCATAGTAACACCTGATCATTTCTTCCACCTTAAAAAAGATGAAAGAGTCACTAGGCAAACTGAGTGTCTTAGCCCTCTGCTTTTGGCATACGTCCAGGTTCCCAGGCATGCCTCCACACCAGCTTTGGGATTCTCCTGCTGCTTTGTGTCCTCCTTCCACTCTCCCCCAAATGCTGGGCACCAGTTTTCTCCTCCAGTTGAAGCATTTCCTCCTAAGAGCATCCTCGAGGACCATGGGATCACAGATTTAGAAAAAAGTGACTCTAGAGGTTATCGAGTCCAACCCCTTCCTTATTTTACAGATATGGAAACTGAGGCACAGCAGCGAAGTGTCTCACACAAGGTCACGCAAATAATCTAAATGTCTGAGGTGGGATGTGAACACCAGTCTTCCTGACTCCAGCTCCAACACTTCAGGCACCACACCATGGGCTCTCATTGTATATGTTCTTGAGAACAAAGAGTCTTCAAGGATGGTCCTTTCTGTCTTGGCATCTCCATCATGTAGCACAGAGAATGGCCAATAGTTCATGCTCTCTAAGTGCTTTTTCATACAGTTATTTAGATTTCTGAAAAGTATAATCCTACTCTGCTTTCTCCCTTAAATTAAAAGACTGTCCTTTTCACTGCCATATTACAACCATGAATCACATCCCATCAAGTCTCAGTGATACTTTGGAGGTGAATGTATCCTCTGTGTAGCTGTTTTCTATGTCAGCCACAGACAGTGCCATCTCAGGTACTGCCCTAACGGTCTGTAAACACAGGGTGGCCCTCATCTTAGGGCAGCCACGAGTCATTAAGACGATATTATTTCTTTTTCTCGTTTGCCGCTGTATCTTATGCGTTACTGAACACCTCCATTACCCTCCCTCCTGTGACATGCATGTTCCTCTCTATACTGTATTTTAGTCTGAACAGCTCTGAAAGCCCTCTGAATCAGCCCAGCCAGTCTCCAGTCAAGCATCTTCTGTCTGGACCTCACTGGATTTACTCCATCCCTGGCCAAGAGACTATCATTCCTCTCTCTTAGGCCACGTCTAGAAAGCCCAGACTGTCTTCTAAGACAGAGTGTTCACTTTCCACACTCTGCTTCCTCTTCTAAGATCTTTACCTTCAATGAGCAACAGTGGAAAAGATACTACCTGTAATACCTCTATGTGCTTCAGGTTCCTCCCCAGCTATACTCTCCTTGGTTCCCAAATGGATCGCCAGTAGTGGCTTGAAGTCTGCCAAGCATCTCACCAGCCCATTTTGAAGGCACAGCTGCCTCAGCTGCTACCCACCAGATAGATATTCGGGCCCATCCCTTCAATTTTAGCGTGCACAAAAAGGTACATTCTTAATCCTACTAAACTTTCAGGACACACACTTGAGTGTAAACTCATCATTAAAGGCTACTAGGTGGAAATACCAAATCAGGATTACACATTTTCCAACAATGAAGAAAGCCCAAGGTGCACTTTCAAAGCAAAGACCCGACTTAGCTACTGTTAGGCAAGGTGGAGAGCCTTCTCAGGCAGCCACCCCCCGGGGCTCTTTCCACATGGTGAGATCCCACTTTTTAAAAATTCCCTCAATCCTCAGGGACTTGATGGAAGAAGGTTTTACTAGAATTACATCTGACTCCATTACTGCAACCCCATAAATTATCTGGCCCTGCTATCTCTCACCATTTGCAAGAAAACACTTTTAAAATTTAAAGATGCCACCTACAATTACTTCATTAGCAATCATCCTGGCACCTTAATTTTCATCATACAAGTACTTAGGAATCTGTATTTATTAAAAAAGAGAGAGAGGTCTGGTATGCCACCCTTGGGTGCCTATAGCTCCAAAATAGGATGCTTTTCACAGGAAAACAACCATCCCTAGGCTTCAGTGATTGACAGATTAGGAGATTTTAAGTGCTTCACTGTTGTAACATTGCTTCCCCCAATAGACTGTAAACTCCCTGAAGGCAAGACCCATTTCTTGCTTTGTCATTATGTCCCCCAGCACTTAGCACAGCACGTGGAACAGAACGATCATTTAATAAATGACAGTTCATTGCTTGACTAATTGTTTGAATTGTATTTATCATTAGATTCTGCCTAGTCAGAGACATTTAGGTTTTTTGTTCTTAGAGATTATACTAATAGCTTTCTCTTCCACATGCTTTTGGTGAGGTGGGGAATGCAAGATACCATCCATCCTTCTGCACACAAAGAAGAAACAAGCTCAGAGACATTAAGTCACTTGTCCATGGTCACACAGAGTAGCAAAGATCAGCACCAGGAGGTAAGCCCAGGTCACCTGACTCTGATTCTAGGACTCTCTCTACCTGAGCCTCTGCCTCTACTGAGAAATTAAAATACAAGAACAAAGTCTGATCACTCTGATCTGAATTTTATTATTAATAATAATAATGCTCTAAGGTTAGTTAGCAAAATGCATATATCATCTTTGATTTTTCAACGTTCTCCATAATGACGTCCCAACTTCCAAAAGGGCCATGTTCTAAATGTTCCCACCTAAGTGACCACTGGGAACACCAAATGCATTTGTACACGGAAACAATGCTATGTATGGGCATGCCGGTCCCAAGCCAGGCCACAAAAGCCTAGGGCCACCCTAATGGCAGAGGCCTGTGCCAATGGTCCTATGGAGTCTGACCACTGCGTATAGATAATTAATGTTCTAGCGGGAAATGCATCTGGTGCTTGACAGCCGACTACTAGGGGCTCACCACGTTCTTTGGCCCTGCCAGCGGAAACATCAGGGACTCCCCATTATACTCAGCTTGGGCCAGGCTAAGCCACCAGTTGGGGCTGTTGCTGGGCCGGGATGAAGGGCCAGGAGGAGCTGGGCCCTGTACCCTTCTCAGGCCTGGTCAGCTTCCCATGAGCCCCTGGGCCAGACAGAGCTGATACCACCATCCCAGAAGAGAAAACCGATCTAAACAAAGTCATCTATAAATCAATTTTGAATGGCCAACTCAGATCATTCCTGCTCCCCAACATCACTGGCTGGCTCACCCATGTGTATTTTGAGAGACAATCACCCCCAATATCAGATGCAGTCTTTGTCAAAGGAGGAAACCAGGTATAGTGGAAAGAACTGCAGCCTCAGAGTCAGGAAAAACAGCTTCAAATTCCAGTCCTGATGCTTTCAGTTACATGGCACCCTACCCTGAGCGAGGTATGTAGCCTTCAGGCCTCAGTTTCCCTATCTGTAAAATGAGAATGCTCCACTCCTGCCAGAGGAGTCACAGACTTAAAATACATAATGAGACACACGTTCCTGAACACGAGCAACGTGGGAATTATTCTGGTGGCCTGTACATATTTGCTCTGAGGGTTTTGTTTCTCTGTTTTACTATGCAACTGGGAGGGCAGTGGGAGGGGAAAATAATAAATGCTTAAAAGAGAGTGAGACAGAAAAAGATAAGGAAAGGAAGAGACTGAGGAAGGGAAGAAGGGAGGGAAGGAGGAAGGAGAGAAGGAAAGAAGGGGAGAAAGGACGGATCCATCAGGCTGGAAGTGTTTCCAGAACGAGGAATCCCCAGAGAAGATAAGGAGCCCTCTGAATCCCACCGAATATCCCAAGCCTTCTCTGAAGGAGGGGAAAGGCAGGGAGCCAGCCAGCAGAGGTAGGAGGAATGCAGAGTCCCAGCTCCGCAGCCCCCCACTACAACATGTGTTACATTCACACTAGGAGAGGTGCCGTGTACACATGACTCCATGGCATTCTCCCAGCTTCTCCCGTGATTCCAGCAGCAGGGTGGGGGCTGAAGAGGAGCCTGATGGATACCTGTCTGCGGGTGCAGCAGGCAGAAAGCTGACACCATCTTGCTGTCATCACAGAACAGGAGGAAAATATTGATCTACCTGTAGGCACACACCCAGATGGCTACAGCATTATAAATACCCATCTTCTCTGGGATGCACACAGTCATTTCTTTGTTTTGCTGATTGAAGACTAGATGTTTGTAAACAAAGCAACACACAGATACCCAGACCCTGCTCTCCTACCTAGGCACAGTGGACAAGAGTACAGGACTTGGAGCCAGGAGCCCTGGGTTCAAATCCTGATGTGTGACCCTGGACAAAATGTTTAACCTCTCTGAGCCTCAGTTTCCTGATCTCTAAAATGGGCTGGTATGGGAATCAAACAGGGTCACTGTGGAGACTATTGAAATAATGCATGTAAAATACTTGCCAAATTACAAAGGATTAAGTTTGAACTCAGGTCTTCTGACTCCAGGTGTTTTCACTAATTGTGTCTCATATCCAAAATTACCTTGCTGTTACTAAATCCTTGTGTGTGTACATGACAATTCCTAGACAGAATACAAACTCCTTGGAGGCAGGAATTATTATCCCCAGGGCCCATAAAGCAAGGGCGAAAACAGGTCCTGCTATACAAATGCTCCCTGGAGGGGCCAGAGCATGGCTTCTGGAGTCTGAGGCCCTGCATTCAAATCTCACCACTGATACTGCCTGTGTGACTGTAGGAGAGCTCCTGCCCTGCCCTGTGGCCATCACCACCATCACCGCCGCCACCATTTCTACAGCCCTTACATGCCAGCACATTTCTCTGTGGTCTCTTCCAGCTGGAAATCTACAATCTTTTAAACCCCTTCTTTGTCTCAATTTCTCCTTCATAAAAAAGGGGCTTGGACTAATTGCCCCTCAAGGTCCTCTCCAGTTCAAAAGTGATCATCCTATGTCTGACTCCTAAAAAAAATCACCACCTGAGCTCAGTTTCCTCATCTGTAACATGGAGATGGAATACCTTCCTCACAGTTTTGTTTCATAGGCTCAAATGAGAAAATATAGGGTGTCCCAAAAGTCTGGGGACAGTGTAGTTTCTTTGGGGATGCCAGCAGCTATAAAGCAGCTTAGAAATCTTTTTAAGCACTATTTAAACAGCAGCCATTGTTGTGATTGCTATGGCTGTGAGGGCACCTTTTCCCCTTTTCCACGGAGTATCTGCAAGTGGTGGGCCCCCTTTGACGCACTTTAATTCTCAGTTCCTAATCTACCATGGACTGGGAAATGATAACCGAATGTGTTAAGGCTATGTGTTAAATAAGGCTAAACAGGCCGGGCAGGTACTGCTAAAGGGGCCTCCCCTCTGAGCTAGCCAGCTGCATGAGCTTCAGTGCAAAGAGTGATTCTGCAGCCTTGTGCTGGGCCGCCACAGACCATTGTCCAATGACTTCCAAGTTCTCAGATGGGTTCTGAATATCTGTGACTGGCAGGTTCCAAGCAGTGGTATGCTGCTATGCATTTAACAACCAGCTCTTGGGGGGGAAGGGGGGGAGAAGTATGCACACTTTTAAATTTAAACTGCATTATTAACATTTTCAATGTTAATTTTCAATATTCAGTTATTCAATAATTCAACATTTTCAATGAACAGTTAACATTACTTCTTTAAGTCTACACAATTAGCAAAACAGTTCATTAAACCCTGACTTGTAACATTTGCTGAATGCCAAGGTGTGAGTGCTCCAACTGAAAATTTAACCATTGGCTCTACAGAGTCAATAGGCGTTGCCTTTAGCACCTGCTGGTTCTAAGGAGGAGATGTGTTATTTCTTATACAATATGCATTTCTCATCCCCCAGCCCTCCCAGAAGGCCACTGCTGGGCTGTCTGCACTAAAATGCACCATGTTGCTATTTCAGTTCTCAAACTTTGGGATTAACAAGTTCCAAATGTCCTCTCTGATAAAGAAACTAGAAGCGAGTGAAGAGATTGCAGAACTTGGCATGAGATGACCCAAATTCAAATCTTGCCTCCTGCTACCTCGGCGAAACTGGATGAGTCACTTACCCATACTGGGCCTCAGCTTCCTCACCTGTACAATGAGGGAGGTCACACTCAATGGCTTCTATGGTTCCTTCCAGCTCCACACTCTCATATTTATCTTTTTAAAAACCATATTTCATATTTATATGTGTGCATATATATGAGCACGATGTATATGGAGAGAGAGGGAGAGATGTGTGTACACGTGCACCAAAGACATAAATACATGAAAATTACCACCCAAATTTTTTCTCAGTACCTAAATTTTTTTCAAAGGCAATTCTGGGGCTTTTCTTAACATTAAAAAATTTCAGATCAGGAGTCAAAGAGGATAAGAAAAGCTGCATTATTTACATCTCATAATAACCCAATCCTGGAGTCACCCAAACCAAGTTCAATTTCAAACCTATCCCACACAGTGCGTTATATTAAATCACATCACTGAGCTGGAGCTGGCCTGCTCCCTGCATAAGGAACAAGAAGGACATCTTGGAACAAAGTCCAGAGAAGGAGGACATCTTCTCAGCTCGTTACCTACTTATTCCTCCCTGCTTCAAGCTTGAGTTTTGCCTCTGCTGAAACAGGGGATTTAACAACTGACATATAAGGCTGATATTCATTGTTTGCCCAGATATAAGCCAAGAGACTAGACTGGGGTGGGGAAAATCCTCATACCTTAGTATATATTTTCTTCATTAATTATTATAATTATTATCTACTGAATGCATTTTAAAGTTACTATGACAAAGTCATATGGGAAAATAAGGATTCGGCCAAAAATCCTTCCAGGAATGGGGTGGAAGCAGGCAGTTAGTTAACAGGAAACAGCAGCCTTCTTATAAAGCAGCTGAAGGCGTCTTCAATCCTAATCCCAATGGGGGAACTCCAGGAGACCTTTCTCAGCCCTCACCAGGGAATTTCCAGGGAGTTCCAGGTCTGACTCCATCCCCCTGCTTTGTTAGTCTACAGCTGATTTTATTTGTGTAAGAATTAATTTCTAATATGCGTTTTCTCCTCTGCCTTGTATTCCAGATACCTAGAACAGTGCCCAGCACACACTAAACTCTTGATAAATTTTCCTTCACCATAAGAGAGATTAAAAAAAGAAATCCTCTGCTATTCCTTTGCAGAGATGGGGGTCCACAGATGAGGAGCATTAAATAGACATCAAGTATTACTGATGCATCATTTGGTGTTTCTGATTTTTTCATCTTTTTTTTCTGTTTTTACTTAAAAAAAAAAAAGATCTCTGTTATAAGAGAGAGCTCTTTGAGATAAGAGAATTTAAGTGGTGCCAAAAGAAACCAACAAAAATGTATTTAAAAAAATAAATGCTTGTTCATTAAAAGACTGATCTCAGCTAAGCATTACCACAACCTTGGAAGGTAGGTGCTCTGGGCATTACTCCCATTTTACAGATGAGGAAAGTACATCTTTGTGCAAACATTAGTTATGAGGACCAGAGGATCATCTCTTAAGAGCCAAAAGGGGTCACCCGCAGGCCATCTTGTCCAAATTTCTCATTTTATGAATGCTGAGAAAACAGAAGTGACTAGCCCAAGGTCACACAGTTAATACGAATCAGAATCATCATGAGAAGACTTATACTTTGCCCTTCACTTCCCCCTTTTATAGATGGGAAAACTGAGGTCCAAAACACAGGTATTTTCCCCAAGGTCACACAAGGTCAACAGTAGAGGCAAGATCTGAACCCAGGTTTTCAGACTCCAGGTTTTATAAACTGCCTTCTTGTCCCTAGCTGCATTCCACTCTCAGATGCTGAATCATTTACAGGTGAAAGGTCACCCACCTCTCAGAAGGGTTTCAGGAGAATGGACCCAAGCAGGGGAAGCTCAAGAATCCAGGTAATTAGCAGGATGAGGACATGCTAAGGACATTTCCTCTAAGAGAGAAGAGCCAAGCAGTGGTGGGCAGCTAGCTCCTCTAGTCCCTGAGCAGGAATGAGGAGGGCTGGGTAAATAATCTCTTCACCTCCCTGAACCACAAGCCACAGGAGCTCTCTCTCTTGCCAGGCCTGGGCGTTCCATTTGAGAGGAAGCCTGGTCGAGTGGTTACAGCTGGAAGCTGTTGGAGCTGATTGTAGGGAGGGGAAAAGCCAACCTTGACCTTCCTTCCTAGGAGAGGCAAAGCTAAGGAAATCACTGGATATCCCTGATCCTTTGACTGGACACTGATCTATTCAGAGCATCCTAAATCCAGAGCTAGAAGAGATCTTAGGAGTTACCCTCTTGTTTTACAGGCGAGGAAACTGAGGCTCAGAGTAATCTATGGGACTTATCTAAAGCCCCTCCCCCAGCTAGAAAGTGGGACTCTTGCTGACTCCAAGCCCAGCCCTGTCCACACTACGTCATAGCATCTAGCCTCGAAGTGCTGGGAGCTTGGGGTAGGGCTGAACCACTTTTCCTTGTATCCCCACCACAAAGGAGATACTTGCTAAATGTTTATTAAATGTTATTGCATGCGCTTCATCTGCTGGAGCTTATTAGAGCTTATAACTGAAGGTCTACAGGAGTCTGCTTGGCCATCAACCAACCTTCCTAGTACGCCATTGAGAAGACATAACAGACGAACACGGGAACCCAAAAGCTCGGGATAAGATGCTCCTGAATTCAATATTCCCATGTTCATTCATAACGTCAGCCTCTGAGAGGTCTCCATTTGGACTCTGGGGAAGAGGGAAAAACCTAAAAGTGGAGTTTACTATTTTCAAAGGAGTTTCAATATGGGGAGAACTCAAGAATCCTGTTCTTCGGGCTAAGTTTATAGTCTGAAATATGCTTCTTGTAAGAAATAATTTAAAAATGTGGAATCTAAAATTAAGCAAAAATAACATACAATATGTTCAGCCTTGAGATTTGCCAGGACTCAGCCAAGTTTACCATAAACAGAAGGCAGAAGTGTCTATTTTTAACTCTGCAGCCCTTGGGTGATTAAAATTTTGAGCCATAATAAACAATTTCTTTTCCCTCTTTGCAACTTAATTTCTCATTTGAGAGTGCAGTCTTTTTGGTTGTGGCAGAGCTAGGCTGAGCACTTCATGCTTTTAAATTCTTTCTTTTTAAGTGTCTTTGCAAATTCAACTCCATTCACCCATTAGTTATTAAGTATCTACGTGTGCAAGGTCAAATATGAACAATGACACAGTCCTTCCCTTTAAGAAGTTTACTCTGTGCAGGGAAAAGCCCCCTGTAATACGAGGCAGAGTGCGACAGGGCAAAGGAGCAACCTAGGTTCGGACTCTACTGAACATACTGATCCCAAGAATGAACGGATCGATCAATAGGCATTTATTAAGCCCTCACTATGTGCCAGGCACTGTGCTAAGCTCTGGGGGTTACAAACCAAATGGATGAGTCCATCAATAAGCATTTATTAAACATTTCCTCTGTACCAGCAGCAGGCACTGTGCAGAGTAAAAACGGACACAGCTCCTGACCTCTAGAAGCTTGCCTTCTGATGGACCGAGGGAGACGTATATGAATGGGGACAGAGGAAGGGGAAGGACACTTTCATGTGGAAGAACAGAAGCAGGCTTCACATAAAATGCAAGAACTAACTGTGGGACTCTGAACAAATTATTCCATCTCCCTGAGCCTCAGTTTCTTGACCTGTAAAAATGGATAATTATACTTAGCTGCCTCTCTCACAGGGCCCTTGTAGAGAAAGTATTTTGTAAGCCCTCTAAGGGCTCTGCAGAAAAGTGACTGAACATTAATACTCCCGAGATCAACTCCAGTTCAGGAACTCCATAAACACACCACACACAAAGTTAAATAGACCTCAAAAACAGTGACTCTCAGAAAGAAATAGAGGATGAAAAAAATCAAAGGCAGCGGCATCATGCCAAGAGATAAAACGCCTGCGTGAAGATGGGAAATCCTCACGTCTGATCACTGCTTGTGAGACCCTGGACAAGTCACCTAACTGGCTGAGCCTCAGTCTCTTCACCTGTGATGGCCCCTGCCTTCTCCTGCCTCTTCCCCTCTGTCCATCTTTGCCCATCACCTTCTCCCTACTCTGGCTCTGCTGGCTTCTTCCAAGAAGCAACCTTCCATTAAATCTACTTCCATTGTATCCCTTGGCATTCCCAAGGCAGCCTGGACTGTATTATAAAATCTGAGCACCTCCAAGCTAGGAAGGATGGAAGGATCACAGATTTAGAACTGTAGGACTTTGGAGGTCACTTGGCCCAACCCTGTCATTTTATGGGTAAAGGGACTTGACCAAGGTCACATAGTCCAGTTCTTAACATAGTCCTTGGCATACAGTAAGTGCTTAATAAATGCTTCATTCCTGGCATTAATAATGCTAATGAGGCAGGGCCTACCAAACCAAGATTCAAATGAGACTAAATAGTTCAATTAAGTAATAATGGGAAAGTGAGCTCACCATAGAGGAAATCAGCGAGGGGGCCTGGGAGGCAGCTAGCACAACCTTTGCATCTTATATAAGAGGAAATAAGTGGTGTAGAGACTTGTCCAAGGTCACACAGGCCCCTGTCCTCTGACTCCAAAATGTAGTGCCCATTCCACTGAGTAACACCTCTAGGCCACAGAAAGCTTCCTCCTTAGAACGGGAGCCACTGAAGTGAATGACGGGCTCACATGGAGCCTTTAATTATACCACACTAATTAACTGGCAGGAAGCAGCATCTGTCACTTCAGGGATCAAACTTCACTGTCTGCAGAGTCCTTTTCTGGCCTGCCGGGGGGCTCTGAGTTACTCTGAGCAGCCTCTCTGGGGCAGAGAGTTGGAGGAAGCCGCTCAGGGCCTTTTGGGGGAGCCCAAGGCCACCAGTGCTCAGAGATGACTCAGGGTGTGTTCTGAAGCCACGGACCTCTGGGAAGCTTCATGAACCAAGTTCCTGTAGCTGCCATCTCGGGAGGGGGCGGCAAAAATGGACCTATAACATGGAGAGAGAAGGACCCCCAAGGTAGCTCCATGTCTGGAGTCTGTCTGCAAGCGGCTAATTTTCCCTGCAAACTGCCAGGCCTGGGGCCCAGTGCCTTGGAAGGGGCTCTCCTTCCTCTCTCCTGTGCTCTGTCTGTGTCTCTGTCTCCCTCTATCTCTGTCTCTCTCCCTGTCTCTTCCTTTATCTCTGTTTCGCTGTCTCTCTCTCTCTCTCTCTCTTTCTCTCCGACATAGTAAACATTTCACTTAACCCACATGAGCTAGTAAGGTGACCTATGCGTGAAGACCTGAGTCTAAATCCAGCCTCAGACACTAACTAGCTGTGTGAACCTGGGCAAGTCCCTCAACCTTGGTCAGCCTCAGTTTACACTTCTGTAAAAATGGATATAACACTTGCACCTACCACCCAGAGGATGAGGATCACATGGGTCCCGTCTGTAAAGTGTTTTATCAGCTAGCTAATTATGATGATTAGCATGTAAGTCAGAAGCTTTCTTTGGCCTTGAACCTGTGAAGTTTGGCCCAGTTGGGCTCTAAGCATCATGCATGTCTGAAGAACCTACTGTGTGCCAGGAACTGGAGATAGAGAGATGGAAATGAAGCATAATCCTTGCCTCTGAAAAGCTGACCTTCTACCAGGGAGGGGAAACATGGGCTCAGAGAATTAGATACAGATAATTGGAGAAGGAAAGATGACCCCCAACTAGAAGAAAGAGTTTCCTCTAGAAGATGATCCCTGAGCTGCACTGCCAAGGATCCCAGAGGTGGAAGGAGAAAGGAGTGGATTCCAGGCAGGGGACACCACCTATACAAATACTCAGAGTCAGGAAATGACTGGCCAGACACTTCCCTTACAAGCAAAATGTGGGCATGTTTAGAATGTACCTCACCCATCCATTCTCAAGCTGTCCATAAACAGTGGAGTTCATTAAGAGCTCAGCTGAATTAAGTAGGGTCTATTTCCAATGAGTCATCCTATGTATACAGAACCACAAAATGTTTCATGTAATTTTAAGAGGTGGAAGGAATGTCAAGTCCCACTTAGTCAAAGAGTGATTCTATCCAATTCGATTCAATAACCATATATCATAACTACATTTGAGGCACTCTACTAGGTAGTACTAGGTAGACAAAAATGGCAGCCCGTCCCTGGCCTCAGGTTGCTTCCCTTAAATTGAAGCAGGGGTATAGAGAACAAAGAAACAGACTCCCAAAGATAAATCAATCCCAAATGTCTATTTCCTAGTCTAGAAAATGAGGACTTTGAACTATATAATCTCTGAGGTGCTTACTAACTCTAAATCCTTTCTAAGGAAGGATCCCTATTGTCTCCCTACAATAACCGCCAAGGCACACCATTCCATTTTAGACAATTCTGAGTGTTGGCAAGTTCTTTCTTATATTATGATAAAATCTACCTACCATGCTTCCTCCCTCCCCCACTGATCCTGGTTCTGCTCTCTGGGGCCAAATCAGAATCTGCACCTTCTTCCATAGGATGTGCATTTATTTGGGAAGCCTCCAAAGAAAGGGTTAAGAGTAATTCCCCACTCCCACTTTCCAAGGATAGTCTCATTTATTTAATTTCCAAATCAATATTAAAGCTGACCTAAGTATGGCATTAATTGAATGAGGGAAGGCAGTGGGATGTGGCAGGAAAGATGGCTGGCTTACGGTCAGAGGACCAGGGTTCAAATGTGACTTTGTCACTTACTGGATGACCCAGGATGACCCTGGGCAAGTAACTTAATCACTTAGCCCAGCCTCAATTTCCAGCCCTGTAAAATGAGGGGGGTGGGGCTGGATAATGTAGAAGGCTCCCTCCCGTGCTAAATTTATGATCCTTTCACCAAGTTTTTGAAAGGTTCTGGGCCCCTCCCCCAGGCCTTTTATACTATTCAAGCTTTTTATTAGGCCTAATGTTGATTGCATTCCCAGGGCATCTACTGGGTCGCATATAATTTGTCTAATTAAATTTAAAGAAGAGCTGTTTCTTGGGGCACCATTTCATCATTTCCCCTCATACTCCATGCTGTGGGCTCTAATGAGGACCTAAAAACACCATCTTAACTCGGCTTTGGTTTCAGCACAGATGAGCCTGGCTTGTTAAGACAGTCTTTGCTTGTCAGGAAAAATAGCTTTAATAAGTCATGGAATGTACAGGGTTTGATTAAGGCTAATCAAGGAGGAAAACCAGATGGGAGCACCAGGAATCAAACTTTAGTGTAACATGTGAAACCGGGCCTCTCGGCAGCAAACAGACGGATATAACATCACATTTCTGGAAAGAATGGCTGGACAAAGGTGGAGAGACGGCCCGAATTTACAGCCAGACCGTATGGCTGCAATTCTCAGACTCTGCCACTTACCTGTAGGTCATTGGGTAAGTCAAAAAGGAATCCAAGACCTGCTGTTTATCACTGAATGATGGCAGGAGAGTCACGTTCCCTCGCCCTGAGCCTCAGTTTCCCCACCTGTAAAATGAGTCTCTAGAATCTAAATTCAAGAGTTCTTGACTTTTTTTTTTTAGGTAATAGACCCTTCTGGAAGTCTGGTGAAGCCCTTCTCAGAATCATGTTTTTAAATTCAAAAAATAACATCTAAAGGATTAAAAAGGAAACTAATCACACTGAAATGCAGTTATTACGTCATACCACAAATCAAGTTTGCAGACCCTGGATTAAGAATCTCTGAATGATTGCTAATAAGAACCCTTCCAGTGCTCAGTCTCGTGATCCTGCTAGGTCCTGTAAAGTATCCCTTGGATTTATTTACCCTGAATAATTATTTCAATAAAGCAAACCAACATTTCCACCCACATGGATGGCAGGGGGAATAAGGAACTTTTGGGAAAAAAGTAGAGATTGCTCAGGGAAAGGTAAACAAATACATGAGCTCTGGACAGTCACTTTTCATCAACATCTCTAACTTAGGGTCTCAGAAAGGTGCCTGGTGGGGGAGAGGAGTACAGAGATGGAGTGACTTCCCCAGAATCCCATAGCTATCAAGTATGAGGAATAGGTCTTTTTGACCCCAGATCCAGCATTCTATACACTAGGCACAGCAACAAACAGATTGTAGAGGGATCTGAATTCCAAGTAGAAGAGTTCAAAATAATCTTTTATTAATTTTTCTTTGAGATAATAAGTTAAGTGACTTGCCCAGGGTTACACAGCTAATAAGCATCTAAGACTGGATCTGAACTCAGCTCCTCCTGATTTGAGGGTTGGTGTTTTATCTACTGCACTACCTGGATGCTCCTCACTTTTAAAATATTAATAATAAGTGAGTGACTCTAAATAGCAAATCTATTGACAAGAGGTCTCCAGTCAGCCTGTTTTGGTCAATGTCAGTTCTGGAGACCTCACCACTACTTAATTGTACTTTCTACCCTTTGGCTATAAAATGACAGAAGGGGCCCGTGGTATTTTCACTATTTTCACTAGACATTCAAATAAAAAAAAAAAAACAAGTGTCTGGGGGTATTTGGTATTCATCAACTCTGATTTCCTTTTCCTTTCAATCACTTTTGCTGGCTTGGGTTGGGAACCTAATTATTATAAAATCACTACTTTTTTTTTAAACCCATTAGCTCATGATATAGCTTTGACTCAAGAATTTCTATGGTTGTATACGTGGGGATGTTAGCACTCAAATCAAAGTCCCAGAACTGCAGAGTTAAGACAGGACAATGGAAAGATCTCATCCAATCCCTTCACTGTGCAGAAGTAACTTCCAGTGGGTAAGAAGGTGTTTCTTGAAAAACCAAGGCAAAATCTGAATATCTTAACTCTTCCTATTGTGAAACACTCTCCCCCTCTTCATCACCATCTAACACACAGATATAGCTCTAGAAGGGGCTCTAGGGGTCATTTAGTCCAGATGCCTCATTTTCTAGGCCCACTTTGGTTCACAGGATCATAGACTCAGAGCTGAAAGCTGTTGTTGCTCAGCCCTGACTCTCCATGACCCACTGGGAGTTTTCATGGAAGAGAGACTGGAGCAGTTCGACATTTCCTTCTCCAGCTCATTTTATAGTTGAAGAACTGAGGCAAGCTGGGTTAAGTGACTTGCCCAGGGTCACATAGATAGTAAGTAAATGAAACCAGATCTGAACTCAGGAAAATGAGTCTTCCCGACTTGGGGTCTGGCATTCTGTGCACCACCTAGCTGCCTGGGGGGAAAAAAAGAGTTTATCTAGGCTAACCCTTGTTCATTTTACCAGTATGGAAATGGAGGGCTGCATGGAGTCACAGATGAAGGCATGGGAGGGACTCAGGGGTCACCTCTAGTCCAACTCCCTCATTTTGCAGGTGGGGAAACTGAGCTCCACAGAGTTTCACAGCATAACAAGATCCAAGGTTTAGAGTCAGAAGTGTGACTTCAGAGGTCATCTGGTCCCAAACCACTTATTTTATAGATCAAGTATTTATTGTTGATTGCCTGACCTAGTCTATCCCTCTCATTTTTACTGATGAGGAAACCAAAGTCCTTGGGAGTGATATGGCTCATTCATTCATAATGATAATAATTATTAATAAGTTAATTATATATTAATTATTAGTATAGCTGCTGATCCCATGGAACCTTCAGTCTTCCATAGGCCTTTCAAAGTCATTATTTTGTCTTCACAAAAATTCCATATGTTGTTACTCTCCCTATCTGATAGATGAGGAAACTGAGGCTCTCAGAAAGATACTACAGGATTTGAATGCAATCATAGCAGAAGCTGGAGAGGATCCCAAGTCATCTGATTTCACTGGAAAGATCAATGGTTTTGGAATCGTGTGCCCTTGGGTAACTCAGTTTAATCTTTCTGGGCCTCAGTTTACTCACCTGTACAATGGGCACTGCTAAAATTTGGAGACAACCTGAGACCCCACAATTCCAATGTCTGTGCTCTGTCATCCCTAATGGGCCACTATTCTCTGTCTTCTTTAAAACACTGGATAATAATAAAATGCAATTTAAGAGGCTTGAAGTCTTACCAAGCTTTCTTGGTAGAGCCTGCAGACAGCCCTGACACATATGTGCTGATATTCCAACTTATTCCAACTTCCAAGTTATTCCAACTTTACAGAAGGGAAAACTGAGGCTCAGGAGTTCACTGACTTGCCCATGGTCACCCAGTTGGGAAATGTCAGAGACGAGATCTGAACTTAGGTTGCCTCGTCAGGCCAGGGTTCTTAACAGTATACCACAGAAGATGTTTGTTAGACACAAGGCTGCCCCAAAGCTCTTATTCAGTAAATGGCTTGTTTGGGGATGGGGAGGCGTCCCCTGGAGCCCTCTCAGATGGAGGCTACTGAACCAGAGGAAATGGGAAGCATCTGGCCCAACTGAGGATGTGCCTCGGGTCACGAGGTGGCTCACCACCTTTTCCTGATTTTCCAGAAGCTGAATGAGAAAGCACAGAATTGTACCAAATGGACTTTAAACAATCTGGTTCTCCTAACTGAGAGGGGCAACTGAGCCAGGGAGGAAAACTTAGGGATGTCTATGGATAGTTCCATAAAGGTGTGTGTGTGTGCGTGTCCCCAAAGAGATGTGTGCTAATACCCAGGGTGAACCTTTACCTGTATATATAGGGAAACACATATCAACAGACTGTATAAAGTGACATGGGGCCAATTCTGGAATCCAATGACCTGGGATCAAATCCTAACTCTGGATTATGAACTATGTAACCTTGGGCAAGATCTCAGCCTCAGTTTCTCCCTCTGTAAAATGGACTGACGCAGCACTAAGATCACATAGAGACTCCCATACTAGGAATCCAGGGAAACATATAAGTATAGAATTATAAATAAGATCACAGATAAATCTTTCTAATTTTCATTAATTCTCTAACTTTCATTAGATTAACACAGCACAAACAGCCCCCACCCCCTCACCCCCTACCACAGGCACACACACACACAGAGCTTTTTCAAACACCCAAAGGAAAAAGCAAGGCCAGGGCTATCTGGCCTCCACATTTGCTTCCATGCTGTGAAGGATGGGGGAAAAGCAACAGAAAGCCCTTTAGAAAGAGGAGAAAGACGTGAAATGGCTTGGCGGGGGCTCTTTTGGAAAAGAATTTTCTATTTTTAAAAAATCCAGGATCTTAAAACACACACCGTGTACTTTGTTTCAGACAAGTTTTTCTTTTTTCCTCCTTTCTCTTCTTTCTCTCCTCTTTCTATTTAATCGAAACAAAGCACCATCCCAAAAAGAAAGAGGAAAAAAAAAAGGCCCCGACTCCCCAATCTTCAGTTCCGCGCTGATCAGCAGGAAATTACCAGCAGCGGGTCGGGAGTTTCATGCCAAGAGTGAATTCTGAAACAAAAAGCCCTCTATTGTATAAGGAAATCTGACATCAAGACCCCCAGCCATGTTCTAAACTTCAGTAATCCTTTTGTATGATCTATGATTTGTTATATGTTTTTAACATGTGTAGCTCAAGTGCTCTGCCCCCTCCTCCTCAAAAAAGAAAACAGATTTCAAGTTTTTCTAGAGCTTTCTCTTTTCTGAACCTCCCTTCCTGTCTGCCCCTCCCCCTGCCCCCTACTAGGCCCACCAAACTCACTGAAGGCTGACCAATGAATCCTAGGAGGGTCCTGAGTCTGAACATTCTTTAACCTCTTCACCCCAGAATCCTTTGCAAACATTTACAAAAGCACCTTGGCGGATCCAAGAGTTTAAATTACTTCCAAGTTACCTGAGCAAAGGGTTTACAGTATTAACCTTATCTGCTCCCGGCCAATATTGAGAGAAAGTTTGCTCCTTGGGTAAACCCCAAATGGGCTGACATTTAACGGCCTCGAACTTATTTTAAAAACATAGTAATTATGTAAAACACACAAACCCATAACCAAAAACATACATAATCTTCTCAAAAAAGAGAAATTGAGTAGGGTCAAGTTATAGTTTGAAATCAGAGGCAAAACTGTTCCTAATCCCAAAGGGTCAGTCTCTCAGCTACAGAACTCTAACCAGGGCAGAGCATCTGGGGCGCTGCCCCAGGACAGCAAATGTATAGGACACAGATAACACCTGCAGGCCTTTCTCAGAAATAAGAGCACTCTGCACCCAGTTAGCAAGAAAAATTAATTAAAAGAATTGTCTATTCCACGGTCAACTGGTTGGGTGGCTCCCTTCCAATCAGGTGAGGATATATTGGATGTAACCTGCCCTGGGGTCAGTCTGGGGTGTCTGCCCCAGGTGGAAAGATATCTAGTTATAGTTCTGGCCAGCCACAAAACAACAAGAACTCCCCATTCTTTTTATAAGGATTTCCCTAGCTCTTTCAACCCAAATTGCATAATACAACCAAGAAGTGAGCATATTCCTAGTCATTCTGGAGAGATGGGGCTAAGTGACCCTTCTCCACTGGACAGCATTTAATTCTTTCTAAATAAACCTCTCAAATGATGTCCCACCAACCCAGAACGATGCTCTTCTCTGATAGAAATCAGTGCCAGGAGCAGGAAGAAAATGGGAACAAGTCACCAAAGTATCGGTTGGAGAAGTTTTCTGGGCTCATTCCAAATGTCTACATCTGCTTGGCAACCGCTCAGAAAGAGATACGGTTACCCTTTTAACAGAAACAGAGCTTTTCCCAGGCTATGCTATATGAAAAACAGCTTGCTCTCTATCAGGAGAAAGGCCCAGCAGATCTGCAAAAAATCACACACTCGTCTCCCACTCGACAATAAAAATCCCCATCACGTGCAGGACCAAATCTGTCCACCACACAAGACTGGAGGTTCCCATATTGTCCAATTCAGGGATTTGGGGGTTGCCATGATTTTTCTCTTTTCCTTTTCTCTTTTCTCCTTTCCTTTCCTTTTCCTTTTCAACATAAGCCCCTGAACAATTTACATCCATCCACATCCCAGGCATCACCTCCCAGATTCTAATTTCCACCTACCCTCCTTCCTACCTCCACTTTGTAGCAGTCCTTCCCTCCCGAAATTATGTCTGCTTTATATTTACATGTTTTATCCACCCATCCTAACTATACAGAATGTAACCTCCTTGAGGGCAGAGTTTATCATTCCATTTCTGTACCTCCTTTGCTGTCCCCTCCCAACTCAATACCTTGAACTTCAATAAAAATTCATTTTAAAAATATTTGTTGAGAAAACCTATGGAGCTAGAGGATGAAAGCTTCTCAAGACACTGTGGACTGGGAAAACTTATCTATGTTTGAGAAGTCTTATGGAGGAGATGAGATACTCAGCCATCTAGCCCCGACCTCTGGTCCAAAGAAGCACAAAGTGGAGCCCCTGCAAGTGAAACAAGGGAAACCCAGCCCATCGATGTCAGCAAACAGAGCCATCATCACATTTGTTCACAGCCACCAACAGATCTAAAGACACTGTTTTTAATTATAACATTAATTGATCTTTTTGTCACCACTAATTAAGGGAGATAGCATCACAGTTATTTTACTAGCAATACAAGACTTTGAGTTGCCGGGAAATACATCCATTATGGGGGGGGGGGTGGGGGGTTGCGCATTTTACAGAGGAAAAGGAGGATTTTAGCAAAGAATAGTCATCTCAGAGAAAGAAGAATTTACCATAGTTAGGTGCATTTTTATATCTTAATTAATCTTGCTACAGACACTTGCTTGGTTTTGCTTCGATCAGAGTCCATGCAAGCTGTGGGAAGGTTGGACCGCCATTGTTGGGAAATTGGGGGAAGGGAAAGAAAAGACAAAAAAGCAGTAAAGGCCAAGTGTGCAGGGGTGCGGATGGGGTGTGGGTAGAGGGTTGGGGGGAGGGGAGCTTATTTTAGAGCTACATGAAACTGTCATTGCCCTGGTGCATTTAATGGGCATTTTACTATTCCCACTTTGAATTAAGTGATTAATTGAGCCACAGAAAACTTATTCCAATAAAAGAGCAAACAAATTAAGTAAGTGGACCTTGTGCCACATAAAAGCCTAAGTTCCTTAATGGGATGAAACTCCTTCGGCTTCTACTAGATTTCTCCAAGTGACACCCAAGCACTCCAGTCACCTCCTACAAGAAGTCTCTCCTGATTCCCCAACAATAAATAGTTTCTCCACCATGCCCGCAAATTACTTTGTTTATATTTTCTCTTTATTCATCTGTCTACCAGTTGTCCCCTCCCCTCCAGGCAGAATGTAAGCTCCTTGAGGGCAGACATTGTTTCATTTTTCATTTTCATCCCTAGGGCTCAGCAAGGTACCACTGAAGGCACATAGTGGCCAATTAGTAAATCCTCCATGAATGGATACTCATTGGTTCCAGACAAAGTTACGTTTGGGGGGAAAGTCAAGACATCTTCACCTACAAATACAAGCCCAGAAATTGAGGTGTGTTGGCCCCACCAAAGCAATAGTACTCAGAGCTGCAGGCTATAATTCCAGCAGGCATGGTCTAGTATGACCCACTTCTACAGCGATTACGGTATGAGTCAGAAACCTGTTAAGACCCAATTAACAAAAATGTTATGCATCACTGGTGCATGTTTTGTCCAGAGCTTAATTCCACTGTTTCCTTAAGTAAATTCTGTCTTTTTCTATTCATTAACTTTCTGTTCCCTTGGGTACAAGTGCTACTTTCTTCCTACTTTGTTTAAAAGGGGACAGCAGCCACATAGTCATAGGGCAATAGGGTAGATGCTCTGCTGTCCAGAACACTGCCAAAAATAGGGGCAGGAATCTGTCTCCAACACCCACTTAGCCCCGGAAGCCCTAGGGATGAAAATTAGTCTTGTTTCGATGCAAGGTGGAGAATAAAAAGATCCATGGCCAAGGCAAAATGGCAGTGAGGCCAACGTTCCTGTTCCCTTGCTTTCTCACTGCCTTAGATCTGAACTGGTTTTAAATCAATCTGTTAGGATCAGCATATGGCACTGGGGATTTTTCCTATTTCTGAATCAATAAGTAAATCCTTTATGACTTCTTGGGCTTCCAGGTGCCTATACTTTTTGAATCACTGTTGGGGTTCAAGAACAAATGCATAATACAGCCAGTCCATCATCAAAGACCTTATAACCTAACTGGGAAAATGGGGCCAGCCAACACAAAACAATCAATTCAAAAACTTACTCTAACTGTGTAGACGGGGCAAACTTAATGACAATCTGGCCGGTACTATTTCTGACATGGTAGCAGGAGAAAAGGACAACAGTGGGATGGCTAGAAGGGCGACCTCAGAGCTAGGAAGGCTTGGGTTCAAGTCTTGCTTCTCACACATATTGGCTATATGGTTATAGACAAGTCACTTAACCTTTGGAGCTAATCCTACAGATTGCAGAGAAGGTTTTAATCAGCAATTGGTGGAGGGTTCTGAACTTACACAGATTTTCCAAATTTAAGGGATGGTCCAAAAAAAATGTAAATGGAAGGGCTCAAGATATATTACTCCCTGCAAAAAAAAAATTATAATGATTTAACTTAATACATTTAATGGATCAAGCATTTACTATGCACCTTCTTGTCTAGTAGACCACTCTACTGGATGGAGTCTCAGACAGGTTGAGTCCTGGCTCAAACAAGTACCAGCGGGCAAGTCCCAAAACTCCTCAATGTTCTAAATAACTCTTGACATTGTAAAGATGGTGCTGACCTGTATTGGTAGAAAACTGGTTCATTGCACGGTGAGTTTCACTGGTAGAACTCACTCATAAGGGAGTTCCTGATGCCAACGAAATCAGTCTTTATGTCCTATTGGACTCAGGGAAAGTGAGGCACTCTGCTAGGTACTAGGGATGGGGTCTCTGACCTCCAGGAGCTCATTCAACTAAAATTTAATTGAGTGCAAAGGTTTCTGGTAATTTAGAATCCTCATAGTGAGCCACTGGCCAAACAAAAATTGCCTCTGGTGTCTGGCAAAGAACACTAGCGAGTTTCAAATTCAAAATGTGAACTATTTCTCCCAAGGAGTCCCCAGAATACATTTTCTTTCTTTTAAAAAACAAGTTAAGGGCCACCCAATTCCAATGACCAATAAGTCTGGAACTCACTGATTCTAATGACCAATAAGCTTGGCCCTGGAGAGGAGCTCAGAAAATACTGTGCTCCCTCTGTTCTTTGCAGAGGTGGAAAGCCGCAGATGGGAAATCCTACAGATATTGCCAGGCTCTGATATGTCATTTGGTTTTGCCAAGATGCTTTTTTCCTCTTTCTTTTTAAAGGGTTGGCTCACTGGGTATGAAAGGGATGTATCTTGAAGTGATGTTAAAAAAAACAACAATAAAAGTTATCAATAAAAACATTTAATTAAAAATTGAGAAATATAGATTTATATAGAATATCTCTGCAAACTATCCTGTGGCAATTTCTGGAAAACCAATTCCCACACCACCTAGATAGGCTCCATGTGGCTGAAAAATAGAAAGGAAAAGTCTAATCCTTTAGAGATGAGAGAAAGGTGGGAGAGGATGATGTGGGGGGCTGGGGTCCTGTGACCCTGATTCCAGTGCAGAAACTGCCACAAAAGAGATGGAGGATGTTGGCTGATCTTGTCCATCTCTCTGGGCCTCAGTTACCTCACCCACAAAATGAGGGGCTGGGCCAGGTCATCACTAAGACAGTCTAGGGTTTTGGTCCATCTCCATTTTACAAGCTCTTAATACTCCTCTGGCTTTATTCTTCTCTTGCTGCTTGTAAAAAAGTCTTCGACTTCCACCAACCATTTAAAAACAACACGAAAAAAATATCAATTCTGATATTCAGGTTACCAATCTTTGATATTCAGGTTACCAATCTTTCATTTCCTATAGAAAAGAGTTCCTCCTTTTGGACTGGCCTCATCATGTGGTAAACTACCCCTAGACAGACAGCATCTCTTTAAAATCCACTGTCCCTTCCCATCATCACTTATAAAAATGCATTGTTTGCTCACAGACACTGAATTTTGATGGCAAGTATCCCAAATAAAAGCCCATCAAATGCAGTTACCTCAGAGAAACAACCACATGCCACAAACATAGGACCCCCTGGTCCATCCCCAGCCTCCAATCCAAACCCGTCCAGAAACCTCTTCACTCCATCCTCAGATCAGGCCAGAGCAGAGACTGTGATCGCTTTGTGCCATGGACCCCGCAAACAGTTGGTCGGTCTGGTCAAGTCCATGGTTCCCTTCTTAAAAGCATGACTTTAAATGCATAAAATAAAATATACAGAACGACAAAGGAAAATAAGTATATGGAAATACAGCTCTCCAGATACTCTTTTTTTTTCTTCAAAAAAAGTTCAGGGACCTTCAGGTGGAGAGCGCCTAGCCTAAAGGACCTCCCCTTCACTCCCGTCCCATGGGGCATGGCCTTCTTCTTTCTGTGCACAATTTGCTTGCCCTAGTACATACGTATCATAAGCTCCTCAAGGGCAGGCCTGCCACATTCCAGAAGCTTAGTAAGTGCCTGCTGAATGTCATCAATCAATAAATGCTTAAGCACCTACTGTATGCCCAGCACTGAATTGAATAGATGGGTCTGCAGCCTATTTTTAATATTACCCCAGTAAGAAAAAAACAGACAAAATAAAGTTTCCCAATCAGTCTTAACAGTTTAGAAAGCAGATGAGACTGTAGCTGGGTGGAATTTCTAAGTGGCTGAAAGGCCATAGTCCATAAATACGAATTACGGGAAAGGTGTTGACCTAGGGGGCAAGAACACAGATCTTAGAATTCATCTACATCCTAACTTCCCCTTTTACACGTGGCTTTGACTTGCCCACAGTCCAACAGGCATAAGTGGGAGATCATAGGATCCAGTGTAACTTGGTGAAGAGTCCACTGGCTCCAAAGGCAGGAAGAGCCCACCTCAAATCTGGTCTCAGACACTAGCTGTCTCAGGCTGAGTTTTCTCATCTGCAAAATCGGGAAAACAAAAGCACCTATCTCACAGGGTTGTCGTGAGGATGAAATATCTGTTTTGCTTTGCAAACATTAAATTGCTCTAGAAAAGCCAACTACTTCAAGCTAGAAGGACCCTCCAGATGCCATCAAGGCTGACCCACTCATTTTACAGATGAGGAAAGGGAAGCCCCATCATGGTGAAGAGACATGTCCAAGGCCACATAGGGAGGAAGTACTCGAAGCAGGAGTTCAACCCTGGTCCTCTCCAAACACAAGTGCTCTTTCTACTGTACATTCCTTCAGAGGCCTGAGGAGGCTAAGAAACTCACCTAAGATCATAAAGATATTTTACCAAGCTGTCTGCCATTCCTACATTGGGCAAAGAGTTCTCGTGGAGAACCTCTACAGAAAGCTGACCACCATGTGCACCCACTCTACATCTTCAAAGCAGGATGCCGGCCTGGACTTCTCTCCTTATCATGTGCAGCACATTGGGCTGGCCTGCTCCCCCTCCTTTCAAAGCATTTTCCATAAGCTCCTAAATGTTTCCATATGGCTCCGGACTCTCCAGGTAACACAATTCCCTATAAAATGTTCCAGGATCTCTGCGGGCTCTGAAGGGAGTCTGAGAAGCTGCTAAGGGCTCCTTCAGACAGTGCGATTCTTAACTTGACCATCAAATGCTCTACCTGCAGATTTGCAATGATGTCTTTAAAACATGCTACAAAAGTTCACTATTCCCTAAGCTCCAGGGGGAGGAAGCAGAGTGCTAGTGTTTATATTAATATTAGTCTTTGTATTCAGCAGCCCATAGGGGTTAAAAGATTGGGCCCTTTGGACTTTACTCTGTGATATAGCAGCAAAAAACATCAAGATTTTCAAAGGAAAAAAGTTTGGCTCCAAAGTCATTTTTATCCGAATAAATTTTAAGTTTTTTGTAAGCAAAAAAAAATGGTTTAAAAAAATTTTCTATAATAAATGGGTCTAGCACAAGTAGAGACAAAATTTAAAGGGCTATATGTGTGTTTCTCTTTCTTTCTCTCTTTCTATTCCTTTCTCTGTATTTCTCTCTGCCTCAGTCTGTCTCTCTCTCTCTCTCTCTCTCTCTCTCTCTCTCTCTCTCTCTCTCTCTCTCTCCCCTATGGCCTAAATGTCAAAGAAGCCCAGCCTTCCTACAGTGACGGGCTGTGGACCCTGTGAGGACAGGCCCAGAATTGCTCTCTCCACAGTCAGAACCTGAGATTGCGGCCATGCTCCAGTAGCACAGCTGTTCTGGATGCAGTGAAGGCTTTGCTGCCATTTTCAAAAGCCTCGCTGAGCACAGACACACTTGAACATGGCCACCTGGATTCCCTCCCCTCGTGGAGGGAGGCCAGGTTCCGAAGACTCCATCCTCAGCTGCCTTTGTAGAGAGAACAGCAAATCCATCACAAAGAGCTCTTGCTGGCCAACCAGGATGCGGCTTGACTTCCCAATGGCGCCATTATCAAAACAATCTGGGAACCATTGGCCCTCCCTTCAAACTTTTATAATTATGCTATTCGACATTATATTCTCTACCTCCCTTTAAAAAAAGTCATTAGGATTCTTAGTAAATAATTTTCATCTGAATGATAATCAGAATGATGGAGTTAAAACAAGCCATAAGGATGCTGGAGTCCCAATGCTCACTGTACAGACAAGGAAACTGAGGCCCGAGAAGCAAAGAGCCCTATCCAAAGCCATTAGACCAATCAATGGCCAAGCCAAGATTGCCCATTCCCAGTTTGGTTCACTCTCCATTGCACTCCTCTACCTCCAGCTGACCAAATAAGAAGGCCACAACATCTAATGACTTCATTGTCTCTGGAAAGCCCTGGCTTTTCTCCTCTCACCATTAGAGTCGCTCTTCCTACCGGATTCTCTTTAGGCCATCTCCGATTCAAGAAAACAAGTGACTCTGTTTTGCCTTGGACTGAATCGTTTGCTAACGAAGCTGGGCACACGGGAAGCTTTTTACACATGCAAATCTGCCATTACACCCATTTTTAATTCTCTTATTTCCCTGATCTATATTCCTGCTTTCCAGATGGACCATCCGCTTCTTACCAATGCCAGTAACAGCTTGCGTATTGTTTGTTTAAAACAAAGATGATGGATTAAATATCATATGCAATGTGAGGAAAGGGGTTAAGACTAATAGCCCGCACCCCAACGAGATCAGAAACCAAGTCTGGGGACCTGCTTTCTAAATGGAAATACATAAAGATTTAACATTCTCTCTCTCTCTCTCTCTCTCTCTCTCTCTCTCTCTCTCTCCCCCTCTCTCCCCTTCCTCTCCATCTCTTTATCTCTATCTTTCTCTCTGTCTCTCTATCTCTCCCTCCTTCTCTCTCCCCATCATTCTCTTTCCATCTCTCTCTCTCTCTCTCTCCCTCCCTCTCTCCCTCCCTCCCCATTTATATTTCTGTCTCTCACTCTGTCTGTCTCTCAACCTCTCTCTGTCTATGTCAGAAGGCAAACCTTGCATCAATCTCTAATGGTAAGATCTTCCGTGTCTCTGGAGTTCAGCTTGTTCTGTGGCCCCATGACCCCCAAATGATAGAGACTTATGTCATTTCATTCAAACACTCATTTCCCTGTCATGTGCCTTGGGCCAACAGTAGCACTTTTGTTTGAAACATGCTGTTGAAATGAGCCCACTTGCGATGCCTCTACCTATGCTGAAGAGCTGGCACTACAGACCCAGAGCTGCTCAAAAGGAGCCCGTCCAACACACTGCAATTTCCCTGCAAAACAAAACCCAAATGAAGCACAACATGGGGGCCCCTCTCTGTGCCCTTGGCATTGTTCTGGGGAGCTGCCTAGGAGGCAGTTGCCAGTCTTGTGGTCTGTGCTAACCCATCCTACACACACACACACACACACACACACACACACACACACACACACACACACACACACACACCATTATGTGAGTCTCTTGCCATGATGGGAAATCAGTCCTGAATATTTATGGGACCCTTCCATTAGGAAAAAGACACAAATCCACATTTCCAAGCCAGGACAGCAGAACTGTGCAAAAGCAGAAGATAATTCCATAAAGGGGTTCTGATGATAGAGCATAATTTAATTCGATTATCATCAACAGAAGAATACTGATTAGGGTCTAGGAGTCCCTTGGGGGGCATCATCTCTAAGAACAGGAGACCAGAGATGGAATTCTCCATCTCCTCTGAGGTCCTGGGGTATGTTATCCTTCATGAAGACCAGAAACATCCCATGCCAGCTCCCCTACAACTCAGATTCAAATCTCAAATCCATCTCCAGTCTTGAGTTCTTATTCCCCAAAACTCTTTCATTGGGCTGATTACCCCTTCTTCCCCTATCCCAACCCTCCCCATCTCCCCCAACTACCCTACTTGAGGGATCTCACACTGGAATTTTGCCCCCTGACTTGCACCAGGAGGAGATGACCTTTAAAGGGGAGGTGCGGTGTTTTGCAATCCCTATATTTGAAAGGAGTGATAAAATCTGCCCAAGCCTCCTAAGTTCCAATTCTGTGACTTTCATTGAACATATTATGACAGAATTCCAGCAGCCTGAAAGCCCCAGCTCTTCTGTGGAAAATTCTAGATTACAGACGGGATCATGAAAAACTTTTTAATAAAAATCATAAGTAAGATGTATATACACGTTAAAGTTCGTGAAGACTTTTCAAACATCTCATTGGATGCTTACGGCAAACTCAACTGTCTCCCCAAAGCTGACTGTATTCTAACTAAGGCTCTCTGCCTAAGGTTTATAATCCAAGAGTGCTGATCTGCTTACATGGACGTTTCAAAAGGTGAACAGGTGACTATGAGCCTCAAGACAAATACAGATGAAATGAGAATTAACAGAGATCAGAGGCTCATGGGTCTAGGGATGGAAGGGTCCTTAGAGATCAGCCAATCCAACCCCCTCATTTGAAGGATCTGAAAACAGAGGTCCATTGAGAAGTGACCTGCCCAAGCTCACAGTTCATAAATTCCCGAAGTGGGATTCAAAGCAAGGCTGCAGAACCACAGAATTTGAGAATTGAAAGAGATCTCAGCAGCCAGAGTCCAACCCATCTAACAAAAGGAATCCTCAGTATAATAATCTCCATTAATCATCAGCCAAGCTGTGCCTGAACCCATCTCTGGGTTCTCAAACTCCAAACTCAATGTATTTAAACTTTACTGTCATGTTCCCATTGAAAACTTTAAAAATGGGGAGGGGAGGAATCAGCAATTCAGTAAAAGCTCTGGATTTGAAGACAAAGGACCTGTGTTCTAATCCAGTCTATCACTTATTAGCTGAGTGACCTTGAATAAATCACTTTTCCTCTTCATCTGTTTTTTCATTTAAAAAAAATAAGGTACTGAATGAGATGACCTCCAAGTTCCTTTTTAGCTCAAGATTTAATCTATTATCTTAAATACTATGTGAGTAGACAGAAGGATCCACTCAGAAATAAAATGTTCAACTGGAGATAAGAGAGATAGCAAACCAGCAAGCCTACCCTCAAGACTGGCTAGGGGACAGGTTACTTCCTCTCTCCTGGGCCTCAGTTTCCACATCAACACAACAAGGAGTTCAAACTAGATAACCAACGAGGTCCCTACTGGTTTGGATTTTCCATGTCTTATCCAGGATGTTTAAAGGGTTATGGAAGGTCTTCAAAGCCTCATTCTCTTCTCTCCTTCTCTGACCTATTTTAATTGATTTTAAGACTTTGTTAGTAAAGAGTTTGTCACTATTAGTGTTTTTATCAGGAAGGAGGGAAGGCAGGTCCTGACATTCACTGACAATGCCAAGGAAGTCTTTGACCCTGTTGATATCTCTTCACTTCAAACTCTCATCTGCCTCCAGAGAAGTTATTCTGGAGGCAAAACTGTTATTTTAATTCCAGAAGAGAAAAGTGTTTGCTTCAGCCCTCCCTAACATTATCATTAATCCAATCCAGGCCTTGGCACAGAGGAAAAAACTCTGGACTTGGAGGTGGAAGACTCAGGTTCACATCACAACCGGGTCACTTGCTATCTGTGGGACTCCCCAGAAGTCATCTCACTTTTCTCACCCATTTCCTCATATGCAAAATGAAAGAGTTGGAGGAAATGACCCCTAAGGTCCCTTCTGACTCTATAATCTCTAAGCCTAAACACTGGTTAAGCACCCACTGTTGGTGTAGTGGTGGTGGTGCTAGTGGCTTGTCCTTTGTTCTCAAAGAGGACCAATGTGTTCAGGAGGGTGATGCTTTGACTTGCAAGTGAACTGGATTTAAGTGAGGCAGGGCTGTGCACCCACTATGTGTAAAGTGTATGTGTAGGTACTGCAGGAGATAGAGAATTTGGAAAAGCCAAGACTCCTGTCTTCATAGTGCTTAGGGTCTAACTGGAAGAAAGCCCAGTGAGACTTATTATTTATGTCAATCAAATGGTGGCTCCCCAAGAGAAAAAGGAGATGGTCTTGGTTGTTGGGTGTTAGGCTGCAAAGTCCAATGAAGTCTCTCCTTTTTAATTACAACTTCAGAAAGTCAACTTTGCCTACCACTGACCACAGACTGAATAAAGCATATCATGGCTTATAAGTGTGGTGTATGTATTCTTATAGTGAATCACAGGCCCACTTTTTCCTTGAGGAAACTGAGGCTGGGCAAGTCAGTACAACCACCCAAGATTAACCAAACCAATAATATGGCAATACAGTTACCACAGTATGTAAAACACAGGTTTATGAGGCTGCATGTAAAGAATCCCTGGTAAAGGAGCTGATGCTTAATCCAAGCCTTCAAAGGAGACAAGAAGTCCAGGAAGGCGACAAGAGAATGGAGACCACTCTGAGCAGAAGGAAGAGCATGGCGGGGGGGGGCGGGGTGCTAGCCAAATTCTAGGTCCTTTCGAGAACTAAATCTATGATTCTATGATCTCTGGCCACAATATGAGAGTTGAAAAGATAATGATGGAGCCCACTGAGCTGAACTTCCTTCTGCAGAGGGAGAAACTGAGGCCCAGAGAGTAGTCCCACTGGGGCAGAGCGGGGCCTATGTATGACCAGGTTCCTGGACTCTTGGTCTGAGAACTCTTAAGCAATCCTTCTGAGAGAACTGAGAGTGGAGGGGAAGGTCATTCAGCCAATCAGCATATACTAAACACTTACTATGTACCAGGCAGTGCACAAAGCACTGGGAATACAAAGGCAGAAACCAGTCCCTGCCCACAGTCTAATGGGGATCTAAGCAATTTAGGACTGGAAGAGGTGTCAGAAACCTCTTGGCAGAGGGTTCCTGACCTGGCTCCACAGTCTGTCCCCCACCAACAAGGGATCCATGAATAGATGTCAGGAAGTCTGTGAATCTGTGGGCTTTCTTTTTATATTCGGCTAACTTACTTCAATATAACTGGCTTCCTTTGTAATCCTCTGCATTTTATTTAATGCAGCTAAAAACATAACTCTTCGAAGGGCTCATGGGCTTCACCACCCTGTCTGCCATGAGAGTTAGAAAATCCTTCTTCTAGTTCAACAATTATGTCTCACAGGTGGGGAAACTGAGTCACTGAAAGGTGGGGTGGAATACTACACATGAGGTACGGACATGAAACACCAAGGGAGAGCAAACCACAGGGAGAGCTCAGCCAGACTCAGGAAAGGGAGAGTTAATGCTGGCAACCTCATCAGCCTGAACTCACACTGGCATTTTTAGCTCTTGCATCATCGGCAGTACACAAGTCACACGCTGTCCTCGGTCCCTTCCATTGATTGAGTAAGAGACAATGCAAGGCTTGAAGCTTGATGTCCTAATGTCGTGGGGTGGGGTATGGGGGTGGGGAGGGTCAACTGAGAACTCTACCATTGGTTAACAGAGCTGTTCTTAAGGTATCTGTGATTTTAACCTGCCACCAATACTCTGCCCAATAGAGCTCACTGGGAAACACAGCTTGGGGCCCCAGTGAGAGACCTTGCCCAGGTTCCGGGTTAAATTTGATCAGGGACACTGAAGAGAGATCTTCCCTTTGAGACCTGGATCCCCTAGAAGTCTCACTGAGACTCTGTGCTTTCTCACAGACTCAGAAATAGTGTGTGCTCAGAGAGTGGCATTAATGATGGGCAGTAAGACTTCTAGTGCAACAGGCTTGTGGGCCAAGTGTCAGTTTGAAGGGAATGTTAACTGCGGGTTATTAAAAACCTCAGGAACTCAAACTGCAGAGGAATAAAGATGGGCCATTTTTCAACCATTTAAAGCAAGCATCTTCTCCCACTTGGCTGGAGTACTGGGAGAAATTCTCTCTCATTCTCTCTCTCTCTCTCCTTCCTCTGTCTTCCTTTCTCTCTCTCTGTTTCTGTCTCTTCTCTCCTTTCTCTGTCTTCCTTTCTCTCTCTGTCTCTCATCTCTCTCTCTCCCCCTCCTCTCTCTCCCTCCTCTCTCTCTCCCTGTCTCTCTCTGACTTCCCCCAGGCTTATCACCCTGGTGATGACAGACAACACGGTGTGCTGAGAACCATGTCTTTAAGGGCACAGGACAAAATGGGCTCACAATTAAAGGAAGCCAGAGCCCTGCAGATCGTCTGGTCTGACTCCCTTATTTTACATATGGGGGAACTGAGGCCCAGAGAGGAGAAAGGAGCTACCTAAGGTCACACATAGAAATTCAAGCCATGAGATGATGTCTACCTTTCTGGTTCTCACAACATTCTCAGGATGGGTTAAAGTTCAAGGTACCCAACAGGTTTGGGGAGCAGGGATTTTAAAGAAGAAACTGGAAATGGAGGAACTTTGTAGAGAAGTGATGTGATTAGCCCTGGGTTACCCAGCTAATATGAGAAGCTGAATTCAAACTCAGGTCTTCCTGAATCCAAAGCTAGTACTGTATCCACATCGCCAGATTGCTTCTTAAAAGCTGAACTTCTCCATGTAATTTAGAAGGAGGAGGATGAGGGTGGGGAGGAGGGGGAGGAAGAAGAGGAGGAAAAGGAGGAGAAGCAGCAGCAGCAGCAGAAGAAGAAGAAGAAGAAGAAGAAGAAGAAGAAGAAGAAGGAGGAGGAGGAGGAGGAGGAGGAGGAGGAGGAGGAGGAGGAGGAGGAGGAGGAGGAGAAGGAGAAGAAGGAGAAGGAGAAGGAGAAGAAGGAGAAGAAAAGAAGAAGGAGAAGAGGAGGAGGAGGAGGAGGAGGAGGAGGAATCAGTCTATTTTGCCTAAATTAACTAACTGGGGAAAACCATGTTTGTTTTAGTTTAAACAACCCAAATTTGCCATCTGTAAAGCCACTAGAAATCCCACCCCCTCTGCACCATTCTGTACCAGATTAATTCTATATACTATATAATGCAGGGAACAACCAGGGGGTAACTACGAAGTCTAAAGGCCAGAGTTCAAGTCTTACCTTTGATGTTTTGACCTTATATCTCTGTGGCCCAAGAAATACTCTAAAACTGCAAGTTACAAATGCATCCCCATAAGCATCACTCAAAGAGGTTCCTCTCCAGGGGTTCCCTACACCAATGACTTCAGAGAGTCTAGACCAAAAATAAACAAATAAATATGAACTCCCCTGGATTCCTGAGACAAAGCTTTTCTTTCCAAGGGCGGGGGGGGGGGCAGAGTTAATAAAGAGAGAAGAAAGATGAGGAGAGACTGACCTATGGCTGTCCAAGGGCACCAAGCAAACATTTCTTCTGACCAGTGGACTTTGGACTAACTGGTGTCACCTCTAGGGTCGCCAGCAGGCTGCTCATGCCTCTGAGGCTCTTTCCCCCAACATCCTCATCTTACAAACTGAGGACAAGGGAGGGTAGTGACTTACCCAAGGTCACCTCTGTGGCTTGTGCCACCATTAGGAATTGAATCACGGTTATCAAATTCCCATCCGGTGTCACTCTCTGTGAATTGCCTTTAAAATATGCTTGTGGTCAGCTGCCCTTTGCCTTCCTCCTCACTTTTCAGAATCCTCCTCTTCCATGGAGGGTCAGCTCAGCCGCCATCATGAAAAGTCTTTCCAGATCTAGAGAGATGAGAATGCTTCCCCCCTCTTCCTTAGAGCACAAAAGATCAGACTCTAGAGCAGGAAGGGGCATCAGAGGTTATGTCATCTGCCCCAGCCCCCTCGTTTTACAAAGGAGGACACTGATCCCTAGAGAAGTTAAGTGACTTGTCCAAGACCTCTCCTCAGCCACAGCTAAAAGAGAGAAGAGCCTTGAGGGAATAACCTGGGTCCTTCTCAATTCAGTACAACAAATACACACTAACAGAGGCACTATGTGGGCAGAGAGCCAGCCTTGAAGCCAGGAGACCTGGGTTCAAGTCCCAGGACTGACACACTGACTGCAGTTATTTAGTCTCAGCCCTCTAGATGACTCTTTAAGACTATGAATTGCAAGAAAAAAGTGACAACCTGCATTGGCAGATGGACTGCCCTCACCTGGGAGCTCCAGTCCCTATCCCTACTTACTTGTGCTTTGGATACAAAGATTAAGGGGGAAGAGTCTGCACTCATGGAACTCAATGTGATCTACTGGGGCTGGGTTAGATAGAACAGGGTCTCAGATAAGGAGAAAGCAAGCATTTATTAAGCACCTTCTATGTACCAGGCTCTGGGCTAAATGCTTTACAAATATTATCTCATTTCGACCAGCAAAATAAGTAAATAAGGAATCTCAGTAGATAAGTAAATGGTTCAATGATAAGTAAATGGAAAGTAGGATTTCAAAGAGAGATGATTAACAAGTGGGGGGGGGGAGGTACCAAAGGAGAGCAGGCCTGGTAACTGTCATCAGGGCCCAGACTAGAGCCCAGCCCAGAGCAGGGGAACAACATCTCCTGCACTTAAAATCTCCAGGAGAAGCGTCCTCAGCTCCCTTGACCTCTGCACACAGTAGGCATTTATCAATGGCCTTGCCCCCTCATGATGGGGATCTGATTCCAGAGGGAACAAAGCAATTTAAAGTCATTGCGCCTCAATATCCGGAACCCACAGATCCATCCCTAACTTTCTGAGATGCTTTGGTCTGGGTAACTGCAAAGGAAAAAAAAGGAAAGAAAAGAAAATTTTATATGAAACAGCAATAAGAGCTATTTCGACTATACAAATTATTAAAATTAATGAATGCCACCCAGCCAGTGCCAGATAAAAACGAAGAATACTGGGTGATGCCAACTTCCCTGATTAATGCATCCTTCGCTGACGTTTTCATACCGTTTCTCCTAATTAAAGACAAACAGAAATTTCCTCTCACCAAACACTTTTCTGCTGCAGCTTGCCTCTGGCGTTTTCTCGAACAACATACATCATTGGTTCTGCTTGGCAGCGGTCATCCTTTATATCATAAAGCTATTAGCAAAGTCTTCCAGTCTAGTCCTTTTCCAGAGACTCAGTGTGAGTGAGTGGAGGTGACCCTGGTCTCCTGAAGGCTCAGCCAGCAAAGATCCAGCTCTGGTGAGGGAGGTCAAGCAGGAAAGGCTTGGTGACAGCCTTGGTGATGAGTTGGGTGTCTATCAACCAAGGACCAACCAAGCTCATTTCAGCTAGCCTGGAGAAGGGAAGACTTGAGAGGAGAATGACGGCTCTCTAAGGGCTGTCACGTGCCCCAGAGAGTAGAGCCAGGTGTGATGGAAGGCAAATGTGGGGTCAATGTACAAAAAAAACAAAAAACTTCCCAACACTAAAAGCCATCCTAAAGGTAATTGGCTGACTAGAGAAGTAGATGGTTCTTTTTCTATGGAGATCTTCAAGATAAGACTTATGATCATTCATCAAATAAGTAATAACTGGGATTCCTTTTGTATAGCTTGGGCTTCTTCACTGATGAAGCCCCTTCAGACTCTCAAATTCTGATTCTGGCAACAACGGGGAATGAACTTTTTCTGGGACTTTTCAGTCCCAGAAGTTTTACAAGTCTCCATACCAAGCAAAGTGAAGAAGGGCTACAATCTTTATCTATGAAGGGAGCAAAGAAGTCTCTGATCTTTGAAGAACTAAGGTAAAGGTAGATGATGAATAGATCTGGGCTTATCAAAGTCATCAAGTTATAAAGAAGAAGAATGTGGTCCCAGACTTCCTTTGCCTTCTCCCTCCCATAAGGTGGCCATTACCCTCTTGTCCTCCCTCCCCTTCCCCTACCAATGACTGCTCCCAGAATCCAAGTGACCTCTCTTCAGCCATACTTCCAATTGGTAGTAGGGGCATGGCAGAAAGAATGCTGCATTTGGAATCAGAAGAGCTGGTTTCAAATCTTATCTTTTCTACTTACTAACTATATGACACTGGGCAAGTCACTTACCTGTTTCTTCATCTGTAACCAAAAAAAATTTTTTTTAATATTTTAACAGAATAACAGGTTTTATATTTCTTGAAGAAACTGAAATCATAACTACCAATAGTGACAAAGCCTTTAAGGTTTACAATGTACTTCAAATACACTCTCTCATTTGAGCCTCTCAACAATGTTGGAAGACAGATGCTATGGGTATTATCACCCCCATTTTACAGATGAGGAAAATGAGGCTTGGAGAACTGACATAATCTACCTGTGGTCACATGGAAGAGATGGGTCTTCCTGACTCTAAGAACCAAGCCTGAACTCCGAGGCTCTAATGCCACTTACTTAAGCTACACACAGGCTACTTCATCACCCTCATCCTGCCACTGTCATCTTTCAGGATGAGGTCCAGACAGAAATGACCTAGAGGACAAGTGAATACCCTGCTTTGGGTTTCTTTAATGTTCTATGGATTAGTGTACAGACAGATAAAATAAAGCTGACTAAAAAGACGGGACACGCATTCAGCCTCTTAAAGTTCACTGAATGTATATTCAGTATTATTCCATATATATATATCAGCATGATGATTATTTCTTAAAACTGCTGCTTTTAGTGTCTTACTTATTAAAGACATATCAAGCACGGGCATATAGATGAGGGAGGTATTTGGGACAGTTACCAAAGTGTTCCCAGCATCCCTGAAATCATACTATGTGGGTGGCCTCCCAGTTTACCAATGCAGAAGGCCAGCCGTGATGTGCATTAATTATATCACTCCCTGAGCCCTCATGGTGAGCCAGAGGAAATGCCCTCGTGGGGGAAGGGGGAGGGGAGGGGAAGAAAGGGAAAGAAAGGGAAAGAGAAAAATAAAGAAGCCCAGATGAAGTGGATCCTTTAAAGTGGGCATGGTCCAAATGTTTTTCCACAGTTATAGAGAAAGGTGTTTATCACCACCACCAAAAGTATTTGAGGCTACAAGTAATGGAGGGTTGAGAGAACATTGACTAGAGGGTGTGTAAGGTACCTTCCAGCTCTAACATTATATAATTTCCCGGGAAGAAAACATGGCCCCAGTAGAGTTTATGGGGCAGTCAGCTATAATGAGAAATGTGGGGTTCAAGCCTTATTTCATCACTTAATTTTCACAGTGTGACTCTGAGTCATTCCTCTAAAAAATGCAGGAAGGAGACAGAGGAAGGGAAAAGAGAGACCTAAGAGTTCTCTAATTGTGATGCAGCCTCCAAGGCCACCCATTTCCTTCTCCCAAAGGAGAGAGTCACATGGTTGGTTTAGTTCTAAATGACCTCCCTGATTAAATTGAGAAGGCTTCCTATATCTGAGATGGAAAGTCTCAGGAGGATCAGAAATCCCCAGCGCCCATCTGAACCACACCTCACCAATCTCTCCATTCGCGCCCGATACTGATGTGTGTTGGTTTTCTAAGTCCATCTCTGTGGCAGGAGGGATACCAACAATATGGAAAGCTGCCTCCATCATCCCCCTGCCCTGGAATTCTACTGGGAAAGGACTCCTTTAGGAGGGAGGGAATGGGAGAACTTTGATTTGTTAAATATATTAGGAAGTATTGCCAATATAATGGAAATACTGATCCCTCTCTGAGTTTTCCAAATATAATAGTCCTAGTAGAAGGAAAACAACAGTTAGGTTAATGCTGCCATATTCAGTGAGTGGAGTTCATAAAATCTTTAGTATATATCCGCTACCCACAACCATACCCACATCACCCTTTCCCAATTCAAGTCAACAAACATTTACTAAGTAATGAATATGTTCAGGTCACTGCACATCCATGCTGGGGATAGAAATACGAAACCCACAAGTCTCTGCCTTCAAGGAACACACATCCTACTGAGGGACACACCATGGGCAAATCACTTCATTCCTCCAGGCCTGAGTCTCCTCATTTAAAAAATTATGGGGTTTAGCTAAATGTCCTTTCAAGTTGCTCCCTGACAAAACTTTACAAAGCAAAATTTTAACATGACAACAATATTATTATTTCAACAGGTCATAGGATTGTACATTTAGGGCCAGGAGAAAGCTTAAAAAGACACCTAACTGGCTGTTTCTCTCCTTCTACAGATGAGGACAACTGAGATTCGGGGAAATTAAACAATGTGCTCCTGCTCACACAGCTAGAAAATGTCAGAGACAGGACTGACTCCCCCGGTCTAGTCTTTCTCACTCCAAGGTCAGTAGCCTATATACTATCCACACTGCCTCTGTGATAATTCACTTAACAAGGGAAACATCCGCCTTCACTCGCTCACTTTGAACATCCAATGTTTTGGTGACTATCCCAACAAAGGTGGAAAATGAGATCTGTCCCAGTGCAGGATGGAGCTCCCTTTAGCAATCTGGTGAACAAGAGGCCTCAGTCAGACTGAGGACGTTAACTCACTTCACCAAACTGGAAGGCTCTCTGGTGGGGCGGAATGCCCAGAGATAACGACTTGACCACCGTCCCCAGGAGATAATACACTGTGGGTAGCAGGGGATGGGGCATCCAAACACCCAATCACTCTTCACCTAAATGCAACAACTGTCAGTTTGGTTTGGTTTTGCTTTTATCAAACTGTCATAAAACCTCATTGCCAGCCAAAGCTCATAATATCATTTCTGCCCCACCGCTGAGGGCTTAGACTTACACCATGTTTCAGGTAAATACAGAAAAGTTACAAGGGGTCAATCTAGCAAACCATGGCCCATCTTGTTAAGAATCCAGGCTATGAAGAAACAAGAGGTGAGGGCCAGACCTAGGAATAAGTCACTGACTTGTCTTACCCTGCCTTCTACCAAAGTTCAAATACTGACCAAATACTGTACTTAGCCCCAGTGGGAGAGTACATCCTCTGAAAACCAAGCAGCCTTTTAATAGGCAAGAATACACTTAGGAAAAGTTCTTTGGCAAGGCAAGGCGACTTGGAGGGGCTGTATTTTGGGGGGGGATGTATTTTGGGGGGGGTGTATTTTTGGGGGGCTGCATTTTTGGGGGATGTATTTTGGGGGTTGTGTTTTGGGGGATGTGTTTGGGGGGTTGTATTTTTAGGGGGGCTGTATTTTGGGGGGGATGTATTTTGGGGGGATGTATTTTGGGGGGATGTATTTTGGGGGGCTGTATTTTGGGGGGGTATATTTTTGGGGGATGTATTTTGGGGGGTGTTTTGGGGGGCTATATTTCTGGGGATGTATTTTGGGGGGCTGTATTTTTGGGTGTGTGTTTGGGGGGCTGTATTTGGGGGGGCTGTATTTTTCTTCTCCTCTCCCACAGAGATCTCCATCAATTTCCTTGAAACAAAGCACATCATGAAGTGAGAAGTAAAACATTTTTTAAATTTAATAAACAGTCACCCCTTTTTTTTCAACACAACTAGACTTTACAACCTCCTCAGCTTCCCACAACCAGAAAGAATCCTAGATGTAGAGCTGAAAGGAATCCTAGAGTTCAGCTGGTTTCTCCTCCTCATCTTCCAGATAAGGAAACTGAGGCCCAAAGAGATTACGTGACACCATGGCAGATTAAATGTGTGAGCCCCGTCCTCTGACTGCACACTACAGCATGATCTCTCATGTTATACATACAAACACACACATTATCTAACCATCCCCCACTGTGACTTATGATACTAAGCGTAACAAAGATCTGCATATCACTCTAAGGTTTACAGAGTACTTTATACTTACCTCGTTTGAATCTCACCACAACCCTGGGAGGTAAATGTTATTACTACCCCCATCTTCCAGATGAGGACACGAAGGCACAAAGAAATTAAGTAAACTCGTGGAAAAACACAGAGCTACTAAGTTTCTGAGGTCACATTTGAATTCAAGTCTTCCTGATTCTTCTAACACCCTATCTACCATGCTACTTTGGCTGCTGAATCACAGCACGCAATTTCTAACTGATTTCTCAACTCTAACATCCCTTTGGTCATCCATCTTATATACTACTGCCTGATTATATAGCCCAGATGAAAGAATACTGGCTCTGGAGTCAGAGGACTTGGATTAAAATACTGCCTTTACCACTTAACCTACCTATCTAAGTCACCTAACCTCTGTGGAATTCGGTTTTCTCAAAATGAAGGTGCTGACCTTTTATGATTTCTGGGGTCCTTTCCAGTTCTAAACCTAGGATCCCATGATTCCCAATGCTCACCTCCAGTGCTCACTTCCTCAAGAATTTTCAATGATTTTTTTTTTCTGCCTTCACTATAAAATTTGAACTCCTTTCCATGACTGTCAGGAGCTTCCGACATCTGGCTTCAATCTATTTTTCCGATCTCACTTCCCATTCCTCTTCTAAGGACAAGAATATCCTTCACTCTCTCCAGATCAGTCTAATCCTTTTCTTCCAAACATTCCTTATGTATTCCTAACTCTCGCACCTACAAAGTTTTCATCTCTCATTTCCATCCATCTAATGCTCTACCAATTCCCTGAAAAATTTTCTCTGTACTCCTTTGCAGGAACTTAATTTTCTATAGGTAAATGGTTTAAAAGCCAAAGATTTATATCTAGAAGAGACCTAGAAGCTGGAAGAAAGATCCAATTCTCTCTGTTTATTTTGCCTTCTCTTTCCATTACCTGTGTGTCCTTCTTCTCAACAAGACTATACACTTTGTAGAAGAAGGGAGAAGATTATATAGGTCTGGTATTCCATGTGGCCCAGCACAGGGCCTGGCACAGAATAAATAATAAATGCTTGCTGAGTGAAAGTCCATGGTAAATGCTTAATATTTGTTGACTGACATCATTACCCTAAATTATGATTTTCAAAATCTTAATATATAAGGTTTATTCAAAGTTATATCCTTGCCCCAAAAAAGGTACAAACAATTCAGCTTATCTATGTGAAAGACACAGTGGTAGGCACTGAGGCTTACAAGGATGCGTGAGGGCCCCCAGGGGCCTTTCATCTAACATGTGAGATAAGACAAGGAAACAGATAACAATAATAAAAACAAGATAAGAGATGTGAGATCACCAATTCACTAAATATCAAAGTGTATATGAAGGAAAGAAATGACTAGGAGAAATCTGAGAACGAGATCACTTCTGCTTGAGGACGGAGGAACGTAATTAGGAAGAGCTTCATAAAGGATATAGCTTTGGAGCTGAGCCCTGACAAAGAGATAGGATTTCAACTTCCCCCTTAAAATGCAGCCCCCAGAATGGAACAAAATACTCCAGATGTGCTCTGCCCAGGGCAGAGCCCAGCAGGACTCAGATGCCTCCCTTCTCTTAGAAGCTATGCCTCTTCTAACAAAGCCCAAAATCAAATTAGCTTTTTCAGTGACCATACCAGACTGCTACCTCATAATGTTGAGCTGATGGTTCACTAAAACCTCCAGATCTTCTTCAGATGAATTATTGTCTGGCAATGTCACTAGGAAACAATGAATCAGAATCCAGGCTCAGGGAAACATGGCAGGCCTTGGTTCTGATATAGTCAGTGCTGATACAGTTGCCACACCAGAATACTCCAACTACAGGAGGGGTCTAGGAAGAGAGAAAATGATATGGTGAAAAAAGTACTGGATTTGAAGTCAGATGATACATGTAAGCTTAGTGCCCAGCATATAGTAGGAGCTTAATAAATGCTTTCTGTCAGGTTCAAAGCTGGAACTTATTAGTTACTATTATGTAACTTTGAGAAAATTATCTAAATACTCTGAGGCTCAGTTTCCCTATCTGTAACAATGGGAGGAATAAGCTATAGGACTCATCTCAGGGTTATTGTGAGGCTCTAATGGGGAAAAATGTCTATAAAATGCTTTCTAAACTTTAAGGTGCTATAAAAATGACAGCATTATTATCATAATTGACATCTTTTATTATCAAATCAAGAAACAAGGAGTAGAAACTGCGTACTTGTCCAATTTCTATATTATTAAAGGCTGAGTATTCCTTTTTTGTCATAGCAAAGAACTGGAAAGAAGGTTGATGCCCATCAAACAGGGAATGGCAAAAGAAATTAAGACTAGAATGGAACACTAATGCTTGGTAAGAAATGATGAATATGAAAACTTCGGAGAAGCATAGGAAGACTTATATGAACTGATGCAATATCAAGTAAAAAGAACCAGAAGAACCATACACACTATCTAAACTATGTGGATGGAAGGGGAAGGTGGGGAATGAAACTAAATGCTGTGTAATTAAAATGGCCAAGCTTAGACCTAGAGAAAAATTGAGAAAATGTACCTCCCTCCCTCCTTTGCAGAGTGGAGGACTCTAGGCATGGAACTTTGTAGGTTAGTTGTGCTAAGATGATTTTTTTCTCTCTTTTTTTCCACTACAGGCTGTGATTCTCTGGATAGAGGATGGAAAGGGATATATTTGTGAACAAAGGTATAAGAAAACAAAAGATACTAACTAATATAAACTAAAGGAGCATTACAGTAAGAAAGCAGAGACATATTCTTCAATAAGAAGAAGGTACTGATTTGTTTTAAAAAATAATAATAAATGACTCAAACCTGCAATCCCAAAGCTGAGACTTCCTGAAGCCACCATTTTCTATAGAACAGTGGGAAAAGAGAAAGAAAGGAAGAAAAAGAAAGAAGGAAAGAGAGAGAGAAAAGAAGAAACCATCTTTCTATTTTGGACAAATAGGATTAAGCTTCTTAGGCTATTCTTTGTTGTTTTGACTTCAACAATTTATGCAAATGAAATGTTAATTAGGGTAATTGTAACTTAAATTATGCTTGTGTAAACCTCTCCATTGGTAGGAAAGTGTGGGAATGGACACAACTGGTATTGAGAGCAGCTGGAGGAACTGGGCCCTGAAAGGCCAGGGCTGTGGATCACTTTCCTGTCCTTACAATTTGTTTTTATGAGGTGATAACATTTTTACAAATACCATCATTTTTGCTTTTTTATATTGTAAGTGACAGGCTGACATTTTACAACTGGCTTATTGAAAACAGGAATTGAGCACTCCAGCAGCAAGGACATTAACTGCTGAATAGAGATTCAGATGCTAATGAGGTGAGAGGGGTCTCCAGAAAGTTGTGATAAATGCTACACACACTCTAACTAGCTGTGAATGTGGGTTGACAAAGAACATGTACACCAGGGTTCAATAAAATGTAACCCTTTAAATTAATCATACTGGCAGCATTTCATAGAATACCCAACAATCTCCTTTCTGTTAGCCAAGGGAGCAGAGGAAACTCGAGGTCTCCATAAACGGACGTTCCCACATCTCCTTCTCCACACACAGCGAGACCCTCGCTGGTCTGAACCTCGACGGCTGTTTCTAAAAGGGCTTACTCTAAATAACCAAGCTGGAGGGGGCTTCATGGTCAGCCCTGTTCTCACCACACTGAACAGGGAGAGGCAGTGTGCTGATAAAATGTTTGGAGTTGGAGTCAAAACGGCCAGAGCTATAACCAGGACAGGGCAACTGGGGCTTAGGCCCAGGATGCTAGATTTTAGAGAATACCTAAAGCATCATGTTAAAATTCATTTTCTCCTCTGAGAAGTCATACCCTGGGTCCCTAATGCTTCATTAGAAATTTCTAAGTAATTCAGTGACTACTTCTTTCCTCATTTTAGTCTCTTAGCTTCACATATCATTCCATCTAGTCAATCAATTAAGCTCTTACTATGTGTCAGAAATCATGTTATACACTGAATATACAAAGAAAGGCAAAAACAACCCCTGCCTTGGGGAGGTCATATTCTAATGGGGAAGCCCACATGAAAATAAATGGGCATATAAGACACATACAGAATTGTAGAAGGTAATCTCCGAGGGGAAGCCACTAGCAGCTGGTAGGGACTTGGAAAGGCCTCCCACAGAAGGTGGGAACCCAGCCATCCACTAAGACACCAAAGCCCAGCCAGTGCAGGCATCTTGCCATCTGTCCTACCATTACATGCATACCACAACCCTCATCCCTCCAACTCTCCCCCCTCTTTCTCAGGAAACAATAATCAAATCAATAATACAGAGGAAGACAGTCTACTCTCTGTGGCTTGGGTGACAGTTCGGATGCCTGCCAAGACCCAGACTCCCTTCCTCAGCCTCCACTGAAGGCTTGCCATAGAAGACAAGCTTTATAATGGCAGAGACCATCTCACTGACTTTTCTGTAGCACCAGCCTAGCATTGCACTGACTGGTTCATCCCCCTCTGACCCAGTGCCCATACTCCAAAGGGTCCCCCACCTCCCAACAGGGAGAGGGGCAGGGAAAGGGGCATTATAGCTGTCTTCAAATACCTGAAATGGAGTCACCTGGAAGAAGACCGGGCCTTGTGTTTCTCTCCAACAGGTACAATGGGCATCAGCAGAGAGGTAGCACTAACAATCAGAGCTACCCCAAAGGGGAAAGGGATGACTTGGGGTGAGGTAGGTGGTGAGGGCCCCCTCACTGGAGATCCCTAAGCAAATGTTGTCACAGACTGTCTGCCACAAGGCAATTCCTGTTCAGGTAAGGGTTGGACTAAATGCCTTTAAGGTTCCAGCCAATGGGAAAAAAATAGGTGGTGCCATAGGAAAAATGATGGATCAGGAGGTGGGAAGATTTGAGCTCAAATCCAATTGCAGACATTTACTACCTGTGTGACCCTGGGCAAGTCACTTACCCCTGTTTGCCTCAGTTTTCTCATCTGTAAAATGAGCTGGAGAAGGAAATGGCAAATTGTTCCTGTATCTCTGCCAAGAAAACCCTAAACGGGGTCACAAAGAGTCAGACACAACTGAACAATGATATTGTAGTGGAAACAGGAAGGGAGCCAGCATCCAAAGCTTTAGCTCAATTCCATTTAACCTTATTCTAACTTAATCTAATCTCTTATTCTAACTTCATTAGAAGGTAAAGTCCTAGGGGAGCATGGGCCATTTGTACTTCTTTCTTTATGTCCCCACTGTCTGACACAGAGTAAGCATTCAATAAATGCCTGTTTATTGTTTAATCTCTTTTGGATGCCTATTTCTTCATCTGTAAAATGGGGAGGTTTTATAAAAACAAACCAAAACCCTAAGGAGGTTATACAAATGTGATCTCTTACTAAAATGGAAGATGACAAGTGTCTACTAGGTGAGAGGGTAATGATCTCAAAGCACATAAAAGAAGGAGGCTTGTAATGCTTCCTCTGTTTAACTTTCCACCCTCTCGCTTGCTAAACTACCTGCCTACATGCATATTGATAACTTGAGACCTCCAGGGATACGGGTCCAAGGCAATGATGTCTTCCCACAGTCCTTAAATATAAATGCAAAACACAGACAGGTTATTGCACCTTAAAGCAATGAGCACTAATATCCCTTCTGGTTTTAGCCAATTTCCCTCTTGGCAAGAAGCACCAGTCTGTGCACTGCGCAGCACCACGAGCTTGCTGGCTGTCAGAATTATGTCCCAGCCAATGCCTGAGTGGTATTCTTGTCTTTTCACTGTGGAAAGAAACTTATCAGCCTGACATATAAAAGCCTCTTCGAGAAGCAAGTTATTATGCCAAAAAGGAGACACACTTGCCCCACTAACTAAATCTTGCTCTTCTAGCTCCCGTCATTACACACTCTGATTCTGAATATAACTCCAAGAGTCTAAATCAAAAGCAAATCAGCCCATCTCAATCCAATTTCCTTCAAGAAAACCTGGGGGTGGGGGGAGGAGAGCACATATATAAATATACATGGCCCTACATATATGGGATGTGGTAGGGAAGCAGCTTGCTGTAGGGGGTCCAGCACCAGACTTGGAAACTGGGAAAACCGGATTCAAATCCTGCCCTGGGCACTTGCTAGCTGTGGGACCCTGGGCAAGTTCATTAACTTCTCTGAACCTCAAGGTTATCATCCACAAAATCAGCATAATAATAGCTCCTCCTTCACATGACTGGGATGGGGATCAAGTGGGATGAGATATTTGAAGTTCTGAGGAAATCTTAAAGTTTTCAATACATAATGAACGTGAGTGTGGCTATTACAAGCAGCCTGGCATAGTGAACAGGAAGTCAACCCTGGGATAGAAAAAGAAAGGGGAGGGGGAAGGGACTAGAAGGAAATAATTATTTGTATGGGCTCTATTACACATGCCAGGGCTTTACAAATATTTCATTTGATTTTGAACCCAAGAAAGACTAGAATTCAAGATGCTTCTGACACATACTAGTTATGTGACACTGGTGAAGTAATTTATATTGCCATTGTGCCTCAGTTTCCTTAAAGGGGCTGCACTCAATGGAACCTTAAAAAGAGTCCCATCTAAACCTATGGTCCTATGAAGCCAAACCACCTTACTTCCTTGTGGACCTTTAATAACTCTCTAGGGCTTATACACAAAGCCCTAAGCATAACTGTAAACACATTTCATATATGTGTAAAATCTTCATATGTATGTATAAATCTACATAAGATTTGCTTAAATATACAGACTTATATCATGGATGTATACAATATATGGATATCTATATACCATGAATTACATGATAAGCATACACACAGGTCCAGTTCAGGTATGACCCGTCTTCCAGTCATCCTGGCTAAACTCCAACTCAGCCACCACCATTACCTCCCTCCTGCCCCTCCTAAACAATGATCCCTCCTCTGGGCATATCGCCTGACCTCTCTTGTGCTCTTCATTATATTAGGGCAAATTCTGAAATCATTAGATGAAGTCCAGAGTTACCCCCCTAAATGGCAACCTCCTGGCAGGCAGGGGCTGCACCATCTTGATTTTTTTCATGCTCCTGGCAAAGCACCTTGCATACAGCAGGTACATAAAAAAAATTACCTGTTGGCTTGAACCAAGAAAACTCCCTCTATCTGTCTCTCTCTGTTTCTCCTTCTCTCTCTCTCTCTCTCTCTCTCTCTCTCTCTCTCTCTCTCTCTCTCTCTGTCTCTCTCGATCTCTGTCTCTCTATCTCTGTCTCTCTGCTATGTGTATATATACTCATAAAGGAGTCTTCATTGCACACCCCAGAGGTGACCCTAGGTACTTCAAGGTTATCCCAGAAGAACTCTGGCATGTCAGCCCAGCCTGGACGGGATTCAAGGATGAGCCCAGTGACAGACTGTGCATCTGTCACCCGAGGACCAGCCCAGCTGAGGCAGAGAAACTCCACAGCAGAAGGCCAGACACCTGGGTGAATGTTTTAGCTAAACAACACATGAAAACTAAGACAAAGAAAGCTTGCTATCTGAGTCAGTGGAGGGAATGAGTGCACCATGAAAGCTATGGGTCTTCTGAAAGAGAGTAAGACAGACAGACAGACAGACAGAGATACAAACAGATAGGCCTTCAAGGATGAATACTTATGATAGATAAATGAGACAACAAAGAAAGATATGAGAGAGATTAAGTAGATGGTGGATAAGATACATTCATACAGAAAGACTGAGATACATGATGGAGCAATGAGATAAATGGGAGATAAGACACACATAAGTAAAAAGATATAGACACAGGGAGAGAAAACAGAGACATGTGGGTGGAGATGTGTTTAGATGAACAGAGACAGTTTTGGGCAAACAGGTGTGTGCATATAAAGGGACAGTAGAATCCTTAAGGCTATGAGGGACCTGAGGAGGCATTTACTCCAGCACTCACATCACAATTATATATTAGACTAATGCCCATACAAAGGAGTACACACCGAAGAAGCATCACAGCATCACAGAGGCCAGGGCTTGGAGTGAGGAAGAATGTTGTGTGTGGATGGATGGCGGGATGGTGGGATGGAGGGATGGCGGGATGGAGGGATGGATGGGTGGATGGATGGATATATATATATATATATATATATATATATATATATATATATATATATAAAGAGCAGATCTTGCAGAAAGGAAGACAAAGATTTAAATTCTTTCTCTTCATATACACAGACTGCTGTGTGACCCCGGGCAAATCAGTGAACCTCTCAATGCTCCAGGGAACTCAGTAAAACTGTATCCTGTAGAGAAGGTATCATCCTGCACTGGTACAGTAAATCTCCATTACCAAGATTTCCCAGGACCAACTACAAAATAAAACCACCACCATAGAAAGGCACGTATATCTGTCATCTATGGGTCCATCTATCCATATACCTATCATTTATAGTGACATGTCATTTATTTCATCTATCATCTATTATCTATCTATATCTGACTATTTACTCATCCATCCAACCATCTATTATCTCCACTAGTATCATCTATTTCATATATGTATCCATCTATCATCTGTTTATGTATCTAAATCTACCTATCCATCCATCTATCCATATCTATCTGTCTGTCTACCTATTCATCTATCTATCTATCTATCTATCTATCTATCTATCTACACAAACAAACACATCAACCCATACATGCTTCAATAAATGGACACATATCTGTTTTCCACAGCTATACCTACCAATGTATGTTACTGCTAACATTTTATTTAACTGACACAAACCAGCCTTTCTGGCCAAGAAAGGCCTCAGGGCCTGTGTAGCCCCCACACAGAAGGGCCAAAGGAAACCTTTACCCTTCAGCAAGTAAGAGTTATTCTTCAACTTTTTGTGAGCAGAAAGCTCCCTGCCCACCCTCCCACCCTCCCACCTCCCGCCCCGCCCCCAAAGAGGAGCAAGTCGTGAAATGCTCAGCAGTTGAGAAAGGGCCATTTAGCCAAATTGCATACCTGTGCTGTGTCAGCTTTCTGCTGGATTCATCTCATTCCATTGGTCTAATGGATGCCAATTGAATTTAATTAACAAAACTACTTTGACTCCTTTCATACTGTGCTGAATGTAATGAAATCCTTCTCCCTTTTTTTTTTTTTGCATTCCACTAAAGAATGTCCTTTACTGCAGGCCCGCTGTTAGAATATTAAACGTTCCATGTTACGCTTAAAAGATATAAAGCGGCCAGCTCCTGCCCCATGACTTAAATGTAGTTACCGACTTACATAACATAAAATAATTAAAAAGATACTCTGATAGTGATACACCGTATAGATTCAATTACCACAATGTCTCCATTAAAGGCACTTTTATAGTATGAATAAAATGCAAATCCTCTTTATGGATCAATACCAGAACATAATTCTATTCTTCCTCCTGAGAAGGAAGTGGGCCGTAATAAATCATCCTCCCATGAAAATGGGAAAAAGTGATTTCTTCTGAAAGGTTTCTTTAAACCTGCACTAAGTTCTACTTGCCCCATTTTCCATCCATTAAGGTTCTTGTTTTCAAACTCAAGACTTAAATGGGGTGGGGGGAGGCGAGGAAAGAGCACATTCTGGATACAGCAAAAGGGAAGCTTCCATTGGTAAAAGCACCATCGTGGTTCCTCATAGATCAGAAATCCACAAGAGATGTTCCTGCAGAATTAAATCATCTTCCTTAAATCCAATGGGGAAAACAAAAATTGCTCCAACCCTATGTTGAGGGAATAGACTTTGTGGGTCTCACTTTTGCCTGGCTGGGCACCCAAAGACAAGTCCTCATGATGGATTATTGTGGTATCTCTCGATCTCTGACTCTGAACTCTGACCCCACCTCCTCCTTTTTTTTTCCCCTCCACAACTGACAGTTGGGCCCTAGCACTTGCCATCTGTAGAGACTGGAAGGGGAGAGGACTTCGCTTACATTAATCAGCCAATTAAGAAGAGCCTTAAACAAAGCAGAGAAAGCATAATAAAGCCCTGACTGCTTAATGGCTGTTCCACTTTTAATAGTCGTCTTCCTGCAGTTTGCTGACAAGATTAGGGGTAATCTATTGAAGGCTTCACTAGATGGCGTGAGAAAGGAGAGACAGATGCATGGGCCTGCCCAGTCAGTCTGGATCCTGCTAAATGGCCAAAAACAAGACTGGAAGGAACCATGGTTCCCATCAAAGGGGATGGGAGGCCAAACTCCATGAGTTCACCCAAAAGAGTTGGGAATTTGAAATGGCTGCCACCTATTATAGCCCCTTTGCATGAAAATAGCAAATGGTAAGACCATTTGAAGGAGCCACCATTGGAAAATGGAGCCCAACTGGACCCTTGGGATTGTGCTTTAGGCTAATGACTAGGACTAAAGGAGGAGCCTTCAATAATCCAAAGTCACTGACTTAAAGCTGGAAGGGCCCTTAGAAAGGATGGAATCTTCCTTCACAGGCCCAGAGGGTGACTAGCTAGCAGCCAAGGTCACTCTAGATGGGGAAGGAGCTGAGATTCAAAACTAGGTTTCCCAGCTCCAAATCCCATATGCTCTCCACTGCATCATGCTGCCTTCCTCACTGGCCCTAATGCAACTGAGTTTTCAAATGGTGCTGAATTACAGAGAAGAAACAGTCAGGAGAACTTCTAAGGAAGGCAAGAAGGAGAAGTAAGATTAAAGTCAGAAGACCAGCATCTGAGAACCATTCCAACACTCCAGCCAGGGAACATGGAGCAGATTTCTCCTTTCTGAGGCTCAAATTCCCTGTCTACAAAGGACTGAACAAAGCCAACAAGTGTCAGGAAAGGGTGCAATGAATGGGGTCTTCTTTCAAATCCTGGTCTGTACCTCTGTGAGCCTCAGTTTTGACATCTTTAAAATGAGGGAGATGGATTCAGGCCACAAATCTCAGCCAGCAAATCTCCTGAGGACAGACAGAACCAGATTAAAATGTAACTGGGAAATGTCTGAGAAAGTAAGTAAAAAAAATACAATAGAACATAGGAAATGTTCATATGTGGTTTTCTAAGTGTCCACAAGGACCTATTTTTTATTTGAGTTTGACACTACTGAGTTCCCTTCCATTTCTAACATGTCTCATTAGTTTAGGCAAAGGTTATCCTATGATTAAAATGTGACATATTTGGTATATTTGGTATTATTTGGTATATGCATTTTACTTACTTATCTGTACATATTTTGTTTTGCTTCCTATAGAAAAGAAGTTCCTTGAGGACAGGGACTGGTTCACTTGAGTCTTAGCATCCCTAGGACCTAGCAGACAGTCTGGCATACAGCAGGTGCTTAATAAATGCTTACTGAACTACCTAACTTTCCAATAATGCTGCCTAGAATTAGTCCAATTCCAACACTGAAATAAAGAAAAATGCCAAGATAAAACAAACACAATTAACTGAAATGATTTCCCACACTATCTTGAATATAAATTTTAACAAAAACATTAACTAGTTCCCCCTTTGAATCAATCTGCCAAAAGGGTGGCCCCTGTGTCCCCTCACTACATAGCCACATGGGGGGTTTTATTCACTTTTAAAGGGAGATCACTCCACCAGTAAGCAAAGGGATTCTTTGATAATTTGTTTGACACAAGCCACGATGCCATGGGTGAATATCACTGAAATGTTGGGAAGCCTTTGAAGGCCCATCTCCATTATCTAAGCTAAAAGACAGGGGGCTGAGACATGTGAGGTACTATGGAGCAGAAAATTCAGACTTTTTGCTTTTCATGTTATTACACAATTTGTCCTCATCATATTTCTCTTCCCAACTCTGTTTGGTTTGGGCTAATATTAAACTAAGCATACATTCATGGTTGGGAGGCAGAGGGAGTGGACAGGTCAAGGGGTGAAAGTGAATGCCAGGCTATGAGGGATGACCTCACTGAGCAGTCAAGGCTGGCTCGAAAGCAGGCCTCTCTCCTCAAGCTGCCCCACTCACTGCTGAATCACATGATTGGACAGAACCTCATGGTATCCAGCTCTTCAGTGAAGATGGCTCTCTCACTCTGGCCAAGGTCATTCCATTTCTCAGTATTCCCCTTTCTCGTGCCTTTGTTGTTGTTCAGTCATATCTGACTCTTTGGGACCCCATTTGGGCTTTTCTTGGTAGAGATAGTGGAGTGGTTTGCCATTTCCTTCTCCAACTCATTTTACAGATGAGGAAACTGAGGCACACAGGGTGAAGTGACTTGGCCAGGGTCACAGAGTTAGTAAGTATGAGGTTGAATGTGAACTCACAAGATGAATCTTCCTAATTCCAGGTCTGGTGCTCTACCTACTACCACCTAGCTGCCTGCCTTCTCCTGCCTTAGCAATGGGAATAATTCAAAATACTTACCATCCACTCTTTGTTGGCAAGAAAACAATAATTCAGTTTCCGTGTCCTTGCTCTCATGAATAGATAAGTAGTAACCAGAGTTGAAGATAATAGTAATGTTTATATTGTCCTATATACGTCTTATGAAGAGTTTACATAAATTGCAATTTTTAATCATTGCAATAAGCCTATGAGGCTTGTCATGCAGGAAATATTGTCCCTATTTTACAAATAAAGAAACTGAGGTCCAAAGTTAAGTGATTTATTTGCCCAAGGACAAAAGGAGGGCAGCTGGCCCTGCAAACTTGGTGTTCTGATTTCAATTTCAGGGATCCTTCAAGTACTATCTATTCTAACGGAGTCAAATATATACTAAGATTCTGATAATATAATTAATAATCTACACAAATCAAATTCTTTTTTGTATGATCAAGGAATCTGTAACATCTGTTGCTTCCCCACAGGCCATGAGCAGAAAATACTAGAACCAAGAGAAAATGAGTATCCCAAAAGCCATGGAGAAAGAACTGTTTAATATATTCATTTACTCAATATACGTACTTACTACTATAAGATTCTACGTAAACTGCCAGGTAAAAGGTGAAAAATCAATTAATCGACAAACAGTTATCAAGCACAGCACAGCAAAGTGGAGAGAAAGCTGGCTTTGAAAGAAGAAAATAATATGGGTTCAAGACCCGCTTCTGACATATAGTGGCTGTTTGACGCTGGACAAGTCACTTGACCTTCACATCTATTACTCTATCTGCTAAAAAGGTTCTACAGAAGAGTCCCTTGGCCAAAATCTCTAAGGAACTTAACATTTAGAATGCATAGAGAGAAAAGAAGAAGAAGAACCCAGCTTGAATACAAAAATGTGACACAGTTTCATACAAATGTGATTGGGCATACCAAGCTCAGAATTAGCTGAGAAGCACAGTATTTATTCATTCAATAAACACTTATTAAAACCTGTGCCTCCAATGTGGGCAAGATAGGGGGAGCCATGCTTTAAAATATATGTGTATATATGTACAAAAACACACACATGCACACATGGTCATGCATATGCACACCCACACATGTGTACACATGGGTGTGCACAAGTATATGTGCGTACACACATGTGGAAGAGGGACTACTAACAACTCAAGCTGTCCTGGAATTAAATGGGCAGCTATCAGAGGTAGTAGCTTCTGAATCTATCTCCATTTGCTCTATTTATAAAATGAGAATGATGGATTCATTAATCTTCAAGGTCCCTTTCCAGCTTTAAAGCAATGGTCCCTGGTTCCATGTTCTCATCTCTCTCTAGTGGGGCTGCATGACCCCTTATAATGGATTCCTGCCTGCTTGGGTTTCTTCTAATTCTCAGATTCTATAATTACATAATTCAGATATTAACGCTCAGTAGAATGCCAGAATCTATGCTGCTTTGGCTCCAAAAAAGGCTTTGTTCCTCACCAAGGAGGCCACACTTACTAGGATGGCCCCATCGGGAAAACCCACTTTGTCCTACTGCTTAGTGAACATATAGATTGCAATCCAGTTCCTCTGCAGCTTTTTGGATTTTACTAGAGACAAAGTCAAGAAACATTCCATCCCATTTTTCATCCACCAACTGGAAGTGTTTTCATTGAGGGCTCACCACAGAATCTGGGCAGGATTTGGCCCCTCTTAGTATTCTGTGAAAGCACAAAGCAGGATTTTCCTTGTCCCTTTAAAACAAATTAATTTTCATATGATTTGACATTATCATTTCTTGTTTCTCTATATTTTTAATGTTTTTATGCAAAAGAAAGAGAAATTCTGCCCCCCCCCCAAAAAAAAAAATCCTTCCATTATCCTCACGGAAGCCAACCAGGGCTTTAAGATATGTAAAAAGAGTCCAGATAGAAATACTTGACGGAGAAGTCTGCAGTGGACTGGTTTTGATAATGAACATGCCTTAGAGGAAAAAAAAAACATGAATGCTGTATGTGTTGGGGGAAGGAAGTCTTATCTTTGCTTGGGTCCTGTTTCCCTTGGAGAGGCTTATGTTACCTACAACCAAGAGGTCTCCAATTAAAGAAAGAAGAATTACATAGGCTGGGGTATTTTGGAGCTAATGAAAGGGGCCTTGGAGTGAAGTTTTGGAGGGGAGTTTGCAAGCCCCTCTCCAGAAGTGGGTGAAATACTTTCATCCTGGCTTTTGACACTTCCAGTACTGGGGGCTTTTGGCCTCTCCTAAGTTATGACAAGCAGTCGGGCCAGACTCCATACTGCACGATTATAATACATACTCATATTTGCCAGAGACAAGGATGTCGCCCACAGAATGTTTCCCAGCAGAAATGGAATCCAAAGTAATACACAAAGGGGAGAGGACGGTGAACCTGAAATACAGGGATTGGATTCCAGAGAGGCAGCATGCTTCTAGCAGAAAGGTTCACTGGACTTGGAATCAGCAGGCCATGGTTGTGAATCCCATCATGAAGATTTACCAACTGTGTGATCTGTCTGGGACTCTGTTTCTTCATGTTAAATGAGGTGGTCAGGCTAGATGACCACAATAATCCCTTCCCACTTGGAATCTAGAATCCCATGAGCTTCCTAGCTGTGTGACCCTGGACAAGTCACTCAGATGCTTCCAGCCTCTGTCCACTCCTCAGAAATAACAATCCCCATCTCAGAGTTGTTTCAAGGCTCAAATAAGGTATGAAAAGCATATTATGTATCAATATTTAATCATATATAAAATTCAACTTCTAATAAAGTTCATGCCTGTTCTTCTCCCACTAGTTTAAGAGTTTTTAACCTGACCCACTAGAGTTCCACGAGAACATTTCAGAGGCTTTGTGAACTTGGGTGGGGAAACAAAGATCACATCATTATTTTCATTAACCTAGAACTGAAACAGCATTTCCTTCAATTATGCAAAAATGTGTTTCAGAGAAGGGGTCCAGAGGCTTCACCAGACTTCGAGAGGTGCCAGGGGCATAGACAAAGAACTCCTGCTCTAGATAACCAAATTCTTCTCAACTCCAACAGATTCTAAAACATGAAATAAAATTTCCCGTTCTTGACATACCAACGGGCCAACAACTACACATTACCCCTCGCCTACATCATTCTCACGGAGGCAAAGATTTCAGGGAAAGGTCAAGTCTGTGGGACTTGAGACAGAACAATTCACAGACAGTCTGATTGGTCACCATGTACTTAGAATGGACGGGGGCAGTCTCACCCAGGCTCTTGAGGGAGCCCAGTAATACCTATATGTGTCAACAACAGTCTTGGTTTGATTTCAAGAAAGCCTATTGATTTGAGGGGTAAAGAAGAGACAGACAGACAGAGAGACAGGGAGAACATAAGATGAGAATGACTGTCCATTTTTGTGGTGGGGAGGTCTGACAGAAGACAAGTTCAGCCCTGAATTGAACAGACAACCTCTCCTGAAATGAGCATTTCATGTGGGTTCCCTTGTTCCTTTCCCAGCACTGTCACCCTGAAAGTCAGCATCTCCAGCTAACGCTGTGTTCTATTTGACTCCCTGGGCTACGAAGTGCTGAACATTCACAGGCTCCTGTCTTTGAGCACAGTGTCTCCTGCTACAAGATAGTTGAGTTTTCTGGAGACACAGAAGCCAAAAAGGCAGCCTAGCCTTTGGAACTATAGTTACCGATGGCAACTTTTTTTTAAAGAGGCTGCATAAGCCTCAAGATGATTTTCGTTTCTTCTGCAGTCTGTACTGCTAAAATAACATTGATCTGTGCCAATCAATAAGGAGAGAAAAAGAACCCTGGCTAGCATAAGCGACAAGGGGAATTCAGAATTCCAGAAGATCTTTAATCCCTTTCTCTGACTCTGGCTATGACCAGCCCAGTTCAAGAAGGCACTGACCTGAGGCTGACAGAATGCAGTACTATTGTTCTGGGGGCCTTTGATGCACCTAGCAGGAGAGATTCCAAATCTGACCACAAGCCACCTATCCCCAGGTGTCCAGCAAAGAGCCAGAGGGGGAGAAGACCCTTCCTCCTGGGGTCACTTGCTTTGAAATCCATGGGAAAAAATGAGATTAAATAAATGGCATCATCATTGACAAACTATGGAAAGTAAAAATAGGTCTGTGTGGTCATTCAGTGAGCCTGGATATTGCTCATCATGAAAGAAATTTTTTTTTCCATTCAGTAATGGGGGGAAGGGGACAGAATTAAGGTAGAGCTGGTCAGATTTCACTGACACACCAAAAATCAAGAAAAATGCTATTCTAATGATTCTAATTCAATTTATCAATCTTAAGCACCTACTATGCGTAAGGCTCTATGATAAGCTTGAAGGTTACCGACTGAAACAAAAATATCCCTGCCCTCAAGTAACTTACAATTTATTTGGAATTTGAGAATCTGGCTCTGCTCATTCATTCATTCGTTTGAGAAATATTTATTAAGCACCTACTATGTTCCAGGCACTCCAAGTACTGAGGTTACAAAATGAGGCATCAGAAAGCCACTGCTCTCAAGATTACTCGAAAGCTGCAAGAGACCTCAGAGACCATCAGTCCAAGGCTCCCATTTTACAGATGAGGAAACTGAGGCTCATGGAGGTTAAGTAAGTGTCCAAGGTCACCAAGAGTTAGAACCCAGGGGGTCTGCAAACTTGGTTTAACTATGTTTTAATGCAATGGTTGGCTTCGTTAGGCTTTGTATTTTGTTTTATGCATTTAAAAACATGACTTTGAGAAGAAGTCCATCATAGGCTTCATTAGATCAATTGCCCAAAGGCTCCAGGACACAAAAAATGTAAGAATTCCTAATCCACAGCTAAATGCCATACACATAGTTAAGTGTAATGTTATTCAATTCAATATGGTTCTTACAAATTCTTTTACAAATAATAACAATACTTCACATTTATACAGTCTTTTGAGCTTTGAAAAGTATTTCATTTGATCCTCCCAACAATCTTATGAGATAGGGGCTGTTATCATGCCCATTTTACAGTCAAAAGAGCTGAGGTCCAGAAAACATAAATGACTTACCCTCAGTCACACAGCAAGTAAGCATTAAGTGCTAGAATTTGAACTCAGTTCCACCAAACTCTAAAGCCAGCCCTCTTTCCACTATGACCTCATGCCCTGTCTCTAGAAAGTGAACTGCTTCCCAACTATTTCGCGTGCACAAGTCACCCTGATACTATGCAAAGACCACATAGCACAAAATAAAACCATCAGGTAGACGAGGGTATTTGTATACAGATGGTTTATTTAATCTGCAGACAACATGGTTTTCCCTTTCCCTGGAGGATCTCAACTGCTAACATCCCATGAACAGTATCAAGTTCACTTCAGTCTTCTCACTGACTGTAAAACAAAGAAATCTGTCTTGAGTTTCCTGACGTTCCACATGTTACTGTGACTAATCCTGAGCCATTTTATTCAGAGAGCTCAGAGTAAGTCTCTATGACAATCCCATGCCATTCGAAATACAGCAGACATGCTCTCTGTCTTCAGAAATAACGACAAGATCATCGTCTTCCCAGCTCTTACAAATTAAAAGGCAGATTCTACTTTCTGATTAAGTGAGGAACTATAACAAAGGAAGAAAACTACAATGTGAGAAACAGAGTTTAGTCTCATTCATTTTCTTCTCTTATTTTTTTTTAATTCCATTTATCAGTCATGTAGTATTGGTGCTATTCCCTATCACCATCTGTACACACTTTCCCAAAAGATCATTGCAGCTGTCCAGTTTAACACACACACACACACACACACACTCTCTCTCTCTCTCTCTCTCTCTCTCTCTCTCTCTCTCTCTCTCTCTCTCTTTCTCTCTCCCCTTTCTGTCTGAATCAAATAAATACACATTTGAGAAGGTTTTGTAAAAGTAGTATTTCAATTTGGGGCTTCTTCATACGATCTGACTGTGACTTAATCCCAAGCACCTCTATCTCCCTTTCCCTTTTTAAAAATTTTCACTGACTAATGGATTGATTTTATCTTCTTATTTTTTCCTAAGGAGCCACTCATTATTTCTGAAAAATGAGCAAGATGGACCTTAATGCTTTAAGGTCATGCCTGTGCTAATGTTTCTTTGGAGAAAATACTCCCAAAGAAGAAACAAATAATAAAAACTGGAGACCCTGGACCTTCTGGAATCTCTTGCAGATATTAAGAAAAAAATAAAATGTCCCAAGTAAACAAATCATAAAATTTACATTTAATTTTAAAAAATAAGCTATAAAATAACTAGATCCATCAGAGTAAGTTGTACTATAACCTAATACACAATGTCCTAAAAGTCTTAGTTCAGCTTAAGACTGAACTAAGACTTTTAGGACACCCTATGTGTATATGTATTTATTAACTTTATATTTATGCTGCATACATTTTTAATCTGTGGTCATCGTCTTCCCCATTAGAACGTAAGCTCCTCAAAAGCAGAGATTTTTCATTCCTCATAGTTAAATTCTTAGCACTTAACATATAGATGCCAGGAAACAGGGAAGAGTTCCTTAAAAAAAAAAACTAAAAAACTCCTGGGACTGGTTGAAAGAATGCTGGTTTTTTGGTAATTTTCTTATTTAAATCATACACTTTGAAAATCTTAAAGGTTCAGAGAATTAACCAATCATGAGAGATAGAGGGCTGAACCTCTAGAGGGTAGGTGAAGAGCTGGCTATTAAATGGTAAATTTCCAAACTATTATCTGGTAAGTTTCCCAGTCGGTTATTATCTGGTTAGTTTCAACGGTAGAGGCTGCCATTATGAGTCATTGGGAAAAGATTAGCTTAACTAAGTTCAGGTCACAAACCATTTCTAATGGTCTGTGGTCACTCCCCCAAGTCCCTGTACCAGTTGCCAGCTACCGAGTTCACGAACTACTGAGGCCAGACCTTAAAGCACTCTCATCTCCCAGCCTCCTACACAGTATTCAACTTGATGAGGGAATGAATTAACTACTTTTCACAATTCTGCTTTTACAGAGTACTTTTTATACCAAAGCTGGTCTGTAGTCAGATAAAACCCCTTCTGTCCTAGCCATAAACTTAGTAGTCCAGCTAAGAGGGAGGTAGAGGCCCAGCCGGAAAGACTGTAAGTCTAGCAAGGAAAGTCCTAGATGTCAGACTGGCCTCCCCTACTTCAAACAGCACTCCCTCAGCCTACTTTGAGCAATGCACTCTGCTTGATGTTAGGGACACAGAGCCAGAAACAAAATTATTCCTGACCTGGGGCAAAGTATTTTAACCTCTCTGAGCCTTCATTTCCTCCCCTGAAAAATAAGGATATAATATGGATAATGAGGATGCCTACTATACCCAGCCTACCTCACAGGGCTTTCAGGCTGATCAAATGAGATAATATGATAATAACTAATAATACCTAAAATAACAGCATCATTATATAATGCTCCAATGTCTGCCAAGTGCCCCATAAACATATATACATATATGTAACCTCGTTTGATATTTGGTGAAGATCCCTTAGGAACTCAGATGCTTTATTTAATATAAAGTTTAAAAAACAAAGCAAAGATTAAAAGCCAGGAGTCAGTCCTAAGTCTTACTAGTTCTTAATTAATTGCTATTGCCATTACAACTTCCTGAGTTCCAAGAAATTTGAGAGAATATTGATAATCTTCTGTAGGTAAAATAGCAAAGGGGAGAAGGGCCGTGTGACAGAGAAGGCTATGCAGTGGGCTGGGGAGTTTCTGGCCTGGAACCTCTGGTCTGCCCTATGACCTTTTACCTTCCCCAGGCAACAGTCTTCTCATTTGTAAACTGGGAATGCACAGGGAGAGGGTGGTCAGGAAATTGGTATCAGATAATTTATGTAACGTCTTATGTAAACCTAAGAGCCCTGTTACATTGGCACTAATTATTATTAACAATAAAATTGTATGCTAATCATTTTTATCATGGCTATCAGCATGCCAATGAAATGAAGGCAAGCTAAGGGAATTATTGATCAGTGCTACTGTGGTAAGGTAAAAGCAGAAGATGTTAAGTCTGAGGGGCACCAGTGTCAGAGCTGAGAAGGGCCCTAGAACATGGAATGTCAGAGCTTGGAAGAGTCCTAGAACACGGAATGTCAGGGCTGGGAGGGATCTTAGAACAGAGGATGTCAGAGCCTGGAAAGATTAAAACGACCCACAAAGGGGAAGTCATTTACAGGACGAAAGGATCTTAAGTCTGAGTCGAATATCTCCATTATACAGAAAAGGAAACTGAGGCCCAAAGGGAGCCAGTGACAGTCCAGATCCTCAGCAATCCCCGCATTTTCCCAGGAGAAGAAGAAAACTTTTAGTTAATATACATTTGGGCAAATGGAGTCTGAAGGGGAAAACATTAAAATTATTTTTTTCTCTGATCAATCTATAACACTACAAAAAGTTTTTTTTAACCACAAAAGGTAAAAATTTTTAAATTTTCAAAATAATTTAAAAGGTGAGAGAGAGACCAACCTAACCCCAATTCAGTCTGGAATGCCCGTCAGGCCTGTTCTAGGACAGACCCCAGAAAGCCTGACTCAGAGAACTAGACCAAGTATACTAGGACCACTCTAATCCATCCTCCTTTGTCTGAAGGCTGAAGTTCACTGCCCAGATCCCAGACAGAAGCATGGAAGTCTTAAAGATCCCTAGGGAGTCCTAACTTGGCCATGACTGAAAATCTGGCAGATGATTAATTTAATTAATTTAAACGATTAATGAACTGGCTTTGAGGATGCTTTATTTGGCCCGACTCTTCTCATCTTAGTAATGAGGAAACTGAGACTCAGAGAGGAAAAATGGCTTATCCAAGGTCACCTGACTAGCAAGCTCACTGCTCATTTTAAAATGGGGAGAAAAATCTGAAACAATATTAGAAGGAGAAGGAACACTGAAAATGATGGATATAGAAATGCCCTTGTGACAAAGGTTAGGTTTCCAAACTGAGGATCCCACACCTGTCTTACAGAGAGGAATACATTACCAAGTCATAACATTAAAAAGCCCAATGGAACCAGCGATCTATTTTGAGTCAAGGGGCCTGCCCAACTGATGTCTGCACGGCCTTGGGTATTTCCCTCATTTTAGCCTTAGTTTCAATAATAATAATAATAATGGCTGGAATCACACAGAGCTTCAAAGCTCTTGATAACTATTAGCTCATTTTATCTTCAAAACTGCTGATATTATCCATGTTTTACAGATGAGGAAATAGAGGTAGGAAGAAGTTAAGGGACGTACCCAGGCTCACACCACTATTATGTCTGAGGCCTCATTTGAGCTCAGGTCTCCCTGGTTCCAGGTCCTGCACCATGTAGCTGCCAATAAAATAAGGGGATTGGCCTACATAACCTCTAAGGATCTCACAAGATCCAGATCTCATGGAATCCCTCCATTGTGTCCTCACTCTAATTCTGTTACAGAGGAGAATTCAGTATAACATCAACCCACCTTAGAACCCATCCCCGGTGATTTCATTGCTGACTTGGTGCAAAGGTAACCTAAGTACTCCTCTAATTTTCACCGTACCAGAAACCTACAAACACAACTTCAGAGCTAAATTATGTCCACCCGTTCCAGGAGCCCATGCCTCGATATCAGTCCTTCCCACGCCGAAGTGACCGTTTCCCTTGCCATCGACTCACAATGCTTTCTGGGTGGAATCTCTAGCCTTTCCAAGAAATCAAGGGTCTCAGTAGCTTTTAAAACAAAATGTAGGTGGTGACTATACAAAGAAATACATTTATCCATTTCTGCATATTCCTCATCTTTTTCCTGAGTCTAGAAAGCAAAAGTCAAAAACAATACACTCTTGAGTCCAGCCCTTAAAGCATCAATATCCTCTTTCTCCAAAGGGCCCCCCACCCAGGAGCCAAGGCCCATGCGATAGCACCCTTTTCTCCCCATCCCTCCTGGCTTTGTTTTATTGAACGGCAAAAGGCCAAGTTCAAATCCGATTTTTCTAAATCCAGATGGCCATTCTCTAGGCAGGGAGCTAAGGAAAAAACACTTCATTCAAGCCACTCCTGAAGGCTCTCCCAACTACATGGAGACTCTTGGTTTGGGGACTCACAACCACCACAAGGTTCATTGGAGGAAGGCCTTATATTCCTAATGAAGCCATTAAGAGGCCACACAATCGAGCATGGCAAGGACCCACTATCTTTCCCGGACAGGAACTCCCAACAACAGTTATGCTGTTAATGGCATCCAGTTACAAAGAAGCCATTCTCAGAAGTTACTTGAAACTGCTTTTCCCAAAACACAAAATCTACCCCTAAAAAGAAATAAATATAGAAGAGAAAAGCAACCAAATGAATTCCTCCCTCCCCCAAAACAAGTCCAACTAAGTCTACTTTTTTTAATCAAATGTTCTAAGAAGGAAAAATGACCTCACTCAAACATCACCAATAGCCAAATAATGGCCTCTCCTTCTATGCAACGATCAAGAGTATTACCAAAAGGAAAGAACAATCTTTCATAACTAAAGGTCTTGTCTTCTAGCCCTTTCCACCTGAATTCCATCAAGAGGCTGAGGGGCTGAAAGTTACAATATCAGAATTCAGATTCCTGGTCTGACCCTTGCTATCTGTCCAAAGCTGGACAAAACCCGTCACCTCTCTTGCCTTACCTTCCTCACACATAAAGTGAAGATATGCTGAAATTCCCTTCCAACACTGATGATGATGACAGATAAAAAGCATTTATATGTGCTTTGTAACCCTTAGAGTATGCTTCCCCTTTTTATGAAAAAAGATGAGAACCATATAAAAGTGAGAATCATGATAACAGTAGAATTGAAGAACATTTCTAATAGATGTCAAACCAAATGTGTGCAACACCCTAACAACATGAAATGAAAAGTTCTCCAAATAGAGAAACTAGGTAGCAGAGATCAAAACCACCTTGGAACGGGATGAGGTCCACGGCATCTCGTCTGCTACTGGAGCCTCGAGTAGCTGAGTTCCCTTCCTAGTTTTTTTATTCCATTTTTTAAAAAAGCAATCATTTAATCCACCTGCAAAACAGCTCCCCAACATTCAGCACAAAAGAACAATAACAGAACCACATCTCTCTGCTTCTCCGAATGTGACTTAACAGAAGATGAGAATGAAAACAATACTAATTATAATAACAGGAAGCATTGGTTCAAGAATCATCCTTGGACTTAGAGAGACACAGGTTCAGATCCTGCCTCGGACACAGCCTGCTTATGGGAGTCATTTCCCTTCTCAGGGATCCCAAGCCACTATCTTAAGATTAGAAACTGCAAATCGGCTGCTGAGACGCACTGACAGACAAAATATCTTCCCTGGAAAGTTCCCGACATGAGCAAAATCAGAGGTCCAAACTAATAACAGATAATAGTAATAATACATAACATAGAAATTTTTTATCTTCTATTTGGGGGCTGTTCTATGACTATTTTTTTCATACACAGGTGTAGTGAGTGCATAGAAGGCTGTCCTTGGCACCAGGAAGTATGAGTCCCAGACCCGTGGTGGATGCACACCGGATGGGAGACCCTGGTCAGATCATTAAACTTCAGAGACTTTTAAGGCTTTTTAAATTAAGCCTCAGATATTCTCTCTGACTCCAAGTGTCAGAGGAGTCACCAATGGACATTGGTGAAGGTTATTTCCACACCAGAAATTCCCAAATCAGTGAAATCTCGAAGCAGACCAACATAACCAGCGTTCCTCTAACAGCATGAGGTTCACCAAGCACTCCAAATCTACCATCTTATAACAACGATTAACATAGTAACTGACATTCATAAAGTGGTTACAAAAAGCACCTCAAACATGCTCTCTCAGAATAAGAAGTGACCTGAATATGGTGATTTAATAGTACAACATGCTATATGTACTCTGACAATAACCTTACTAGGCAGGATTATCTCCATTTTGCTGATGAGCAAACTAAGGCCTGGAGAGATTCCAGAAGTGAGAGAAGGGTGATTCGGAACCAGCTCTGCCCTGACTCGAGGTCTATTATACGGCTGCCTCTAAGCAACACAGAGACACATGGGGTTATATGCTATATATATTTCACCCTTGTTTATATTTTTAATAGTAACAAATGTTAAAAAAAATTCATCTCAAAATGTGGAGCCTGGAACTCAAACTTCTCTTATTCCCAAATAGAAAAAAAGTATAAAAGAAAAAAGTTTCAGAATATTCACGGTCAACATCTGCAATAGTGTCTACATGAAGAATTTTTATTGTAATGATCTCAAAGCAAGAAGAGTGAAATGAATCCTATCCCGAGAACCTAAAGAAAGTCTCAATATCTCACTTTTAGTTAGCTCCCGTCACCTCTCAATTTCATGAAATATTCAAATTTGCCGTGAGGTTGTACTCCGTACAATCCATCTGTCTGTGGCCCTCCCTCCCTTTGACCTTAATCTGATGGTCCTTTTGCAGCCAAGTCATTTCAGAAGGCGATGGGAATTTGTCTCCCCAATGGGGCTGCGGAGTCAGATCCCCTGAGAGGCAATGGAAGCCTTGGGCCTGCTTGTGATGGGCCCCCATGTGTCCAACACTCCATTCCTTCTCACAGTCACATTGGTCTAGTGAAGGGACCTGTTTTAGACTTGGGGCCATAAAATGATGAGGGAGGGGGATGGGGGCAGTTTATTAGGGAAAATTACCTCTACCAAATTTCACACCCTGGAAAGCAGGTCCATAATTTTAACCGATAAATTCGATTTAACAATATAGCACCACGGTTCCTAGGCCATCCAATGCCAACTATTTTTCCCTGTCCAAAATCCAACCAATCAGATGAGATTTTGTGACTCACCATAGATACATCTCACCCAATAGTATGAACGTATTGCGCGGCCCAATCAGGTTCTGACACAGTTACAAAAAAGGGGGAAAAAAAAGGCACCCAAACCATGGCAACAGAGACAACAGCCTGGCAGGGGCAGCTGCTCGCAGACACACATACAATTTTTAAAGGGTCTTCATTAAAAAAAAGTATCTTTATTGCCATGTTCATTCCCCTACCCCCTCCCATAGGCCACTGATCATGAGGAAAGAGCCCTCTTTAAAAAAAAAAACAAAACACAACTGAATCTACAGTCACAAACTCTGTAAAAACTGCCAACAGCTGACCATATCTGTCTACTTCCCACCAGTCCTGAGAAACCACTTAGTAGCTACATAAAAATGCATGTGGTGGGTTGGACGGGCTGACTAGTGGTTAAGAATCAACGGTTCCTAACAGAGTTAGAGCTGGAAAGGGCCTCAGAGGCCAAATAGTCTGATCCCTCTCATTTCAGAGAAGCAAGGGAATATAAATGACTAACCCAAGGTCACACAAGCAATGCTATTAGTATTGGAGTAACCTCCAATGCAACATACTCCCAATTCTATCCCCCAATCCTGTTTATTGATTCAATTATAACAAGACTAATAACAGCTGGTGTATATTGCTGTTAAAAGTTGACAAAGCATCTTACACATGGGATTCTCATCTCATACCTGCAAAGGTGTTATCCTCACTCCCAGAAGAGCTCCTGGAGGCTCACAGGGTGAATGCCAATGCTCTCTCCGCTAACAATCAGCAGAACTGAGGTTTCCCAGAAAGTCTTTCTGATTCCAAGTTAATCACTCCATCCCCTATACCACAGTGCCTTTCTACCACCTGGCACCTTGACAGATCAAAGTTGCCTGTTATCCATGGACCTCACAGCAGTGTGGGACAGTAGAAAACGTCCAGTGTTTGAACCTCAGCTCAGCCACATATTTCTTCCATGACCTTCCCTTCCATGGGTCTCAATTTCCTCTGCTATAAAATGAGAGGTCTGAATCAGACAATCTGTGACCTCAGTTTGCCCCTTCCTGAAAATGGGCAAACATATAAGTCAACAAGCATTTATCAAAGGCCTACTATGTGCCGGGCATTGGCCATACAGATGGATTATCAATATTTTTCAAAATAAAGGTTATGACAGGGACAGGCTCGAGGGCTGGTGTGGAAGAAGGAAGAGATCCCCCTGGATCACCAAAACGTTTACGCATTGGTTGACAACAGCCTAGCAGGCTCCTTTCAAATCTGCCCTCAATGTAGAGGCATAAATAACTATAACTCACACAAAAGAATGTCACATAAACCATCTTCCCAGACAAGCTAAGAATTCCCAGTCTCTCAATCTCTCAAGCCCAGGCAGGGCTTTTCACTTTTGCACTGAAATCATTCATAGCTAAGCTTGTGGAAGTCTGTAGTAGCAAAAACACCCCAAGCTGCTCACATCAAGTCATTTAAATGCATTAAAATCAAATCTGTCCCCGCTTCCCTTTTCTCTTTTCTCCATATGAAACTCCGTTGAAAGTCATCAGCATTCTCTTTATACAATTCCATCTCCCCCTCTTCAAATCTGGGTATTTTCAAACTGGTTTTAAGAATCAATGCACATGAGGCCACACTCCATGGAGTAGAGTCTATATATTTCTATAACATGCTAAACAGAGTTGATGCCTCTATAAATATCAAGGAATATCAGAATTAGGCCTACTCTAAACACATAAAAATTACTAAGGAGCATTGGGGGCAGCTGGGTGGCACAGTGGATGGAGGGCTGGGCCTGAAATCAGGAAGACTCAACTTTGAGTTCAAATCCAGCCTAAGACACTTACTAGCTGTGTGACCCTGGGCAAGTCACTTAACCTTGTTTTCCTCAGTTTCTCCATCTGTAAAATGAGCTGGAGAAGGAAATGGCAAACCCCTCCACTGTCTCTGCCAAGAAAACCCCAAAACGGGGTCAGAGACAGTCAGATGGGACTGACCAAAAACAAAAGGAACATTGGACTCCAGTGTGTTCCAGATGCAGATCCAAGCGCTGAGTGTAAAGATTATTCTCTACATGACTCCAAGCAAGTCATGTCGGTAGCATAGGAAGAATACAGCCTATCCTGGTCACCTCATGGGGATGGGAGAACCAAAAGACCAAACGAATAGGACAAGGCTCGGTAAACATGGATCTTCTCAAAGGAAGATGTCATTGTGGACTTGGAGACAGCTATGTGACTCCAAGCAAGTCATGTGACCTCTCTGATCCTCACAGGGAATAATAATATCCACCTCTAGGGTTTAATTCCAGGTGCCATCTCAAAGCCTTATTGAATCCTATGGCTTTCAAGATAAATACCCAGGACCACTCCATCCACCAGACTTGTCCATAAAAAGAGGCTTCTGAAACATACTAACCACCTACTCTCTGAAGACAAGGAAGAGCCTGGGTCCATTCCAGATGCTAATCCAAGGCTGATGGCCTCATGACCAATGTCCTCCTCTCCAACTTTGACAAAATCTCACCATGTGACTGATAAGACTTGAATTCAATACAAAAGAATCTCAACTATCAGTCTCTCTGGGGGGAAAAGAAGGGGAGAGAGGCAGGTAAAAAGGGTGGAGGGCCTTTTATTTTAATAAATAAGAAGAATTAAAAAGGGGAGAGTTTGGAACCTAAGCCACCGCTGCACCCCCAAGGGCTTCATTTGTCCTCAGCTAAACTTTCTTTTATACACCATCTCCCCCAAATAGAGTATGATCCCCTTAAGAGCAGATACTATTCCCAGTGCCTGGCACATAAGGAACAATAAATGCTTTTTCACTCATTCATCCACTCATTCATTCACTCCTATTCTCTTCACCAAATTCGCCACCAATTTCCATTTTCCTTCTGTAGAAGGCGGGTGCAAGATGAGGGGAGCTGCGGGGTGCCATTAAGCAGACAGAAATTAAATCTTTCTCAAGTAGAGGAGGCGGGATGATAAATGGGAAGGGGTCCTGGTCCTGGAGTCTGAGGACCCCAATTTAAACCTCTCCCTCCGCTGTGGGTTTTTAGACAAGCCATTTTTCCTCTCTTGGCCTCAGCTTTCTCATCTGCAAAATGGAGCAAAGGGTAGTGAAGTCAAGGGAAGTCCCTTCCAGCCCTGGATCTAGAATCGGATGATTAAAAATAACTGATACACAGTTTCCCCTTGGCCCTTGATTCCTTCTCAATTAATGGTCTGGATCAGTCAGGTCTCAGCACCAAGCAATGACCAAACACCGCCACAAATCAAGTGTTTTCTTTCGCTTATATCTGCATTGAAGTTTGCACAAATGACACGAATTGGGTATGGATAAGGACAGATGTTGTCGCTTCTGTACAATTTTCTGAATCCAGTTAGAACCAGGAAGGAAGCGGCTCCTCTCTGGAAAGTTAGCCTTTTTGTCAACCATGAACGTTATCATGATTGTTTCTCCCTTTTAATTAAGGCTTGGTCAATCAATAAATCAATCATTCAACCAATGGAGTAATTATGAAACACCTATCATGTGCTGGGCACTACACCAGACACAGAAAGACACAGACAAAAAGGAGACAGTTTCTGGCCTGTGATTTAATTGCTACAGTAACAGAGTAACTCCAGGAGGCAAAGTATAGCACTTTCCCATGTGGGATTACTACTCCAAACCACAAGAATTGACTGGGTGGGAGTAGAGAAAGAGAGAGACTATGACTGGGGATGAAGCTTTGTGAAGAGTCAGGAAAAGCCTTGGATCCAAGGCCTTTACAAGAAATGAGTGTCTCTAGTCCATGATCCAGCTTTGAGATTCCAGCTGAATTCTGGGAAGGTGGGATAATGTAACCGCTCCAGGGGAAGTGGGTACCTTTTCTCTTTCTTACTGGTAGGTTAGAGTTCTACAAGAATTTAGGAATCATCTGTCCAACCCCTGCATTTTACAGGTGAGGAAACTGAGGTTCCAAAAGGGGCAATGACATGCCCCAGGTTACTCGGGGTGTAAGTGCCAGGCTCCCTAACACCTAATTCAGCACTCACTGAACCACAAAAAGACAGCCC